>JALAZF010000461.1:2400000-3000000 GCA_022829125.1 Lathyrus tuberosus
AAGTTCAAGCCTCCAGGCCATAATTTCATCGAACAGTTGGCGTACCAAATGTCAAGCCAATTTTCTCCATCAAGAAAGCTTCAAATGAAAAATTGTTGAACATCAAAGTCGTTCATCTCCATGCCCTCTTCAACTTTGATGTTGGACATTTTTTCATTTGAACAAGTTATGAAGGTCATACGAGGGCTCGAACATGGTGGTTTCATGCTGAAAGTTCACAAGTCACAAGGCCTTTCTTGCAGCCCAAGTCACACATCCATACACCAGTTGTGGTTCCTTGTTTTCCAAGCAACCGTGTTGATCCTAACTAACCGAGTAAACTAACTTGACTCGGTGAGTTAAGTCTAACTAACTCCGACCCTAGCTCCAAACCCAAACCTCATTCCAAACCTCTCATACTCCAAACCTAAAATCTATTTAAGAGATGCTTCACTCATTTTCAAGGACCTTCAACCATTTTCTCAAATTTCTCACATTTCACTCTCATTTCTCTCTTCACTTTGCTTCAACTTCTACTTCTCTCTTCCAAAACCACACACAAAGCTCTTATATCGTGAAGAATAATCACTTTTTACATTGAAAAGTGATTGATTCTTGAGCTAAACTTCATCTCTCGGTTTGCATTGGTGGGATTTTCTGGAATTTCAGCTTGTTCTTCTTCAATCCAAGGGTCTCTCACCATTTATTTTGGTGCAAGTTGGATTTTGGGTGGATTTTTGCGATTTTTGCTCGGTTTCGACGCGTTTCGGCTATTGATTGAAGAATATCTGGTTTTCTTTCATTTTCTGCACCAAGATAACTTTGCAACATTACCAAAGCAAGTCTCCGCTTTGTAGGTTGGTTTTCCCTAAGTTTCCACTTGTTTTAGCTTATTCGCAACTTATTCGATGTAGATCTTTGTGGATTTTCGATTTGGATTCATATGCTTGAATATGGTTCTTGATGTGGTTGTTAAATAAATCCAATTGATGTTTGTTGACTGTAAATCAATGTAATTTCGTGCCTAATTGATTACATGTTCATTTGGAAGTTTGAATAAGTGATTTGCTGTAGAAAAGTGCTTTTGGAACTGGTTTTTTTGGCTACTGTCCCAGAGTAACCGGTTAACACAAAAACAGTGTAATTATGTTAACCGGTTAACATGTGTATTTTTTTTTTGCATATTTTGGCTAATTTTGAACTGTTAACCGGTTACTCACCGTTTGTTAACCGGTTAACACTGCTGCAGAATGTGATTTTCTTGCTTGTTTGACATCCTTAACATGTTTAAACTTCATGGATCAATGCATTGATGATTGGTGGATTATTTTTAAGCTATTTTAACTCACACCACAGTACGAACTTGATTTGACGACACACGTGCCTTTGTTTTTCATCATTGAACATAATGTTTGCATTGTAGATTAATTGATGTGATGAACACATGATGCACACACTTTGAGCTTATTAATTGCTAATCAATGTTATGTTGTTGGAATTACTATGCGCATGTTCATTTGCTTTCCACTTCAAGAGATGTATACTTGTTTTTGACTTGCTCATATTCTTGACAATGTATATTCTTTTGTAATGTGCATTATAACATGTTTGATTTCAAGGATTGTTCACCATGATTTGTAATGTGATTGTGATCGTGTTTGTTTGATGAATGTGCAAGGCTTGATGCATGATAATGGTTGTTCATGATTGAAATTGTTTGTTAATGCATGCTGTCTCTAATCTTCCACTGCTGCCTGGACACATATATGCTATAGTATGTGCTGCCAAATGCTTGTTACACCCATTTTGCATGCTGAACATGAGCTGTTGTTTGTTGTTTGGTATATGAAGCTGAATTTACTGCTGTTCTGTTGCATGTGGGCTGTAATAGCTGCTGTTTTCATTATTTCCTTCCATTTGCTTGTTTGACCAAGTTCTTTTACTTAGGATTTCTTGTAAATAGTTTTTGAACTAACCTTTTCATGTAGGTGCTAAGGGTAAGTAAGTGTGTGGATATGATTCCACATACACTTCTTTCTTCCATTTTCTCTTATGTCTGTTAATCATTCAACTTGTGATCATGATGAGCATTTATATGCTTTCCTTGAATAACTTCTTTCTTCTCCCTTTTGAGTTACAACTCATCTTCTACTTTAGAAGTGAGTTGTTTAATTCACTCTTCTTCTCCTTTCTCTTAGGATTAGGTTTTTTAAACCACATCAACCATAGGAACATCCATGTATGACAACTTTAGGGTTTGAGTCTTAGTCTCCCTCGTTAGATTTCACCTTTTGCTTCCCCTTTTGAGTCTCTCTTCTTCTTACTTCAAAATAAAGAGTAAAAAGACATGTAATAATAGACTAATGCATATTGCATGTGAGCCTTGTATGTGAGAAATAGAAGGAGAGGAGTTTCTCTCCACCTTTCTAGAGTGTTTAGCATACGTCCTGTTAGGACGATCATGCGACGCATTCGATCCTATATCATAGACTTGAATGCAATACGTGTTACAAAACACAAAAAACAATAAAAACACTTCTTCTTAAAAGACAAAAATAAACAATAACGTCTTTCCTTCGGGAATTCTCTTCTCATCTCACTCACTCTCGACGTACGAACGTGCTTCTCCTCATTCTCTTGCAAGACGGTAACACACTCGATTTAGCGAGCCTGCAACACCTGAGCTAGAACTTTAGCCGTTCCCTAAAAAGCACAAACAGTTTTCCCTAGGTGAGGGAACTACGTCGCTCTGATTCTCATGTTCCCGATGAGATACGTAGGCAGTGGGGTAGGGCCTATTCGAGCACTTCTTTTATTTTCCCTACATTTGTTTTTCGTTCTCTTTCCATCCCTTTTCTAGCTCTCCAGTTAGTAGCTCTTTTTCCAGTATCTTTTCTATCACCCTTTGATCGAGACAAGCAAGCATGGATCCCATCGGGTACGATGGACGTGTTGGGTGCTAACACCTTCCCTTCGGGTAACCAACTCCCAAACCCAGATCTCTTGGTCGCAAGACCATGATTTTCCTTTCCCCCAGGTTTATGCAGTGTTTCCTTTCCCTCTCTTGGGATAAATACAGATTGCTGGCGACTCTGTTTCATGCCACTTTCGCGTTTGTACTTGGATGAAAATCTCGGGAGCGACACCAAGGAACTGGTCTCAGTTTCTTTTGTCAATAAACTTTCTTGACAAGGGACGCTGTTTGTAGAGGTTTTCCTCAAAGTTCTCGCCGAATTTTCCTGGGGAGATGCCATCTGATGGAAAAGGTTTTGATGTCAGACTTACTGGGGAAACCCGTTCGTCTGAGCTGTAGAGGTGTTCAAACTTCTCTGTTTGGAGATGGCATTTGTCGACTCTACTGGGGAAAACGAGTCTCTTAAGAGACTGCTTTCTGCTTGGGGATATTACATCCTACTTTTCTTCAAAACCTTCTCGAAGAAATGCCATACAATGTACCCCAATTTTGAGGTGCTGCTGACTTCATTAACATTGATTTTCTGGAGAGAAGAATCAATGTGTTACTGAGAGTCTTTGGTTTCGAGGCTTTCTCTGGGATTTTCCTTAATCCGGGAAAGCAAAGATATCATCTTCAATGGCAAAGAGTAATATTTGTCGAAAGTTTGCCTGCCTTTTCAGAGGTTCAAGTTATCAAAGTGGTCGAAGACCGTCTCTAATCCAAAAATAAACTTGGAGAGAGATTGCTTAGATGTTTCACTTTCCGACGAGGAAAGAAATGACAACTCGATTGAAAATACTTTTATCACTAGGGGCTAAAACCGACTAGAGTGATAGTGATGCAATATGAATATGAATGTAAATCAATAATGCATGATGTGTGTATGTATATGCTGACAAAACTGACGCGACATATAGACTAGTGGATGAACACGACTAGATACTCGTTCACTGCAGGGGATGAAAAGTATCACTGGTCCAAAAGTAGCAATTCTTCCTTGCTTAGGAGAGATAGTCCCTGTGGGGAAAACCGTTGGTCGGGCTTTGGAGATAAGAACTCTGTCGGGGGTGTCAGATGAAACACGGTCTCTGACACAGTTGATCGCTTGTTCAGGCGTACTGATTTAAAAGGAGTACTTTGATTCTGCACTTTGAAGCTCAATCGCCTTTGGAGAAGCGATCGATATTCTTTTGACGTTCAACAGTTAAAAGAATTGCCATCTTGATTTTAAAAGCAGAAAAAGTTTGACAAGTAAATTCATTTTTGTTTTATTTCAAGAATCGTTAATCATGTTAAAATGTCGTTCTGTAAGGTTAAAACAAAATAAGAATTGCAAACAAAACCACTAAGGCTCGAATTTTATTGATAGGAAGGAAATCAGCCAAGCGCGTGATTCCATCGAGTATTTACAAAGTTAGAAAATGGTAATTTAAGGGAAAAGGGCTACATTGAAACATAACGACCGATATCCTTCTACCAACTATGAATTCTGGGCATCCTGAGCTTCCGTCGAACCACGACTGGAGTTTTCCTGACTGATGACATGACTGCCGTTGAGGGATTTGCCCCTTTGTTGAGCGTAGTTACTTGCCATTAACCCTAATTTTTCCTAGATTGTACTTTGAGATTTCCAATCAATCGGGATGATTTTTTTTATTGTGTCTCTAATTTTTTCCTGGACTGCCCTTTCGGGTTTTCAATCCACCGAGACCCTTTTTTTTATTTAGGCGAAGTATTTCTTGACTACGTCAACATTTGTGGGGTAGGCAAATTCCTCTTCATCCATGGTTTCGAGTCTCAAGGCGCCGCCTGAGAAGGCTTTCTTGACCACATAGGGGCCGTCGTAATTCTGAGTCCATTTGCCCCGGGAATCAGTGAGAAATGATTGTATCTTTTTTAGCACAAGGTCTCCTTTCCTGAAGACGCGAGGTCGGACCTTTTTGTCAAACGCCTTCTTCATCCTTTGTTGATACAACTGACCATGGCATAGTGCCGTTATTCGCTTTTCTTCTATCATATTCAGTTCGTCGTGTCGACTTTGACACCATTCAGCCTCCGCTAGCTTAGCTTCCATCAATACCCGGATTGATGGGATCTCTACTTCTATGGGAAGGACTGCCTCCATGCCATATACTAGAGAGAAAGGGGTTGCCCCCGATGAAGTGCGGACAGATATGCGATAACCGTGAAGAGCAAAGGGTAACATCTCGTGCCAGTCTTTGAAGGTTATAACCATCTTTTGAACGATCTTATTGATGTTCTTGTTAGCCGCTTCTACCGCTCCGTTCATCTTGGGTTGGTAGGGAGATGAGTTATGGTGTTCGATCTTGAACTCAGTGCACAACTCCTTCATCATCTTACTGTTCAAGTTGGATCCATTATCCGTAATGATCTGGCCCGGAACACTATAACGACAAATGAGATTGTTTTTGATAAATAGGACCACCACTTGTCGGGTTACATTGGCGTATGATGCTGCTTCGACCCACTTGGTGAAGTAATAAATGGCTACCAGGATGAACCGATGTTCATTTGAAGCATTGGGCTCAATCATGCCAATCATGTCGATTCCCCATATGGAAAAATGCCATGGGGAAGAAAGAACTTTGAGATGTGTTGTCGGTACATGGATCTTGTCTGAGTATATCTGACACTTGTGACACTTTCTCATGTACTTGTAGAAATCGGATTCCATGGTTAACCAGTTGTACCCTGCTCTCAGAATTTTTCTCACCATTGTGTGTCCGTTGGCATGAGTGCCAAAGGATCCTTCATGAATTTCTTTTATCAGCGTGTTTGCTTCTGGTCTATCTACACATCGGAGCAAGACCATGTCAAAGTTTCTCTTATAAAGTGTATCACCGCTCAGGAAGAAGTTTCCAGCCAGTCTTCTGAGGGTCTTTTGTCTTTTCTAGATGCCCCAAGTGGGTACTCTTGTTTTTGAAGGAAGCATTTGATATCATGATACCAAGGTTTATCGTCTATGACTGCTTCAATCGTGAAGATGTAGGCAGGCCGTTCAAGGCACATTATGTCAATCTTAGGTATGTCATTCCATTGACCTACACTAATCATGGAAGAAAGAGTGGCTAATGCATCATCCATGTGATTCTCCTCACGAGGGATGTGATGAAACTCGATTCTGTTGAAGAAGGGTAACAACCTTCTCGCGTAGTCTTTGTAAGGAATCAATCCTGATTGGTATGTGTTCAAATCTCCTTTGATTTGATTGATAACTAGGGTTGAGTCGCCATATACATCCAAGTTCTTAATCCTTAAGTCAATTGCTTCTTCGATACCCATTATGCAAGCTTCGTATTCGGCCTCATTGTTTATACACTTGAATGTCAGTCGGGCGGTGAAAGGAATGTGGGTACCCTAAGGTGTTATGATGATTGCCCCAATTCTGTTTCCGTAATGAGTGACAACTCTGTCAAAGATTAGTCCCCATTGGGAACCTGGTTCTGGCCCTTCACTGGGTAACGGTTCATCGTAATCTTTCATTTTTAGATACATGACATCCTCGTCTGGGAAGTCAAATCCGACTGATTCCTGATCGTCAATCGGTTGATGAGCCAAATGATCGGCTAAAACATTTCCCTTAATGGCTTTCTGAGCATGGTACTCGATGTCGTATTCTGATAACAACATCTACCAATGGGCTATCCTTCCCGTGAGAGCAGGCTTTTCAAAGACGTACTTGATTGGATCCATTCGGAAATTAACTAAGTAGTGTGACGAATCATATATTTTCGAAGACGTTTGGCTGGCCAAGCCAGAGCACAACAAGTTTTCTCAAGCATAATGTACGGAGTCTCGCAGTCGGTGAATTTCTTACTCAAATAGTAAATGGCATACTCTTTCCTTTTGGTTTCGTCTGGTTGGCCAAGTACACAACCCATCGAGTCTTCCAAGACTGTTAGGTAGATGATCAGTAGTCTTCCTTCCACTGGAGGTGATAGAATCGGTGGGTTCGACAAGTATTCCTTGATACTGCCGAAGGCGGTTTGGCAGTCTTTTGTCCAAACGCAGTCCTGATTCTTTTTGAGTAATTTGAAGATCGACGCACATGTCGCGGTCATGAGGAATATAAATCTGGAAATGTAGTTCAGACGTCCCAGGAATCCCCTTACTTGTTTTTCAGTCTTTGGAGAAGGCATTTCTTGAATGGCCTTGACCTTGTCAGGATCAACCCTAACAGTTTTCCTTAGCGAACACCAAATGTGCACTTGTTGGGATTCAAATAGAGTTTGTACATTCTCAGACGCTCGAATAGTTTGGACAGGTGGGTCACATGCTCCTCTTCTTTTTTAGATTTGGAAATCATATCATCGACATACACTTCTATTTCTTTGTGTATCATGTCGTGGAACAGAGTAGTCATGGCCCTTTGATAGGTTGCCCTGGCGTTCTTCAGACCGAACGACATTACCTTGTAACAAAAAGTGCCTCATGGGGTGATGAAGGAAGTTTTCTCCATGTCTTTCGGCGCCATTTTAACTTGATTATAGCCTGAGAATCCATCCATAAAGGAGAATACTTTGAACTTTGTTGTACTATCTACTAGCATGTCTATGTACGGTAAGGGAAAGTCATCCTTTTGACTTGCTTTGTTCAAATCCCTGTAGTCTACACATATTCTGACCTTTCCGTCCTTTTTAGGAACTGGTACTACGTTGGCTAACCATTGAGGATATTTTGATGTGGCGAGGAAACCCGCGTCAATCTGTTTCTGTACTTCCTCTTTGATTTTGATGGCCATGTCTGGATGAGTCCATCTTAGTCTTTGTTTCACTGGCAGACATTCTGATCTTAACGGTAGATGATGTTCCACGATGCTGGTATCCAACCCTGGCATGTCCTGATAGGACCAAGCGAATACATCGGGAAACTCTTTGAGAAAGTTTATCAAAACTTCTATGACAGTCGGACTGAGCAGGGCTCCAATCTTGACTTCTTTTCACTCTTCCTCTGAGCCCAAGTTGACCGTTTCCAACGGCTCTTTATGAGGTACTATGGACCTTTCCTCTTGTCTGAGTAATCGGGAGAAGGCATCGAATCGTATGTTTTAATGGGGTTTAAAATAAGCAATCTACATGATGTGATGATTTGCTTTAGAAGAGATAGAGAGAATGCAAGAGTGCGTGCAGTGTATTTTTTGAAAAATTCTTGTTTTTATTATTTGAGTTGTTGTTTAGGATTACCATTTTCTGAAAAAGCAAAAAAGAGAAAACAACAATAAATGCGGAAATTACAGAACGACGTTATTTTATTTATGATCTTGTCGATTCTTGAAACTACATCCCTATAAAACAAAACGCAGTCGCTTTGGGCAAAGCGAAAAGGTATATTTACAGAAAAGTGAGCCCTATAAAAACATCCGTTTCACCTGGGCAGGGTGAAAGGTTAAGATAAAGACGGCAATTACTTAGACTTATGAACAATTTTTGGAACGTTGACAGCAACCCATTGGCGGCGAACCCCTCGGTGAATTACAAAGTCTGGCACCTTCTTTCTTGATTTGTCTTCGGAAATAACGCTGATTTCTAGTGGAGCAGGATCGTTGGAATCTGTCTCCCAGGCAGAGTTGTCGTAGGAGGATTCTTCAATTGTATCTTGCACAGTGTTCGCACTCTCAGGTATATCTCCCCATCCAGTTGGCTGAATGTCTTCGAGCTTGATATGAGAGCTTTCCAGGGCGGTGTACTTGACCATTAAGTCGAATTTTCCACTCGGTTGTCCTAAGGTGTCCCGCACTTCTTTGGAACTGGAGGAGTCATCCCTCTCGATGATGTTGACCTCAGGAAAAGCATAGTTAAGGAACTCTTGTCCTGCAATTATTGCAAATTCATTGTTGTACTGGATATTTTCTGAATGCCCTGAGTAATGATCCCATGATTCTGTGGGGATGCATGTATTCTTCTCAATGATGCTCAGTTGATATGCATCGCTTGGCTGACTCTTTTGCCCCGAGTCTCCTTGGTACGACTGCAAGATAGGCAAGCCATCCATTGGGTCATAATAGTCACGGTCAAAGTTGTCTTTCATCAGAGTGTCTTCCTCTAATGAGTTAGGTGGAGCACGACATCCTTCCTGATCACAATCTCCGTATATCATTTCGACATTTGACCTTGGTATATATCTCGGACCCTGCGTGGGGAAACAGAATGGCGTAGGCGCTTCTTCCTGAGACATATAACCGTCCTCGTTGAGATAGGACTTCCATTCTTCATCTGTATCAGAGGAACTTCCCTCGTTGATGGTATGTACTTCTCGAGGCACTGGGTGAAGGAAACCTCCACTTTGGAAGAAATTCTAAATGGGATGAAGACTTTCATCATTAGCAGTATGGGTACAGGTTAAAGAAAAACCAAGACCTTTCTTCGCTTTGTTATCAGTAGGAATGACAAGTTGTCCCCATCCTCTTGCATTGTTACTTTTTATCACCTCGAGAGCATCTTTGTACGAGGAAGTCGATGCTCCTTTTTCTGATTGATTCTCATTGCTCACGAAAAGTGCTTGGAACTGGGTTCCAACAA
This sequence comes from Lathyrus tuberosus, assembly GCA_022829125.1. Lineage (NCBI taxonomy): Eukaryota > Viridiplantae > Streptophyta > Magnoliopsida > Fabales > Fabaceae > Lathyrus > Lathyrus tuberosus. The sequence goes on from JALAZF010000461.1 coordinate 2,409,475, forward strand.
CCTCCTCTGGTTTTACACAAGTGGTAGACGATAGGTTACTCATGATCAAGGCTTGCTCTCCACAAACTGTGACTAGTTGGTCATTTTTGACAAACTTCAGCTTCTGGTGGAGTGTCGAAGTGAGTGCCCCAACCTCATGTATCCAAGGTCTTCCCAACAAACAGATGTATGTTGCTCGGATGTCCATGACCTAGAAAGTGACTTGGAAAGTGTGGGGACCGATGGTTATGGGAAGATCTACTTCGTCGATAACTATTTTTCTAAATCCGTCAAAGGCTTTGACGATGACCCCACTTCCTCTCATCGGAGATCCTTGAAATGATAGTCGCATCAGAGTAGATTTTGGCATAACATTCAGAGCTGATCCTGTGTCTACCAGTACGCTGGCTAGAGCATCATCCTGGCAGTTGACTGTAATGTTAAGTGCCATGTTATGATTTTTGCCTCCATCTGGAAATTTTTCATCACTGAATCCTAAGTGTCATACCCCAAATTTTGACCACTAATATTCCCATCATTGTGCAAGTCATCATCACAATATGGATGGACCATCATACCTCATTAGTCTCCCCAAAGATGGGTGAGCATCCATTACAATCAAATTTAGGGTTTCAAGCCCTCTCAGAGCTCTTAGACAAAGGATCAATCAAGGAATGACATGATCTTCAATTTATCTAAACCTCTAAAATATCCACAATGGATCAAGAGGACTCCCACCTCAAGAATCAAGCACAATGTTGCAGCATTCCAAGTGGATTAAGCCTCAAGATCGCCAGTGTCACCAAATTAGGGTTTTGGTCGACTGGGGCCTCTAGATGGAAATTTTCCTCTGGGCATGAGCCAAAGGCTTCAAAGCACAACCTAAGATGCTCCAAGGGACATCATGAACCCAATCATCAAGTCAATTTTGCCTCAGGGGATGCATTCATAAAAAAAATCAGGAATTAGGGTTTCTTGACCTAATTCACCCCTAAGTTGACTTTTGGGACAAAACATGAGCCAAGACCTCAAGGGAGGATTTGAGGGTCTCTAAAACACTACATTGATCCATTTGCAACAATGGATTGATTCAAGAAGCTTGATCAATAAGTTTCAAATTCATCAGAACCACAATTAGGGTTTCGCGGGAAAAGTCAACTGTGCCTTTGACTTTTGACCCAGGCATGCTCCCAAACCTTGGGACATGATTCAATACACCCTATAACACCTATGAAATCAATACATCAAGTTTGATTTAGGTCAAGGACTTGATTTCATAAAGGATCGCACAGTTTGGAGTTCATCTAACAAAAAGTCAACTGTGCACAAAAGTCAACTTTGACTTTTTGAGATTTTTCACAATTTTGGTTCTTTCACCCTAAAATGATGTTAATATGTGATTGGGATCATCATTCATCAAGAAAAATCAAGAAAAGTGGGTTAACTTGTAAAAGGGGTAACCATAAAAAACATAGAAATTTTCTAAGTTATGGAACAGAGTGGCCAGAGTACCAACTTCCTAGGATCATAACTTGAGATCCAAGCAACCATTTGGGCTAATCCAAAGATGGATTTGTAGCTCTCATGGCATACTTTAAAAGTGCCAACTACACCTCATTCCAATTCATCATAGGTTTTGAGTTATGGTTGGATCAAAATGGCTGAAAACATGAAATGCCACTTTTTCCAACACTTAGTGAAATTTTCACTAAGTCAGAATCTGTCTTGTTTTTTTTTTCCCAAAAGTAGGGGGTTTTTCACTTGGATCCAAAAAGTATCAAGATAAACTATGATCACACATGTGTTGTATCATATAAGAGCTTTCCAAAATGGCCAAGAACTCTATGAAACTCCACTTAGGCCATGAGATATGACAATGACAATGTGCCTTGCTGCAAACTGTCATGGCAAGGCAGATTTGTGCATTTTTCTTGATTTGAGCAAATTTTGCAAATGACAAACAAGTTTATCCATCTGAATACCTCAGGGGGAGACCAAGGACGGACAAACATTGATCCATCAGCCTCCCAAGTCCTTGGAACCAAAAGTAGCATGCCAAACCTAGAAATGCCTATAAGATGGACTAGACTCCAATTTTGGTTTAGAGCATTTAATGGATGCACAAAGGTGGCATGGACTGAGCCCTTTCCAACTAAATTCAGTCAATACTTATCCAAGAACTAGGGAACCAGCAGTCTGTGCTCTAACCTCTAAGACTTGGATTCCTATTGATCAACATTTGCCAAACTTCTGCAGCAGCTGCCATTCACTATTGCTTGCAAAACAAACTTGCTCTACTATAAATAAAGCTCATTTGTGCTCAGTTTGAGTACACCAAAGCCATCAAACATATGCTTTCCTCAAAATCTCTTCCTTCACTCCAAAATTGCCTTCCAAAGCAAGTCACTATCGGGTTTTGAGTTTGAAAGCAATTCCAACCAAACCAATCACACACACACCTCATAAACATCATATAGAAGTGATCCAAACACTTAAACAACATCTGGAACACTGATTTCTCAAAACACCATCCAACTGCTCAAGCTTTTAGAAGACTTGCAGTTGGGGTACCATCTTCAGTTCCAGCTTGTTTCAAACCACTCCAAGCATTCAGACACATCACTTGGCACCTAAGGAAGCTGTGCAAATCATTGGAACCAGCTTGCGACACCTCTAACACAAAACACGATCACCAGCTGCAAGAGGTAGGCTTGAGTTCTTCTAACTTTATGATCCATGCATTTTTTGCTGCACAATAATTTGGCCATATGTTCATAATCATGCATAGAGTGTTTACCCACAATCAATTACTTTGTTTGAATCGTGTATGGAATTTCTGAGCCTTCATGCAAATTTTAGGGTTCTTGAGGTTTCTCTTTGATTTCTTATTCCATGCTTAAAATAAATGAAATTAAAGACCATAGACATGATCGTGAGGTGAAAACGAGCAGATTGATATGTAAATTGCATGATATCATCAAGTATTCAGTGAGATTGGATAGAAAATGCAAATCTGCAGAAACAGAAGATAGCGCGTGTTCTTGGCGCCATTTTTTGAATATTTGAATATTTGAATTTTGCGATTTTATTTAATTGATTCAAAAATTAATTTCTCTCTGAGTTTTAATGATTTTGAGTTGATTCTTTTTTTAATAATTCACAAAAATGCTAAAATATTTTATTTTACCAAAAAATCCTAACAATATTAATTATTTCATATTCTTGATATTTTTACAAAGAATTAATATTTTATTTTTTTTCAACATTTAAAATGTTTTTTCTCCCTTGATTTTCCAAACTTAATTGATTTCCAATCATTTTGTGGATATAAACATGATTTTTGAAACATTGATCCAAGATCACAATTTGTTTTCACACATGTTTAACAATTTTGATCATTTTAATTAAATTTTTATTCAATTAAAATATATTTTGAAAACAAATTAGGGTTTTGATTAATTCAACCCTAATCAAACTTTTTTAAACTCTTTGGGCCTCTAATAGAGTGTAAGACCCAACCCCTTTGTAAATACACCACCTTTTGGGCCTCAGTCATTGTATAAGTCCCACTGTATTTTCAAAAACAACGGCGCGATCGTCGCCTTTTTAACAAAATCAACTGGGCCTCTCCTCGAGCTATAAGTCCCAATTATTTTTCTTAAAACTCTTTGGGCCTCTAATAGAGTGTAAGACCCAACCCTTTTTTTAACCAAAATAATTTGGGCCTCAGTGTATTGTATAAGTCCCGATACCGTCAAAAAGTTCGGCACGATTGTCGCCTTTTTAACAAAAATCATTTGGGCCTCTCCTTGAGATGTAAGCCCTACCACTTGTAAAACAATAAATTATTGGGCCTCTAATAGAGTGTAAGACCCAATACCCTTTTAACCAAAACTTTTTTGGGCCTCAGACATTGTATAAGTGCCTCTGCGTTAAAAGAAAAACCTCGGCACGATCGCCGTTGCCAAACAAATCATCTGGGCCTACCCTCGTGTTATAAGCCCCATTTCTTTTCTTTTCAAAATCTTTGGGCCTCTAATAGAGTGTAAACCCATCCCCCATACATAAAAACTTTTTGGGCCTCACATATTGTATAAGTCCCTCTGTACAAACAACGGTGTGATCATCGTTAAAACTTGGGCCTCTCCTTGAGCTGTAAACCCCAGCAATCTTTTCAAGCATTTTCTCCTTTGATTTTGAATTCAAATATATGTTGTTATCAAAACTTTCTTTGTTGAACAACTAACCAAACAGTATGGAAGCTCTACAACGGGTAAGTGTTTATCCGCTTTCATTTACCGCTTTCATATGTACATAACTGTGTTGTGGGGCTGCTTCACTGTAAGTCTTCTTTCACATCCTTTTATACACTTGTCACATATCCACTGTGTAATACTAGTATAGTTATTTTGAGTTTTCCCCGGAAACTACGTCTAGAACTAGGTAAAGCCATGTTGGTCACTCTTAAATACAAACAAAACTAGATCCCCCGTAGGATTCCAGATACAGTCTTCCCTCCTCTTGGGGTTAAACAATATGGAACAAAGAGAAAGGCAGTATTCTCGGTGAACCTTTTCTCAGAATGTCACCCTTATAAATTGTCAAAGAAACTCTAACTCCCAAGAGATGATCTTTTCTCCGTGAATGGCATCTCTTGAGTTTCTTCCAAATCCTCGAACGTTCCTGGAATGATCTCTTCTCGTTGAATTGCATTTCTTGAGCATTGTACAAGGACCCTTCGGCTTCTTAGAAGTTATCATGCCTTCTCTTGGGCTTAATACAAGGACCCTGACGACCTCTTAAAGGTATAAGACAGAACTTAGTCATCCTTTGATAGAGCAATCTTTCCAGTGTAAAAACTCCAGCCACTTTAGGGTCGATACTCATCCCTTAATGCTCGTGCCTCCTCTTGGGCATTGTACAAAAGATAAAACTCTAGACTTGGACAGTCTAAGACCCTTGAGTCTCAAAGACATTCTCAAGTTCCTTTCAAACATAGGAAGAAACCCCGGTCTCTCCCATGAGAGTTCCCCACACATGGACCCGCTTCAGGATCTCCAGAATCCATAGCGGTAAGGCAGCCTCCTCTTGGGCTTTGTACAAATGATTCTCCCTAGCAGAGCTAACCTTTTCAGACTATCTTGTTGAGTTACAAGACATATAAAAAACCACTCTCTTGTTGAGTATAAAAGACTCTCTTGTTGAGTCAACGACTTTTAGCCTCCGTCTTGGGCTTTGTACAAGACATATAAAACACTCTCTTGTTGAGTATAAAAGAATATCTTGTTGAGTCAACCTCCTTTTAGGCTCCATCTCGGGCTTCGTACGAGATAGAAAAACACTCTCTTGTTGAGTCAACCACTTTTAGCCTCTGTCTTGGGATTTGTACAAGACATATTAAAACACTCTCTTGTTGAGTATAAAAGACTCTCTTGTTGAGTCAATCTCCTTTTAGCCTCAATCTCGGGCTTCGTACGAGATAGCAAATCATTCTCTTGTTGAGTATAAAAGACTCTCTTGTTGAGTCAAACAACCTTCAGACTCTCTTGTTAAGTCAATCACTTGCTCAAGACTCTCTTGTCGAGTCAACCTTTTTAGCCTCCATCTTGGGCTTTATACAGGACAGATAAAAGTACTCTCTTGTTGAGTTGAACCATTTCAGCCTCCATTTTGGGCTTTATACACGATACATTCTCCTCAACGGAGTCAAAATCCCTTTTAGCCTCAACCTTGGGCTTTGTACAAGACAGAAAGAACATTTTCCTCCGGAAAAGTCAAACTTCCCGCCTCCTCTTAGGCTTTGTATAAAGAAAACCCCGGTTGTGTCAATCAACCTTTTAGCATCAAAGTTGTGCCGTGCTCACAGCATACAGACATCAACAACTCCTCTTTAGAGATGACAAATTCTCTCTCAGCCAAAACCCTTTAGCTTCACATCTTGGGCTTTAAACAAGATACAGACCACCTTTAGCTTCACGTCTTGGGCTTTGAACAAGACACTAAAACACCACTTTCCTCCCATAGAATAGGAGGAACTACGATTGCTCTGATTTCCCTGTTTCGGGAATACGTAGGCATAAGATTGCAAAATCTTAGCGAGCATACTAATCAAAAACCCAAAATCCCGTACCTTCAGACATCAATCGAAAAGCATCAGACCTAACATCTTACCAATAGCCTAGACACTATTTTTAAGCGAAAAACTCTAAAGAAGAACCCCCTCTTGATAGCATCTGTAAACCAATAGTTTTGACTGTTTAATCTCAGTTTGCAAGCAGGGTTAATTGGAGACATCTATTTCCCTTCCTTAATCAGCTCAACAGGATAAAAAATGAATCGAACTGTAGTTCCAAAGCGATAGTGATTCAAAACCACAAAAATTGCGCTACAGAAAAGTGGCGACCACAGTGGGAGGCATTCTTTCTTGCATTCCAAAGGGATGAAACCTTAAGTTCTCAAAGTATCACAAAATGGCGACTCTGCTGGGGAGCCATTGTCTGTATAGGATCATAAGACTAGAGGTCTAGGATGATTAAGACAAATATATATACTGCTTATCCTAATTGATATTTGTGTTTATTTTTCTGCTAATGGGAATGCGTGTGATGCCGCATGTGGAAAGATTGAGTATACACCTAAGATAGGGGATGGCATTATACGGGTAATCTTACGGGGAGTGAATCCTAGTTAAGAGTCCCTGGTCGACCATCAGACTCACTGGAGACTCCCTTTGCAGATACATTGCCTATACGACTTCGGTTGTTGAAAGTAGTGTGGTCGATTGGGTTATCTGAGAAGCTGAGGTTTTTAGTAGACTGAAACCATTTTGTAGTGCAGAAGCTATCGGAAATAGTTGTCACGCGATACTACCCTCATTTGAGATCACTCTAAGATACATCACCTCACTAGCGATCTGCTTGATGATGTTGTCCCAAGAGGGGTCAATGATTTTGCGGACAGGTACAAAAAATCACCAGTATAAACCTTTGGGGATGGGTAGAGCCTTGACTTCATGACACCGACCCTTTGACCCCATGTTTTTTCTATGTTTTTGTGTGCTGCATTCATGCATTCATCTAAAAAACATTAAAACAAAGAAAAATCTTCTCTTCTAGTCTCTCTTTTTCAAATTAAACTAAGACAATGATTGCAAATGTCAGATAAAGAGATTGCGCTAATGGATTTCGGTAGAAGGAAAACTCACAAGTACACCTTCAAGGTTCCAAAACTAGAGGATTTAAGAGGTCTGGCGAGAATGATCACCAACCTCGAGGCTTTCAAAGCCAAGTATGGAGGATTGCTATCTCTGTGAAGGGTTCATGTAATCGAAGGAATCCTGTCCACACTAATCTAGTTCTACGATCCGGTCTATCACTGTTTCACATTCCCGGATTATCAGCTAGCACCAACACTTGAGGAGTACTCTCACCTGACTGATTTGCATATTACTGACAAAGCACCCTTTTCTGGACTGGAAGAAATTCCAAAGGATCAAACCATTGCAAGAGAAATCTATTTGGACGAGTCAGAAGTCAGGACTCACATGACCACTAAGGGGGGAATCCAGGGTTTGCTAGCCCAGTTCTTGACAAAGAAAGCTCTATACTTTGCTAGTATAGGGAACGTGGCCGCTTTCGAGAGCATCTTTGTTTTGCTCACCTACGGGTTATTTTTGTTTCCCAACATCGATAACTTTGTAGATATCAATGCCATTAAGGTTTTTCTGATTGGAAACCCTGTACCGACCTTACTCGCAGATGCTTATTATTCGGTACACTTAAGGAATTTGTACAGTGGAGGAATGATCACATGTTGTGTACCCCTGCTATACAAATGGTTCACTTCCCACTTACCCAAGTCTGCTGGATTTTGGGATCAAAAGAATACTTTACGTTGGTTGCAGAGAATCATGTCTCTTACCAACTCTGACATCGATTGGTACAATTGAATCTTTGACGGGATCAGGATCATTAACCGTTGTGGAAATTTCCCAAATGTACCCCTTATAGGAACTAAGGGAGGAATCAACTCTCATCCAGTATTAGTTCGTCGTCAATTTGGATACCCGATGAGGCATGTCCCGCGTAATGCTCATCTGGAAGGTCTTTTCTTCAAGGAAGGAGAAAACAATAGGGCACTAAAGACAGAAATAGTGCACGCCTGGAAACACGTTCATAGGAAAGGAAGAGAGTCTCTAGGAAAACCAGATTGTGTCTCAGTGGAGCCTTATCTCCACTGGTACAAACTAGAGCTCTCAAGCTGAGGATTCCTTACCCTCGTCAGGAAGTTCTTCCATTAAGGGACTCTGTCCTTTATTTTATGTCTGAGATGCAAAAACTTCAGGTTACTCTCAACAAAGTTCAGCAGGAGAAGAGGTCTTGGAGGAACAAGTACCGTATTCTGAATGTAGAGTGCAAGAAAATACAACAATTATTGAAAGATAAAGATGCACTGTATGAGATTTTAGAGCAACATGCTGTAGAAAATTAGGATGACCAAAGGAATTTGCTCACTCCTTTCACTTGGCAAAGGAATGACGACCTGATAACGGCCCAAGAGCCCCGATCAAAGAAAAGGAAAGTACCAGAACCAGCATCTGAGCTCGCTTCAGAGAGGACTCATGACCCATAAGTTTAGATTTCCTTTGACATCACTTTGTAAATTACTGTATTTCCATTTCCGCAATCTTTGAATTCAATAAAACGGGGTTTCTCCACTGTTTGATATTTGCAATCCAATTGTCGAAGTTTACTTTGAATAACAAAAAAAATCTGAATATAATCATTGCATATCATTCATCATTCTCACGTAACGCATTCTTCTTACCTACGAATCTCACGTTTGCGTCTCGATTCTAGAGTCAAACTGTCTCATTCGTACAATACTTGGCCCAATCGTCAAAAAAAGATGGATGATCTCGAGGAAGAGAACAGAGAGTTAAGAGAAGAGATCGACACTCTGAAAGAGGATCTAAGAAAGCTTCATAACGACATGTAAGCTCTAGCAGATGCTCAAATACAACAACAAAGGAAAGTGATCTCAGAGATCACATCAACGCCCATAGTGGAAAAGTATGATCCTAGGTACAAAATGCCGAAAGATCGTCCCTCGGGCATGCCACTCTACTATATCCCAGAGGGATATATTCCGCCGATCACTGAAGATCCGGAAACTTCAGCAGGAGCCGTTGGGCCTGAAGGTTACAAACTTCGGGGAAGAGAAGATGCCATGGGCATGACAGCAACTCCTGAAGGTTACAAACTTCGGGAGGCACCAAGAGTCTCGACCATAATGACTATACCACCACCCGTGGTACTCACTGTCCCGGAAGGACAGATTCAACAGATACCTTCTGGTGGAAACGAAAGTATGTTCGACAGAATGAATGAGTTATAGGAACAATTCCTGGAGATGCAGAAAGAACTGCAAGCCCTTCGCGGTCAGGATTTATTTGGAAAGGACGCTGCATACCTTTGTTTGGTCCCCAATGTGAAAGTTTCACACAAGTTCCAGGTACCCGATTTTGAAAAGTACAAGGGTAACTCTTGCCCTCAAAGCCACTTGGTGATGTACGCTCGGTGAATGTCAGCTCAGACAAAGAACCAGGAGCTACTAATTCACTACTTTCAGGATAGTTTAACCGATGCCGCACTCAAATGGTACATGGGTTTAAACGGCACTAAGATCGGCACTTTCAGAGATCTTGGCGCTGCCTTTGTTCAACAATATAAGTATAACCTGGACATGGAACCAGACAGAGATCAACTCAGATCAATGTCACAGAAGGATAAGGAAACCTTTAAGGAGTATGCTCAGAGATGGCGTGAAATTTCCGCTCAGATTTGTCCACCTCTTGAGGAAAAAGAGATGACAAAGATCTTCTTGAAAACCTTGAGCTCATTTTACTACGACAGAATGGTTGCCAGTGCGGCCAGTGACTTCACGGAGATGGTGGGCATGGGAGTTCGTCTTGAGGAAGCAGTCCGAGAAGGACGGTTAGTTAAATACGTTGGATCATCAAGTAATACAAAACGATATGGTAGTGCTCTCCCTAAGAAAAAAGAGAAAGATATTGAGAATATCTCTCTCAGAAAGCAAAGGCGATGATACCAACCAATAGCAGCTGTAACTCCTGCTATCAACCCCACGCTTGTTCCTACGTATCAACCTCAGGTTGCTCAGAGCCAACCGAATCAACAACAATATCAGCAAAGGACTCAACAGCCTCTTCAGCAGGCTCGCCCTCCGTACAACAACAACCGTACAATGCGACCACCAGGGTTTGACCTTATACCGATGTTATACGCATAATTGTTTCCAGTCTTACTGGTCAAGGGACACGTCTAAACCAGGTATCCTCTTACAGTACCAGAAAATCCTCCTTTTTGGTTTAAAGCGGATCAGACTTGCCCTTACCACCAAGGAGGACCAGGGAATAACATAGAAAACTGTCTCAGTTTCAAATCCGATGTACAAAAGCTTGTTAGGAGCAGGGTCTTATCTTTCAAAGATACGATTCTGAATATTCTCACAAACTCGCTGCCTCAACACGAGAAAGCCGCAGTAAATTTGATAGAAGGATAGTCTAACAACAACTATCAAATTCATGATGTACTCTTATTAAGGGCCAACTTGGTCAAGGTGCATTTTAGACAGAGTGGATATGGCCATGTGCCACCTCATAATTATCACCAGTGTGATATCTGCTCTAAAAACAATCAGGGATGTTCTTTGGTACAATCAGCTCTACAGGAACAATTGGATCTCGGATGGATCCAAGAGCATCGAGTTCGTGGAGTTAACATGACTTATACAAGTTCCAACATCATTCAGAACCAAGACATCCATGCAATGAATGTCAACTTGGTGGCAATGCACTCAAGGCAAAGACAATATCATAATCTGCCACGGCATGATTACAATTCCTGTCTGACTTGCTCGATAAACAAACAGGGATGCTCTTTCGTACAAGAGGCCCTCCAGCGTCAGATGAATCTTGGATGAATCCAAGACTACCATTATAGAAATCCCTATCAGATCAACATGATTCAAATCTTCGATATTCGTTTAATGAATACCAGCTTGGTGGAGTTACACGCCAGACAGGTCCAACTCGGTTTTCTCACTTCATCTGATTATCTGAGTTGTAAAGTATGTTGTGAGAGTAACCAAGGGTACGCTCTCGTTCAAAGAACTTTACAATACTTGTTAAACCACTGGTGGCTTCCGGTCTATATGGATGAAGACACGCAACAAATCAGTGTGACAAACAGGAACCCTACTAGGCATCAAAGTCAGGATGTCTGATCTATGGAAATAGACTTGGTGAGGTTACACTGTATTCAAAGCGGACGTGGCTAGGTTCCTGATCGGTCGTTTTCATACGCTATTTCACTATTTGTTTTAGTTATATTTTTGTCATTGTTTATTTGTTTTACATCTCTTTTACTGCATTTTATGCCTTGGTTGTGTTCGTTAGTGTTTTCAGGTTCAAATAAGCATTCAGGAAGAATCGGAGCGAAAAATCGAGAAAAATTGCAAAATGCGGAATGAAGTTTGATTGAAGACAGTGGGCTGACACGGGTGCCCGTGTCGCCTAACACGGCCCGTGTCAGCAGGCCTGGAGCAGCATGTATTTGAAATTGAAGATTCGGCTGAAGTCAGAGGGCAGACACAGGTGCCCGTGTCAGCACACCTATAGGGGAGAAATATTTGCGCAAGAGAAACAGAGGGCTGACACGGGTGCCCGTGTCACCTGACACGGCCCGTGTCAGCAAGCCTGGGAGTACCAAATTTGTGATTTTTTCTCATTTGTTGAGTTTAGTGCCCTGAGGGGTATTTTGGGAATTTCGCACGGTTTTGAGTGTTTTGGAATTACTTAGGCTGTGTGGAGAAGGAAAGAAAAAGAATTTTTGACTTCACGAACAAAGTGACGATAGTGGGAGGCGATCAAGGAGATTTGGAGAGAAAGATCGTTCATGCGCGGAAGCAATTGAAGGATCACTTTCAATCCGATCAAATTGTAATGTCTACTTTTAATCTTATTATTGTTTTTGTTTTGAATATTATGAGAGGCTAAACCCCCCAATGCTAGGGGGTGTCCCTGAATTGTTATGTAATGAACATTTTCTGAATTAGCCAATGAGATTTTGCTTTCTTACCTTAATCTTTTATTATGCAAATTATTTCATACTTTTTTCGATCGTACAAATTGGGAACGATTTACGATTAGGGATTTGGCCTGAAAAACCAATCTATTGTTTTGCATAATACATTACGGTAGATGTTGCCTAGGAATAGGGATACCCTGTAATGACTAAAAGACCTTGTCAGAACTATTGCTTGATGTTCTCTCTTGACTGCTAAGGAATTAGGGTCAAGGAGGACTATCAAAGGTTTTTCGGTTAAGGAATTTAAGAAAAATAATTGAGGGTCAGTAAAATTAAGGTTTGGAGGCATATCTCTTTGAGGATAAATTAGGTTTCTTGCTGAGCAATTCATACACCTTTCCTAGCATAATTTCTCATAATAGTTAAAGTTATTTTATTATTCTGTTTATTTCTTTCTGTCATTAGAATTAGTTTAAAAATCAAAACCCCCAAAAGGAGCTTTTGTCTAATTGAAATAACATCTGCACTTACAAATTATACGCAGTCCTCGAGAGATCGATTCTGGGGATAACTCCACTTATTACTACATCGTTAAAATAGTACACTTGCTATTTTTCCGATCAAGTTTTTGGCGCCGTTGCCGTTGACTGCCAAATTATAAGTGTTGATTATAATTCAATTGGAATTTTGTCACTCTGTGACCAAAATATTTTTTATCTTATTTTCCTGTTATTTTTTTTATTACTAATAATTTCCTAACCTGTGTATGCGAGGTAAAGTCTCAGCTGAATTTTCTTTTGACACAGAACCAGAGAGATCTTTGCACGCCAGACGTCGTCAAGCTAGACTAGAAAGACTGGCCGCGTCGAGTTCTGAACCAATTATTTCTGAGCAAGTGAAAGAAGAGTCAGTTTTAGGGCACTCAGAGCACACAGATTCAGAGCCGGAAACTCTTATCATGGCTGCTGATCCACCTCTAGTAGAGAGACTTCTGGGGGACTATGGATGAGCAAATACTCCAACAGGCCGGTTGGCCATCGTAAATCAACCGGTTAATGTTGACCACTTTCAGTTGCATCCATCCACCATCCGACAGCTCGAGAGGAGACCTTTTACGGGAAAAATTAATGAAGATGCCAATAAGCACCTCCAAAGGTTTCTAACTATGAGCATGTCACTAAAAATTGAAGGACATTTTGAAGAAGCCAAAAAGCTGGTCATGTTCCCTTTTACCTTGTCAGATGATGCAGAAGAATGGTTTTATTCCTTACCTGCCGGAGTATCACCACTTGGCAAGAGATGGAGACAACATTTTTGAATGAGTACTTTCCCGCCTCAGTGTACATTCGAAAAAGGTATGATATAGTAAGTTTTAAGCATAAGGAGGGAGAGTTACTTAGAGATGCATATAAGAGATTTAAGAGGTTGTTGGTTGCATGTCCTACTCATAACATGGATGCAACCGAACAGATGCAAAACTTCATCAATGGCGTCCAGTTGAAGACCAAGCAACTAATTGATACAGCTGCCGGTGGCTCATCTAATTTTACAACAGCCACTAGTATAAAAAAGATCATTGAAGCCATAGCCACAAACGAGCATTTGGAGTTGTATGATCGCACTGTGAGCCAACCAGAAAGGATGATTGATTTGAAACTTACTGAGCAAGTGGTAAAGATGGAAGACCAGATTGCAGCCGAAGTTGAGAGAAGACATAAGAAGATGAATCTTGGTACTCTCAGACTGTGGCTCAGGTTCAACCAGTTCAAGCAGTAAATTGTGAAATTTGTGGGGGGCCTCACTTCGCCATGCAATGTGTTGCTACAGCACAACAGGTAGAAGAAATTAAAATTTTGAGGCAGAACAATCCCTACTCCAATACTTATAATCCAAGGTGGAAAAATCATCCAAATTTCTCCTGGACGGATCAACAAGGGAATGTTCCAAAGCAAGGACCCATCCAATATCACCAACCATACCAGCAACAATATCAACAACCTCAGCAACAATTCCAACAACAGGCTCCCCAAAAAGCACAATGGGAGATAGCAATTGAGAAGATGGCAACTCACAGTATGCAATTCCAAGAAGAGACCAGAAATAATCAAAGGAATAATACAGCTTCTATCAAAAATCTTGAAGTTCAGTTGGGACAAATAGCACAACAACTCTCCATGCATGCTCAAGGATCCCTCCCGAGTGCAATAATACCGAATCCAAAAAATCATGAGAATGTTAATGTTGTCACAAAGAGAAGTCAGAGAGTTGTGGAAGAAGAGGAAGAAATGGAAACAAATGATTATCAATGTATAGAGGTGGATCTGGAAGTGAGAGAAAACAGGAAAGAACCAGAAAGAGCTTTACCACCCGTGAAGCCAACTGATGAGAAAAAGAAAGAGGAGGCTAAACCACAGATTAAGCTACCTTACCCTCAGAGAGTGACGAAGAAAGATCCTAAAGAGAAGGACTTTGAGAAATTTATCTCAATGTTCAAAAAGTTAGAAGTCCATATTCCATTCTTTGAAGCACTCGACCAAATGCCCTTGTATCAGAAATTCATGAAAGAAGTGATAACTAATAAAAGACCTATTGGAGATAAGCCGGTTGTTCCAGAGGAAAAGTGCAGTGCAATCTCGCCGGAAAGGAAGATCCTAATCAAGCAGAAGGATCCCGGATCGGTCACAATACCTTGCACCATAAAAAAACATAAATTGCAAGAAGGTCCTCATTGATTCAGGTGCGAGTGTAAGTCTCATGCCATTATCCATTTTAAAAAAGTTGGGAGTTGGGAAGGTGAGTGATGGGAGAACAAATCTTAAATTTGCTGACCACACAACTAAGCAATCATATGGGTTAGCTGAAGATATGTTGGTGATGATTGATAAATTTGTCTTTCCAGTTGATTTTGAGATCATGGATATTCCTGAGGATGAAGAGACTCCCATCATTCTTGGTCGACCATTCTTGCTCACTAGTAGATGCAATGTGGACATTGAAAAAGGTACTCTGACATTGAAATCTTTTGAGGAGGAAATAACTTTAAAAGTGTTAGATATCAAGAAGCAGGGTGTAGGTGAAGGAAATCAAGCTTCAGTTGGAATGATGCAAATAGTGGGAAAAAGCAGAAGTGCAAGACCACCACCTGAAAAAGTATCGGGCATAATCTCTAAGGTTGCAGTATCTTGGTCATCTATTGCACATGGAAACACTTCAAGGTCCATTCATGAAATCAAGAAGAGAAAGAAAAAGAAACATCAACGGAAGTATATGGAGGTTAGAGGTGACTTAAGGGACAAAGTAGCTCTTATCTCTGAACCTGACTGGTTTTTTGTGGCGGAAAAGTCAAGAGACAAGGTGTGTAAGCTGAAGTATCCCCCATAGCTTTGGGGAGTAACCCGTCGAGCCATGCGACGTTAAACGAAGCGCTACGTGGGAGGTAACCCACGCTTGTCTGATTAATTTCTTTCTTTTTGCTATTTGTTTTGTTTTGGTTGCAGGAAATAATCTAGATCCTACATGTGCAAACGATGATGTAGCAGTGGTGTTGCATTACCGTAAGCATCCTGAGAAGGATCTCTGTGAGTGACCTCTCTCGCTCTTGTTCTAACACATTGGGGCCAATGTGTAGTTCAAGTTTGGGGGAGGATTTACTACTCTTAGTTTTTCCTTTTTGTACAGGTCATGTCTGTTATGTGTGTTGAAAACCATTCTGAATTCTCCCTGAATTTGAACCGTTAAAATTTTTCTTGTGAATACTGTGATTTTGAGGTGGTCAAGAAAGTATATAGAGTTTGAGGGAAGAGGAGTTAGAATTAGGGACATTGGGAAAGTTTGAAAACTTAAGAATGACCCGAACACCCTAGATTCCCTAGAGTTAGGAAACGAATCCAACGTGTAGATTTGTGCCATAGTACTTGGATTTGAGAAGTATTCCCCGATTAGTTCATAGTGATGGTCCGACATGACTAAAAAGAATTGCATGTACATGGTTGATTGAGAGAATGACCTAAGGCACCAAAAAATGAATAATGGCGATAAAGACAACTTGTCCTTCTAAGTTGGGTAACCCTCACCCGGTTACTTAGCCTAACGGAGGTTGAGTCTCAATTGTCGTCCCAAAGTGGACTAATAAATGCCAATGAGCGAGAAAAAGAGATAATGGGGCCTAGAAAAAGTTTCGATCGATCTTGTACATGTGAGGGAAAACGAAAAATTGCCTTAATTTGACTATCCGAATGAAAAGGGTACAAAATAGAAGAAAAGACTTAAGCACAA
Source organism: Lathyrus tuberosus (assembly GCA_022829125.1). Classification (NCBI taxonomy): domain Eukaryota; kingdom Viridiplantae; phylum Streptophyta; class Magnoliopsida; order Fabales; family Fabaceae; genus Lathyrus; species Lathyrus tuberosus. The sequence continues at coordinate 2,425,839 of JALAZF010000461.1, forward strand.
AGCATAGTTGGAGAGGTAACCGAAAGGGGGATTTGGGTCTGTGGTTTTACCACGGTATGTGTTTATGTATAACCTTTGTTAACGGACGATTACCAAGAGAACTAGTTTTAGCTGATCAGAACAAAGACACACGTATGAGTATCGACACACCTTACCTTCACAAGTCTTTCATTTGATATGTACCGTTTGATCTAAAAAATACTTATGCAAGCTTGTTGCTTGAGGTCAAGCAACGGTTTAAGTTTAGGGAGTTTGATCGGTCGTTTTCATATGTTATTTCACTATTTGTTTTGGTTATATTGTTGTCATTGTTTATTTGTTTTACATCTCTTTTACTGCATTTTATGCCTTGGTTGTGTTCGTTAGTGTTTTCAGGTTCAAATAAGCATTCAGGAAGAATCAGAGCGAAAAATCGAGAAAAATTGCAAAATGCAGAATGAAGTTGGATTGAAGACAGTGGGCTGACACGGGTGCCCGTGTCGCATGACACGACCCGTGTCAGCAGGCCTGGAGCAGCATGTATTTGAAATTGAAGATTAGGCTAAAGTCAGAGAGCTGACACGGGTGCCCATGTCAGCTGACACGGCCCGTGTCAGCACACCTGTAGGGGAGAAATATTTGCGCAAGAGAAATAGAGGGCTGACACAGGTGCCCGTGTCACCTGACACGGCCCGTGTCAGCAAGCCTGGGAGTACCAAATTTGTGATTTTTTCTCATTTGTTGAGTTTAGTGCCCTAAGGGGTATTTTGGGAATTTCGCACGGTTTTGAGTGTTTTGGAATTACTTAGGCTGTGTGGAGAAGGAAAGAAAAAGACTTTTTGACTTCACGAACAAAGTGACGATAGTGGGAGGCGATCAAGGAGATTTGGAGAGAAAGATCGTTCATGCGCGGAAGCAATTGAAGGATCATTTTCAATTCGATCAAATTGTAATGTCTACTTTTAATCTTATTATTGTTTTTGTTTTGAATATTATGAGAAGCTAAACCCCCCAATGCTTGGGGGGTCTCCCTGAATTGTTATGTAATGAACATTTTCTGAATTAGTCAATGAGATTTTGCTTTCTTACCTTAATCTTTTATTATGCAAATTATTTCATACTTTTTTCGATCGTACAAATTGGGAACGATTTACGATTAGGGATTTGGCCCGAAAGACCAATCTATTGTTTTGCATAATACATTACGGTAGATGTTGCCTAGGAATAGGGATACCCTGTAATGACTAAAAGACCTTGTCAGAACTATTGCTTGATGTTCTCTCTTGACTGCTAAGGAATTAGGGTCAAGGGGGACTATCAAAGGTTTTTCGGTTAAGGAATTAAAAAAAATAATTGAGGGTCAGTAAAATTAAGGTTTGGAGGCATATCTCTTTGAGGATAATTTAGGTTTCTTACTGAGCAATTCATACACCTTTCCTAGCATAATTTCTCATAATTGTTTAAGTTATTTTATTATTCTGCTTATTTCTTTCTGTCATTAGAATTAGTTTAAAAATATAAACCCCCAAAAGGAGCTTTTGTCTAATTGAAATAACATCTGCACTTACAAATTATACGCAGTCCTCGAGAGATCGATTCTGGGGATAACCCCACTTATTACTACATCGTTAAAATAGTACACTTGCTATTTTTCCGATCAGTGCCACGACATAACTACGAGCGCTATTGAGTCTGCTCAGAAAATAATCAAGGATGTTACCTCGTGCGAGCAGCCCTTCAGAGTCAATTAGACCGCAAAGAGTTTCAAAAATATTCGGTTTCGGGGTCTATCAACTAGACACCATACTATTTCGCTGATCAGATTAAGGATGTTGTCGTAATCTCTGATCATGAAAGGACCAAAGATGTTTGTACCATCATCCCTCTACTTGATGAATCGAAGGTTCTTAACCAGGAATTGATTGAAGTTACTTGCGATGGTCAGAAAAATCAGAAGGCTCCTGTAGTTATTTATCTGCCAGGACCGCTACCGTATGAATCATATAAGGCGATCCCTTACAAATATGGTGCAACAACCATCGAGAATGGAAAGGAAATTACATTACCCTCCGTCGTGAATATTGCAGACATCAGTCGAGTAACACGAAGCGGTCGAATCTTCAACAGAGGAGTTGAAGAACCTAACAGAGAAAAGGAACTTCAAACAGATGTTCCTAATCCACCAGTCGGTCAATCCAGTGATCCCGACCTTTCAAAGAAAGATGATAAGATGCTGAAGCTCATCCAAAGGAGTGAATACAACATTGTTGATCAACTGTTACAAACTCCTTCAAAGATCTCTGCGTTATCTCTTTTACTCAGTTCCGAAGCCCACAGAGAGGCTCTACATAAAGTCTTAGAACAGGCCTTTGTGGAACAGGATGTGCCAATACGAAAATTCGACAGTATATTCTATAACATCACTTCCTGCAACAACTTGGGGTTTAGTGATGAGGAATTGCCAGAAGAAGGAAAAAGCCACAACATGGCGCTCAATATCACAATCAACTGCTAGGACGATGCTTTAGCCAGCGTACTGGTAGACACCAAATTGGAGCTAAACGTCATGCCGAAGTCCACTCTAATGCGACTATCATTCAAAGGATATCTGATGAGAGGCAGTGAGGTCGTCGTCAAAGCATTTGACGGGTCTAGAAAAACAGTTATCGGTGAAGTCGACCTTCCCATAACTATCGGTCCTCACTCTTTCCTAGTCACTTTCCTGGTCATGGACATCCGGGCAATATACAGTTGCTTATTAGGAAGACCTTGGATATACCAGGCTGGGGCAGTCACTTCGACACTGCACCAGAAACTGAAGTTTATCAAGAACGATCAACTTGTCACGATCTGTGGAGAACAAGCCTTGATCATGAGTAACCTTTTATTATCCACTTGTGTAGAACCAGAGGAGGTTGTTGGAACGCAGTTCCAGGAACTTTCGGTGAGCAATGAAAATCAGTCGGAAAAAGGAACATCGATTTCCTCATTCAAATATGCTCTCAAAGTAATCAAGAGTAACAATGCAAAAGGATGGGGACATCTTATCATTCCTACTGATAATAAAACAAAGAAGGGTCTTGGTTTTTCTGCAACCTGTACCCAGACTGCCGCTAACGGTGAAAGTCTTCATCCCATTCAGAACTTCTTCCATAGTGGAGGTTTCCTTCACCCAGTGTCTCAAGAAGTACATACCATCAACGAGGGAGATTCCTCTGACACAGATGAGAAATGGAAGTCATGTCTTAACAAGGACGATTATATGTCTCAGGAAGAGGTGCCTACGCCATTTTGTTATCCCGCACAGAGTCCGAAATTTATACCGAGGTCAGACATCGAAATGATATACGGAGTTTATGATCCTGAAGGATGCGTGATCCACCCAACTCATTAGAGGAAGACACTCCAATGAAATACAACTTTGACCACGACTATTATGGCCCAATGGATGGCCTGCCTATCTGGCAGTCGTACCCAGGAGACTTGGGGCAAGAAAATCAGCCGAACAATGAAAATCAGCTAAGCGTCATTGGAAAAAATACCTACGTCCCCACCATGTCATGGGATCAACACTCAGGTCATTTAGAAAACGTCCAGCACGACGATGAATTTGTAAAGTTTACAGGACTAGAATTCATTAACTATGCTTTTCCCGAGGTCAACGTCATCGAAATGGATGACTCCTCTAGTTCCAAAGAAGTGTGGGACACCTTGGGACAACCGAGTGGCAAATACAACTTCATGGTCAAATACACTGCTCCCGAAAGCTCTCGTATCAAGCTCGAAGACATTCAGCCAATTGGATGGGGAGATCTACCTGAGAGCACAAACACTATACAAAATACAACTGAGGAATCCTCCTACGACAACTCTATCTGGGAGACAGATTCCAACGATCCTGCTCCGCCAGAAATCAACGTTATTTCTGAAGACAAATCAAGGAAGGTACCAGACTTTGTAATTCACCGAGGAGTTCGCCGCCAATGGGTTGCAGTCGATGTTTCGAAGATCGTTCATAAGTCAAAGTAATGGCCATCTTTGTTTTAACCTTTCACCCTGCCCAGGTGAAACAGATGTTTTGATAGGGCTCACTTTCTGTAAATATCCCTCTTCGCTTTGCCCAAAGCAACAGAGTTTTATTTTATAGGGCTATAGTTTCAAGAATCGACAAAATCATAAATAAATAAACGTCGTTCTGTAATTTCTGCATTAATTGTTGTTTTCTCTTTTTGCTTTTTCAGAAAATGGTAATCCTTAAAAACAGTTCAAATAATAAAAACAAGCAGTTTTCAGAAAATACACTGCACGCACTCTTGCATTCTCTCTATCTCTTCTAAAAACAAATCATCACGTCATGCAGATTGCTTGTTTTAAACCTCGTTGAAACATACGATCCAATGCTTTATCTCAACTTTGAATTCTCGGTATTTGGGGCAGAAGAAGAAGATGATGACGAAATTCCAAAAGAGATCTCCCGACTCCTCAGGCAAGAGGAAAGGTCCATTAAACCTCACAAAGAGCCGTTGGAAACGGTCAACTTGGGCTCAGAGGAAGAGAGAAAATAGGTCAAGATTGGGGCCCTACTCAGTCCAGCTGTCAAAGAAAGTTTAATAAAGCTTCTCAAAGAGTTTCCCGATGTATTCACTTGGTCCTACCAGGATATGCCAGGGTTGGATACCAGCATCGTGGAACATCATCTACCGTTGATATCAGAATGTCCAATAGTTAAACAGAGGTTGAGACGAACTCATCCAGACATGGCCATCAAAATCAAAGAGGAGGTATAGAAACAGATTGACGCGGGTTTCCTCGCCACGTCAGAATATCCTCAATGGTTTGCCAACATAATACTAGTTCCGAAAAAGGACGGAAAAGTCAGAATGTGTGTAGACTACAGGGATCTGAACAAAGCAAGTCCGAAGGACGACTTTCCTTTACCACACATTGACATGCTAGTTGACAGTACAACAAAGTTCAAAGTCTTCTCCTTCATGGATGGATTCTCGGGCTATAATCAGATAAAAATGGCGCCGAAAGACATGGAGAAAACTTCCTTCATCACCCCATGGGGAATTTTTTGTTACAAGGTAATGCCATTCGGTTTGAAGAACGTCGGGGCAACCTATCAAAGGGCCATGACTACTCTGTTTCATGACATGATACATAAAGAAATCGAGGTATATGTCGATGACATGATTGCCAAATCTAGAACAGAGGAGGAACATGTGACCCACTTGTCAAAACTATTTGAGCGGTTGAGAAAGTATAAACTCCGCTTGAATCCCAACAAATGCACATTCGGTGTCTGTTCAGGGAAACTTTTAGGGTTCATCGTCAGCCAGAAAGGAATTGAGGTCGATCATGACAAGGTCAAGGCCATTCAAGAAATGCCTTCTCCAAAGACTGAAAAACAAGTAAGGGGATTCCTGGGACGTCTGAATTACATTTCCAGATTTATATTCCTCATGACCGCGACATGTGCGCCGATTTTCAAATTACTTAAAAAGAATCAAGACTGCATTTGGACAGATGACTGCCAAACCGCCTTCGACAGTATCAAGGAATATCTGTTGAAAGATTGCGATGAACCACTACCCAGTGAAGGGCTAAAACCAGGATCCTAATGGGGATTAATTTTTGACAGAGCTATCAACCATTACGGAAACGGAATTGGGGCAATCATTGTTACCCATCAGGGTACCCACATTCCTTTCACCGCCAGACTGACATTCAAGTGTACAAACAACGAGGCCAAATACGAAGCTTGTATCATGGGTCTCGAAGAAGCGATCGATTTTAGGATCAAGAACTTGGATGTATATGGCAATTCAGCCCTGGTTATCAATCAAATCAAAGGAGATTGGAATACATACCAATCAGGACTGATTCCTTACAAAGACTACGCAAGAAGGTTGTTACCTTTCTTCAACAGAATCGAGTTTCATCATATCCCTCGTGAAGAGAATCACATGGTTGATGCATTAGCCACCCTCTCTTCCATGATTAGTGTAGGTCAATGGAACGACTTACCTAAGATTGACATAATGCGCCTTGAACGACCCGCTTACTTCTTCACGATTGAAGAAGTCATATACGACAAACCTTGGTATCACGATATCCAATGCTTCCTTCAGAAACAAGAGTATCCACCTGGGGCATCCAGAAAGGACCGAAAGTCCCTCAGAAGACTAGTAGGCAGCTTCTTTCTGAGTAGTGATACACTCTATAAGAGAAACTTTGACATGGTCTTGCTCTGATGCGTAGACAGACCAGAAGCAGACATGCTGATAAAAGAAATTCACGAAGGATCCTTTGGCAATCATTCCAACGGACACACAATGGCGAGAAAAATTCTAAGAGCAGGGTACTACTGGTTGACCATGGAATCTGACTGCTACAAGTACATGAGGAAGTGTCACAAGTGTCAGATATACTCAGACAAAATCCATGTACCGCCAACACATCTCAAATTTCTTTCTACCCCATGGCCATTTTCCATATGGGGAATCGACATGATCGACATGGTCGAACCTAAGGCTTCAAACGGACATCGGTTCATCCTGGTAGCCATTGATTACTTCACCAAGTGGGTCGAAGCGGTGTCATATGCCAATGTAACCTGACAAGTGGGGGTCTGATTCGTCAAAAACAATATCATCTGCCGTTATGGTATTCCGAGCCAGATCATTACTGATAATGGATCCAACTTGAACAATAAGATGATGAAAGAGTTGTGTGCTAAGTTCAAGATCGAACACCATAACTCATCTCTCTACCTACCCAAGATGAATGGAGCGGTTGAAGCGACTAACAAGAACATCAAGAAGATCGTTCAAAAGATGGTTGTAACCTATAAAGATTGGCACGAGATGCTACCCTTTTCTCTTCACGGTTATCGTACATCTGTCCGCACTTCAACAGGGGTAACCCCTTTCTCTCTAGTATATGGCATGGAGGCAGTGCTTCCCATAGAAGTAGAGTTCCCATCAATCTGGGTATTGATGGAAGCTAAGCTAACAGAAGCTGAATGGTGTCAAAGTCGACACGATGAATTGAATCTGATCGAAGAAAAATGAATAACGATACTATGCCATGGTCATTTGTATCAACAGAGAATGAAGAAGGCGTTTGACAAAAAGGTCTGAGCTCGCGTCTTCAGGAAAGGAGACCTCGTGCTAAAAAAGATACAATCATTCCTCATTGATTCGCGGGGCAAATAGACTCCGAATTATGACAACCCCTATGTGGTCAAGAAAGCTTTCTCAGGCGGCGCCTTGAGACTCACAACCATGGATGGAGAGGAGTTTGTCTACCCCACAAATGTTGATGTAGTCAAGAAATACCTTGCCTAAAAAAAATCGTCTCGGTGGATTGAAAACCCGAAAGGGAGGTCCAGGCAAAAATTAGAGACACAAGCAAAAATCATCCCAGTGGGTTGGAAATCTCAAAGTGCAATCCAGGCAAAAATTAGGGATTAATGGCAAGTAACTATGTCTGATCAGTTCAACTCCTCAGCAGTAATTCCATCCATCAGAAGAAAAACTTCCGTCAAGGTCATCTTCGACAGAAGCTCAGGATGTCCAGAATTCAAAGTTGGTAGAAGGATAACAGTCGTCATGTTTCAATGTAGCCCTTTTCCCTTAAATTACCATTTTCTAAACTTTATAAATACTCTATGGAATCACGCGCTTGGCTGATTTCCATCCTATCAATAAAATTTGAGCCCTTGTGCTTTTGTTTACAGTTCTTATTTGTTTTACCTTAACAAAACGACGTTGAACATCGAACATCGAAAGAAAAACTTTTTTCTGTTTTTGGAATAAAACAAAAATGAATTTTACTTGTCAAACTTTTTTCTGCTTTTAAAATAAAGATGGTAATTTCTTTTGACTGTTGAACATCGAAAGAATATCCATCGTTTCCCCAGAAGCAATTGAGCTTCAAAGTGCAGAATCAAAGTACTCCTTCTTAGCCAGTACACCTGAATGAAGGATCAACTGTTGTCGCTCCCTAGATTTTCATCCAGGTACAAACGCGAAAGTGGCGTGGAAACAGAGTCGCCAGCAATGTGTATTTATCCCGAGAGAGGGAGAGGAAACACTGCGTAAACCTGAGGGAAAGGAAAAGCATGGTCTCGCGACCAAGAGAAACGGGTAAGGGAGTCGGTTACGCGAGGGGAAGGTGTTAGCACCCTACACGTCCATCGTACTCGATGGGATCCAAGCTTGTTGTCTAGATCAAAGGGTGTCGTCATCTGGAGTTCCACTGCTACTGGAAAGAAGAAGGAACGGGAATGAAAAAGAACGAAGAAGCGAAGAAGAAAAGAAAAAAGAAGTGACTCGATAGGACATCGTCGTCCTATGCCTACGTATTCCCTCGTACAATGGGAAAGTCATAGTCAACATAGTTCGGACACGAACTAGGGGGAAGGTTGCTCGCCAAGACATCGCCGTCTTGTGCCTACGTATCCTTAATCGGACTAGAGAGAGGAAATCAGAGCAGTCGTAGTTCGACCTAACAAGGTCTGTGTTTTTTATGAGCGACGTTAAGTTCGTGTCCGGCAGTTAGGGTCGATGCCTGTTTTCGACAAAACGGAAAATAACGTGCTCTTTTTTGAAAATGGTTTGAAACTTAACAATCCCGAAGGATAAAAAAAGGTTTGAATTTGTTTGTGTGTTTTAGACAAAAGTGGATTAAAGTTAGTTCGCAACTTATATTGCACCAAAGTCTACCATGCGGGAACGAGTGAGTCGTATGGTCGCCCCCAAATGGGACGTATGCTACACACTCTAGAAGAGGAGGGGAGACCCCTCGTTCTTCATTTCCTACACTTAAGGCTCGAGCGTAATATACGTTATATTTATTAAGTGTTTTAGAAATATTAAGAGATGAGAAAAGAAGACTCAAGGAAAAGAAAACACTAAGGGGAATTCTATCCTAATGTTGTCATACAAAGGTGGCCCTATGGTTGAGGTTTAAGAACAACCTAAGTTAGCATGCAAGAGAGAAACGAAAACAAGAAACGAAACTAAAAACAATAACTACAACAGCGCTCCAGCACCTGCACAGCGGTAAAAACCAGCATACACATAAGGCAGCTTTTAACAGCACACATTTCCAGCACAAAATAGATGTAAAAGGTAGCAGGCAGCAAGTGTATGCGATTGACAGCACATAAACAATTCAGAACAGCAGTTGTAAAAGAGCATGGCAGCATGCATCCAAACAAGTAATCATGCAAGAAAAGATTGCAAATGAACACGCATAGCAAGGCAAACCAAGCATAGAGGTTGCAAACATAAAAAATGAACAAACATGATCATGTTAACAACTCAAGAACAAGTATGCTCAACATAATTGCACAATTCAAACATTGATCAAAAACATCATGCACAAGCAACCATGGAGACAAAAAACAATCATGCATCATATGTCCAGCGAGTTGAGCATTAACCAAGAATTAACATGATTCGAATGTGTGTGCAACATGTTCATCGCATCAAGTAATCAACAACACAAACATAAACATTCATCGATGAAAACCAAGAATCGTGTGTCGAAGAATCGTGTTCATGCAATGGTGTGAGGTGAAACAGCTCAAGAATAATCCACAAATCATCAACATATTAATCCATAAAGTTTAGACATACAAAGGATATCAAACAAACAAGAAAATGCAAGAAAATCACATTCTGCAGCAGTGGTAACCGGTTAACCTGTGGGTGTTAACTGGTTACTTAGTTCAAAATCAGACAAATTACGCAAAAATACAAAGGAGTAACCGGTAAACGCGTGGTGAGTAACCTGTTACTCTAGGACAGTAGTAAAAAAAACCAGTTTCAAAAGCACTTTTCAGCAGCAAATCACTTCTCCAAACATCCAAAGGATCATGCAATCAATTAATCACAAAATTCACATCAAATATCAGTAATCAAACATCAATTAAATCCAACAATCATCAACATCAAGAACCATATTCAAGCAAACTGGATCCAAATCAAAAATCACCAAAGATCTACATTGAATAAGTTGTAAATAAGCTAAAACGGGTATAGATCTAAAGAAAACCAACCTACAAAGCTGAGATTTGCTTTGGTGATTGTTGCAAACGAAAATTGATGAACCCAAGCAAGAAATCCAAGATCTATGCAAGAAACTTCAAGATCCTAGCAAGAAACTTCAAGATCCAAACAATGCGATGGTTTTGCTTCAAGCTTCCTCCAAAATCAATTCCAAAAGCTCAAAATCAAGAGTGAAACAACATCAAATTCAAGATCCTTTCAAGAATTAGTGAATGGATGAAGGTTTAGTTCCGAGATCAACAAATTTCAATGCAAAATTTGTTGAACTTTGATGAAGGAACTTTGAGTAAGGGTTTTGATATGAGAGAAGAGTTGAGAGGAAATTGGAGTGAGAAGTGTATAAAATTCAGAAAATGGATCAAGGTTTTGTGAGGCTTGGAATTAATTGATTTAAATAGAAGCTAGGTTAAGAATTCAAATTTGGTTTGGAGTGTGGGTTAATGGGTGGAATGGAGATTAGGAATGGAATTTGAAAGAAAGAGTGTGGAATTAGAGTGGAAAGTGATGGAGGGATTTGAATTTTGGGTGGAAAATGATGAAAATGAATCAATTCTAGATCCTTCCCACACATGCACAAGCCAAGCACATGATGCAAATTTAATTTTTTAAACTGTGCTCAGAGTAACCGGTTAACGCATGGTGAGTAACCGGTTACTTAGTTCAAACTTGCTGAGGATGCGCAGAAAAACAAGGGAGTAACCGGTTAACGCGTGGTGAGTAACTGGTTACTCGGTTCAAATTTTGAATTTTGGCACCTATTGGAGGGAAACTTGGAAAAGTGACTTCTGCCAATTGTTTTGAACCTGTTAAGCCTCTGAAACTCAAAACTTGATATTGCTACTGAGTAACACTTGGAATGAAATACAAATTCTTGCTGACTTCTTAGAATATCCTGTCGAATTAATAACGTCTGATATCGGATTGCTTGATTAGAAAATGACTGTTGAAGCTTCTAATTATCAAAACGTCTAATGAGCAAAATAAAAGCTCCAAAAGACCTTGAAAATTATCTGCTTGGCTATGAATACTACTGAAAATAGTACTGGAACTAATAATATCATGAGCTGCTAGAAACTACCTTGATCCCATGCCCAAAAGAAACAATGATATGCAAAGATGATAATGCAAGAATGAAATGAAACATAAGCCAGTTAGCGCTAAAAGACAGAGGGAAAATTTTGAGGTGTTACAACTGTCCCTATTCAAACTTCTTGGATTCGAGGGTATAGAAGCAAAGGCTTCCAGACGGTCGGGATACACGGAGATTGAATAAGAAAATAACCTAGAAATTTGCAGCCTGTGGGGGTCATGAAATAAAGCAATTACGAGGACGGTCGAAGGCAAACTCGAAAAGGTATACCGGCCGAAGGCGGGTTAACAAACATCAATAGTATGAGGTTGGCCGAAGACGAACCCGAAAAGCTAAATTGGCCGAAGGCGGACTATGCTGGGGAGGAAGACAAGACCGGCCGAAGGCGGGCTAATCAACGAAAGTGAAACAAAAACGGCCGAAGGCGAACTCGAAAATGAAAGACTGGCCGAAGGCGGAATTTCTAACAATCCTAATCCGAGAATGGCCGAAGGTGAACTCGAAAAGAAAGACCAGCCGAAGGTGGAATTTTAAAGAAAGACTATGCCGAAGGTAGACTTTCAAATAAAGGATACGAGGACGGCCGAAGGCGAACTCAAAAAGAAAAGGCCAAGCCGAAGATGGACTTTCAAATCAAACAATACGAGACCAAGCCAAAGGTGGACTCGAAAAGAAAGGCCAAGCCGAAGTTTGACTTTCAAAGAAAGACTATGCCGAAGGTAGACTTTCAAACAAAGGATACGAGGACGGCCGAAGGTGAACTCAAAAAGAAAGGCCAAGCCGAAGGTGGACTTTCAAACCCAACAATACGAGACCAAGTCAAAGGTGGACTGGAAAAGAAAGACCGAGCCGAAGGTGGACTTTCAAAGAAAGACTATGCCGAAGGTAGACTTTCAAACAAAGGGTACGAGGACGGCTGAAGGCAAACTCGAAAAGAAAGACCAAGCCGAAGGTGGACTTTCAAAGAAAGACTATGCCAAAAGTAGACTTTCAAACCCAACAATACGAGACCAAGCCGAAGGTGAACTCGAAAAAGAAAGACTAAGCCAAAGTTGGACTTTCAAAGAAAGACTATGCCGAAGGTAGACTTTCAAACAAAGGGTACGAGGACGGCCGAAGGCAAACTCGAAAAGAAAGACCAAGCCGAAGGTGGGCTTTCAAAGAAAGACTAAGCCGAAGGTAGACTTTCAAACAAAGATAAGTAGAATCAACAGATCTACAAAGATGACTCCGCTGGGGAAAGAGAAATCCAAACAGACAACTCTACAGGGGAGTATAGGAAAGAATGACAGTAAGAAGGACGAATCCACTGGTTGCGGTGTAATGTCAAACAACATCTCCTGAATTACATCTCTTTCTGCTGGGGAAAGAAACTGGTAACTGATATCAAACCTGGCTTATGCTTCGATTGCATATGTTTGAATTTTTCTTTGGCGTAATGCTCCATACAAATGGAAATGCTACGCGTTTGGGAGGATGCCATGCAAAAATGCGTATGCAATGCAAAAGAGGCGTCTCAGCAAAATAAATGTTGAAGACGAAGGCAACTCCACGGAGATGACAAACTAAATTATTCTATGAATTGAAAGACCCTGCTGAAGAAGATTTCACTTAACGACTTCTTGATCACAAACCCTGCTGGAGATGAAAACACCCAGAGAAATTCCACTGTATTGGGGATGGATAAAAACGAATACTGAAGATGGAACCCAAAGAGAAATTCTCTCCGCTGGGGGGTTACCAATGACTTCTACCAAAGATAGAACTCAAAACCTGGATCTGAAAGATGCCAATAACAATTGGAGTTAAGACTTGCTGGGAATATCAACCGTTGTTGAACAAAACCACTGTGAAGATCACCAACAAACTCTGCTTGGGGAACAATTCAATAATACCGAACTTGCTTGGGGATATTACTGAACTCAATCTGCTGCTGGGAGAATATGTACCTTCACCCTGCTGGGGAGTACTAGCCATTACCAGCACATCTGCCTAGAGAATGGTGATTGACGATACCAACTCTGCTAGGGGATACCATCAAGCTTACTCATCTGTTGGGGATCAGACCATACTGTTGCTGGTGAATTCCTGACTAGCTGAGGAAAATAGGTGCTCAGACCTTGTGGGGAAATAACCTCTTTGTCCAAAGAAGATATTCCATTTGTCTCTTGCTGGGGGATGCAGAAGTATCACCTTTTGGCTGCTCGCTAAAAGAGTAAACAATCACAACTCTAGCTGGGGAAATAATCCTCTGTATTCTGGCTGGGGAGAGTAACAGCCTACTGAGGAGGATGAAATTTCAATGTTGAGGAGAGTAGCTCTACAGGGGAGAAATCCTGCTACCCTACAAACAAAATCAACAGAAAAAACTATATGCAAAATGGCTATCTCGATTACCATCATAATGACCGTTGCCTGAGCAATTTCCACTATTTTCCGATATGCTTCGCAAAGCTTAACATTTTCGCATGCAATGTTTTATCAAAAATACCGGACATTTTCACAAACAAAACAGTGAAAATAAAAACATAAATGGAAAGCTCTTTGAATGAAATGAAAGTTTTATTGAATGAATTGGCCTGTAAATAGGCATTTACATCTGGAAGCAATTCCTGAAAAGAGGTAATTGCACAAAAAAGTAAAAGAAAATACACATGTCGGCGATGTGGGGAACGAATATCCACCATGATTCAATTCATCTATGACCCAATATGGCTCGTTTATCCGCAGATGCTTTGACCTTCAAAGAGAATGACTAGACTGATTCCTTTCCTTCGAAATTTCCAAGTATCAAAAGTGTTCACAGATCGTAGCCTCTTGCTTTCAAATCCCTAACTTTTGCTTGGATCGCCCATTTCTAGTTTTCAATCCATCGGGATACCTATTTTTGCCAAAATTACATTTTCAGGTTTTCAACTTTGCGGGTTTATTCTTTTTCTTTTTATCCCTAACTTTTGCCCGAACCTTTTCTTTTTATGGTTCACCAGGATGCCCCTTTTTTGCCTGGACTTTCTTTTTATGCCCAGCGGGTCTCTTTTATGCAAAGTATTTTTTGACTATGTCTGCGTTCACAGGGGACGTAAAATCTTTGCCATCCATAGTTGAAAGTAATAAGGCTCCACCAGAGAAAGCTTGTCTTACCACATATGGCCCTTCGTAGTTTGGAGTCCATTTGCCCCTGTGATCTATTTGAGGAGGAAGGATCCTTTTCAAAACCTATTCACCAGCCTGAAAACACCGAGGACACAATTTCTGATCAAAGGCTTTCTTCATCCTACTCTAATACAGCCGACCATGTACAATGGCTGCCAATCTCTCCTCTTCAATAAGATTCAGCTGATTCAACCGGGAACACACCCACTCAGCTTCATCAAGCTTCACGTCTTCTAGAATTCTTAAGGAAGGAATCTCGACCTCTACTAGTAGGACTGCTTCCATACCATATACTTGTGAGAAAGGAATTGCCCCAGTTGATGTGCGCACCGAAGTACGATAGCCGTGTAAAGTATAAGGCAACATCTCATACCAGTCTTTATATGTTACTACCATTTTCTGCACAATCTTCTTGATGTTCTTATTTGCCGCTTCAACAGCCCCATTCATCTTCGGACGATAGAGAGAAGAATTATGATGTTCAATCTTAAAGCCCTGACATAGCTCCTTCATCATCTTGTTGTTCAAATTCGAACCATTATCAGTAATGATTCTTTCCGGGACTCCATACAGGCAGATGATGTCCTTCTTGATAAAGCGGGCTACCACTTGTCTGGTGATGTTGGCATACGAGGCTGTTCCACCCACTTCGTGAAATAATCAACGACAACCAAAATGAAGCGATGCCCATTGGAAGTAGTCGGCTCAATCTTTCCAATCATATCAATGCCCCACATGGCAAAGGTCCAAGGTGATGACAACACATTCAGAGGAGTAGGTGACACATGCACCTTATCTGCATAAATCTAGCATTTGTGACATTTCCGGGCGTATTGGAAGCAATCAGACTCCATAGTCATCCAGTAATACCCCGTTCTCAACAATTTTCTAGCCATAGCATGGCCATCGGCATGGGTACCGAAAGAACCCTCATGAACTTCTTCCATTAACAGGTTTGCCTCGTGTTCATCAACACAATGTAGTAAGACCATGTCAAAGGTCCTCTTGTACAACACATCGTCTTTGGTCAGAAAGAAATTTCCTGCCAACCTCCTAAGAGTTTTCTTGTCCTTGGAAGACGCACCCTCTGGATACTCTTGACTCTTTAGAAAAACCTTAATATCATGATACCAAGGTTTGCCATCTGATACATCTTCAACCGCAAACACAAAAGCTGGTCTATCCAACCGCATGATTCTGATTGAGGGAGTTTCATTCCAACGATTCACCTGATACATCGAAGACAACGTTGCCAATGCATCTGCCATCTGATTCTCCAATCGGGGTATATAATGGAAATCAACTCTGTCAAAGAAAGGTAACAACCTTCTGGCATAGTTGTTATAAGGCACCAGATTTGCTTGACGAGTTTCCCATTCTCCAATAATCTGATTAACTACCAATGCGGAATCACCATAGACATCGCGGTTCTTGATTCTCAAGTCAATCGCTTCTTCTAACCCCATAATGCATGCTTTTTGGCTTTTTGGGAAACATATTGAATATCGTATTCTGTCAGAATCTTCTGCCAACGGGCTATTCTTCTAGAAAGTGGCTGCTTTTCAAACGCATACTTGATCGGATCCATCATCGAAATCAAGAGGGTTGTGTGGTTTGACATATACTGCCTCAAACGCTTAGCGGCCCAAGCGAGTGCACAACATGTTTTTTCCAGCATTGAGTATCTCGACTCACAATCAGTGAACTTTTTACTCAGGTAGTAGATGGCATGCTCTTTTCTACCCGACTCGTCTTGTTGACCGAGCACACATCCCATTGAGTTCTCAAGAACCGTAAGATACATAATCAATGGCCTTCCTGACACTGTCGACATAAGGACCGGAGGTTCCTGCAAATATTCTTTTATTTTTTCAAACGCCTTTTGACAATTTTCGTTCCACCTGACCGCTTGATCTTTTCTTAACAATTTGAATATTGGTTCACACGTGGCTGTAAGATGAGAGATGAATCTAGCAATGTAGTTCAAACTCCCTAAGAAACCACAAACCTCTTTTTCTGTTCTCGGTTCAGGCATTTCTTGTATGGCTTTTACTTTAGCAGGATCAACCTCGATACCTTTTTCACTGACAATGAACCCCAGTAATTTTCCAGATCTCACCCCGAAGGTGCACTTGTTCGGATTCAACCTCAGTTTGAACTTTATCAACCTTTCAAACAGCTTCTGAAGATTTACCAGATGCTCTTCCTCTGTTTGTGACTTTGCAATCATGTTATCAACATAGACCTCGATCTCTTTGTGAATCATATCATGAAAGAGAGTCACCATCACCCGCTGATAAGTTGCCCCATCATTTTTCAATCTAAAGGGCATTACCTTGTAACAAAATGTTCCCCACGGTGTTATGAACGTCGTCTTCTCCATGTCCTCTGAGGCCATTTTGATTTGGTTATACCCAGAGAAGCCATCCATGAAGGAAAATACAGAGTATTGAGCAGTGTTGTCCACTAACACGTCAATGTGAGGAAGCGGGAAATCATCTTTCGGGCTTGCTCTATTCAGATCTCTGTAGGCAACATACATCCTGACCTTTCCATCGTTCTTAGGTACAGGCACAATGTTAGCAACCCACTGAGGATAACTTGTCACAGCCAGAAATTCAGCATCTATCTATTTTTGAACCTCTTCTTTAATCTTGACAGACATATCCGGTTTCGTCCTTCTCAGTTTCTGCTTAACCGGAGTACACCCCTCTTTGAGCGGCAGTCGGTGTACCACAATGTCAGTGTCAAGCCCAGGCATGTCTTGGTAAGACCAGGCGAAGATATCAACATACTTTCGAAGCATTTCAATCAATCTTCCCTTTACACTATCTTCCAAAGCAGCCCTAATCTTTACTTCTTTCTTTGCGTCTTCGGTCCCCAAGTTAACAATCTCAATCTCCTCCTGATAAGGTATAATGACCCTTTCCTCCTGTTTAAACAGTCTGGCCAATTCCTCGGGTAAGTCATAATCTTCACCAGTCTCTTCTTCAGCCTGATAAATGGGATTGTCGAAATCATACCGAGCCATAGCTGAATCATGATTGGTGGTATCTGAACAAGGAAACCTGCATGATTGATGATTTATGTTTATTATGTATGCAACAAATAAAAACACATTGCCATTTTGATGTGATTTAATGCAAAAAGTAAAAACAGAAAGACAGGGATCAAAATATTTGAATGTGAAATTGTCCTTTATTAATGATAAAGAAAGCACACAAAACATCAAAGCCCTACAAACAAGAATCGCTACGTCTTGGGCAGAACGTAGGAGTAACATAGATGAAAAATAGAGGCAATTACTCTGGGCCGGTCACTTGAATGACTTTCTGAGATGACCAGTTGCAAAGACTTCGGCCTGGAATGCAGGGGCGGATCCAATTATCTATATCGCAATCGCTATCCCCTTCCTCATCAATAGCATTAACTCTGTCAAAGAACACACCAGCACTAGTGAAACAAACCGGACCATAAAACTTGGGAGGATCCTCAGGACGCCTGGGTGGCTTATATCCCAGCCCGTAAGTATTCTGCTTTTTCTGGACCTCGATAACTTGACCCCATTTCTGTGAACTGCAAGCTTCAACCACATCCCGTGCATCCTTGAAGGAAGGCATGGAGACGTCTGGTTGATCTACCACTGCAGGCTGCTTTACCACTTCAGATCAGCTGACTTCCTTGAGAGATTCCTCAGGGATCTTCACTGCTTCAAAAGCCTGACATAAAGTTTCATGTATTTCGCCATCTACCTCCACATATTTGAAAGTAGACAAGTGACTTATCATGATATCTTCTTCACCGCAAACCATCACTACATGTCCGTCTACCATGTACTTCAGCTTCTGATGCAGTGTGGACGTCACAATCCCAACACTATGAATCCATGGCCGGGCCAGTAGACAGCTGTAAGCAGGTTGGATGTCCATGATATAGAAATGCACTGTTGATCAATAATTTTATCAGTTGATCAACAATTTTATCTCTGTTATTATGCTCTGAGGCGCATCGAAACGCACTGTTGAAGGTATTGAATGCAGCGTATGTACCCCAGGAGATATCAGTTAATCAACTGGAGGGGGTCGTGGCTCATGTAAATGCAAGAAATGGCTTGGAATTTACTGATGTTGATTTGACTCCAGCTGGGAGAAATCATAACAATGCTTTGCACATTTCAGTCGAATGCCGAGGGTCTTTAATGTCGCATGTGCTTGTTGACACTGGGTCACCTTTGAATGTTTTACCGAAGAAAGCACTGATAAAGTTGGACACTCATGGGTTAATCTGAACGCCAAGTGATTTCGTGGTGCGTGCTTTCGATGGTTCCAAGAGATCTGTCTTTGGGGAAATTGTGCTGCCAATTAAGGTTGGTCCAGAGGTTTTTGAAGCCACTTTCTATATCATGGACATCCAACCTGCTTATAGCTGTCTACTGGCCCGACCATGGATTCATAGTACTGGGGCTGTGACGTCCAGTTGATCAATAATTTTATAGTCGCTTCTCCGAATCTGCCTCATAAACTCTTCCACATTCTCTGAAAAGGAGTTATCAACTGGCTTTGCTGTGGAATCATTCACTACCGGAGTCTGCACAGAATTATCCATAACCTACTTTCCTTTGTCTTGCCTAGAACCACCAGCCTAATCATCAGATGGGATAAAGACTCTACCACTCCTCGTGATAGCTCCTGCTTCATCATTACTTTCAGAACTGGAGTTCACCACTGACGTTCCCACCAACTCTTGCTTCTGCCCGTTAACAAACACTTCAGCACCGTAATTCCAGGGGATAGCTTTGGTGCTTTCATACGGGATGGGCCCAAGAACCGTAATAATGACTGGCGCTGGTCTTGCCGGCGCTGAAATAGTTATTGTCTTGAAAGGGATAGTAACAGTGGCAATATCATTCATTCCGCCCGTAACTTCCGTCTTCTGATAGCACCTATCGAGCTCTAACCGACCTTCATCAATTAGCTTTTGAATACCTGATCTCAACAGATCATAACCATTTGTTTGCAATATACACTCTGAACATCTTTTATCACAACCAGGGGATACCCCACCCTTTAGTAATCTCTCCTTCACTACCAACAAAGGAGTCCTCAATTCATTCACGTCTAGAACCAAATTCAAAGATTCACCATCTTCGATAACAACATTAACCCTCGGCCCACCGTGGTTCGGAATTGGGTTTTGAATGACATTAGGCGTCTCATTGGAAAAATTGATGGCCTTCGAGTCCACCAAATCTTTGACTTTATGCTTAAAAGCTTTACAGTCCTCAATGTAGTGCCCGGGCGCCCCAAAATGAAATTCACAGTGGGCTTTGGGATTGTAACTTGGAGGTGGATTACCAGTAATAGGAGCCAAAGTCCTTGTCTGAATTAATTGCAATTGCATCAAATGTTGAAACAACTGAGAATAAGGCAACGGTGGAGTATCAAAGTGCCTATTCTGCTTAGGCCTTGGCTGATATTGGCGAGGAGCCTGATTTTTCTGTTGAGGTGGGAGTGCTGCAGGAATAGTTACTGAAGCCACCTGCTGATTATAATTCTGACGCTGCTCTCCCTTACCGCGGTATGAAGAAACAGAATTCGCATCTCCCTCTTTTTTCTTGCAGTTCACATAAGGTTTCTTCCCTCCTCCAGAAGAAGACCCATCATTGCCCGAAATCTTTCCAGTCTTGATTCCACTTTCCAACATTTCCCCAACCAAGATCATATCTGCAAATTTTCCAGACATGCAAGGTATCAGCTTCTCGTAATAATGACCTGGCAGGGTAGCCATGAACATATTCAACTTTTCCCGTTCTAACATGGGAGGCTGCACCCTCGCTGCCAGTTCTCGCCATCTCTGGGCATATTCTTTGAAGCTTTCACTATTCTTCAAAGATATACTCTGCAGCTGAGTCCTATTGGGAGCCATATCAGTGTTATATTGATAGTGCTTGACAAAAGCCTCAACCAATTCTCTCCAACTATGGACGTGACATCTCTCCAATTGCATGTACCACTCCAAACATGCCCCAGACAGGCTATCCTGGAAGAAATGCATCAGTAATTTCTCATCACTAGAGTACGCAGCCATTTTCCTTGCGTATGCCCGGACGTGAGTCTTTGGGCAAGTGGTACCATTATATTTCTCAAAGATAGCAACCTGGAACTTGTGGGAAATCCTGACACCGGGGACCAGCCCTAAATCATCCAAATCTATACCCACAGAGTTCTGATTCACAGCCCCTTTCATTTGTTCTTCACTCAACCTGATTCTCTGATCATTATCAACCTGGGGAACGACATCCCCGCCTTGCACAGAAAATATGTCATCCTGTTGGTCATCATAACGACGGCCATGAACTGCGCAGACACTATTTCCTCCTCCCACTATAGAAGGAATCACAACATTCTCCACTCCGCCCGGAGGGATGCCAACAGAAGGGACATGAACACCCCCGCCCGGAGGACCAACAGGAATACCATTACCCCCAGCATCTCCGCCCGGAGGAACGACATCATTATGAAGGCCGCCATGAAGAACGCCATCCTCGTCAACTCTCGCCACCAAGGGTTGGACAAGGGTCCTCAGCTATTCTTGCCCTTGTGCAACGCCTTGCATTAATTCCATGAACTGGGCCATGCGAGCCTGCATGGCAACCATCTCAGCCTACATCTGTTCCATAGCTCTCTTTTGATTGGATCTGGTAGAATACCAATGAATCTGCTAGTCAGCAATCCTGCCTAAAGAAAGAACACAATAAGAAAACCAGGGATAAGCACCTGTTATGCACAATGATTATGAATATGCAAATGCAAATGAACATGTTTGAATATTCGCAGGGCGATCCACCCCTTGATTCCAGTTTTAACAATAGAATAGCACAAAAATCCTGCTCATATACAATAGGAGAATCAGAGAATAGTCATCTGTCATCAGTTACAGCCCAAGATGAAGGCATAAGTCTGAATAAGATAAACAAAGATCCCAACCAAAATTCAAACGTGCCAGCCCTCCCCAGCCATCATGCTCTTTACACCAGTCTTGCACCTCTTTGAACAGTTTCTTGGTGTTGGGATGCTTCAGATTTTGGATCAACTCTTGGATGAGAACATCTCTCCTATGCATAATCCCCTTCAAGTAGCGACAATGTAACTCCCAATCGTCCTCTTCAAAAGCACCGTCCATACTAGGACCCTCATTTCTGGACCTATTTACGTCAGCTTGAAGCTTCAGCTCCTCCATAGTTGCTATGGCCTCATTGAGTCTTTCCTCGACCGCTCTTCTCTTGAAAATTTCTGATAGGATTTCTTCATTTTTCTTATGGAGCTTAGATTTCAAACCCTCGATTTGCTCCAAATACTCATCCTCTTTCTGTTTGTTGGCGGTGATTGTCGTGTTTCGGTGAGCATTAAACCTATGAATCTTGAACAGAGCTCTGGCTAAGTCTTCTTTTTTTGACTTGAGAATCCTGCTAACGCCTTTTAGAGCTTGTGCTACCTTCTGCTTGGCCGTGAATTCCTCATCCAATTGTTTCTCCTTCTTGGCGAGGAGTTCTGTTTTCATCTTGGCAACATGGACAGCTTCACCTCGCTCATGCTTCAGCTGATAAATTTCTCTATGTAGCTCATCGTTCTCTTCTCGAAGCTTTTCTTTTTCAGCCCATAACTTGTTGAACTTCTCTATCTCAACCGTGGTCGGAGGCTCAATCAACAGGGGGCAAGATGGTGGTTCTCTGGAGAACGGTAGAAGTACCTTTTCCACTCTCTTCTGAACCCAATCCTCATATACAGGGAATGCTCTGTTGTTGCTCTTTCCGAAAGAAGTCTTCCCTTTCTTGTGACGGTCTTCCCAAGTATTTGCAGCTTCCTTTAGCATTTCCAGATTGGCTTCCCCACTCACATATAAAGACTCTTGAATGTCTTCGTCCTTTGGTGGCTCTTTCAAAGCATACCCGAATCGCCTAATAGCAAGGACAGGGTTATAGGTAATTCCCCCCTTCCTTCCTATTAAAGGTACGTTTGGGTAACCCCCACAACTGACCATGATCTCTTGGCCTAACAAATCATGATTGACCCAAGCCAAATTGTCTGCCCTTAATCCCATCAATCTCTTGGACCAATCCAATGTTTCTCTAGAGTCTACGAATGCCCCAGATTTGGGAAGGTGATCGGCAAACCACTTGTAGAAAATTGAAGCGCATAAATTAAGGGGTCCTCCCCTTCTCTTCTTGTTTTTATAATGCATTGAATAGTATAAATCCCCTAGCAAGGTAGGTACACGATTCTTCATGATGAATATCCGGATGGCGTGCATGTCTATGAAATCCTTCACATTCGGGAACAACGACGTTCCTTAAACACACATAGCCAAGATTTCATTGAACACTAACCAATGCTTATTCTTAGCACAAATAGCAGCCTGCTCCACCAAAAATTTCGTGTGAAAACCTTTACTTCCTCCTTTGCTGGTAACATTGCTCTTCAATAAAGATGGATCCAAGTGCAAAGCAGCGGAAACCTTTTCCAGATCCGGAAGCTCTTTAGAGGGATAGAAAGGAACTTCTTCTTTGACAGAAACATCCAGAATGAGAGCAAACTCCTCTACTGTCGGAGCAAGAAGATAGCCAGTGAACACAAAACACCGTAGGCGAGAGTCATAGAATTGCACCAGAGTGTGCAGAGCCCTATACTCATATTGGGTAATGTCACGGGCGAAATTTAGAATTCTTCCATACTCTCCTCTAAAGTCTCCCAGTACCTCAGGTTTCGCCATGGCCAAGATTTTGTGAACAGAATCTAGATGAAGCTCCGAAAACTTATACATGATGATATTCTTCTTCCTTTCAGTTCTAGTACTCATCTTGGACAGTCTTCAGGAAACCGGAATCAAAGTTAGAATGCAACCGTGAAAATGATCAAACATGTTAGAATGCAAAATGATGATGCGAATGCAAACATAGGATCAAGGCATCCATAATGCTCAAAACTGTTGTTGTTCTGATGTCTGAACAAGACCCTAAATAATAGAAACCCAAAAATCCATAATAACGGCTCATTCAAACTGCCAGAATAACGGAGTGATAACTATACACTGACAAGAAATCCTGCAAACCGGGAAGGTTGAAAGTTAAGGGCACCTGCAAACCTGCAAATACCCATCCCCTCTCACATGTGGGTTCTAGAAAACTGAGGATCCTCAGCATCAGATTCTCGATTTGAGAAGCAATAATACATTCATCCCTCGGGGTACAATACTATCGCCAAACAAAGAGGTCGTCCACTGACTTTCCGAAAAAAAAAGGTCATCCTACGTAAGTTCCCAGCATTGGGTCCTCGGATCAAGAAGTGTAATGGGTTTTCCATTTCTGGTCTGCCATTATCACGCCTCGGGAGGAGTGCTGCAACTGAGTCCTCGGGAAATGGTCGCCAGAGTCGAAAGTTTCCCAGGTTACATTCCATCATCTGCCCCAAATACGCAGGATAGAATATTACCAAAGAAAACCTCGTCTGGATGTAGAGTTTTCATGTATACTACGTCTTACCAAATGCCAAACAAGTCACACTTTTTTCCACGCTAATCATAGGTGTATACTCAAGCCTGGGTATTGGGCTTTTTTTCATGGATCTAACCCACCCAACAGAACAACAGCAGCAGAACAATATGATGATAGTAATCCAAATGCAGTAAAAATGCTGTAAAATACAGTAATGTGGTAATACAGTAAAATAGAAAAACAGCAAAAACCCAATGAAAGAAAAACAGACAAGCGCTAGGATTGTGTAGCGAGCGATTTTGGACGCGGTTCTTAAGCGCTGGTCGCTCTCTGCGGTTGAGCTTAAAACTACAGGTCGATTCATTTTTTATCCTATTAAAGCTGATGAAGGAAGGGAAATAGATGTCTCCAATTAACCCTGCTTTGCATACTGAGTTTAAACAGCGGTCTGTTAGGTTACGGATGCTATCAATGTGGGGGGGCCTTTGTACTAGTTATTTGTATTTTCGCCAATACGGTTTTCTTTTTCTCTTTCTAGGACTTTCTGGCGGGGAACAAGGATTAGGATGTTAGGACTGATGCTTTTGAATTACTGCTTTTGATATGGGAGTATGGGGTTTTTTGTTGATTGTGCTCGCTAAGATCTTTTCTTTCGATCTTATGCCTACGTATTCCCGTTTACCGAAACAGGGAAATCAGAGCGTTCGTAGTTCCTCCTATTCTATGGGAGGAAATGGTTGTTTTGGTGTCTTGTTCAAAGCCCACGACGTGAAGCGAAAGGTAGTTTGTATCTTGTTCAAAGCCCAAGATATGAAGCTGAAAGGTCTATTTGTATCTTGTTCAAAGCCCAAGATATGAAGCTAAAAGGGTGTTTGTCTTTAGAGAGAATTTGTCATCTCTAAAGAGGGGGTTGTATGTCACAACTGTTTATAAAGGAGAATTTATTTAACCGGGATACGCGGATCCTAGCAATGCCATAATTTCCTTTATAGGGGGTTTTAACCTGAAGGAGAAGACTTTAACTCAGTGTAGAGAAATGCTATCTTTCCTTAGGAATTTCTCATGCTAAAAGAGGGACAGTGGCATGGATGTAGATGATCCAGAGGCTTGCCGCTTACAATGATTAGATGAAGGGAGTTGTTTGATGTTTGTGTACTGTGAACGAGGCACAATTTTGATGCTAAAAGGTTAATTGGATTAACCAGTGGTTTTCTTATACAAAGCCTAAGAGGAGGCTGATATGTGTCTCGTACAAAGCCCGAGAGAGAGGCTAAAAGGTTTTGACTCAACGAGGGAATCCTTTGGTATCTCGTATAAAGCTTGAGATGGAGGCTATTGTTTATTTGGCTAAATAAGAACCTTTTTGTATCTCGTATAAAGCCCGAGATGGAGGCAAAAGGGGTAATTGACTTAGCAAGGGAGTCTCTTATGTGTTTCGTACAAAACCCGAGAGAGAGGCTAACTTCACTGGAGAAGGATCATTATACAAAGCCTAAGAGGAGGCTATGGTGACTGTATCAGTTAAGTGACAGGTCCAGTATACTGATTTTAAAGAGAAAATCAGTTCTTATATGAGCAACACTGTACTCATGAATTTGATTCAAGGATCCGGGTTATTCCTTTTCTTTAAGGAAGCGAGAAATCCAAAGGATATTGAGACTATCCGAGTCTGCGGGTTTCCTTCCTATTTAACGAAGGGGTCACTTGAGAATGTCTTTGAGACTCAAGGAAGTTAGACTGTCCATGTCTAGAGTTTCATCTTTTATACTGTGTTTTGAGAAATAGTAGTAGACTCTACGAAAGGACTGTTCTATGCAGATGATTAAGTTCTGTTCCTATACCTCTAGGAGGTCGTCGGGACAATTTGTACGAAGCCCAAGAGGAGGCTGGAAACTTTTGAGAAGCCGACGGGTCCTTGTACTAAGCCCAAGAGTAGGCTATCATTCCCGGAGGAAGAGATCATTATACGATGCCTAAGAGGAGGCGGTGAATACTTCTAAGAAGCCGTAGGGTCCTTGTACTAAGCCCAAGAGGAGGCGGGGTTGCTTTTAGGAAGCCTGTGGGTCCTTGTATGATACCCAAGAGGAGGCCGGTGCTTTTAAGAAGCTGATGGGTCCCCAAACCCCGAGAAATTCAAGGCAATGCTATTCACCGAGAATAGATCAAAGTCAGGAAAGTTTGATAATTTGGAAGAAACTCAAAGATGCCATTCACGGAGAATACATTCATCTCTGGGAGTAGAGTTTCTTGACAATTCTTAATGAGGACAACCTGAGAGAAGACTGTATCTGGTGATCCTATTGGGGATCTAGTTGTCTATTTCTACGAATAAACGAAACGGAGTCACCTAGTTCTAGACGTAGTTGCCGGGGAAACTCGAAATATCTATACTATTATTACACAGTTGATATGAGTTTATGAAAGAAGACTTACAGTGAAACAACCCCACAATACAGTTATATGTATATGAAAGTGGTAAATGAAAGCAGTAACCACTTACTCGGTTGTAGAGCTTTCATGCTGTTTGGTTAGTTGTTCAACAAAGAAAGATTGAAAACGACAGTATATTCAAAATCAAAGGAGAAAGTGCTTTGAAAAAGAAAGATTTGGGGCTTACAACTCAAGGAGAGGCCCAGGGTTTTATCAGTGAGCGCACTGTTTGAATTTGTACAGAGGGACTTATACAAGTGACTGTGGCCCAAAAATTGTTTTCTGTACAAAGGGATGGGTCTTACACTCTCTCAAGAGGCCCAAAAAGTTTAAAGAAAAAGAGTGGGGCTTATAACACGAGGGTAGGCCCAAATGATTTTTCCGTTAAAAATGGCGATCGCGTCGAGGTTTTCTTTTAACGCAGAGGGACTTATACAATAAGTGAGGCCCAAAAAGATTTTGGTTAAAAGGGGATTGGGTCTTACACTCTAATAGAGGCCCAAAAGGTTTTGAATAGGTCTTATAGCTCGAGGAGAGACCCAAGGTTCTTTTTGAAAAGGCGACGATCGCGCCGTTTGTTTTTGACAGTATCGGGACTTATACAATACACTGAGGCCCAAAAATGTTTTGGTCAAGAAAGGATTGGGTCTTACACTCTATTAGAGGCCCAAAGTGTTTTGAAAATGATTTATGAGGGTTGAAATTAATTCAAAAACCCTAATTTGTTTTCAAAAATGTATTTAATTGAATAAAAATTCAATTAAAATGATCAAAATTGTTTAACACATGAAAAACAAATTGTGATTTTGGATTAATGCTTCAAAAATTAGGTATTGACCTACAAAATAATTAGAAAGCATTAAAAGTTGCAAAATCAATGTAGAAAAAATATTTAAAATGTCAAAAATAATTAAAATATTAATTCTTTGCAAAAATATCAATTATATGAAATAAATAATATTTTTGGGATTTTTTGATAAAATAAAATATTTTAACATTTTTGTGAATTATTAAAAAAATAATTAACTCAAAATCATTAAAACTCGGAGATAAATTAATTTTTGAATCAATTAAATAAAATCACAAAATTCAAATATTTGAATTTATGAAAATGGCGCCAAGAACATGGACCAAGAACACGCGCGTTTTCTACCTTGCCCAGATTTGCATTTTCTATCCAATCTCACTGAATACTTGATTATATCATGCAATCCACATATAATTATGCTCGTCTCAACCTCACGATCATGTCTATAACACTTAATTTCATTTAAATTAAACATAAAACATAAAATCATGAAGAAACCTCAAGAACCCTAATTTCTGCATGAAGGCTAGGATTTTTGATACACGATTCAAACAATGCAATTAATTGAGGGGAAACATTCCATGCATGATTATGAACATATGACCAAATTATTGTGCGAAGAAATATGCATAGATTGAGAGATGACCAAGTATGTACTTACCTCTAAGCCGTGACAGCAAGTGCAATGTGATTTTTGATTTGGAGGTGTTACAGATGAGTGGTGATGATCTGAACAGCTTCCGTACACCCCATGGAGTGTGTTTGAATGCTTGGACTTGATTGAAATTGGCTGGATCAATTTGTGGTACCTCAACTGCACTTTGGTTAAAACCTTGAGCAACCAGCTGGTGATTTTGTGAAATTGGTGTTTCAGAAGTGATCTAAGTGTTTGATCAGCTCATATGTGATGTATGTGAGGTGTGTGAGTGATTGGTTTGATTGGAATTGCTCTCAAACTCAAAACCCGATAGTGACTTGCCTTAGAAGGCAAAATTGGAGTGAAAGAAGAGATTTTGAGGAAAGCATCTTTTTAATGGCTTTGGTGTACTCAAACTGATCACAATTGAGCTCTATTTATAGTAGAGCAAGTTTGTTTTGCAAGGAATAGTGAATGGCAGCTGGTAAGTAGGTTTGGCCAATGTTGGCAAATGAAAATCCAAGTCTCCTCTAGCCATTGACTAGAGGTTAGGGCACAGAGCTTTGGTTCCCTTGGTCTTCGATAAGTCTTGACTGATTTCAGATGAGAATGGCTCAGTCCATGCCACCTTGATGCTTCCATTGAATGCTTCAATCCAAATTTGGAGTCTTGTCCCTATTTTGGCCATTCTAGGTTCAACATGCTATTTCTTGTTCCATGGACTTTGGAGGCTTGGCTCAGTGATTGTCCCCTTTAGATTCAATCCTCTGAGGTGTCCAAGTGGATAGGAGTGTTTGGATTTGCACAATTTTGGCAAATCGAGCAAAATTGCAAATTCTGCCTTGCCTTGACAGAATTCAACAAGACCATTTGACAATGTCATAACTCATAGCCCAAATGGAATTTGGCAATGTTCTTGGCCATTTTGGAAAGCCCTTACATGATATAACAACTGTTTGAACAAGTTTGGTTTTGATCTCTTTTGATTCCAAGTGAAAAATCCCCCTACATTTGGCAAAAAGTAGGGTAAAATCTGACTTAGTGAAATTTTCACTAAGTGTTGGAACAAAGTGTGATTTCTTGATTTTGATCACTCCATAACTCAAAATCCTTAATGAATTGGCCTTAGGTCTAGTTGAAGTTTTTGTAGAGGGTAATGAGGGCTACAAATCCATCTTTGGATGAGAAAAAATGGTCATGTGGTTTAGGAGTTATGATCCACCAAAGTTAGTGTATTAGTGGTACTTTTTCCATAACTTAGAAATATTTCTAAGTTTTTATGGTTACCCCTTTTACAAGTTATCCCACTTTTCTTGATTTTTCTTGATGAATGATGATTCAAATCATACATTAACGTCATTTTAGGGTTAAAAATCCATTTTGGTGAAAAATCTCAAAAAGTCAAAGTTGACTTTTGTGCACAGTTGACTTTTTATCAGATGAATTCCAAATTGTGCAATTCTTCAGGAAATCATGTCCTTGACCTAAATCAAACTTGATGGACATGTTCCATGGGTGTCATAGGGTATATTGGGGCATGTCCTAGGGTTTGGGAGCATGTCCTGGTCAAAAGTCAAAGTTACAGTTGACTTTCCTCGCGAAACCCTAATTGTGGTGCAGATGAAATTGAGACTTGTTGCTCAAACTTCTTGGATTAATCCATTGTTCCAAATGGATCAATATAGTTCATTAGAGACCCTCAAATCATGTCTTGAGGTCTTGGCTCTTGATTTGTCCCAAAAGTCAACTTAGGGGTGAATTATGTCAAGAAACCCTAATTCCTGATTTTTTATGTATGCATCCCCTGAGGTCAAATTGACTTGATGCTTGGGTCCATGAGGTTCCATGGAGTATATTAGGTTATGTTTTGGATCATTGGCTCATTCCCAGAGGAAATTCTCCACCTGGAGGCCCTGGTCGACCAAAACCCTAACTTGGTGACACTGGCGATCTTGAGACTTGATCCACCTAGAAGGGAGCATCCTTGTGCTTGATCCTTGAAGTGGGAGTCCTTTTGGTCCATTGTGGATGTTTGAGAGGTTAGACAAGTTGAAGATCATGTCATTCCTTGATTGATCCTTTGTCTAAAGCTCTGAGAGGGCTTGAAACCCTAATTTTGATTGTAGTGGATGCTCACCCATCTTTGGGGAGACTGATGAAATATAATGGTTCCTCCATATTGTAATGATGATTTGCACAACGATGGGAAATCTTAGTGGTCAAAATTTGGGGTATGACAGATGCCCCTATTTAATCTTCTTGGACCCGAAGGTGTGAATGACGAAGGTATTCGGGCATTCGGGGTGCAAGAGGATTAAATATCGGAATACACAAAATTTTGATGGTGGTTATGAATGGCGGATCGCATCCATCTTCTTTTGCTGAGCAATGATGCTTAGAAAAGGTAAACTTCCCCTAGATCCTGGTTTTCAGCCAAGGAACTGGTCTCAGTTTTCTTTTGTCAACCTCCCCCCCGTTCCTGGTTTCCTACCAAGGAACTGGTCTCAGTTTCTGATTTAAACTTCCCCTCGATCCTGGTTTCCTACCAAGGAACTGGTCTTAGTTTCTGATTTAAGCTTCCCCTCGATCCTAGTTTCCTACCAAGGAACTGGTCTTAGTTTCTGGTTTAAACTTCCCCTCGATCCTGGTTTCCTACCAAGGAACTAGTCTTAGTTTTCGATGTAAACTTCCCTTCGCTCCTGGTTTCCTACCGAGGAACTGGTCTTGGTTTCTAAAGTAAACTTCCCCTCGATCCTGGTTTCCTACCAAGGATCTGGTCTCGGTTTCTGATATAAACTTCCCCTCGATCCTGGTTTCCTACCAAGGAACTGGTCTCAGTTTCTTTTGTCAATAAACTTTACTGACAAGGGACGCTATTCGTAGCGGCTTTCCTTCAAACTTATCGCCGAATTTTCCTGGGGAGATGCCATTTGACGGAAAGAGGTCTGATGTCAGACTTGCTGGGGAACCCAGTCGTCTGAGTTGTAGAGGTGTACAAACTTCTCTATTGGAGATGCCATTTGCCGATTCTACTGGGGAAAGCGAGTCTCTTGAGAGACTGTTTTCGTTTGGGATCTTACATCATAATTTTCTCGGGATCTTCCCGGAGAAATGCCATATGATAGGGTCCAATTTTGAGGTGCCGATGACCTTTTCATCAGCGGATTTTCGGAGAAATACTGATGCACTGCCGAACCCTTGCTTAAGTGGCTTTCTCTGGGGATTTTCCTTAATCCGGGAAAGCAAGGATATCATCTTCAATGGCGAAGAGTGACATCTGTTGAAGGTTCTCTGGCTCTTCAGGGGTTCAAGTTATCAAAGTGGTCGAGTGCCGACTCTGATCTAAAGATACACTGGTGGCGAGATTGTTCAGACACAATGTTTCCTGACGAGGAAAGAACTGAAAACTCGATTGAGAGAACTCCTATCACTAAGGGACAAGACCGGCTAGAGTGATAGCGATGCAATATGAAATGTGAATGCAAATCAATAATGCATGATGTACGTATGTATATGCTGACAAAACTGACGCGACATACAAACTAAAAGATGAACATGACTGGATACTCGGCCATCGCGGGGCGTATAGAGATATCGCTGGTTCAAGATAGCAATTCCACCTTGCTTAGGAGAGATAGTCCCTGCGGGGAATACCGTTGATCGGGCTTAGGAGATAAGAACTCGGTCGTGGGTATCAGATGGGAAAGCCACATCTGATACAATTGATCCTTCATTCAGGCGCACTGGCTTAGAAGGAGTACTTTGATTCTGTATTTTGAAGTTCGATTACTTTTGGAGAAGCGACCGAGATTCTTCTGATGTTCAACAGTCAGAAGAAATTGTCGACCAACTTTGAATTCTGGGCATCCTGAGCTTCTGTCGAAGATGACCTTCACTGGAGTTTTCCTGATGGATGGCATGACTGCTATTGAGGGACTTGCCTCTATTGAACATAGTTACTTGCCATTATTCCTAATTTTTGCCTGGATTGTACTATGAGATTTCTAATCCATCGGGATGAATTTTTTCATGTCTCTAACTTTTGCCTGGACTGCCCTTTCGGGTTTTCAATCCACCGAGACGTTTTTTTTAGGCGAAGTATTTCTTGACTACATCAACATTTGTGTTGATACAACTGACTGTGGCATAGTGCCGTGATTCGTTTCTCTTCGATCAGGTTCAATTCCTCGTGTCGACTTTGACACCATTCAGCTTCGGTGAGCTTCGCTTCCATCAATACCCTGATTGACGGGATTTCTACTTCTATGGGGAGAACTGCCTTCATGCCATATACTAGAGAGAAAGGGGTTGCCCCTGTTGAAGTGCGAACAGATGTGCGATAACCGTGAAGAGCAAAGGGTAGCATGTCGTGCCAGTCTTTGTAGGTTACAACCATCTTTTGAACGATCTTCTTGATGTTCTTGTTAGCCGCTTCTACCGCTCCGTTCATCTTGGGTCGGTAGGGAGATGAGTTATGATGTTTGATCTTGAACTCAGCACACAACTCTTTCATCATCTTGTTGTTCAAGTTAGATCCATTATCAGTAATGATCTCGCTTGGAACACCATAACGGCAGATGATATTGTTTTTGATAAATCGGACCACCACTTGTCGGGTTACATTAGCGAATGACACTGCTTCGACCCACTTGGTGAAGTAGTCAATGGCTACTAGGATGAACCGATGTCCGTTTGAAACTTTGGGCTCAATCATGCCAATCATGTCGATTCCCCATATGGAAAAAGGCCACGGGGAAGAGAGAACTTTGAGATGTGATGGCGGTACATGAATTTTGTCGGAGTATATCTGACATTTGTGACACCTCCTCATGTACTTGTAGCAGTTGGATTCCCTGGTCAACCAATAGTACCCTGCTCTGAGAATTTTTCTCGTCATTGTGTGTCTGTTGGCATGAGTGCCAAAGGATCCTTCATGAATTTCTTTCATAAGCATGTCTGCTTCGGGTCTATCTACGCATCGGAGTAAGACCATGTCAAAATTTCTCTTATAGAGAGTGTCACCGCTCAGGAAGAAGCTACCTGCTAATCTTTTGAGGGTTTTTCTGTCTTTCCTGGATGCCCCAGATAGGTATCCTTGTTTCTGAAGGAAGCATTTGATATCTTGATACCAAGGTTTATCGTCTATGACTGCTTCGATCGTGAAGATGTAAGCGGGCCGTTCAAGGCGCATTATGTCGATCTTAGGTATGTCATTCCATTGACCTACACTAATCATGGAAGAGATAATGGCTAGTGCATCAGCCATGTGATTCTCATCACGAGGGATGTGATGAAACTCAACTCTGTTGAAGAAGGGTAACAACCTTCTTGCATAGTCTTTGTAAGGAATCAATCCAGATTCGTAAGTGTTCCAATCTCCTTTTATCTGATTGATAACCAAGGCTGAATCGCCGTATACGTCCAAGTTTTTGATCCTTAAATCAATCGCTTCTTCGAGACCCATGATACAAGCTTCGTATTCGGCCTCGTTGTTCGTACATTTGAACGTAAGTCTAGCAGTGAAAGGAATGTGGGTACCCTGAGGGGTAACAATGATTGCCCCAATTCCATTTCCATAATGATTAACTGCTCCGTCAAAGATAAGTCCCCATTGGGAACCTGGTTCTGGCCCTTCACCGGGTAACGGTTCATCGCAATCTTTCATCTTTAGATACATGACATCTTCGTCTGGGAAGTCAAACCCGATTGATTCTTGATCGTCAATCAGTTGATGAGCCAAATGATCGGCTAAAATACTTCCCTTAACGGCTTTCTGAGCGTGGTACTCTATGTCATATTCTGATAACAGCATCTGCCAACGGGCAATTCTTCCCGTAAGAGCAGGTTTTTCAAATACGTACTTGATTGGATCCATTTCGGAGACCAACCAAGTAGTATGACGAATCATGTACTGGAGAAGACGTTTGGCTGCCCAAGCCAAAGCACAGCAAGTTTTCTCGAGCATCGTGTACCGAGTTTCATAGTCGGTGAATTTCTTGCTTAGATAGTAGATGGCAGACTCTTTCTGTTTAGTTTCGTCTTGTTGGCCAAGTACACATCCCATTGAGTCCTATAGGACTGTGAGGTAAATGATCAGTGGTCTTCCTTCCACTGGAGGTGATAGAATCAGAGGATTCAACAGATATTTCTTAATACTATCGAAGGCAGTTTGGCAATCTTCTGACCAAACGCAATCCTGGTTCTTTTTCAGTAATTTAAAAATCGGCGCACATGTGGCGGTCATAAGGAATATGAATCTGGAGATATAATTTAAACATCCCAAGAATCCTCTGACTTGTTTTTCAGTTTTCGGAGAAGGCATTTCTTGAATGGCCTTGACCTTGTCAGGATCAACCTCAATTCCTTTCTGGGTGACGATGAACCCTAAGAGTTTCCCCGAACGGACACCGAAGGTGCACTTGTTGGGATTCAAGCGGAGTTTGTACTTCCTCAAACGCTCGAATAGTTTCGACAGGTGGGTCACATGCTCCTCCTCTGTTTTTGATTTTGCAATCATATCATCGACATATACCTCGATTTCCTTGTGTATCATGTCATGAAACAGAGTAGTCATGGCCCTTTGATAGGTTGCCCCGACGTTCTTCAAGCCGAACGGCATCACCTTGTAACAAAAGGTACCCCATGGGGTAATGAACGAAGTTTTCTCCATGTCTTGTGGCACCATTTTGATCTGGTTATAGCCCGAAGATCCATCCATGAAGGAGAATACTTTGAACTTTGCTGTGCTGTCAACCAACATGTCAATGTGTGGTAAAGGAAAGTCCTCCTTTGGACTTGCCTTTTTCAGATCTCTGTAATCAACACACATCCTGACCTTTCCGTCCTTTTTGGGAACGGGTACGATGTTGGCTAACCATTGAGGATATTCAGCTGTAGCGAGGAAACCCGCGTCAATCTGTTTCTGTACCTCCTCTTTGATTTTGATGGCCATGTCCGGGTGAGTGCGTCTCAACCTTTGCTTTACTGGCGGACATTCCGATCTTAATGGTAAGTGATGTTCCACGATGCTAGTATCCAACCCTGGCATATCCTGATAAGACCAAGCGAATACATCAGGAAATTCTCTGAGAAGCTTTATCAAACTCTCTCTGGCAGTTGGACTGAGCAGTGCCCCGATCCTGATTTCTTTTCTCTCTTGCTCTGAACCCATGTTTACCGTTTCCAACGGTTTTTTGTGAGGTTCAATGGACCTTTCCTCTTGTCTGAGTAGTCGAGAGATCTCTTCTGGAATTTTGTTGTCATTTTCTTCTTCAGCCTCGAATACCGGGAAATCAAAGTTGGGAGAAGGCATCGGATCGTATGTTTCAACTGGGTTTAAAACAAGCAATCTGGATGATGTGATGATTCGTGTTTAGAAGAGATAGAGGAAAATGCAAAAGTGTGTGCAGTGTATTTTTTTTACTGCTTGTTTTTTATAGTTTTGTTTTTTAGGATCACCATTTTCTTTGAAAAAGCAAAAAGAGAAAACAGCAATTAATGCGGAAATTACAAAACGACGTTATTTTATTAATGAACAAGTCGATCCTTGAAACTACAGCCCTATAAAACAAAACTCTGTCGCTTTGGGCAAAGCGAAGAGGGAAATTTATAGAAAGCGAGCCCTATCAAAACATCTGTTTCACCTAGGCAGGGTGAAAGGTTAAAGATGGCAATTACTTTGACTGATGAACGATCTTCGGAACCTCGACGGTAACCCATTGGCGGTGAACTCCTCGGTGAATCACAAAGTCTGGCACCTTCCTTGATTTGTCTTCAGAAATGACACTGATTTCTGGTGGAGCGGGATCATTGGAATCTGTCTCCCAGGCAGAGTTTTCGTAGGAGAATTCCTCTGTTGCATTTTGCATATCATTTGTGCTCTCAGGTGTATCTCCCCATCCAGTTGCCTGGATATCCTCGAGCCTGATACGAGAGCTTTTGGGAGCAGTGTACTTGACCATGAAGTCGTATTTTCCACTTGGTTCTCCCAAGGTGTCCCATACTTCTCTGGAACTGGAGGAGTCATCTCTCTCAATGACGTTGATCTCGGGAAAAGCATAGTTGATGAATTCAAGTCCTGCAAACGTTGCAAATTCATCTTCATGTTGAGTAGTTTCTGAATGACCTGAGTGTTGATCCCATGGCATGGTGGGGACACAGGTATTCCGTTCAATGACGGTCAGCTGATTTTCATTGTTCAGCTGACTTTCTTGCCCCAAGTTTCCTGGGTAAGGTTGCCACATTGGCAGACCATCCATTGGGCCATATTAGGTGTAGTCAAAATTATCTTTCATCAGAGTGTCTTCCTCTAATGAATTTGGCGGAGCGCGACATCCTTCCGGATCACAATCCCCGTAGATCATTTCGACATCTGATCTTGGTATAAATCTCGGACTTTCTCTAGGAAAGCAAAAAGGCATAGGCACCTCTTCCTGAGACATATAACCGTCCTTGTTAATGTAGGACTTCCATTCTTCATCTGTGTCAGAGGGATCTTCCTCATTGATAGCATGAATTGTCTGAGACACTGGGTGAAGAAAACCTCCACTGTGGAATAAGTTTTGAAGGGGATGAAGACTTTCATCGTTGGCAGCTGTCCGGGTACAGGTTGCAGAAAAACCAAGACCCTTCTTTGTTTTATTGTCAATGGGAATGACAAGCTGTCCCCATCATGTCGTATCGGTACTCTCGACCACTTTAATAGCATCTTTGTATGAGGAAATCGAGGTTCCTCCTCTGAACTGATTGTTCTCGCTTACCGACAGTGCTTGGAACTGAGTTCCAATAACCTCCTCGGGTTCTATTCCAGTAGACGATGACAAGTTACTCACAAGCAAGGCTTGTTCCCCACAAACCGTGACAAGTTGATCGTTCTTGATAAATTTTAGCTTTTGGTGGAGGGTCGAAGTGACCGCTCCAGCCTGGTGTATCCAAGGTCTTCCTAATAAACAACTGTACGTTGCCCGGATGTCCATGACCTGGAAAGTGACTTGGAAAGTGTGAGGACCAATAGTTATGGGAAGATCAACTTCGCCGATAACTGTTTTTCTGGATCCGTCGAATGCTTTGACGACAGCCTCGCTGACTCTCATCGGAGGGCCCTTGAATGATAATTGCATCAAAGTGGACTTCGGCATAACATTCAGGGCTGACCCTGTGTCTACCAGTACGTTGGCTAAAGCATCGTCCTGGCAGTTAACTGTGATATTGAGCGCCATGTTATGACGACGACCCTCTTCAGGTAATTCTTCATCACTAAATCCCAAATTGTTGCAGGAAGTGATGTTAGAGACAATGCTATCGAACTGTCTAATTGTTACATCCTGTTCCACAAAGGCTTGCTCCAAGACTTTCTGTAGAGCCTCCCTGTGGGCTTCTGAACTGAGTAACAGTGATAACACCGAGATCTTTGAAGGAGTCTGTAACAGTTGATCAACAATGTTGTATTCACTCCTTTAGATGAGCTTGAGCTTCTCATTGTTGTTTTTCGAAAGGTCGGGATTACTGGATTGACCGACTGGTGGATCGGGAGCTTCTGTCTGAAGTTCCTTTTCCTTGTTAAGTTCCCCAACCCCTCGGTTGAAGATTCTACCACTCCGTGTTACTCGACTGATGTCTGCAATGTTCACAACGGAGGGTAACGAAATTTCCTTTCCATTTTCAATTATTGTTGCACCGTATTTGTAAGGGATCGCCTTAGCTGATTCATACGGTAGTGGTCCTGGTAGATAGATGACTACAGGAGCCTTCTGATTTTTCTGACCATCATAAGTAATCTCGATTCTTTCCCGATTGGGAACTTTAGATTCGTCAAGTAGAGGAATAATGGCAAAAACATCCCTGGTCCTGTGATGACCAGAGATCGTGACAACATCCTCAACTTGCTCGACAAGGTAGTTCGGCGACCAGTTGACGGGTCCAGAACCCGAATAGGGACGAATTTCTCCACGATCGACCTGACCCTGAAGAGCTGCTCTCACAAGGTAACACCCTTGGTTACTTTCCGAACAGACACTACAACTGTCATAGTTGTGTGGTGGCACCTGGCCACGCCCACTTTGAATACAATGTAACCTCACTAGGTTAGCTTCCACTGATCGGACATCCTGACTCTGACGCCGAGTGGGGTTTCTATTACTGATACTAATTTGCTGAGTATCTTCATCCATGTAGATTGGCATCCACCAATGATTTAACAAGTGCTGAAGTGCCTCCTGGACAAGGGTACAACCTCGATCATTTTCGCAACCCGCTTTACAGCTTTGATAGTCATGTGATATTAAGAATCCGAGTCGGACCTGCTCAGCATGTAACTCTACCAGGTTGGTATTCATCACGCGAATATCGAAGATCTGAACCATGTTGATTTGATAGGAGTTCCTATCATGGTAGTCTTAGATCCATCCAAGATCCATCTGACGCTAGAGGGCCTCTTGTATGAAAGAGCATCCCTGTTTGTTTACCGAGCAAATCAGACAAGAACTGTAATCATGCCGTGGCAGATTATGATACTGGCTTTGCCTTGAGTGCATCGCCACCAAGTTGGCATTCATCGCACGGATGTCGTGGTTCTGAATGACGTTAGAATTCGTGTAGACCATGTTAACTCCACGAACTCGGTGCTCCTAGATCCATCCGAGATCCATTTGTTCCTGTAGAGCTGCTTGCACTACCGAACATCCTTGATTGTCTTTAGAGCAGATATCACACTGATGATAATTATGAGGTGACACATGGCCATATCCACTCTATCTACAATGCATCTTAACCAGATTGGTTTTCAACAAGAGTACATCGTAAATTTGATAGACATTGTTAGTCTCTCCTTCTATCAAATTGACTGCATCCTTCTCGTGTTGAGGCAGCGGATTCGTGAGAACATTAGGATTTGTATCCTTGAAGGATAAGACCCCGCTCCTAACAAGCTTTTGCACGTCGGACTTGAAATTGAGGCAAGTCTCTATGTTATGCCCTGAACCTCCTTGATGATAAGGGCAAGTTTGATCCACCTTAAACCAAAAAGGCGGATTTTCCGGTACTATAAGAGGAGATTTAGTCTGAATGTGCCCCTTAGCCAATAGTAATGGAAACAGTTCTGCGTACGATACGGGTATAGGATCAAATCTTGGCGGCCGTGTTGTACGGTTGTTGTTATATGGAGGACGAGCCTGCTGAAGAGGCTGTTGTGTCCTTTGCTGGTCAGGTTGGCTCTGCGCAACCTGAGGTTGATACGTAGGAATAGACGCAGGGTTGATAGCAGGAGTCACAGCTGCTACCGGTTGATAACGTCGTCTTTGCTTTCCGAGAGAGATATTCCCAATATCTTGCTCTTTTTTCTTAGGGAGAGCACTACCGTATTTTTTAGTACCGCTCGTCGATCCAGTGTCTTTTACCAAACGTCCTTCTCGGACGGCTTCCTCAAGACATACACCCATGCCGACCATTTCGGTGAAATCACTGGGCGCACTGGCAACCATTCGGTCATAGTAAAATGAGCTTAAGGTCTTTAAGAAGATCTTTGTCATCTCTTTTTCCTCAAGAGGTGGACAAATTTGAGCGGCAATTTCACGCCACTTTTGAGCATACTCCTTAAAGGTTTCCTTGTCCTTTTGCGACATTGATCTGAGTTGATCTATGTCGGGTGCCATGTCCATATTGTATTTGTATTGTTGGACGAAGGCAGTACCAAG
Source organism: Lathyrus tuberosus (assembly GCA_022829125.1). Classification (NCBI taxonomy): domain Eukaryota; kingdom Viridiplantae; phylum Streptophyta; class Magnoliopsida; order Fabales; family Fabaceae; genus Lathyrus; species Lathyrus tuberosus. Next base: position 2,465,198 of record JALAZF010000461.1, read on the forward strand.
ATCTCTGAATGTGCTAATCGTAGCACGGTTTAAACCCATGTACCATTTGAGTGCGGCACCGGTTAAACTATCCTGAAAGTAGTGAATCAGTAGGTCCTGATTCTCCGTCTGGGCTGACATCCGCCGAGCGTACATCACCAGATGGCTTTGAGGGCAAGAGTTACCTTTATATTTTTCAAAGTCGGGCACTTGGAACTTGTGCGAGACTTTCACATTTGGGACCAAGCAGAGATCTGCGGCGTCCTTTCAAAATAGATCCTGACCGCGAATGGCTTGCAGTTCTTTCTGCATTTCCAAGAACTGTTCCTGGAATTCATCCATTCTGTCAAACATAGTTTCCTTCTTACCAGAAGGTGATGGTGGAATCTGTCCTTCCGGGATAGTGTGCACCACAGGGGGTGGTACCGTGACTACGGCAGTGAGTCTTGGCGTTTCTCGAAGTTTGTAACCTTCAGGAGTCTTCAGTATGCCCCTGGAATCTTCGCTTTCCCAAAGTTTGTAACCTTCAGGCCCAGCGGCTTCTGTTGTGATTCCCTGATCCTCAGTGATCGGTGGAACATATCCTTCCGGGATATAGTTAACAGGCATGCCCCAAGGGCGATCTTTCGATATCTGATACCTAGGATCATACCTCTCCACTACGGGCGTTGAGGTGATCTCTGAGATCACAGTTCTTTGTAGCTGAGCTTCTGCCATGGCTTGCATGTCGTTACGAAGCTTTCTCATATCCTCTCTTAGAGCGTCGATCTCTTCTTTCAACTCTCTGTTTTCTTCCTCAAGATCATCCATCCTTTTCTGACGATTGGCCCGAGTATTATACGAATGAGACAGTTTGACTCTAGAATCGAGACACAAACGTGAGATTCGTAGGTAAGAAGAATACATGATGTGAGAATGATAAATGCAATGATTATATTAATTGTTTTTTTGGTTTAATCAAAATAAACTTCGACAATTACATTGCAAATATCAAACGGTGGGGAAACCCCTTTTTATTGAAATTCAAACAATTACAGAAGTGGAAATACAGTAGATTACAAAGTGCAGAAACAGAAACCTAAACTAATGGGTCCTGAGTCCTCTCTGAAGAGAAATCAGGTGCTGATTCTGGTATCTTCCTTTTCTTTGACCGGGGCTCTTGGGCCGTTGTCGGGTTGTCATTCCTTTGCCAAGTGAAAGGAGCGAGCAAATTCCTTTGGTCATCTTGATTATCTACAACATGTTGCTCCAAAATTTCAATCAGAGCATATTTTTCTTTCAGTAATTGCTGTATTTTGATGCACTCTATGTCGAGGGTGCGGTACTTGTTCTTCCAAGACCTTTTCTCCTTTTGAATTTTGTTGAGAGTAACCTGAAGCTTTTCAGTTTCCGTCATGAAGTACATGACAGGTTCCCTCGGCGGAAGAATTCCGTAACGAGGATAAGGCATCTTTATCTTGAGAGCTCTAGTTTGTACCCAATGGAGATAAGGCTCCACCGAGACACAGTCCGGTTTTCCCAGAGACTCTCGTCCTTTCTTATGAACATGCTTCCAAGCGTGCACTATTTCCATCTTTAGTGCTTTGTCGTTTTCTCATTCTTTGAAGAAAAGACCTTCCAGATGAACACCCAGTGGGGTGTGCCTCATCGGGTATCCAAATTGACGGCGAACCAATACCAGATGGTAGTTGATTCCTCCTTTAGTTCCTATAAGGGGTACGTTGGGGAAGTTTCCACAACGGTCAATGATCCTGATTCCCTCATAAATCCTATTACACCAATCTATATCAGAGTTGGTAAGAGACATGATCTTCTGCGACCAACGCAAGGCACTCTTGCGATCCCAAAAAGCAGCAGACTTAGGCAAGTGAGAGATGAACCATTTGTAAAGCAGAGGTACACAGCATGTGATCTCCCCTCTGCTGTACAAATTTCCCAGGTGTACAGAATGATACGCATCTGCGAGCAAAGTCGGCACAGGATTTCCAATGAGAAAAACCTTAATGGAGTTAATATCGACGAAGTTATTGATGTTAGGAAACAAAAATAACCCGTAGGTGAGCAAGACAAAGATGCTTTCAAAAGCAGTCACGTTTCCTATACTGGCAAAATATAGGGCCTTCTTCGTCAAGAACTGGGCTGGCAAACCTTGGATGCCACCCTTAGTGGTTAGGTGAGTCCTAACCACAGACTCGTCCAAATGAATTGCTCTCGCAATAGTCTAATTCTTTGGAATTTCTTCCAGTCCAGAAAATGGAGCTCGATCTGTAATGTGTAGATCGATCAGGTGAGAATACTCCTCCAACGTTGGTGCAAGCTGGTAATCCGGGAATGTGAAACAGTGATAAACCGGATCATAAAACTGAATGAGTGCATCCATGATTCCCTCAATCACATGGACTCTTAATAGTGGTAGCAAACTTCCGTGCTTGGCTCTGAAAGCCTCTGGGTTAGTGATCATCCTTGCTAACCTTCTCAAATCCTCTAGTTTTGGAACCTTGAAGGTATACTGGTGAGTTCTCCTTTTACCGAAATCCATTAGTGCAATCCTTTTCTCTGATATTTGCAATCACAGTCTTAGTTTATTTTGAAAAAACAGAGAGACTAGAAGAGAATTTTTTTTTTAATGTTTTAATGTTTTTTAGATGAATGCATGAATGCAGCACACAAAAACATAGAAAAAACATGGGGTCAAAGGGTCGTTGTCATGAAGTCAAGGCTCTACCCATCCCCAAAGGTTTATACTAGGGTGATTTTTGTACCTGTACTCATTATCATCAGCTCCTCCCAGGAAAGCAAAACAACAAGCGGATCGCCAGCGAGTTGTCGAGCAATCTTAGAGTAAGTGCCATTCACCGAGAATAGATCACCAGCCTCAAATGAGGGTAGTATCGCGTAACAACTATTTCCGATAGTTTCCGCACTACGAAAGGGTTTGGCTCCTCAACTTCTCAGACTTAACAACCGGCCCATTGTCTAGGTGAGAGAATGGGTTGCGTTGGTCAGCCTCCACTGAGGTTGATGGTCGACCCCGTCGCCATCACTTATCTTAGTTGTATACTCATTCTTTCCACATACGGCATCACCCGCATTCCCATTAGCAGAAAAATAAACATGTATAGCAATTAGGAAAAGCAGTATATATATTTGTCCTAAATATCCTAGACCTATGAAGCTAAGAATCCTAAGTTCCTGACAGAAAATGGGTTCCCCGGCGGAAGCCCCAATCTGTGGTTTTCACAAAAGAGGTGAAAAGGTAGTCCGTGCCTAGATCTAACTTTGATAGGCCCCACGGTGGGCGCCATTTTTCTGTAGCGAGCGATTTTGGGCGCGGTTCTTAAGCGCTGGTCGCTCTCTGCGGTTGAGCTTAAAACTACAGGTCGATTCATTTTTTATCCTATTAAAGCTGATGAAGGAAGGTAAATAGATGTCTCCAATTAACCCTGCTTTGCATACTGAGTTTAAACAACGGTCTGTTAGGTTACGGATGCTATCAATGTCGGGGGGCCTTTGTACTGGTTATTTGTATTTTCGCCGATACGGTTTTATTTTTCTCTTTCTAGGACTTTCTGGCGGGGAACAAGGATTAGGATGTTAGGAATGATGCTTTTGAATTACTGCTTTTGATATGGGAGTATGGGGTTTTTTGTTGATTGTGCTCGCTAAGATCTTTTCTTTCGATCTTATGCCTACGTATTCCCGTTTACCGAAACAGGGAAATCAGAGCGTTCGTAGTTCCTCCTATTCTATGGGAGGAAATGGTTGTTTTGGTGTCTTGTTCAAAGCCCAAGACGTGAAGCCAAAGGTATTTTGTATCTTGTTCAAAGCCCAAGATATGAAGCTGAAAGGTCTATTTGTATCTTGTTCAAAGCCCAAGATATGAAGCTAAAAGGGTGTTTGTCTTTAGAGAGAATTTGTCATCTCTAAAGAGGGGGTTGTATGTCACAACTGTTTATAAAGGAGAATTACTTTAACGGGGATACGCGGATCCTAGCAATGCAATAATTTCTTTTATAGGGGATTTTAACCTGAAGGAGAAGACTTTAACTCAGTGTAGAGCAATGCTATCTTTCCTTAGGAATTTCTCATGCTAAAAGAGGGACAGTGGCATGGATATAGATGATCCAGAGTCTTGCCGCTTACAGCGATTAGATGAAGGGAGTTGTTTGATGTTTGTATACTGTGAACGAGGCACAGTTTTGATGCTAAAAGGTTAATTGGATTAACCAGTGGTTTTCTTATACAAAGCCTAAAAGGAGGCTGATATGTGTCTCGTACAAAGCCCGAGAGAGAGGCTAAAAGGTTTTGACTCAACGAGGGAATCTTTTGGTATCTCGTATAAAGCCCGAGATGAAGGCTATTGTTTATTTAGCTCAATAAGAACCTTTTTGTATCTCGTATAAAGCCCGAAATGGAGGCAAAAGGGGTAATTGACTTAGCAAGGGAGTCTCTTATGTGTCTCGTACAAAGCCCGAGAGAGAGGCTAACTTCACTGGAGAAGGATCATTATACAAAGCCTAAGAGGAGGCTATGGTGACTGTTTCAGTTAAGTGACAGGTCCAGTATACTGATTTTAAAGAGAAAATCAGTTCTTATATGAGCAACACTGTACTCATGAATTTGATTCAAGGATCCGGGTTATTCCTTTTCTTTAAGGAAGCGGGAAATCCAAAGGATATTGAGACTATCCGAGTCTGTGGGTTTCCTTCCTATTTAACGAAGGGGTCACTTGAGAATGTCTTTGAGACTCAAGGAAGTTAGACTGTCCAAGTCTAGAGTTTCATCTTTTATACTGTGTTTTAAGAAACAGTAGTAGACTCTACGAAAGGACTGTTCTATGCAGATGATTAAGTTCTGTTCTTATACCTCTAGGAGGTCGTCGGGACAATTTATACGAAGCCTAAGAGGAGGCTGGAAACTTTTGAGAAGCCGACGGGTCCTTGTACTAAGCCCAAGAGGAGGCTATCATTCCCGGAGGAAGAGATCATTATACGAAGCCTAAGAGGAGGCGGTGAATCTTCTAAGAAGCCGTAGGGTCCTTGTACTAAGCCCAACAGGAGGCGGGGTTGCTTTTAGGAAGCCTGTGGGTCCTTGTATGATGCCCAAGAGGAGGCCGGTGCTTTTAAGAAGCTGATGGGTCCCCAAACCCCGGGAAATTCAAGGCAATGCTATTCACCGAGAATAGATCAAAGTCAGGAAAGTTCGAGAATTTGGAAGAAACTCAAAGATGCCATTCACGGAGAATACATTCATCTCTGGGAGTAGAGTTTCTTGACAATTCTTAATGAGGACAGCCTGAGAGAAGACTGTATCTGGTGATCCTATTCGGGATCTAGTTGTCTATTTCTACGAATAAACGAAACGGCGTCACCTAGTTCTAGACGTAGTTGCCGGGGAAACTCGAAATATCTATACTATTATTACACAGTTGATATGAGTTTATGAAAGAAGACTTACAGTGAAACAGCCCCACAATACAGTTATATGTATATAAGAGCGGTAAATGAAAGCAATAACCACTTACTCGGTTGTAGAGCTTCCATGCTGTTTGGTTAGTTGTTCAACAAAGAAAGATTGAAAATGACAATATATTCAAAATCAAAGGAGAAAGTGCTTTGAAAAAGAAATGTTTGGGGCTTACAGCTCAAGGAGAGGCCCAGGGTTTTATCAGTGAGCGCACTATTTGAATTTGTACAGAGGGACTTATACAAGTGACTGTGGCCCAAAAATTGTTTTCTGTACAAAGGGAAGGGTCTTACACTCTCTCAAGAGGCCCAAAAAGTTTAAAGAAAAAGAGTGGGGCTTATAACACAAGGGTAGGCCCAGATGATTTTTCCGTTAAAAATGGCGATCGCGCCGAGGTTTTCGTTTAACGCAGAGGGACTTATACAATAAGTGAGGCCCAAAAAGATTTTGGTTAAAAGGGGATTGGGTCTTACACTCTAATAGAGGCCCAAAAGGTTTTGAATGAGTCTTATAGCTCGAGGAGAGGCCCAAGGTTCTTTTTGAAAAGGCGACGATCGCGCCGTTTGTTTTTGACGGTATCGGGACTTATACAATACACTGAGGCCCAAAAATGTTTTGGTCAAGAAAGGATTGGGTCTTACACTCTATTAGAGGCCCAAAGTGTTTTGAAAATGATTTATGAGGGTTGAATTAATCCAAAAACCCTAATTTGTTTTCAAAAATGTATTTAATTGAATAAAAATTCAATTAAAATGATCAAAATTGTTTAACACATGAAAAACAAATTGTGATTTTGGATTAATGCTTCAAAAATTAGGTATTGACCTACAAAATAATTAGAAAGCATTAAAAGTTGCAAAATCAATGTAGAAAAAATATTTAAAATGTCAAAAACAATTAAAATATTAATTCTTTGTAAAAATATCAATTATATGAAATAAATAATATTTTTGGGATTTTTTGATAAAATAAAATATTTTAACATTTTTGTGAATTATTAAAAAAATAATCAACTCAAAATCATTAAAACTCAGAGAGAAATTAATTTTTGAATCAATTAAATAAAATCACAAAATTCAAATATTTGAATTTATGAAAATGGCGCCAAGAACATGGACCAAGAACACGCGCGTTTTCTGCCTTGCCCAGATTTGCATTTTCTATCCAATCTCACTGAATACTTGATTATATCATGCAATCCACATATCATTATGCTCGTCTCAACCTCACGATCATGTCTATAACACTTAATTTCATTTAAATTAAACATAAAACATAAAATCACGAAGAAACCTCAAGAACCCTAAATTCTGCATGAAGGCTAGGATTTTTGATACACGATTCAAACCATGCAATTAATTGAGGGGAAACATTCCATGCATGATTATGAACATATGGCCAAATTATTGTGCGAGGAAATATGCATAGATTGAGAGATGACCAAGTATGTGCTTACCTCTAAGCCGTGACAGCAAGTGCAATGTGATTTTTGATTTGGAGGTGTTACAGATGAGTGGTGATGATCTGAACAGCTTCCCTACACCCTATGGAGTGTGTTTGAATGCTTGGACTTGATTGAAATTGGCTGGATCAATTTGTGGTACCTCAACTGCACTTTGGTTAAAACCTTGAGCAACCAGCTGGTGATTTTCTGAAATTGGTGTTTCAGAAGTGATCTAAGTGTTTGATCAGCTCATATGTGATGTATGTGAGGTGTGTGAGTGATTGGTTTGATTGGAATTGCCCTCAAACTCAAATCCCGATAGTGACTTGCCTTAGAAGGCAAAATTGGAGTGAAAGAAGAGATTTTGAGGAAAGCATCTGTTTGATGGCTTTGGTGTACACAAACTGATCACAATTGAGCTCTATTTATAGTAGAGCAAGTTTGTTTTGCAAGGAATAGTGAATGGCAGCTAGTAAGTAGGTTTGGCCAATGTTGGCAAATGAAAATCCAAGTCTCCTCTAGCCATTGACTAGAGGTTAGGGCACAGAGCTTTGGTTCCCTTGGTCTTGGATAAGTCTTGACTGATTTCAGATGAGAATGGCTCATTCCATGCCACCTTGATGCTTCCATTGAATGCTTCAATCCAAATTTGGAGTCTTGTCCCTATTTTGGCCATTCTAGGTTCAACATGCTATTTCTTGTTCCATGGACTTTGGAGGCTTGGCTCAGTGATTGTCCCCTTTAGATTCAATCCTCTGAGGTGTCCAAGTGGATAGGAGTGTTTGGATTTGCACAATTTTGGCAAATCGAGCAAAATTGCAAATTCTGCCTTGCCTTGACAGAATTCAACAAGACGATTTGACAATGTCATAACTCATAGCCCAAATGGAATTTGGCAATGTTCTTGGCCATTTTGGAAAGCCCTTACATGATATAACAACTGTTTGAACAAGTTTGGTTTTGATCTCTTTTGATTCCAAGTGAAAAATCCCCCTACATTTGGCAAAAAGTAGGGTAAAATCGGACTTAGTGAAATTTTCACTAAGTGTTGGAACAAAGTGTGATTTCTTGATTTTGATCACTCCATAACTCAAAATCCTTAATGAATCGGCCTTAGGTCTAGTTGAAGTTTTTGTAGAGGGTAATGACGGCTAAAAATCCATCTTTGGATGAGAAAAAATAGCCATGTGGTTTAGGAGTTATGATCCTCCAAAGTTAGTGTATTAGTGGTACTTTTTCCATAACTTAGAAAAATTTCTAAGTTTTTATGGTTACCCCTTTTACAAGTTATCCCACTTTTCTTGATTTTTCTTGATGAATGAAGATTCAAATCATACATTAACATCATTTTAGGGTTAAAAATCCATTTTGGTGAAAAATCTCAAAAAGTCAAAGTTGACTTTTGTGCACAGTTGACTTTTTATCAGATGAATTCCAAATTGTACAATTCTTCAGGAAATCATGTCCTTGACCTAAATCAAACTTGATGGACATGTTCCATGGGTGTCATAGGGTATATTGGGGCATGTCCTAGGGTTTGGGAGCATGTCCTGGTCAAAAGTCAAAGTTACAATTGACTTACCTCGCGAAACCCTAATTGTGGTGCAGATGAAATTGAGACTTGTTGCTCAAACTTCTTGGATTAATCCATTGTTCCAAATGGATCAATATAGTTCATTAGAGACCCTTAAATCATGTCTTGAGGTCTTGGCTCTTGATTTGTCCCAAAAGTCAACTTAGGGGTGAATTAGGTCAAGAAACCCTAATTCCTGATTTTTTATGTATGCATCCCCTGAGGTCAAATTGACTTGATGCTTGGGTTCATGAGGTTCCATGGAGTATATTAGGTTATGTTTTGGATCATTGGCTCATGCCCAGAGGAAATTCTCCACCTGGAGGCCCTGGTCGACCAAAACCCTAACTTGGTGACACTGGCGATCTTGAGACTTGATCCACCTAGAAGGGAGCATCCTTGTGCTTGATCCTTGAAGTGGGAGTCCTTTTGGTCCATTGTGGATGTTTGAGAGGTTAGACAAGTTGAAGATCATGTCATTCCTTGATTGATCCTTTGTCTAAAGCTCTGAGAGGGCTTGAAACCCTAATTTTGATTGTAGTGGATGCTCACCCATCTTTGGAGAGACTGATGAAATATAATGGTTCCTCCATATTGTAATGATGATTTGCACAATGATGGGAAATCTTAGTGGTCAAAATTTGGGGTATGACAGATTGACTCGCAAAAGGGATGAACCAGCAAGAGGTCAACCATTCCCCAGCAGAGTCGCCAGCTGTCGTTCCCGGGATTTTCATCCAGTTACAAACGCGAAAGTGGCGCGGAAATAGAGTCGCCAGCAATGTGTATTTATCCCAAGAGAGGGAGAGGAAACACTGCGTAAACCTGAGGGAAAGGAAAAACATGGTCTCGCGACCAAGAGAAACGGGTAAGGGAGTCGGTTATGCGAGGGGAAGATGTTAGTACCCCACTCGTCCATCGTACTCGATGGGATCCACGCTTGTTGTCTCGATCAAAGGGTGTCGTCATCTGGAGTTCCACTGCTACTGGAAAGAAGAAGGAACGGGAATGGAAAAGAACGAAGAAGCGATGAAGAAAAGAAAAAAGAAGTGACTCGATAGGACATCGTCATCCTATGCCTACGTATTCCCTCGTGCAATGGGAAAGTCAGAGTCAACGTAGTTCGGACACAAACTAGGGGGAAGGTTGATCGCCAAGACGTCGCTGTCTTGTTCCTACGTATCCTCAATCGGACTAGAGAGAGGAAATCAGAGCAGTCGTAGTTCTACCTAACAAGGTCTGTGTTTTTTATGAGCGACGTTAAGTTCGCGTCTGGCAGTTAGGGTCGATGCCTGTTTGCGACAAAACGGAAAATAACGTGCTCTTTTTTGAAAATGGTTTGAAACTTAACAATCCCAAGGATAAAAAAGGTTTGAATTTGTTTGTGTGATTTAGACAGAAGTGGATTGAAGTTAGTTCGCAACTCATATTGTACCAAAGTCTACCATGCGGGAACGAGTGAGTCGCATGGTCGCCCCCAAATGGGACGTATGCTACACACTCTAGAAGAGGAGGGGAGACCCCTCGTTCTTCATTTCCTACACTTAAGGTTCGAGCGCAATATACGTTATATTTATTAAGTGTTTTAGAAATATTAAGAGATGAGAAAAGAAGACTCAAGGAAAAGAAAACACTAAGGGGAATTCTATCCTAATGTTGTCATACAAAGGTGGCCCTATGGTTGAGGTTTAAGAACAGCCTAAGTTAGCATGCAAGAGCGAAATGAAAACAAGAAACGAAACCAAAACCAACAGCTAAAACATCGCTCCAGCACCTGCACAGCGGTAAAACTAGCATACACACAAGACAACTTTTAACAGCACACATTTCCAGCACAAAATAGATGTAAAACGTAGCAGGCAGCAAGTGTATGCGATTGACAGCACATAAACAATTTAGAACAACAACTATAAAAGAGCAGGGCAACATGCATCCAAACAAGTAATCATGCAAGAAAAGATTGCAAATGAACACGCATAGCAAGGCAAACCAAGGATAGAGGTTGCAAACATCAAAAATGAACAAACATGATCATGTTAACAACTAAAGAACAAGTATGCTCAACAAAATTGCACAATTCAAACATTGATCAAAAACATCATGCACAAGCAACCATGGAGACAAACAACAACCATGCATCATATGTCCAGTGAGTTGAGCATTAACCAAGAATTAACATGATTCGAATGTGTGTGCAACATGTTCATCGCATCAAGTAATCAACAACACAAACATAAACATTCATCGATGAAAACCAAGAATCGTGTGTCGAAGAATCGTGTTCATGCAATGGTTTGAGGTGAAACAACTCAAGAATAACCCACAAATCATCAACATATTAATCCATGAAGTTTAGACATGCAAAGGATCTCAAACAAACAAGAAAATGCAAGAAAATCACATTCTGCAGCAGTGGTAATCGGTTAACCTGTGGGTGTTAACCGGTTACTTAGTTCAAAATCAGACAAATTACGCAAAAATACAAAGGAGTAACCGGTTAACTCGTGGTGAGTAACCGGTTACTCTGGGACAGTAGTCAAAAAAACCAGTTTCAAAAGCACTTTTCAGCAGCAAATCACTTCTCCAAACATCCAAAGGATCATGCAATCAATTAATCACGAAATTCACATCAAATATCAGTAATCAAACATCAATTAAATCCAACAATCATCAACATCAAGAACCATATTCAAGCAAAATGGATCCAAATCAAAAATCACCAAAGATCTACATTGAATAAGTTGTAAATAAGCTAAAACAAACCAACCTACAAAGCGGAGATTTGCTTTGGTGATTGTTGCAAACGAAAATTGATGAATCCAAGCAAGAAATCCAAGATCTATGCAAGAAACTTCAAGATCCTAGCAAGAAACTTCAAGATCCAAACAATGTGATGGTTTTGCTTCAAGCTTCCTCCAAAATCAGTTCCAAAAGCTCAAAATCAAGAGTGAAACAGCAGCAAATTCAAGATCCTTTCAAGAATTAGTGAATGGATGAAGGTTTAGTTCCAAGATCAACAAATTTCAATGCAAAATTTGTTGAACTTTGATGAAGGAACTTTGAGTAAGGGTTTTGAAATGAGAGAAGAGTTGAGAGGAAATTGGAGTGAGAAGTGTAGAAAATTCAGAAAATGGATCAAGGTTTTGTGAGGCTTGGAATGAATTGATTTAAATAGAAGCTAGATTAGGAATTCAAATTTGGTTTGGAGTATGGGTTAATGAGTGGAATGGAGATTAGGAATGGAATTTGAAAGAAAGAGTGTGGAATTAGAGTGGAAAGTGATGGAGGGAATTTGAATTTTGGGTGGAAAATGATGAAAATGAATCAATTCTAGATCCTTCCCACACATGCACAAGCTAAGCACATGATGCAAATTTAATTTTTCAAATTGTGCTCAGGGTAACCGGTTAACACATGGTGAGTAACCAGTTACTTAGTTCAAACTTGCTGAGGATGCGTAGAAAAACAAGGGAGTAACCGATTAACGCGTGGTGAGTAACCGGTTACTCAGTTCAAATTTTGAATTTTGGCGCCTTTTGGAGGAAAACTTGGAAAAGTGACTTCTGGTAATTGTTTTGAACCTGTTAAGCCTCTGAAACTCAAAACTTGATATTGCTACTGAGTAACACCTGGAATGAAACACAAATTCTTGCTGACTCCTTAGAATATCCTGCCGAATTAATAACGTCTGATACCGGATTGCTTGATTAGAAAATGACTGTTGAAGGTTCTAATTATCAAAGCGTCTAATGAGCAAAATAAAAGCTCCAAAAGACCTTTAATATTATCTGCTTGGCTATGAATACTACTGAAAATAGTACTGGAACTGATAATGTCATGAGCTGCTGGAAACTACCTTGATCCCATGCCCAAAAGAAACAATGATATGCAAAGATGATAATGCAAGAATGAAATGAAACATAAGCCAGTTAGCGCTAAAAGACAGAGGGCAAATTTTGAGGTGTTACAACTGTGTTAGAGACCAGGTTTCGTCTAACACCCTCGGCAGAGTTCTCATCTCCTAAGCTCGACCAACATAGCTCCCAACAGGGACTATCCCTCCTACGCAAGGCAGAATTGGTATTTTCTGAACTAGCGATACTTTTCATCTCCCACTGTGGCCGAGTATCCAGTCGTGTTCATCCACTAGTCTGTATGTCGCATCAGTTTTGTCAGCATATACATACACACATCATCCATTATTGATTTACATTCAAATTCATATTGCATCACTATCACTCTAGTCGGTCTTGTTCCCTAGTGATAAACGTCTTTTCAACTGAGTTATCAGTTCTTTCCTCGTCGGGAAAGGTGGCGTCTGACCAACCGCTCTTCCACTTTGTTTCTGAATTGAAGTGGGTCCCTTGACCACTTTGATAACTTGAACCTCTGAAAGGCCAGAGAACCTTCAGCCAACGTCACTCTTCGCCATTGAAGATGATATCTTCGCTTTCCCGGATTAAGGAAAATCCCCAAAGAAAGCCTCTTAATCAGAGATTCGGCAATGCAACCGTTTTTCTCCGAAAAATCCACTGACGAAAAGGTCATCAGCGCCTCAAAATTGGATCACATCATATGGTATTTATCGAAGAAGATCCCGAGAAAAGTATGATGTAACACCCCCAAGCGACAACAGTCTCTCAAGAGACCTGCTTTCCCTAGTAGAGCCGACAAATGGCGTCTCCAACAGAGAATTTGTACACCTCTACAACTCAGACGACTGGGTTCCCCAGCAACTCTGACATCAGATCTTTTTCCATCAAATGGCATCTCCCCATGAAAATTCGGCGAGAAGTTTGAGGAAAACCGCTACGAACAGCGTCCCTTGTCAAGAAGTTTATTGATAAAAGAAACTGAGACCTGTTCCTTGGTAGGAAACCAGGATCGAGGGGAAGTTTATGTCAGCAACTAAGACCAGTTCCTTGGTAGGAAACCAGGATCGAGGGGAAGTTCATTTCAGAAACTAAGACCAGTTCCTCAGTAGGAAACCAGGATCGAGGGGAAGTTTTTACCTTTTCTAAGTATCATTGCTTAGCAAAAGAAGATGGATGAGCGAGCTGCCATTCATAACCACCATCAAAATTTTGGGTATTCTGATATTTAATCCTCTTGCACCCCGAATGCCCGAATACCTTCGCCATTCACACCTTCGGGTCCAAGAAGATTAAATAGGGGCATCTGTCATACCCCAAATTTTTACCACTAAGATTCCCCATCATTGTACAAATCATCATCACAATATGGATGGACCATCATACCTCATTAGTCTCCCCAAAGATGGGTGAACATCCACTACAATCAAATTTAAGGTTTCAAGCCCTCTCAGAGCTCTTAGACAAAGGATCAATCAAGGAATGCCATGATCTTCAATTTATCTAAACGTCTCAAATATCCACAATGCATCAAGAGGACTCCCACCTCAAGAATCAAGCACAAAGTTGCAGCATTCCAAGTGGATTAAGCCTCAAGATCGCCAGTGTCACCAAATTAGGGTTTTGGTCGACTGGGGCCTCCAGATGGAAATTTTCCTCTGGGCATGAGCCAAAGGCTTCAAAGAACAATCTAAGATGCTCCAAGGGACATCATGAACCCAATCATCAAGTCAATTTTGCCTCAGGGGATGCATTCATAAAAAAAAATCAGGAATTAGGGTTTCTTGACCTAATTCACCCCTAATTTGACTTTTGGGACAAAACATGAGCCAAGACCTCAAGAGAGGATTTGAGGGTCTCTAACACACTACATTGATCCATTTGCAATAATGGATTGATCCAAGAAGCTTGATCAACAAGTTTCAAATTCATCAGAACCATAATTAGGGTTTCGCGGGAAAAGTCAACTATGCCTTTGACTTTTGACCCAGGCATGCTCCCAAACCTTGGGACATGATTCAATACACCCTATAACAACTATGAAATCAATACATCAAGTTTGATTTAGGTCAAGGACTTGATTTCATAGAGGATCGCACAGTTTGGAGTTCATCTCACAAAAAGTCAACTGTGCACAAAAGTCAACTTTGACTTTTTGAGATTTTTCACAATTATGGTTCTTTGACCCTAAAATGATGTTAATATGTGATTGGGATCATCATTCATCAAGAAAAATCAAGAAAAGTGGGATAACTTGTAAAAGGGGTAACCATAAAAAACTTAGAAAATTTCTAAGTTATGGAACAAAGTGGCTAGGGTACCAACTTCCAAGGATCATAACTTGAGATCCAAGCAACCATTTGGGCTGATCCAAAGATGGATTTGTAGCTCTCATGGCATAATTTAAAAGTGTCAACTACACCTCATTCCAATTCATCATAGGTTTTAAGTTACGGTTGGATCAAAATGGCTGAAAACATGAAATGCCACTTTTTCCAACACTCAGTGAAATTTTCACTAAGTCAGAATCTGTCTTGTTTTTTTTCCAAAAGTAGGGGGATTTTTCACTTGGATCCAAAAAGTATCAAGACAAACTATGATCACACATGTGTTGTATCATATAAGAGCTTTCCAAAATGGCCAAGAACGCCATGAAACTCCACTTAAGCCATGAGATATGACAATGACAATGTGCCTTGCTGTAAACTGTCATGGCAAGGCAGATTTGTCCATTTTGCTCGATTTGAGCAAATTTTACAAATGAAAAACAATTTTATCCATCTGAACACCTCAGGGGGAGACCAAGGAGTGACAAACACTTATCCATCAGCCTCCCAAGTCCTTGGAACCAAAAGTAGCATGCCAAACCTAGAAATGCCTAAAAGAGGGATAAGGCTCTAATTTTGGTTTCGAGCATTTAATGGATGAACCAAGGTGGCATGGACTGAGCCCTTTCCAACTAAATTCAATCAAGACTTATCCAAGAACTAGGGAACTAGCAGCCTGTGCTTTAACCTCTAGTCAATGGCTAGAGGAGACTTGGATTCCTATTGATCAACATTTACCAAACTTCTGCAGCAGTTGCCATTCACTATTGCTTGCAAAAAAAACTTGCTC
Organism: Lathyrus tuberosus; assembly: GCA_022829125.1. Taxonomy (NCBI): domain Eukaryota; kingdom Viridiplantae; phylum Streptophyta; class Magnoliopsida; order Fabales; family Fabaceae; genus Lathyrus; species Lathyrus tuberosus. Next base: position 2,480,649 of record JALAZF010000461.1, read on the forward strand.
TACTATAAATAGAGCTCATTTGTGCTCAGTTTGAGTACACCAAAGCCATCAAACATATGCTTTCCTCAAAATCTCTTCCTTCACTTCAAAATTGCCTTCCAAAGCAAGTAACTATCGGGTTTTGAGTTTGAAAGCAATTCCAACCAAACCAATCACTCACACACCTCATAAACATCATATAGAAGTGATCCAAACACTTAAACAACATCTGGAACACTGATTTCTCAAAATCAACATCCAACTGCTCAAGCTTTTAGCAGACTTGCAGTTGGGGTACCATCTTCAGTTCCAGCTTGTTTCAAACCACTCCAAGCATTCAGACACATCACTTGGCACCTAAGGAAGCTGTGAAAATCATTGGAACCAGCTTGCAACACCTCTAACACAAAACACGATCACCAGCTGCAAGAGGTAGGCCTGAGCTCTTCTAACTCTATGATCCATGCATTTTTTGCTGCACAATAATTTGGCCATATGTTCATAATCATGCATAGAGTGTTTACCCTCAATCAATTACTTTGTTTGAATCGTGTATGGAATTTCTGAGCCTTCATGCAAATTTTAGGGTTCTTGAGGTTCCTCTTTGATTTCTTATTCCATGCTTAAAATAAATGAAATTAAAAACCATAGACATGATCGTGAGGTGAAAACGAGCAGATTGATATGTAGATTGCATGATATCATAAAGTATTAGTGAGATTGGATAGAAAATGCAAATCTGCAGAAAAAGAGGGTGGCGCGTGTTCTTGGCGCCATTTTTTGAATATTTGAATTTTTGAATTTTGTGATTTTATTTAATTGATTCAAAAATTAATTTCTCTCTGAGTTTTAATGATTTTGAGTTAATTCTTTTTTTATTAATTTACATAAATGCTAAAATATTTTATTTTACCAAAAAATCCTAAAAATATTAATTATTTCATATACATGATATTTTTACAAAGAATTAATATTTTATTTGTTTTTCAACATTTAAAATGTTTTTTCTCCCTTGATTTTCCAAACCTAATTGATTTCCAATCATTTTGTGGATAGAAACATGATTTTTGAAACATTGATCCAAGATCACAATTTGTTTTCACACATGTTTAACAATTTTGATCATTTTAATTGAATTTTTATTCAATTAAAATATATGTTGAAAACAAATTAGGGTTTTGATTAATTCAACCCTCATCAAACTTTTTCAAACTCTTTGGGCCTCTAATAGAGTGTAATACCCAACCCCTTTGTAAATACACCACCTTTTGGGCCTCAGTCATTGTATAAGTCCCACTGTATTTTCAAAAACAACGGCGCGATCGTTGCCTTTTTAACAAAATCAACTGGGCCTTTCCTCGAGCTATAAGTCCCAATTCTTTTTCCTAAAACTCTTTGGGCCTCTAATAGAGTGTAAGACCTAACCCTTTTTTTAAACCAAAATAATTTGGGCCTCAGTGTATTGTATAAGTCCCGATACCGTCAAAATGTTCGGCACGATCGTCGCCTTTTTAACAAAAATCATTTGGGCCTCTCATTGAGCTGTAAGCCCCACCACTTGTAAAACAATAAATTATTGGGCCTCTAATAGAGTGTAAGACTCAATCCCCTTTTAACCAAAACCTTTTTGGGCCTCAGACATTGTATAAGTCCCTCTGCGTTAAAAGAAAAACCTCGGCGCGATCGCCGTTGCCAAACAAATCATCTGGGCCTACCCTCGTGTTATAAGCCCCATTTCTTTTCTTTTCAAAATCTTTGGGCCTCTAATAGAGTGTAAGACCCATCCCCTTATACATAAAAACTTTTTGGGCCTCACATATTGTATAAGTCCCTCTGTACAAACAACGGTGCGATCATCGTTAAAACTTGGGCCTCTCCTTGAGCTGTAAGCCCAGCAATATTTTCAAGCACTTTCTCCTTTGATTTTGAATTCAAATATATGTTGTTATCAAAACTTTCTTTGTTGAACAACTAACCAAACAACATGGAAGCTCTACAACGAGTAAGTGTTTATCCTCTTTCATTTACCGCTTTTATATGTACATAACTGTATTGTGGGGCTGCTTCACTGTAAGTCTTCTTTCACATCCTAATATATACTTGTCACATATCCACTGTGTAATACTAGTATAGTTATTTAGAGTTTCCCCCGACAACTACGTCTAGAACTAGGTAAAGCCATGTTGGCCACTCTTAAATACAAACAAAACTAGATCCCTCGTAGGAATCCAGATACAGTCTTCCCTCCTCTTGGGGTTAAACAATATGGAACAAAGAGAAAGGCAGTATTCTCGGTGAACCTTTTCTCAGACTGTCACCCTTAGAAATTGTCAAAGAAACTCTAACTCCCCAGAGATGATCTTTTCTCCTTGAATGGCATCTCTTGAGTTTCTTCCAAATCCTCGAACTTTCCTGGAATGATCTCTTCTAGGTGAATTGCATTTCTTGAACTTCTCTTGGTTTGGGGACCCACAGGCTTCCTAAAAGCATCCTCGCCTCCTCTTGGGCATTGTACAAGGACCCTTCGGCTTCTTAGAATTTCTCATGCTTTCTCTTGGGCTTAATACAAGGACCCTGATGACCTCTTAAAGGTATAAGACAGAACTTAGTCATCCTTTGATAGAGCGGTCTTTCCAGTGTAAAAACTCCGGCCACTTTAGGATCGATACTCATCCTTTAATGCCCGTGCCTCCTCATGGGAATTATACAAAAGATAAAACTCTATACTTGTGTTAGTTCCTGGATTGGCTGGAATTTTGGTAAAACAAAGTATATTCAATGTTGATGTCAAGGTACTGATGTTGTAACATTGAAGTCTTAACACTGGGTTGTGTTAAGTAGTTAAGTGCTGAAGTTGGATGTTTGATGTCACACAGGTGATGTTGTAACATCAGACCTGTAGAATTAATAACAACAGCAGATTGTTATGGAACGCGTATTAGCTAGAATTGTGGAGAGTGGTTGACTCATTGGATGAGAATATCTTGGGATAGATATTTTCTGTTACATGGGAGATTTGATTGCAGATCTGTTGGAGAATTAAAAGGTTGAAGATTTAAAAAGATTTTGGGGATAAAATCTATTTTGAAGATTCAGTTTTAATTAACAAATCTGATCAAATATTGTGACAAGTCTAAGCCCAATTCAGGAGCTATATAAAGCGCACAAGACCAAAGGGAAAAAGTGACAGAAAACATTCAAAAGATCTAGAGCAGAAGGCTTAGTGTCTAGAGTTTGTTTAAAGTGCTTGTATTTACACTATTCTAGGGTTTGAATAGGTGTTGAGTTTCTGTCCTCTCTAAAGCTGTGAAGCAAAGAGAGTTGTGTGATTTGATCGAAACTGTGAAGTAAGATCAAGGGTACTCAAAGTGGGTTCTTTGAGTGTTTGTAAGGGATTGAGTGGTGTTCTCATACCTAAGTGGTTTCTTAGGTAGGAAGTCATTAGTAGAGTATAAGTTTAGGAGATTGTCAACGGGCCGTTGAGTCTGTAAATTATATCTACAAGTAGTGAATTCCATCCCTGGCTTGGTAGCCCCCAGAGTAGGTTGGTTGTAACCGAACTGGATCAACAATTCTTGGTGTTATTTTACTGTTATTGCTGTCCATTGTGCAGAGTGTGTTGTTGTGACATCACACCTTAACATCACACGTCTGATACCAGAATTTCAATTGGTATCAGAGCAGGCATCATGTCTGTCTCTGGGTGAGATCTAGGGAAGTTACTTTCTGGTGTAAAGATGGACATAGAAGTTGGAGGATTCGTCAACAGACCCCCTATTTTGGATGGATCCAATTATGACTATTGGAAGCCAAGGATGACCACCTTCTTAAAATCCTTGGACAGTAGGGCTTGGAAGCCTGTTATTAAAGAGTGGAAAGCACCTGTCATGTGTGAGAAGGATGATGCTGGCAAAGATAAAGAAGGCACCTCTAAGCTAAAGCCTGAAGAAGACTGGACCAAGGAGGAAGATGAGATCGCCCTTGGAAATTCCAAAGCTCTAAATGCTATCTTCAATGGAGTGGATAAGAATATCTTCAGGTTAATCAATACCTGTGAAGTTGCTAAAGAAGCGTGGGATATCTTGCAGGCTACTCATGAAGGAACATCTAGAGTCAAGATGTCACGACTTCAGATTTTAACATCAAAATTTGAAAGCCTGAAGATGAAGGATGATGAGACCATCCATGACTTCCACATGAATGTTCTGGAGCTGGCTAATGCATCCAGTGCTCTTGGTGAGAAGATGTCAGAGGAAAAGCTCGTGAGGAAGATCCTTAGGTCCCTACCTAAGAGGTACAAAATGAAAGTGACTGCTATTGAAGAAGCTCAAGACATCAGCAAGATGAGAGTAGATGAGCTCATTGGATCTCTTCAGACTTTTGAACTTGGTTTAAATGAAGAAGAACCAGAAAAGAAGCCCAAGGGTATTGCTTTGGTCTCCACTCCTGCAGAAGATAAGGTAGTCAAAGATTCTCAGTAAGATTTGTCACAAGCCATTGCAATGTTGGGAAGGCAGTTCAACAAAGTGTTAAAAAGATGGAACAATAACTAGAAGCCTAGTGTCAAGAACAGTTCCTCTGACATCACCAATTCAAAAGAGAAAGATGAAGAGAAGACTGCTCAGGATAAAGGTGTTCAGTGCTTTGAATGTGAAGGGTATGGACATGTCAAGAAAGAATGTCCCACCTTCTTGAAAAAGCAGAAGAAGGGCATGACAGTTTCCTGGTCTGACTTTGATAGTGAAAGTGAAGGCGAGTCAGCAAAGCATGTGAGAGCTTTAACATGAGCTGTTGTTTCTGATGATGATTCTAGTGATGGAGAAGTAACTTATGAGGAGCTAGCTTCTACTTATCGGGAGCTATGTTTGAAAAGTGCTGAGATTTGTCAAGAAAATAAGTATCATAAGCAACAGATTGCTCAGTTTGAAAATGAAAAAGCTGATCGGGAAAACGAAGTTGTGCTAGTTAAGTCCCAACTGGATCAGATGACTAAATTCGTTAGGATGATGAACAGTGGTACGGCTGATCTTGATAAGATTCTTCAGTTAGAGAAATCTGCTGGAGATAAATCAGGCATAGGATATGTGGCTAGCACTTCAGGAACAAAAAGGGAGATGTCTCAACCTTTGTCTCAACTTCAATCTACGAAACAGGGCCCTTCCCCAAAGAAGGTTGTTCAGCCCCAGAATGCTGAGAAGAAGAATGGTCCTCATCAGAGGAAGATACAGCCCCAAGGAGCTAGTCAGTATATGCCTCCCCAATATCACCAGAATATGCAAGATGTCAAGTTCAAGCAGAACATGTCTCAGCAGAGGTTTCGACATCAGGAAAAATGGTATGGTTATGCATACAACAATGTTGTGACTTATGGAAGAAGGAAACCTCATCACCATAGAAGACAGCCTAAGAGACAGCATCATCAATACAGGAAAAGACAATTTAACTATGGAATAAGGAGACAACAGTATGGGTGGCAGTCACAGAATTATCAAAGTGGGAGAAGATTTAACCACTTCAGAAACGGCAGAGTCAGATGCTTCTATTGTGGCAGGATTGGTCATGTGCAGTCCTCGTGCTTCAAGCTTCACGGATATCCTAATTCTGCTCCTCAACCAAAACAGCAAGAGGTTAGGCCTAAGGTGATGAAGAAATGGATACCTAAAGCTACCTGCTTGATAGCTCACACTTCCTTGAGGGTTTCTACCAAAGATGACTGGTATTTTGACAGTGGGTGTTCAAGACACATGACTGGAGTAAAGAATCTTCTTGTTGATGTGAAACCTCAGTCTTCTGGCTTTGTTACATTTGGTGATGGGATCAAAGGAGAGATAAAGGGGATTGGAAGACTAAACTGTGACAGTACTCCCAAGCTGGAGAATGTTCTTCTTGTTAAAGGACTAACAGCTAATTTGATTAGTATTAGTCAACTTTGTGATCAAGGATTCAAAGTAGACTTCACCAAGTCCGAATGTAATGTGAAAGATGACAAAGGAGAAGTCATTATGATGGGAGCCAGATCTAAGGACAATTGTTATCTTTGGATGCCGCAAAATTCAAATTCCTCCACGTGTGTGCTTGCTAAAGAAGAGGATGTCAAAATCTGGCATCAGAAGCTGGGACATCTTCACCTAAAGGGAATGAAGAGAATTATCTCCTCAGAAGCAGTCAGAGGGATTCCCAAACTTAGTATTGAGGAAGGAAAGGTGTGTGGAGACTGTCAAAAAGGAAAGCAGACAAAGATGTCTCATCCGAAGCTTCAACATGACACCACCTCCAAGGTATTGGAACTTCTTCATATGGATTTGATGGGACCTATGCAGGTTGAAATTCTGGGTGGAAAGAAATATTCTTATGTAGTTGTGGATGACTACTCAAGATACACATGGGTGAATTTCATCAAAGACAAATCTGAGGTGTTTGATGTCTTTAAAGAGCTCTGTCATAAACTCCAAAGAGAAAAGGAGAGTAAGGTCATCAGAATTAGAAGTGATCATGTAAGAGAGTTTGAAAATAGCAAGTTTGAAGAATTTTGCTCGTCTGAAGGTATAAGTCATGAGTTTTCATCTCCTATCACCCCTCAGCAAAATGGAGTTGTTGAGAGGAAGAACAGAACTATACAAGAGTCGGCTAGAGCAATGATTCATGCCAAGAAACTACCTTATCACTTCTGGGCTGAAGCCATGAACACTGCCTGCTACATTCACAACAGAGTTACCCTAAGAAGAGGCACTTCATCCACTCTATATGAACTATGGAAGGGAAGAAAACCTACTGTTAAGTACTTCCATGTGTTGGGTAGTAAATGTTACATTTTGGAAGATAGAGAGCAGAGAAGGAAATTAGATTCCAAAAGCGACGAAGGGATATTTTTGGGGTACTCCATCAACAGCAGAGCTTATCGGGTCTTCAACTCCAGGACCAAAGTGATGATGGAGTCAATCAATGTTGTGATTGATGATGAAGAAAAGTATGAAGTTGAGGATGTCATAGAAGATGTTGGAACATTAACTGATGAGGTAGCTGTTGAAGTTGAAGAAAGAAATCCATCCCCTAGTACTGCTGACACTGAGCCTGAGCAACCTCAGAAGGATCCTTCTATCAGAATTCAGAAGGATCATCCTAAGGAGCTGATCATAGGTGATCCAAATTCTGGAGTAAGAACTAGGTCCAGAGAAATCATAGCAAGCTCGTGCTTTGTATCCAAAATTGAGCCAAAAAATGTCAAGGAAGCTCTGACAGATGAATTTTGGATAAATGCTATGCAAGAAGAACTGGAGCAGTTCAAGAGAAATGAAGTCTGGGATCTTGTGCCAAGACCAGATGGGGTGAATGTTATTGGAACAAAGTGGATCTACAAAAACAAGTCAGACGAGCTTGGAGTGGTTACAAGAAACAAAGCGAGACTTGTTGCACAAGGTTATACTCAAGTGGAGGGAATCGACTTTGATGAGACATTTGCTCTAGTGGCGAGACTAGAATCCATCAGACTACTTTTGGGTATGGCTTGTAACCTAAGATTCAAGCTGTTCCAAATGGATGTGAAGAGTGCCTTTCTAAATGGCTATCTGAATGAAGAAGTCTATGTAGATCAACCTAAAGGATTCACTGATCCAAACTTCCCCAATCATGTGTTTAAACTGAGGAAGGCACTGTATGGCTTAAAACAAGCTCCAAGGGCCTGGTATGAGTGGTTGACAGAATTCTTAGTAGCAAATGGGTATAGAAAAGGAGGCATTGACAAAACCTTGTTTGTCAAGGAAGAAGGAGGAAAATTAATGGTAGCCCAAATTTATGTGGATGACATTGTATTTGGGGGGGATGTCAGATGCTATGGTAAAACAGTTTGTCCAACAAATGCAATCAGAATTTGAAATGAGTTTGGTTGGAGAACTTAGCTACTTCCTTGGATTGCAAGTCAGACAAATGGAGGATTCTATCTTTATTTCTCAAAGCAAATATGCTAAGAGCATAGTAAAGAAGTTTGGCCTAGATAAAGCCAATCACAAAAGGACACCTGCTCCCACCCATTTGAAGCTATCCAAGGATGAGAATGGAGTGAGTGTGGATCACAGCTTGTACAGAAGTATGATTAGGAGTTTACTATATCTCACAGCAAGCAGGCCTGATATTTCCTTTGCTGTTGGAGTATGTGCTAGATATCAGTCTGATCCAAAGGTAAGTCACTTGAATCAAGTGAAGAGGATTCTAAAATATGTAAATGGCACAAGTGACTATGGAATGTTATATAGCCGTGATTCTGGGACTGTTTTAAAAGGATACTGTGATGCTGATTGGGCTGGAAGTGCAGATGATAGAAAAAGCACTTCAGGAGGGTGTTTCGTTCTAGGGAACAATCTGATTTCCTGGTTCAGCAAGAAGCAGAGTTGTGTATCTCTCTCAACTGCTGAAGCGGAGTATATAGCAGCAGGAAGTAGTTGCTCTCAGCTTGTATGGATGAAGCAGATGTTGAGTGACTACAATGTTAAACAAGATGTTATGACTTTGTACTGCGATAATCTGAGTGCAATTAATATATCTAAAAATCCTATACAGCACAGTAGGACAAAGCACATAGACATAAGGCATCATTTCATAAGGGATCTGGTAGACGAAAAAGTTGTTACCTTGGAACATGTAGCCACAGAGAACCAGCTGACTGACATATTCACTAAAGCCTTGGATGCAAACCAATTTGAAAGATTAAGAAGCAAATTGGGAATCTGCATTTATGAAGACTGAATCTGCTAGAGAGGTTGTGGGCAGTTGGGGTGGTTCTGAAAATGTGTAGTCAACTGCCAGGTGAAGGTTGCCTCATTATGGCTAAAAAGGGGGAGAACATGGCCAAGATAGTCAAGAGAATTATTGCTTATATCCATATGCTACTGATGTGATGCATGGGGAGTTTTGAAGATATCATGACATTTGAAGAGTGCAGCCAAGCAGACATCTAGGGGGAGTAATGTGCTGCACATTGTGAGCTACTGAACAGCTGTGATGTTGGGTCATGTTTTAGAGGGGGAGCACCAATTGGCTGTTGTCAATAATGAAGATGGTGCTGCAGCAGATCAAGTGATGAAGACTTTGAAGATTATCAAACTGCTGCTGATTGAGAGTTTCAAATTTTTTTGAAGATTATTCCGCTGCTAAAATCTCTGAAGGTGCAGAGTGCAGAAGTTGTTTTAGCCAAAATTAGCCAAAGGGGGAGATTGTTAGTTCCTGGATTGCCTGGAATTTTGGTAAAACAAAGTATATTCAATGTTGATGTCAAGGTGCTGATGTTGTAACATTGAAGTCTTAACACTGGGCTGTGTTAAGTAGTTAAGTGCTGAAGTTGGATGTCTGATGTCACACAGGTAATGTTGTAACATCAGACCTGCAGAATTAATAAGAACAGCAGGTTGTTAGGGCACGCGTATTAGCTAGAATTGTGGAGAGTGGTTGACTTATTGGATGAGAATATCTTGGGATAGATATTTTCTGTTACATGGGAGATTTGATTGCATATCTGTTGGAGAATTAAAAGGTTGAAGATTTAAAAAGATTTTGGGGATAAAATGTTTTTTGAAGATTCAGTTTTAATTAACAAATCTGATCAAATATTGTGACAAGTCCAAGCCCAATTTAGGAGCTATATAAAGCGCACAAGACCAAAGGGAAAAAGCGACAGAAAACATTCAGAAGATCTAGAGCAGAAGGCTTAGTGTCTAGAGTTTGTTTAAAGTGCTTTTATTTACACTATTCTAGGGTTTGAATAGGTGTTGAGTTTCTGTCCTCTCTAAAGCTGTGAAGCAAAGAGAGTTGTGTGATTTGATCGAAACTGTGAAGTAAGATCAAGGGTACTCAAAGTGGGTTCTTTGAGTGTTTGTAAGGGATTGAGTGGTGTTCTCATACCTAAGTGGTTTCTTAGGTAGGAAGTCATTAGTAGAGTATAAGTTTAGGAGATTGTCAACGGGTCGTTGAGTCTGTAAATTATATCTACAAGTAGTGAATTCCATCTCTGGCTTGGTAGCCCCCAGAGTAGGTTGGTTGTAACCAAACTGGGTCAATAATTCTTGGTGTTATTTTACTGTTATTGCTGTCCATTGTGCAGAGTGTGTTGTTGTGACATCACACCTTAACATCACACGTCTGATACCAGAATTTTAACTTGGACAGTCTAAGACCCTTGAGTCTCAAAGACATTCTCAAGTTCCTTTTAAACATAGGAAGAAACCCCGGTCTCTCCCATGAGAGTTCCCCACACTTGGACCCGCTTCAGGATCTCCAGAATCCACAGCGGTAAGGCAGCCTCCTCTTGGGCTTTGTACAAATGATTCTCCCTAGCAGAGCTAACCTTTTCAGACTCTCTTGTTGAGTCAATCACTTTTTAGCCTCCGTCTCGGGCTTTGTACAAGACATATAAAAAACCACTCTCTTGTTGAGTATAAAAGACTCTCTTGTTAAGTCAACCACTTTTAGCCTCCGTCTTGGGCTTTGTACAAGACATATAAAACACTCTCTTGTTGAGTATAAAAGACTCTCTTGTTGATTCAACCTCCTTTTAGCCTTCATCTCGGGCTTCATACGAGATAGAAAAACACTCTCTTGTTGAGTATAAAAGACTCTCTTGTTGAGTCAACCACTTTTAGCCTCCGTCTTGGGCTTTGTACAAGACATATAAAAACACTCTCTTGTTGAGTATAAAAGACTCTCTTGTTGAGTCAATCTTCTTTTAGCCTCAATCTCGAGCTTCGTACGAGACATCAAATCACTCTCTTGTTGAGTATAAAAGAGTCTCTTGTTGAGTCAAACAACCTTCAGACTCTCTTGTTGAGTCAGTCACCTATTCAAGACTCTCTTGTCGAGTCAACCTTTTTAGCCGCCGTCTTGGGCTTTATACAGGACAGATAAAAGTACTCTCTTATTGAGTCAAACCATTTCAGCCTCTATTTTGGGCTTTATACAAGATACATTCTCCTCAACGGACTCAAAATCCTTTTTTGCTACAACCTTGGGCTTTGTACAAGACAGAAAGAACATTTACCTCCGGAAAAGTCAAACTTCCCGCCGCCTCTTAGGCTTTGTATAAAGAAAACCCCGGTTGAGTCAATCAACCTTTTAGCATCAAAGTTGTGGCGTGCTCACAGCATACAAACCTCAACAACTCCTCTTTAGAGATGACAAATTCTCTCTCAGCAAAAACCCGTTAGCTTCACATCTTGGGCAAGATTCAAACCACCTTTAGCTTCACGTCTTGGGCTTTGAACAAGACCCCAAAACACCTCTTTCCTCCCATAGAATAGGAGGAACTATGATCGCTCTGATTTCCCTGTTTCGGGAATACGTAGGCATAAGATTGCAAAATCTTAGCGAGCATACTAATCAAAAACCCAAAATCCCATACCTTCATACATCAATTGAAAAGCATCAGACCTAACATCTTACCAATAGCCTAGACACTATTTTTAAGCGAATAACCCTAAAGAAGAACCCCCTCTTAATAGCATATGTAAACCAACTATTTTGACTGTTTAATTTCAGTTTGCAAGCAGGGTTAATTGGAGACATCTATTTACCTTCCTTAATCAGCTCAACAGGATAAAAAATGAATCGAACTGTAGTACCAAAGCGATAGTGATTCGAAACCACAAAAATTGCCCTACACTAAGTTGTTGCAGGAAGTGATGTTGGAGATGATGCTGTCAAATTGTCTTATTGACACATCTTGTTCCACAAAGGCCTGCTCTAAGACTTTCTGTAGAGCTTCCCTGTGAGCTTCGAAACTGAGTAAAAGTGATAACACTGAGATGTATGAAGGAGTTTGCAACAGCTGGTCAACAATGTTGTATTCACTCTTCTGGATTAGCTTCAGCATCTCATCGTTGTTCTTTGAAAGTTCGGGATCGAAGGATTGACCGGCCGGTTGATCAGGAACTTCTATCTGAGGTTCCTTTTCTCTGGTAGGTTCTCCAACTCCTCGGTTGAAGATTCGATCACCCCGTGTTACTCGACTGATGTCTGCAATATTCACGACGGAGGGTAATGGAATTTCCTTTACATTCTCAATTGTTGTTGTACAGTATTTGTAAAGGATAGCCTTAGTTGATTCATACGGTAATGGTCCCGGTAGATAGATAACTACAGGAGCCTTCTAATTCTTCTGACCATTGTAAGTAATTTCAATCAGTTCCTGGTTGGGAACCTTTGATTCGTCAAGTAAAGGGGTGATGGTACAAACATCCTTGGTCCTCTTATGATCAGAGATTACGACAACATCTTTGATTCGATCAGCGACAAAGTCTGGCATCAAATTGGTTGACCCAGAACTTAGACACTGTCGAATCTCTTTGTGGTCCAACTGACTCTGAAGGGCTGCTCGCACGAGGTAATATCCTTGATTATCTTCCGAGCAAACTCAACATCGTTCATATTTGTGTGGTGGAACCCGGCCACGTCCGCTCTGTATGTAGCGTAACCTCACTAGATCTCTTTCCATTGATCGAACATCCTGACTTTGATGCCTAGTAGGGTTCCCATTAATCATACTGACTTGTTGTGTGTCTTCGTCTAAATAGATCGGAAGCCACCAGTGGTTCAAAAAGTGTTACAAAGTTCTCTGAACGAGAGAGCATCCCTGGTCGCTCTCACGACATACTGTACAATTCTGATAATTATGCGAAGTCAGAAAACCGAGTTGAACCGGCTTAGCATGTAACTCCACCAAGCTGGTATTCATCAAGCGAATATCAAATATTTGAATCATATTCACTTGATACTGAGTTCTATCGTGGTAATCTTGAATCTATCCAAGATCCATCTGACGCTGGAGGGTCTCTTGTACAAAAGAGCATCCCTGATTGTTTATTGAGCAGATAAGACAGGAATCGTAATCGTGCCGAGGCAGACTGTGATGTTGGCTTTGCCTTGAGTGCATTGCCACCACGTTGACATTCATGGCCAGAATGTTGTGGTTCTGAATGACATTGGAATTCGTATAAGTCATGTTAACTTCATGGATTCGGTGATCCTGGATCCATCCGAGATCCAACTGTTCCTGTAGAGCTGATTGCACCACAGAACATCCTTGATTGCTTTTAGAGCAGATATCACACTTTGATAGTTTTGAGATGGTACATGCCCATATCTGCTCTGTCTGCGATGCATTTTGACCAGGATGGCCCTCAATAAGAGTACATCATGAATTTGATAGATGTGGTTAGACTCTCCCTCTATCAAATTTACTGCAGCTTTCTCATGTTGAGGCAGCGGGTTTGTCTGAACATTTGGATTTGTATCCTTGAAAGATAAGACCCCGCTCCTAACAAGCTTCTGTACATCGAATTTGAAGCTGAGACAGTTTTCTATATTATGCCTCGATCCTCCTTGATGGTAAGGGCAAGTCTGATCCGTTTTGAACCAAAAAGGCGGATTTTCCGGTAGTGTAAGAGGAGACCTAGTTTGGACGTGCCCCTTGACCAGTAATAATGGAAACAATTATGCGTACAACATTGATATAGGGTCAAACCCTGGTGGTCGAGTTGTACGGTTATTGTTGTATGGAGGACGAGCCTGCTGAAGAGGCTGTTGTGTCCTTTGCTGATATTGTTGTTGATTCGGTTGGCTCTGAGCAACCTGAGGTTGATACGTAGGAACAGGCGCAGGTTTGATAGCAGAAGTTACAGTTCCTAGTGGTTGGTACCGTCGCCTTTGCTTTCCGAGAGAGATATTACCGATATCTTGCTCTTTTTTCTTAGGGACAACACTACTGTATCTTTTGGTACTGCTTGATGGTCCAGCGTCTTTAACTAAACGTCCTTCTCGGATTGCTTCTTCCAGACGAACTCCCATGCCTACCATTTCAGTAAAGTCACTGGGCACACTGGCGACATTCTTTCGTACTAAAATCAGCTCAAGGTTTTCAAGAAGATTTTTGTCATTTCTTTTTCCTCAAGAGGGGGACAGATCTGAGCGGCAATTTCACGCCATCTCTAAGCGTACTCCTTAAAGGTTTCCTTATCCTTCTGCGACATGGCTTTGAGCTGATCTCTGTCGGATGCCATGTCCAGGTTATACTTATATTGTTGAACGAAGGCAGCACCAAGATCTCCGAAAGTGGTGATCTTAGTGCGGTTTAATCCCATGTACCATTTGAGTGCGACACCGGTTAAACTATATTGAAAGTAGTGGATTAGTAGCTGTTGGTTCTTTGTCTGAGTTGACATTCTCCGAGCGTACATCACCAAATGACTTTGAGGGCAAGAGTTACCCTTGTATTTTTTAAATTCGGGCACCTTGAATTTGTGCGGAACTTTCACATTGGGACCAAACAAAGGTCTGCGGCGTCCTTTCCAAATAGATCCTGACTGCGAATGGCTTGCAGTTCCTTCTGCATCTCCAGGAATTGTTCCTGGAACTCATTTATTCTGTCGAACATACTTTCGTTTCCACCAGACGGTATATGTGAAGTCTGTTCTTCCGGGACAGTGTGTACCACGGGTGGTGGTATAGTCATTACGACTGAGACTCTTGGTGCTTCCCGAAGTTTGTAACCTTCAGGAGTTGCTGTCATGCCCCTGGCATCTTCGCTTTCGTGAAGTTTGTAACCTTCAGGCCCAGCGGCTCCTGCTGCAGTTTCCATACCTTCAGTGATCGGCGGAATATATCCTTCCGGGATATAGTTGAGTGGCATGCCCCAGGGACGATCTTTAGGCATGGTATATCGAGGATCATACTTTTCCACTATGGGTGTTGATGTGATCTCTGAGATCACAGTCCGTTGTTGTTGCATTTTAGCTGCTGCCAGAGCTTGCATATCGTTGTGAAGCTTTCTCAAATCCTCTTTCAGAGCGTCAAGTTCTTCTCTCAACTCCCTGTTCTCTTCCTCGAGATCATTCATTTTCTTTTGTTGACTGGACCGAGTATTGTACGAATGAGACAATTTGACTCTAGAATCGAGACACAAATGTGAGATTCGCAGAGAAGAAGAATGCGTTTCGTGAGAATGATGAATGATATGCAATGATTATATTATATATATATATATTTTGTTTAATCAAAATAAACTTCGACAATTGAATTGCAAATATCAAACAATAGGGAAGACCCCGTTTTATTGAATTCAAAATTGCAGAAATGGAAATACAGTAATTTACATAGTTCTGCAAAAGGAAATATCTAAGCTAATGGATCCTGAGTCCTCTCTGAGGATGGCTCAGGTGCTGGTTCTGGTATTTTCCTTTTCTTTGACCGGGGCTCTCGAGCCGTTGTCGGGTTGTCATTCCTTTGCCAAGTGAAAGGAGCGAGCAAATTCCTTTGGTCATCTTGGATTTCTACATCATGTTGCTCTAAAATCTCAATCAGAGCATCTTTTTCTTTTAACAGATGATGTATTTTCTTGCACTCCACACTGAGAATACGGTACTTGTTCTTCCAAGATCTCTTCTCCTGTTGAACTTTGTTGAGAGTAACCTGAAGCTTTTCTGTATCAGACATAAAATAAAGGACAGAGTCCCTTAACGGAAGAACTTCTTGACGAGGGTAAGGCATCCTCAGTTTGAGAGATCTAGTTTGTACCCAGTGGAGATAAGGTTCCACAGAGACACAATCTGGTTTTCCTAGAAACTCTCTTCCTTTCCTATGAACATGTTTCCAGGCATGCACTATTTCTGTCTTTAGTGCCCTGTCATTTTCTTCTTCCTTGAAGAAAAGACCTTCCAGATGAGAATTACGCGGGACATGCCTCATCGGGTATCCAAATTGACGACGAACTAAAACTGGATGATAGTTGATTCCTCCTTTAATTCCTATGAGGGGTACATTAGGGAAGTTTCCATAACGGTCAATGATTCTGATCCCGTCATAAATTCGATTGTACCAATGGATGTCAGAGTTGGTAAGAGACATGATTCTCTGCAACCAACATAAAGTATTATTAGGATCCCAAAATGCAGCAGACTTGGGCAAGTGGGAAATGAACCATTTGTATAGCAGGGGTACACAGTAGGTGATCATTCCTCCGTTGTACAAATTCCTTAAATGTACAGAATGATAAGCATCTGCGAGTAAGGTCAGTATAGGGTTTCCAATCAAAAATATCTTAATGGCATTGATATCTACGAAGTTATCGATGTTGGGAAACAAAAATAACCCGTAGGTGAGCAAAACAAAGGCGCTCTCGAAAGCGGCCACGTTCCCTATACTAGCAAAGTATAGGGTTTTCTTTATAAAAAACTGGGCTGGAAAACCTTGGATTCCACCCTTAGTGGTCATGTGAGTCCTGACTTCTGACTCGTCCAAATAAATTGCTCTTGCAATGGTTTAATCCTTCGAAATTTCTTCCAGTCCGGAAAAGGGAGCTTGGTCAGTAATAGGTAAATCAGTCAGGTGAGAGTACTCCTCAAGTGTTGGTGCCAGCTGATAATCCGGGAATGTGAAACAGTGATAGACCAGATCATAAAACTGAATGAGCGTAGCCAATATTCCTTCAATTACATGGACCCTTAACAGAGACAACAATCCTCTGTACTTAGCTCTAAAAGCAACAGGGTTGGTGATCATCCTCGCCAAACCTCTCAAATCCTCTAATTTTGGAACCTTGAAGGTGTACTTGTGAGTCTTCCTTCTACCGAAATCCATAACGCAATCTTTTTCTCTAACATTTGCAATCATTGTCTTAGTTTAATTTGAAAAAGAAGAGACTAAAAGAGACATTTTTCTTTGTTTAATGTTTTTTAATGAAATGAATGCATGAATGCAGCACACAAAAACATAGAAAAAACATGGGGTCAAAGGTTCGGTGTCATAAAGTCATGGCTCTACCCATCCCCAAAGGTTATACTGGTGGTTTTTTGTACTTGTCCTCAAAATCATTGACCTCTCTTGGGATAACAACAGCAGGCTGGAATCACCCGAGCGAGCTGATGTATCTTAGAGTAATCTCAAATGAGGGTAGTATCGGGTGACAACTATTTCCGATAGCTTCCGCACTACAAAATAGTAACAAGATTTCAGTCTATTAAAATCCTCAGCTTCTCAGATAACCCAATCGAACAATCTGCTTTCAACAACCGAAGTCGTATAGGCATTGAATCCGCAAAGGGCATCACCACTGATTCGATGGTCGACCAGGACCTCTTATTTGGGAGTCACTCCCTTTAAGATTACCCGTATAGTGCCATCACTTGTCTTAGGTGTATACTCAATCTTTCCAGATGCGATATCACTCGCAGTCCCATTAGCAGAAAAATAAACACGGATATCAATTAGGAAAAGCGATATATATATTCATCCTAAAACTAACATCCTAGACCTCTTAAGAGCTATAATCCTAGTCCTAACAAATAAAATGACTCCCCAGCAGAGTCTCCATTTTCCTGTAGCGAGCGATTTTTGTCGGTGACGCGACCACCTTATCGCTGAAGTTTGGGTTTTCCTCCTCGAGGAGAAAGGGTACTACTTTCTGATTTCTTATTTATCCCGTGAAGCTGGAAGGGAAAGGGAAGCTATCTAAAACTAACATTGCACGCGAATGTTTAACTGAGCAAACGCTTTAAAGAGATTGGGGGTCTGGGGTCAGGTATACAATGGAGAGTTGTCAATTACTCATCCTATATATGGTTATCCACAGGATGTTAGCTTTTAGGTTTCACTTTGTAATTGATAGTGTTTATCTGCTGATGGTTTGTGAAAGTTTCTTGGGAAAGATGAGAGAGTGAGTGAGTTTTTGTTGATGCTCGGGTTCTTTCCCGATTGTTTTTGGTACTAGACCTAAGGGTTTTGATTGATATGACGGTACTGAACCTAGAGTTTTTGACTGGTATGCTCGCTAAGATTTCGCAATCTTATGCCTACGTATTCCCGTTTAAACGAAATAGGGAAATCAGAGCAATCGTAGTTCCCCCTATTCTATGGGAGGAAAAAGACATTTTGGTGTCTTGTTCAAAGCCCAAGACATGAAGCTAAAGGTGATTTGTATCTTGTTCAAAGCCCAAGATATGAAGCTAAAAAGTTTTGGCTGAGAGAGAATTTGTCATCTCTAAAGAGGATTTGTTGATTTTTGTATGCCTTGATCAAAGCACCAGTTTGATGCTAAGAGTTTGATTGACCTGAATGGGGGATTTCCTTATACAAAGCCCATGAGGAGGCTGGATAAGACCGACTCAACAAGAGAGTGTATATATTGGTGTCTTGTACAAAGCCCAAGATGGAGGCGAAAAAGAGACGGACTCTTTGGGGATATCATTATACAAAGCCTAAAAGGAGGCTAAAAGTTTGACTTCTCCGGGGAAATATTTTGTCTGTCTTGTACAATGCCCAAGATTGAGGCTAAAAGGGTTTTGAATTTGCTTAAAGGGAATTCAATTCTCAAAGCTTTAAAGGAAGCTAAGAAGAATGGACTCCGTTGGGGAAATGCTTATACAGAGCTTTTTGACTCCATTGGGTGAATTTGTATGTGTCTTGTACAAAGCCCAAGACGGAGGATGAAATGGGAAAGTTATCTGACTCTAGTGAGGATATTTTACGTCTCTTGTACAAAGCCCGAGACGGAGGCTAAAAGGGTTTAACTCTGTTGGAGAGTATTATCTGTCTTGTACAAAGCACAAGATTGAGGCTAAAAGAGTTTGAATCTGCTTGGGGAAAATCATTCCTCAAAGCCTAGAGGAAGGCTAGGAGGAAATGACTCTGCTAGAGAAGATATTTGTCCCAAGTTCAAGAGAGGGAGATTTATGTCTTGTACAAAGCCCAAGATAGAGGCTAAAAGGGTTTGACCCAACAAGAGAGTGTTTTTATCTGTCTTGTACAAAGCCCAAGATTGAGGATAGAAGGGATTTGACTCAACAAGAGAGTGCTGGTATGGACGTCTGCTGAGGACAATCATTATACAAAGCCTAAGAGGAGGCTAAAAGGGTTAACTCAACAAGAGAGTATTTTATCTGTCTTGTATAAAGCCCAAGACGGAGGCTGAAAAAGGTTGACTCAACAAGAGAGTCCAAAAAAAGTGATTGACTCAACAAGAGAGTCTAAAAGTTGATTGACTCAATAAGAGAGTCTTTTATACTCAACCAGAGAGTGATTTGTTGTCTCGTACGAAGCCCGAGATTGAGGCTACAAGGAGGTTGACTTATTAAGAAAATCTTGAAAAGTGATGGACTCAACAAGAGAGTCTGAAAAGGTTAGCTCTGCTGGGGAGAATCATTGTACAAAGCCCAAGAGGAGGCTGACTTCGCTGAGGAAGGATCATTATACAAAGCCTAAGAGGAGGCTATCTTACTGCAGGATTATTGAGATCCCTAGGCAAGTCCAAGTGGGGAATCAACTCTTGCTAAGGATTACAGAAGAGTTGAGATATCAGAGACCTTGAGGTTCTGATCTGGGATAAGTTGACCCTGGTTAGGGAACTCTCATGAGAGAGACTGGGTTTCTGCTGGAGATTGGTCTAGAGTGACCAGGGTTTCTACAGTGCTTAAGAATGTCTTTGAGACTCAAGAGGGTATATAGACTGTCCAAGTCTACTGGTGTGGAAGAGTTTTATCTTATGTATGATGCCTCCCAGAGGAGGCAAGGGCATTAAGGGATGAGAATCAACCCTAAAGTGGCCTGAGGTTTGACACTGGAAAGACTGCTCTAGCAAAGGATGACTAAGTTCTGTCTTATACCTTTAAGAGGTCGTCAGGGTCCTTGTATTAAGCCCAAGAGAAGGCATGAGAACTTCTAAGAAGCCGAAGTGTCCTTGTACAATGCCCAAGAGGAGGCGGGGATGCTTTTAGGAAGCCTGTGGGTCCCCAAACCAAGAGAAGTTCAAGAAATGCAATTCACAGAGAAGAGATCATTCCAGGAAAGTTTGAGGGTTTGGAAGAAACTCAAGAGATGATATTCACAGAGAATAGATCAACTCTAGGGAGTAGAATTTCTTTGACAATTTCTAAGGGTGACAGTTGAAGATGGCTGGTTTCTACCTGAGTGAATCGCACACTCAGAGATACAACAGAGTCGCCACCAAAATTTATTTAGTCCTAAAGGACAGGGAAAATATCGATAAAACCCAAGGGGAAGAGAAATGGGAACGGGGGGTCGGTTATACGAAAGGAAGGTATTAGCACCTAACGCATCCTTCGTACTCGACGGGAACCATTTCCCTTGCTTCTAGGCTTGGATGGGTTATCTATCTAAAGGCTTCTAGCTAAAAGAAGGAGAGAGAGAGAAAGGGGAAAAAGAAAAGAAAGAAAGAAAGTGCTTGCGGAGGAACGAAGTCCTCGTGCCTACGTACCCTCATAGTGCAATGAGGAAGTCAGAGCGTCGTAGTTCATGGATCCAGGGGACAAAGAAGAAAGAAAGAAAGGAGGAAGACGGAAGAAAGGTGGAAGTGTGCTCGCCAAGACATTGCATCTCGTGCCTACGTATCTGACATTCGAAAGAATGCAGAATCAGAGCTTCCGTAGTTCGGGGAACTGACCGGACGGAAAAAACAAGAAAGAAACAGGGAGGCGAAAGAAGTGGTGTCGAAACCAAGAGCAAGAGATAGAGAAAGATCCGCTGGGGATGCAAAAGAAATGGTATCATAACCAAGAGAGTAAGGGAATAAGAGAGAAATGTTTAACTCTCAGGGGTATCGGTATGTTAACTGACTGGCAGTGGTTAACCGAAGAAAGAGAGTAAGACTCTGGCGGGGAAAAGAAATTTGGTGTCAACAGACCAGCTGTGATAGACCAAGAGAGAGAGTGCTGAACCAAGAGAAGGTGTTTAACTCTGCAGGGGGCGTCGGTATATTAACTGATGAACAGTGGTTAACCGAAGAAAGAAAGGACTGCAACTCTGTGGGGGTAAAGAAGCATTGGTTTTAACAGAGGAAACTATGATTAACCAGAAGAACAGGTGTAGGACCGATCGAAGGTCGTAACCCAAAAGGGATGTTGGTAACGACTGAACAAACAACACTTGACCAACGAAGAAAGGGTATTGAACCAAAAGAGGTTACTAGCCCAAAGGGTGTAAGTATTTGAACCAAGAAAGGTTGCCAACTGCCAGGGATTCAGTTTTTAACAAAACACTGTGATTAACCGAGAGAAACGAGTGATTAACCAAGAGAAGGTGATTAACTAGAAAAGGGCATTCAGTATTTTAACAGACAGGTTGTGGTTAACTGAAGAAAAAGGGCGATTAACTAATAATAGGTGATTAACCCAAAAGAACTCAGTGTTTTAACAGACGGACTATGGTTAACTGAGAAGGAGTGCAAACATTGGTGTTTTAACTGACCGGTAGTGATTAACCAAACAAAGGAGAAGAACCAAGAGAAGGTTGCGAACTCGTGGGGAAACAATAGTCGTGACAGGAAAACTGTGTTGGACCAAAGAAAGTGAATTGAGACTCTTCAGGGGAATCAAAAAGCAATGATTGATTACAAGAAGAAATGAGTAATGGAACAAAGAGAGATTGCTAGCGTAAGAATAATGATCTTAACCAAGAAGGATGGTGATTGATCAAAAGGAGAGATTGAAAGAGATAGGAGTGATCAAGGATCGAAAGAGATCGCAGAGAGAGAAGAGTGATCAAGGATCAACTCGACTGGGGAAAGAAAGCACATTACCGCCTGGAGATAGATATGACTAAACCAAGCACAGGGTCATTCGTCCCCTACCTGAAGTAGTCAGAATGAGAGTAGGAATTCTCCCTTCTCATTCCTTTCCTAACACACACAGGGTGTAATGCGGAAGTTGAACTGGACGGCACAACAGCTCCAAGTTGTATAGTGCTCCGATGCAAGGCGCAACGCGAAACTCCAACTCCACGGGGGAACGAGAGAGAAAGCTCTAAATGAAGCCTAAAGAGAGGGAAAGGGAAGATCAACTAATCGAAACGTGTTTCAATCAATTAACCAAGGGAGAAATATGCTAATAACTTTCCAAAGAGGATGATAAGTCATTAAAGCACAAAGGACTGAATTATTGATTACACAAGATTAAGTTTATCCATGAAGAATAAACTTAATGCAAACTGAAATAGAAGGTGCAAAACAGTGCCAAATGATCATCAAAATGCCACAAAAAATCATGTATCATGTGAACAAAGATAATGCAAGAAGGATTA
This sequence comes from Lathyrus tuberosus, assembly GCA_022829125.1. Lineage (NCBI taxonomy): Eukaryota > Viridiplantae > Streptophyta > Magnoliopsida > Fabales > Fabaceae > Lathyrus > Lathyrus tuberosus. The sequence goes on from JALAZF010000461.1 coordinate 2,502,693, forward strand.
TGTTCATACAATGCTAAGAACATAAAACAAATGAATAATCGAAAATGTGCATCGAAATTTCATGAATATGCCTCAACCAGAAGTGAAATGACATTTAGAACATCCATAAAATCAAGAATGATAATCAATGGAAGTTAAAATGAAGAAAGCATGGCAAACACACTTGAAAATGCTAGAAACTGGCCATTCTGTTAAGTGGTAACCGGTTACTCACCATGAGTTAACCGGTAACTTGCTTGAAAATTAGCGTTCTGGGTGAAAATTGCACCGAGTAACCGGTTAACCACCATACGTTAACCGGTTACCACTGAACAATGGTGAAAAAAAAAAGTAAAAACAGCTTTTCAAAAGTGATTCTCAGCACGTATTCACTTATGCAAACTACCACATGCTTAAATACACATTTGTGCATGAAAATTACATCATGTAAAGGTAGTTAAACACAACTTGAAATCAATAATCACGAAGATCAAAGATCAAACAATTGCATGGTAAATCAAATTGAACACGATCAAAATCACAACGTAATCGCGTGAAATCAATCGAAACATAGAGAAAAGATAAATCCACCAACCTACAAGGCTGAGATGTGCCTTGGTGATTGTTGCAAGGGATTATTGATGCAGAAAATCAAAGAAAACCAGAGGAATCTTCAATTTGTAGATGAACCGTGTCAAAATTGAGCAAAATACGATAAAGCTCCAAAATACGAATTCGAACCGTTGGAAGTTGCAGCAAATACTCAAGATTAATCCAAAAGCTGAAATAACTCTAGAAATCCAAGTGTAATAGCAAGAATGATGAAGGTTGAGCTCAAGAAATAATCACTTTTGATGTAAAAGTGATTATCCTTAAAAGTAGAAATGAGCTTTGGTGAGGTTTTGGAAGAGAATTGAGATAAAGATGAAGATGTAGTAGAGAAATTCAGAGGGAATGTGGGAGAATTGAGAGTGAAATGGAGCAAATGGTTCAAGGTCCTTGAAAATGAGTGAAGGTGAGTTTATATAGATTTTAGGTTTGGAGTGTGAGATGGTTTGGAATTTGGTTTGGAATTAGCTTTGGGTTTGGAACTAGACTAGGAGTTAGTTGGACTTGACTCACCGAGTCAAGGCGGTTAACTCGGTTAGTTAAAACCAACTCGGTAACAATCCCAAGGTGCACTCCATCATCCAAAGGTTGATATGCTTGGAAAATAAGGAACATGGTGCACTTGAATTAGAGTGAAACATTGGAATAAATGCACTTGGAATGTCTTGAAATGTCTAGAGATGTCTAGAATATTCCACACACTGCTAGAACACTGTAGAATCAATGACCAAAGAGAGTGCATGGCTGCTGTCTCAAAAAATGCAGCAGGAATTTCAAAATTGCACTGAGTAACCAGTTACCCACCATGCGTTTACCGGTTACTTCAGTCAATTTTTGCCCAAATTGCTCAGGAAATGATACTGGAGTCCCGGTTGTGGTTTTCCACCTCTTGTCTTGATGAATAGGTATGTAAACCTTCATTTTATGCTTGTTTTGATGATGTAATGATCTTTTGAGGATATGATTAATTGGGCTTGGAAAACTTGAATATCCTGCAGCAAGAAACACATATAGAAAAGTGTGAATGTGTATGTTAACGATGCGAATGCACATGCTTATGCAAAAGGCAAAAGAGGGAGGTCAAATTTCGGGTTACGACAGCTGCCCCTATTTAATCCTCTTGGACCCGAATGTACGAATTGCGCTAGCTTTTCGATGATTCGAGGTAAAAGGGGATTAAATAAAAGTGTAGCTCGAGAATTTGGCCGACGGCGAGAATTAGAGCGGTGCAAGGTAGAAAAGATAAGTGCAAGGTTTGGCTAAAAATCTGCTGGGAGATAAGTCAGGTAAAAAGAGAAGGAGTATGATTAATGCATATGCCATGTATGCTTTTCTACATGATGCTTGATATCATGAAATGTAAAGGCGCAAGATAAGGCACATCAAGGTGGTTAGGCAAAAATCGTAGCACAACGACTTCGACACCTTCGACCGAGGGGAGGACCCGCAGATAAAGACAAACTCTGCTGGAGAAGAGAGTTCACAAAGGATGATGATCCCGCCGGGGAAAAGAAACTGAGAACATCTCAGGTTTCTAAATCATCATGGCTGTCTCTGTTAGGGACGAAAGAATTAAATCAATCCTTCCTACCAAGACTGGCTCTGCCCGGGGAAAAGAAGTTTCCGAATCATGTTGACTCAGCTGAGGAGAAACCACTCCTGCTAGTGACAGATAGTTCCTAATCATTGGAGACTGTGCACAACCCTTACTGGGGAAAAGAGAGCAAAACGTCTTTGCTGGGAACACCTCAGCAACCTGCTGGGGAAAATGATGACTCTGCTAAGGAACTGCTGAGGAGACAACAACTTCTTCACAGAACCATCGCACTGTCGGCCAGGCATTAGGCTTACCAATGGATATTACCGATTATCCTGCAAGAGTTACCAGTAACACATGCAATGAATAATGCTTTCTCGATTGATTTAGCCTTTTATTGTTCTCAACACTTTTTAGTATTATGTGATCACAAATAATTGTTTATTTTGCAAACAAAATACTAGAATGAGAACAAATTGAGATGACAAAGAATACATTTTATTGAATGTGAAAATTTTGTACATAAAATGTGTACAAGGATGCAAACTCATTGATGAGGAACTTTGCAATAAAATTTGAAAAAACAAAAGTAAATGGCAAAGGGAAATTATGCTTAGCATTGATTACAACATTGACCACCATCCACTATAAGTATAGGTTCCAACGCTTTGCACCAGTTGATGATGATTTGACTGCTCTGTTATTGTCTGAGGTCCAGCCGTGATGAAAAGAGGATCAAGTGTTCACAGTCAAATGCCTTTATCCCTAATTTTTGCATGGACATGTTTTCACTTTTTTTTTTCGTCCACCAGGATGCCCATTTTTGCCTAAGTCGCCCTTTCGGGTTTTCAACTTAGCGGGCTACTATTGTTGTTTTTTTTTTCATTGTCCCTAACTTTTGTATGGACTTTTTTTTTTCGGTCCATCGGGACGTCCATTTTTTCCTAGATTGTCCTTGCGGATGTCAATCTAGCGGACTTTTATCCATTTTTTTTCAGGCATAATATTTTTTGACTGTATCGGAGTTCACGGGCGATGGAAACTCCTCCCCATCCATTATGGTAAGGATCAGGGCTCCGTCTGAGAAGGCTTTCTTGACAACAAAAGGTCCTTCATAATTGGGAGTCCACTTTCCTCGTGGATCCGAGTGAACATGTGAATATTTCTTGAGCACAAGTTCGCCTTCACAGAACGTTCGAGGGAGAACTTTCTTGTCAAAAGCTCGCTTGAGGCGTTTCTGATGCAATTGACCATGACAAACGGCTGTAAGGTGCTTCTCTTCTATGAGATTCAGCTGGTCGTATCTGGATTGAACCCATTCAGCTTCATCAAGACCTGCTTCCATGATGACTCTGAGCGAAGGAAGTTCGACGTCGATGGGTAGAACTGCCGCTATACCATACACGAGTGAATACAGAGTTGCCCCAGTAGAAGTGTGAACTGAAGTTCTGTAGCCATGTAGTGTAAAGGGAAGCATTTCATGCCAATCCTTGTAAGTCTTGACCATTTTCTGGGAAATCCTCTTGATGTTTTTGTTTGCTGCTTCAACGACGCCATTCATCTTTGGCCGATATGGTGAAGAGTTGTGGTGCTCGATCTTAAATTCTTGACACAACTCCTTCATCATATTGTTGTTCAGGTTGCTTGCATTGTCTGTGATAATGTTGCTAGGAATGCCATAGCGACAGATTATCTCTTTCTTGATAAATATAGCAACCACTTGTCGTGTAACGTTTGCATAAGAAGCAGCTTCAACCCACTTGGTGAAGTAATTGATAGCAACCAGAATAAATCGATGACCGTTGGAAGCCTTTGGCTCTATCATTCCAATCATATCTATACCCCACATGGAGAATGGCCATGGTGCAGTCAAAACATTCAATGGAAATAGAGGCACATGGATCTTGTCTCCGTAGATTTGGCACATCTTTTGGCAAAGTTATAACAATCTACCTCCATTGTTGTCCAGTAATACCCAGCCCGAAGGATCTTCTTGGCCATAGCAGGACCTTTAGCATATACACCCTCGCAACCCTCATGTATGGACCTTATGATCGTGTGTGCTTCGTGTCTATCCACGCATCTGAGCAGCACGGAATCATAATTCCTCTTGTGCAGTATACCACCACTTAAGAAGAATTTGGCGCAAAGCCGCCTAAGAGCCTTCTTGTCAGTGATAGTGATACCCTCGGGATATTCCTGTTTTTCCAGATATCTTTTCATGTCGTAGAACCAAGGCTTGTCATCAGACTTATCCTTGATTACTAAACAGTGTGCTGGTTCATTCAAGTGATCAATACGGATATGAGGAGCTTCATTCTTCCACTTGACCTTGAACATGGAGGCTAAAGTTACAAGTGCATCAGCTAGTTGATTTTCCTCTCTGGGAATATGATGAAAAGTGATCTCATCAAAGTTAGGAATCAACTTCGCTATGTGTTATTGGTACGGAACCAACTTGGAATCCCGAGTTACAAATTTCCCTCTGACTTGACCGATGGCCAAGGCAAAATCTCCATAGACCTCAAGAATCTTGATTCTCATGTCAATAGCCTCTTAAATACCGTAGATACATGCTTCGTATTCAACCAAATTGTTGGTGCATACAAAACATAATCTGGCATTGAAGGGAAGGTGAAAACCTGTTGGAGAGACGAGGATAGCACCGATTCCACGACCTTTAGAATTGGAGGCACCGTCGAACACGAGCGTCCATTGCGCCCCTGGTTCGAGTCCTATATCAGGGTCTGGAGTCTCATAATCTCTGATAAATAGAACATCCTCATCGAGAAAGTCAAACTTCATTTGTTGATAACCCTCTACAGGTTTATGAGCAAGGTAATCAGACAAGACGCTCCCTTTTATTGCTTTCTGGGTAACATGTTGGATATCATGCTCAGTTAACAGCATCTTGTCATACCCCAAATTTTGACCACTAAAATTTCCCATCATTGTGCAAATCATCATTACAATATGGAGGAACCATTATATTTCATCAGTCTCCCCAAAGATGGGTGAGCATCCACTACAATCAAAATTAGGGTTTCAAGCCCTCTCAGAGCTTTAGACAAAGGATCAATCAAGGAATGACATGATCTTCAACTTTTCTAACCTCTCAAACATCCACAATGGACCAAAAGGACTCCCACTTCAAGGATCAAGCACAAGGATGCTCCCTTCTAGGTGGATCAAGTCTCAAGATCGCCAGTATCACCAAATTAGGGTTTTGGTCGACCAGGGCCTCTAGATGGAAAGTTTCATCTGGGCATAAGCCAAAGATCCAAAACACAACCTAATGTACTCCATGGAACCTCATGGACCCAAGCATCAAGTCAATTTGACCTCAGGGGATGCATACATCAAAAATCAGGAATTAGGGTTTCTTGACCTAATTCACCCCTAAGTTGACTTTTGGGACAAATCAAGAGCCAAGACCTCAAGACATGATTTGAGGGTCTCTAATGAACTATATTGATCCATTTTGAACAATGGATTAATCCAAGAAGTTTGAGCAACAAGTCTCAATTTCATCTGCACCACAATTAGGGTTTCGCGAGGAAAGTCAATTGTAACTTTGACTTTTGACCAGGACATGCTCCCAAACCCTAGGACATGCCCCAATATACCCTATGACACCCATGGAACATGTCCATCAAGTTTTATTTAGGTCAAGGACATGATTTCCTGAAGAATTGCACAATTTGGAATTCATCTGATAAAAAGTCAACTGTGCACAAAAGTCAACTTTGACTTTTTGAGATTTTTCACCAAAATGGATTTTTAACCCTAAAATGATGTTAATGTATGATTTGAATCATCATTCATCAAGAAAAATCAAGGAATGTTGGATAACTTGTAAAAGGGGTAACCATAAAACTTAGAAATTTTTCTAAGTTATGGAAAAAGTACCACTAATACACTAACTTTGGAGGATTATAACTCCTAAACCACATGGCCATTTTTTCTCATCCAAAGATGGATTTGTAGCCCTCATTACCCTCTACAAAAACTTCAACTAGACCTAAGTCCAATTCATTAAGGATTTTGAGTTATGGAGTGATCAAAATCAAAAAATCACACTTTGTTCTAACACTTAGTGAAAATTTCACTAAGTCAAATTTTGCTTCACTTTTTGCCAAATGTAGAGGGATTTTTCACATAGAATCAAAAGAGATCAAAACCAAACTTGTTCAAACAGTTGTTGTATCATGTAAGGGCTTTCCAAAATGGCCAAAAACATTGCCAAATTCAACTTACCCCATGAGATATGACATTGTCAAGTTGCCTTGCTGAATCTGTCAAAGGCAAGGCAGATTTTGCATTTTGGCTCAATTTGCCAAAATCAGCCAAATTCAAATGCTCCTATCCACTTGGACACATCTGAGGATTGAATCTAAAGGGGACAATCACTGAGCCAAGCCTCCAAAGTCCATGGAACAAGAAATAGCATGTTGAACCTAGAATGGCCAAAATAGGGACAAGACTCCAAATTTGGATTGAAGCATTCAATGGAAGCATCAAGGTGGCATGGACTGAGCCATTCTCATCTGAAATTAGTCAAGACTTATCCAAGACCAAGGGAACCAAAGCTCTGTGCCCTAACCTCTAGTCAATGGCTAGAGGAGACTTGGATTTTCATTTGCCAACATTGGCCAAACCTACTTACCAGCTGCCATTCACTATTCCTTGCAAAACAAACTTGCTCTACTATAAATAGAGCTCAATTGTGATCAGTTTGAGTACACCAAAGCCATCAAACAGATTCTTTCCTCAAAATCTCTTCTTTCACTCCAATTTTGCCTTCTAAGGCAAGTCACTATCGGGTTTTGAGTTTGAGAGCAATTCCAATCAAACCAATCACTCACACACCTCACATACATCACATATGAGCTGATCAAACACTTAGATCACTTCTGAAATACCAATTTCACAAAATCACCAGCTGGTTGCTCAAGGTTTTAACCAAAGTGCAGTTGAGGTACCACAAATTGATCCAGCCAATTTCAATCAAGTCCAACCATTCAAACACACTCCATAGGGTGTAGGGAAGCTGTTCAGATCATCACCACTCATCTGTAACACCTCCAAATCAAAAATCACATTACACTTGCTGTCACGGCTTAGAGGTAAGCACATACTTGGTCATCTCTCAATCTATGCATATTTCCTCGCACAATAATTTGGACATATATGTTCATAATCATGCATGGAATGTTTCCCCTCAATTAATTGCATTGTTTGAATCGTGTATCAAAAATCCTAGCCTTCATGCAGAAATTAGGGTTCTTGAGGTTTCTTCGTGATTTTATGTTTTATGTTTAATTTAAATGAAATTAAGTGTTATAGACATGATCGTGAGGTTGAGACGAGCATAATGATATGTGGATTGCATGATATAATCAAGTATTCAGTGAGATTGGATAGAAAATGCAAATCTGGGCAAGGAAGAAAACGCGCGTGTTCTTGGTCCATGTTCTTGGCGCCATTTTCATAAATTCAAATATTTGAATTTTGTGATTTTATTTAATTGATTCAAAAATTAATTTCTCTCTGAGTTTTAATGATTTTGAGTTGATTATTTTTTTAATAATTCACAAAAATATTAAAATATTTTATTTTATCAAAAAATCCCAAAATATTATTTATTTCATATAATTGATATTTTTGTAAAGAATTAATATTTTAATTGTTTTTGACATTTTAAATATTTTTTCTACATTGATTTTGCAACTTTTAAGGCTTTCTAATTATTTTGTTGGTCAATACCTAATTTTTGAAGCATTAATCCAAAATCACAATTTGTTTTTCATGTGTTAAACAATTTTGATCATTTTAATTGAATTTTTATTCAATTAAATACATTTTTGAAAACAAATTAGGGTTTTTGGATTAATTCAACCCTCATAAATCATGTTCAAAACACTTTGGGCCTCTAATAGAGTGTAAGACCCAATCCTTTCTTGACCAAAACATTTTTGGGCCTCAGTGTATTGTATAAGTCCCGATACCGTCAAAAACAAACGGCGCGATCGTCGCCTTTTCAAAAATAACCTTGGGCCTCTCCTTGAGCTATAAGACCTATTCAAAACACTTTGGGCCTCTATTAGAGTGTAAGACCCAACCCCCTTTTAACCAAAACATTTTGGGCCTCACTTATTGTATAAGTCCCTCTGCGTTAAAAGGAAACTTCGGCGCGATCGCCGTTTCAAACGGAAAAATTATATGGGCCTACCCACGTGTTATAAGCCCCACTCTTTTTCTTTAAACTTTTTGGGCCTCTTGAGAGAGTGTAAGACCCATCCCTTTGTACAGAAAACAATTTTTGGGCCACAGTCACTTGTATAAGTCCCTCTGTACAAATTCAAACAGTGCGCTCACTGATAAAACCCTGGGCCTCTCCTTGAGCTGTAAGCCCCAAATCTTTCTTTTTCAAAGCACTTTCTCCTTTGATTTTGAATATACTGTCGTTTTCAATCTTTCTTTGTTGAACAACTAACCAAACAGCATGGAAGCTCTACAACCGAGTAAGTGGTTATTGCTTTCATTTACCGCTTTCATATACATATAACTGTATTGTGGGGCTGTTTCACTGTAAGTCTTCTTTCATAAACTCATATCAACTATGTAATAATAGTATAGATATTTAGAGTTTCCCCGGCAACTACGTCTAGAACTAGGTGACGCCGATTCATTTATTCGTAGAAATAGACAACTAGATCCCCAATAGGATCACCAGATACAGTCTTCTCTTAGGTTGTCCTCATTAAAAGTTGTTAAGAAACTCTACTCCCAGAGATGAATGTATTCTCCGTGAATGGCATCTTTGAGTTTCTTCCAAATTCTCGAACTTTCCTGACTTTGATCTATTCTCGGTGAATAACATTGCCTTGAATTTCTCGGGGTTTGGGGAACCATCGGCTTCTTAAAAGCATCGGCCTCCTCTTGGGCATCATACAAGGACCCACAGGCTTCCTAAAAGCAACCCCGCCTCCTCTTGGGCTTAGTACAAGGACCCTACGGCTTCATATAAGTATTCACCGCCTCCTCTTAGGCTTCGTATAATGATCTCTTCCTCCGGGAATGATAGCCTCCTCTTGGGCTTAGTACAAGGACCCGTCGTCTTCTTAAAAGTTTCCAGCCTCCTCTTGGGCTTCGTACAAATTGTCCCGACGACCTCCTAGAGGTATAGGAACAGAACTTAATCATCTGCATAGAACAGTCCTTTCGTAGAGTCTACTATTGTTTCTCAAAATACAGTATAAAAGATGAAACTCTAGACTTGGATAGTCTAACTTCCTTGAGTCTCAAAGACATTCTCAAGTGACCCCTTCGTTAAATAGGAAGGAAACCCGCAGACTCGGATAGTCTCAATATCCTTTGGATTTCCCGCTTCCTTAAAGAAAAGGAATAACCCAGATCCTTGAATCAAATTCAGGAGTACAGTGTTGCTCATATAAGAACTGATTTTCTCTTTCAAAATCAGTATACTGGACCTGTCACTGAACTGAAACAGTCACCATAGCCTCCTCTTAGGCTTTGTATAATGATCCTTCTCAAGTGAAGTTAGCCTCTCTCTCGGGCTTTGTACGAGACACATAAGAGACTCCCTTGCTAAGTCAATTACCCCTTTTGCCTCCATCTCGGGCTTTATACGAGATACAAAAAGGTTCTTATTGAGCTAAATAAACAATAGCCTCCATCTCGGGCTTTATACGAGATACCAAAAGATCCCCTCGTTGAGTCAAAACCTTTTAGACTCTCTCTCGGGCTTTGTACGAGACACATATCAGCCTCCTCTTAGGCTTTGTATAAGAAAACCACTGGTTAATCCAATTAACCTTTTAGCATCAAAACTGTGCCTCGTTCATAGTACACAAACATCAAACAACTCCCTTCATCTAATCGCTGTAAGCGGCAAGCCTCTGGATCATCTACATCCATGCCACTGTCCCTCTTTTAGCATGAGAAATTCCTAAGGAAAGATAGCATTGCTCCACACTGAGTTAAAGTCTTCCCCTTCAGGTTAAAACCCCCTATATTATGGCATTGCTAGGATCCGCGTATCCCGGTTAAAGTAATTCTCCTTTATAAACAGTTGTGACATACAACCCCCTCTTTAGAGATGACAAATTCTCTCTAAAGACAAACACCCTTTTAGCTTCATATCTTGGGCTTTGAACAAGATACAAATAGACCTTTCGGCTTCATATCTTGGGCTTTGAACAAGATACAAACTATCTTTCGCTTCACGTCTTGGGCTTTGAACAAGACACCAAAACAACCATTTCCTCCCATAGAATAGGAGGAACAACGAACGCTCTGATTTCCCTGTTTCGGTAAACGGGAATACGTAGGCATAAGATCGAAAGAAAAGATCTTAGCGAGCACAATCAACAAAAAACCCCATACTCCCATATCAAAAGCAGTAATTCAAAAGCATCAGTCCTAACATCCTAATCCATGTTCCCCGCCAGAAAGTCCTAGAAAGAGAAAAAGAAAACCGTATTGGCGAAAATACAAATAACCAGTACAAAGGCCCCCCCACATTGATAGCATTTGTAACCTAACAGACCGCTGTTTAAACTCAGTATGCAAAGCAGGGTTTATTGGAGACATCTATTTCCCTTCCTTCATCAGCTTTAGTAGGATAAAAAATGAATCGACCTGTAGTTTTAAGCTCAACCGCAGAGAGCGACCAGCGCTTAAGAACCACGTCCAAAATCGCTCGCTACACATCTGCCACCGAGCAATCCTTCCAGAGACAACAGGCTTCTCAAATATTGGGTCCATTTTGGATATCAACAAAGTAGTATGGCAAATCATGTATTGTCGTAGGCGTCGAGCAGCCCAGACCAGAGCACAACAAGTTTTTTCCAAGAGTGAGTATCTGATCTCACAATCAGTGAATTTTTTCTCAAATAGTATATTGCGTGTTCTTTTCTGCCAGTGTCGTCATGTTGACCCAATACACATCCCATTGATTCATCGAGAACGGTGAGATACATGATTAAAGGCCTACCAGGAAGAGGCGGTACTAAGATCGGTGGTTCTTGCAAGTATTGTTTTATTTTGTCAAATGCTTCTTGACAATCATTATTCCATTCAACCGATTGATTTTTCTTAGTAACTTGAACATGGGTTCACAGGTATCCGTTAAATGGGAAATGAACCTTGAGATGTAATTAAGTATGCCCAGAAAGCCACAGACTTCTTTTTCTGTTTTGGGAGGCGGCATGTTCTGAATTGCCCGAACCTTATCAGGATCAACTTCAATCCCCTTCTGACTTACAATAAAGCCCAACAGTTTACCAGATCGAACTCCGAAGGTGCACTTCGCAGGATTTAACCACAGTTTAAACTTCCGGAGTCTGTCGAAAAGCTTCTTCAGATGAACCAAGTGATCATCCTCAGTTTTGGAATTGGCAATCATATCGTCCACGTAAACCTCAATCTTTTTATGAATCATATCGTGAAAGAGGGTTGTCATGGCACGCTGGTATGTTGCCCCTGCATTCTTTAGACCGAATGGCATGACCTTGTAGCAATATGTACCCCATGGCGTGATGAAAGTAGTCTTCTCCATATCAGTTGGGGACATCTTGATCTGATTATATCCTGAAAAGCCGTCTATGAAGGAAAAGACAGAGAACTGCGCAGTGCTGTCTACCAAGACATCAATACGAGGTAAAGGAAAATAATCCTTCGGGCTCGCCTTGTTGAGATCTTGATAATCCGCACACATTCTGACTTTTCCGTCCTTCTTAGGAACCAGAACAATGTTGGCAATCCATTCAGGATATTCGGAAGTGGCTAGGAACCCAGCATCAAGCTGCTTCTTTACCTCTTCTCGGATTTTGAGTGCCATGTCAGGTCTAGTCTTCCTGAGCTTTTGCTTGACAGGAGGAAATCCGGGCTTGAGTGGCAAGTGATGTTCAACGATGTTGGTATCCAACCCAGGCATATCTTGATAGGACCAGGCGAAGATATCAACATACTCTTTCAATAACTTGACCAACTCCGAGTGTACATGCTTAGAGAGGGATGCGCCGAACTTGACTTCTCTTCTAACCTCATCAGTACCAAGATTAACAACTTCCACTGGCTCTTTGTGTGGCTGAATCTCTCTACGCTCGTGCTCAAGGAGCCTTGCCAGTTCAGCCGGTAATTCACAATCTTCCTCACCATCTTCTTCGGCTTGGTTAATTGGAATTTCAGAATTACAATGGATGTTTTCCATGTTGTTATCAATGCTTTTATTAGTTCTGCATGTTTATGAATATGTTTAGAATGAGCCATTTAAAAAGTGAAAAAGAAAATAAACTTTTTCCATTTGTTTTTTTGTGAAAAAATAAAATAAAGAAAGAAAATAGAGCATGATTTTGAATGCAAAGAACTTTTATTTATTGATCACATAATATTGCAAAAACGCGAGGCCCTTTACAAGCTATCCACTCGTCTCGGGCGAGGACGAGGGAATAAGAAAGCAAAATGCATTACATGTTATACGGGAAAACCACGGGAATCACGGTAGATGTCCAATTGTTGAGCTTGAAACCCGGCGGACATTTGCGCACGAAGCTTGAAATCTGATTACTGGGACCAGCATCATCAGCAGCTACCACGATGTCACCCTGCTGGAAACCCGCGCTATGGAACTTGACAAAGTTGCCTTGCTTCTGATCAGAGGAACCAGATTGACGACCAGGATGATAACCCACTCCAAAACGATTATGCTTCTCAACCACATCAATCACGTGCCCCCAGCCTGGTAAGGCACCTCTATCGATGGCCTCTTTAGCACTCTTAGCAGATTCTAAAGTCAATTGTGGTGATCTACTTTGACTAGTTGAAGCAGAGCTGATATCTTCAAACTCGAGGCACTGAAACGGTACCTCATCTATGCCTTCTTCGGTCTCAACATATCGAAAAGACGATAACTCGCTTACAATCAAATCCTCTTCACCACAGACAATGACAAGTTGATCCTCAAACATGAACTTCAACTTCTGATGTAAAGTGGATGTAACTGCCCCTGCCGCATGGATCCATGGACGACCCAGTAGGCAACTGTATGCAGGATTGATATCCATCACTTGGAAGGCAATGGTAAACAAATACGGGCCAATATTGATGGGTAAATCCATTTCTCCGATGACTTGCCTTCGAGAACCATCAAAGGCTCTGACAACTAAGGCACTTAGTCTCATCTCGTTTCGTTCCACCAGTAATTGACTCAATGTGCCCTTAGGCATCACATTGAGCGAAGAATCGGTATCCACTAGAACACGAGATAACAGGATGTCTGTGCAGGTTACAGATATGTGCAGCGCTTTGTTGTGGGCATTTCCTTCAGGAGGCAATTCCGATTCATTAAAACCCAAATACTGACTTGCAATTATGTTGGCCACTACATCATCAAACTCGACAACGAATATATCTTGCATGACATGGGCACTGTTCAAGACCTTCCACAAAGCTGATCTGTGTGCAGGCGAACTCATGAGTAGGGATAAAATTGAGATCCTCGAGGGAGTCTGACCCAGCTAATCCACAATTTTAAAGTCACTTTTCTTGATCAACTTAAGGAACTCTTAATCATCAAGGCTCTCCTTGCTCTTTGAAATATCCTCAGACGGGATAGTCGGTAATGGAACTGCGGTAGAAGATGCCCCTTGTTGAACAGCAGGGGTTGCAGTTGCAAATGTTTCCTTGGGATAGACAACAGTTGGAACTTGAACAGGCTTTGTAGTGACTTTTGGAGCGAACACTCATCCACTACGAGTCATGCCTCCACTAGTTGTAACATTCACAATCTTAGATTCGGTGAACCTTATCTCTTGACCTCCAGAAAACATAGTAGACCCGTATTTCCATGGTACCTCTTTAGAATTCTGATACGAAAATGGCTTCGGCGGACAAACAACGATGGGTTGCACCTTTTTCTGCTTAGGAGATTCCACAAGAACTTTCCTATAGACGATGGTGAACGGCTCGATGGCAGCAACCTCCTCAACAGGTTTAGATCTGGTAAATTGCACTTCGCCACAGTTCATCAGAATATGAATGCAACCCCTCAGCCTTCGACACTGGTTGGGATTATCGTCACAAATTTGACACTTACCATGCAACCCTTTCAACAGCCCGTGTTCATTCAATTTCTTGAAAACCACGGCCATCGAGGTCTTTACCTCATCAACATCCAAGATCAATTCAGCCTTCGGACTATCCTCAATCATATTAACTGCAGGTCCATCGTGATTCAGCAACGGATTACTCTAAATGTTAGGTCCTTCCTCAGCGAAAGTCAGGACTTTTTCATCAATGAGTTCCAGCACCTTGGTTTTGAAAACAAAACAGTCCTCTGTTGCATGTCCTATGTATCCAGCATGATAAGCACAAGACGCATTTGGGTTATGCTTCGGGCCAAATGGAGGAATTGCAGGCGTAATTTGCTTGGGGACAATTGCCCCTTGGTGAACCAGATAAGGAAATAATTCAGTGTATGACACCGGAATTATTTCGAAATTCGGACGCTTACGGTTTCCTTAATTGTTGTTGTTCTGACGGTTTTGATTCTGCTGACTTTTGTTCTGTTGATTTTGTTGCTGTTTCTGAGCATTCTGAACTGGTTGTTGTGGATGATACTGATATGGAGGTTGTTGATACTGTGCAACAGCAATGTATGGATATGGATAGTACGGAATGGGAGCCATGGGAGCTTGATACTGAGGAGAAACTTGAGCTGTCATAGCGTTGGCTTCACCTTCCTTTTTCTTTGACTGACTGTTCTAAGACTTCCGAGTGGCCGGCTGCTAGGAAGCAGTTCCAGGAATCTTTCCAGTCTTCAAACCATTCTCAATCCATTCACCAATCATCACAACATCAGCAAAATTCGATGAAGAACTACCCACCATTTTCTCATAGTAAGATCCTTGTAATGTACCCATAAAGATGTCAACCAACTCATTGTCAGAGAGAGCCGGTCGTACACGAGATTCCATCTCACGCCATCTTTGGGCATACTCCTTGAATGTTTCAGCGGAGCACTGGGATTGATTTTGTAATTGCAATCTAGTTGGCGCCAGATCAAGGTTATACTTGTATTTACTCACGAACGCCTCAGATAGATCCCTCAAAGTACGGATTTTACTGCGCTCCAAGCCCATGTACCAATCCAATGAAGCACCAGACAAACTATCTTGAAAACAATGAATAAACAATTCATCATTATCAATATGGGATGCCATCTTCCTGCAATACATAGTGATGTGACTATGCGGGCAGCTCAAACCTTTATATTTTGGCAAATCGGGTATCTTGAATTTCTGCGGTAGCACAACATTTGGAACCAAACACAAGTCTTTGGCTTCCATACCAAAAGCAGAGAACCCTTCAATAGCTCTGATACAGTCTTCCAACAAATTGTAGTCAATCGATCTATTCTGATTAGTGGGCCTTACAAGAATCTGAGGATTTGGCAGCTGAGAAGCGGCAGGAGCATTAACTTGCGGAGTAGCAAACTGAGAAGGATACACCAAACCCGAATTAACCATCTGACCAGCATTCTGACCCATCGGAACACCATATGAATAATTTAGATGAGGTAGCCCAGCAGCTGAGGAAGATGCCCCAGGATAGAACATCCCAATATGAACATTCGGAACAGCGGTTTGAGCAACTTGAGACAAAATCGGAACATGAATAGGAGGTCCTCTATACACATGCTCTTCTTCATCAGGAGTTTCAGCATCAACTAATCTGGCAGTTTGATGAGTTTGAACCTGAAGATTCTCAGGATCATCATTCACCACTTGAGGCGGGACTGGAGTAGGCATGATCCATGGATATACGGCAGCATTCCCGTTAGGCATGGGTGCAATAAAAGGCTGATATGGCATGAAGGCACTACCATTATTTGCAATCTGAGGAGTGTAATTCGGAGGCATGCCCCAAGGGAAACCAGCGGGCATCTGGTTCAAATTGGGTTGAACGGCAAGCTGATTCACAGGCTCAACTGGCACTTCAACTCTAGCAGGAGAAGAAATAACAACAACAGGAGTAGCCGTAACAACAGGAGGAATAGTCACAACAGGAGTGACAACAGTTGCATCAGTAGTAGTTTCAACAACAGTGGTAGCAACAACGACATCCCTCTGAGCACGAAGGAGATCCATAATGGCATCCATGTTCGTCTGGAACTGATCCATCTGACCTTGGAATTGAGCCAGAGTTTCCTTGTACGCAGCATTCTCAGCTTTGAAGTCAACCATGATTCTGGATTTGCTTGAGCGAGTAAAATACCGATGTCGAGTCGTCGTCTTGCTACAAGGAATGCGGACAAGGATGAGCAACAGTTTCGGAGGAAGGGACGTGCATATGTGTGCAGATGAATGTATGATATGCATGCAAAAATAAAATTTTTTAAATTCCAGGAATTCTTAAACTTATCTTTGTTGACAATAATCATAAAGCATACAAGTAAAGGCATAAAAGATAGATTGAACAAGATTCTTCATTCATTCAATCAATAGGGAAGAAGTACAAGTAAAATACAAGTCAAACATCTGCCTTTTGAGCTACAACAAAATTCGCACGGATCCTATCAAATACCACCCTACACACAGATAAGAAATGAAAAACAGCCCAAGGAAGCTGGTGCGGTAATGCATCAGCATATGCATCCCTCAACAACCCCGGTAGGTCCTCCAATGCATGCTTAACAAATCTGGCTAGAAGGTCGTGCCTCTCACTCCAGTACTTCGCATCCTTCATGAGATTACGCAGCAACAAATGATTAGGTCCCTGAAGCATGTCCTGAAGAAAGGCATCTTTCTGATCCAGGAGGTTCTGTAGATGACGGCTTTGATGCTCCCAATGAGTGCTCTATGTGTTGAGCTGGCTAATCTGCTCTTGGCTCTGATGTGCTTGATCTTACAGCTTCTGAATCTCACCGAAGACTTTGTCGAGCTGGGTTTGACATTGAGAAAAGTCTTTTGCTAACTGATTAGCACGGTCTTGTTCACTTTGCCACTTTGCCTTGAACTCGGATAACTTCCCTCAAAGCTCTTCAAGTTGCTTGTTGTAGCTCAGCTCCCCCTTGTAGGCCTGATAATGAGCATCGGCAAGTTGTCTCTTCTTTGAAGCAAGTCCCTCATAGGTGCTCTTCAAAGCATCATCCACCTTCCTACGCTTGTTCTGTTGAACCTGCACCTCTTTGAGCATGCGCTCGCTCTTCTGATGAAGCTCAATCTGTAGGCTATTCTTCTCGGAAGTGACTCTATCAAGGTTGAGACGAAGATCATCATTCTCCTTCTTCAACTTCTCAACAATCAGCTTAAGTTGATCGACTTCAGATGGAGGAACAATGGCAAGTTCAGGAAGCTTGACATTCATGGAAGGCTAAGGAGAGAATGGCAACAAAATCTCTTTGACGCGCTCTTTGAGCCAAAGTGTGTAAGCTTCCTTGGCTACACAATTCTTCTTACCCAAATCGGCTCTACCTTCGAGATGAATCTGAGTCCAAGCGGTACTAAACCTCTTCAGCAAACCCATGTCGTCAACCCCTTCATGAAAGATGAACTCTTCCACTACCTCAGGATCAGGTTTGTCAACCATAGGGTATCCCAACTGTCGGAAATCCATTCTCAGATTGTAGTTAATTCCACCCTTTGTACCCAAGAGAGGCACATTGGATAATTTCCCACAATGAAGAATGATCGGAATATCGTCGAAGACTCGATAATACCAAGAAATATCATCAGCGGTAAGAGACATGATTCATTGAGACGACTTGAGATTATCCTTATTCTCAACAAAAGGACCCTTCGAAGGTGAGACATGAACCATTGGTACAACAAAGGAGCACAACAGACAATGGTTCCTTTCTTCTTTTCATTCCTAAAATGAATAGAATGGTAGGTATCAACAAGAAGCGTCGGAACAGGGTTCTTGGACAAGAAAATGCTGATGGCAGCCTGATCTACAAAATCCTCCATGTTCGGAAACAAGACAATCCCATATATCAACAAAGCAAGAACGACGTTGAAAGCCTTCCAGTTTCCATCCTTAGCAAAAGTAGTGGCCTTGTCGACCAAAAATTTCGAAGCAAACCCTCGAGTACCTTTCCCTTTGGTCTTGAGATTATCCTCCACATCTTTCTTACTAATGCAAAGCGCATCAGCAATAAGGTGAAACTTCGGACAACCGCTAGTGTACACATACGAAACCTACTTCTTGATCTCAACCCCCAGAATATGAGCATACTCCTCAAGCGTAGGTGCTAGCTGATAATCCTAAAATGTGAAGCACCTATATGGCGGGTCGTAGAACTAAACCAGAGTATGAATAGCAGTGATGTTGACTTTAGTGTTGAGGATGGTCAACAGATTACCATAAGTATCTATGAAAACCCCTCTGTGATCTCCAACCAACAAAGATGCCAAACCTCTCAAAACACCCAGCTTAGGCTCCATAAACTTGTAACTGAAGATACCACGACAACCAGTACTCATCTCTATGATAATGCCAACAAAAGATAAGCCTTCGAAAACCTGGAAATGCACATGCAAAAATTAATTTACATGCTGAAATGATATGCAACACAACAACAAGAAGCCAACACTGTCTAAATAATCAAATCTGAATAATCTGGATATCTGCATATAATCTGTGTCAGTGCAATATAATCTGATGTGTCGGTGAAGAAATCTGGTGTGTGTGAGAACAAGGGTATGAAGTGGCTTGTTTTCCTACAAAAGCCCATCCCCCTCACAGGTGTGATCTAGACACAACAAGGTGGTCCCTAGAAGGTCGCCCAAACCATAGGACTCAGGATGAAAATCCCCCACCGTAGTGAATTCTCACAGGACGGAGGTATTCTCAAATGAATCATGATCTGGGATGTGGGTCTCTTGATATCCCAACGCGCAAAACGCATGCCTCACGACTATCTACGTTCTAGCCTATGTGTATACTAGGCCCGGTGTTAGGACCTTTCTCTCCAATAATATCTACCCATCCCAACAACAGCAGAAAATAGCAAATATCCAGAATATGTAGCATATGAATATTCAAAGCAGTAAAGAAATGCGATAAATAAACATAAAGCTAAAGCAAGTAAAGTGAGTAAAGCACGAAAGATAAACACCCAAACAAGCAAAAAAAGAAAACAAAACTAGGCGAGACCCCTCGAGGGATGGACCAGCAATAGGTCAACCAGTCCCCAGCAGAGTCGCCAGCTGAAGATGGCTGGTTTCTACCTGAGTGAATCGCACACTCAGAGATACAACAGAGTCACCACCAAATTTTATTTAGTCCCAAAGGACAGGGAAAATATCGATAAAACCCAAGGAGAAGAGAAACGGGAATGGGGGGACGGTTATGCGAAAGGAAGGTATTAGCACCTAACGTATCCGTCGTACTCGACAGGAACCATTTCGCTTGCTTCTAGGCTTGGATGGGTTGTCTATCTAAAGGCTTCTAGCTAAAAGAAGAAGAGAGAGAAAGGGGAAAAAGAAAAGAAAGAAAGAAAGTGCTCGCGGAGGAACGAAGTCCTCGTGCCTACGTACCCTCATAGTGCAATGAGAAAGTCAGAGCGTCATAGTTCATGGAACCAGGGGACAAAGAAGAAAGAAAGAAAGGAGGAAGACGGAAGAAAGGTGGAAGTGTGCTCGCCAAGACATCGCGTCTCGTGCCTATGTATCTGACATTCGAAAGAATGCAGAATCAGAGCTTCCGTTGTTCGGGGAACTGAACGGACGGAAAAAACAAGAAAGAAACAGGGAGGCAAAAGAAGTGGCGCCGAAACCAAGAGCAAGAGATGGAGAAAGATCTGCTGGGGATGCAAAAGAAATGGTGTCATAACCAAGAGAGTAAGGGAATAAGAGAGAAATGTTTGACTCTGAGGGGTATCAGTATGTTAACTTACTGGCAGTGGTTAACCGAAGAAAGAGAGTAAGACTCTGGCGAGGAAAAGAAAGTTGGTGTCAACAGACCGGCTGTGATAGACCGAGAGAGAGAGTGCTGAACCAAGAAAAGGTGTTTGACTCTGTAGGGGGCGTCGGTATATTAACTGATGAACAGTGGTTAACCGAAGAAAGAAAGGACTGCAACTCTGTTGGGGTAGAGAAGCATTGGTTTCAACAGAGGAAACTGTGATTAACCAAATGAACGGGTGTAGGACCGATCGGAGGTCGTAACCCAAAAGGGATGTTGGTAACGATTGAACAAATAGCACTTGACCAAAGAAGAAGGGTATTGAACCAAAAGAGGTTACTAGCCCAAAGGGTGCAAGTATTCGAACCAAGAAAGGTTGCCAACTGCCAGGGATTCGATTTTTAACTGAACATTGTGATTAACCGAGAGAAACGAGTGATTAACCAAGAGAAGGTGATTAACTCGAAAAGGGCGTTCAATATTTTAACAGACAGACTGTGGTTAACTGACGAAAAAGGGTGATTAACCAATAATAGGTGATTAACCCAAAAGAACTCAGTGTTTTAACAGACGAACTGTGGTTAACTGAGAAGGAGTGCAAAAATTGGTGTTTTAATTGACCAGCAGTGATTAACCAAACAAAGGAGAAGAACCAAGAGAGGGTTGCGAACTCCTGGGGAAACAATGGTCGTGACAGGAAAACTGTGTTGGACCAAAGAAAGAGAATTGAGACTCTTCAGGGGAATCAAAAAGCAATGATTGATTACAAGAAGAAAGGAGTAATCGAACAAAGAGAGATTGCTTGCGCAAGAATAATGATCTTAACCAATAAGGATGGTGATTGATCAAAAGGAGAGATTGAAAGAGATAGGAGTGATCAAGGATCAAAAGAGATCGCAGAGAGAGAAGAGTGATCAAGGATCAACTTGACTGGGGAAAGAAAGCACATTATCTCCTGGAGATAGAGATGACTAAGCCAAGCACAGGGTCATTCGTCCCCTACCTGAAGTTGTCAGAATGAGAGTAAGAATTCTCCTTTCTCATTCCTTCCCTAACACACACAGGGTGTAATGCGGAAGTTGAGCCATATGGCACAACAGCTCCAAGTTGTACAGTTCTCCTGCGTAGAGAAACGGACGGCATAACAGCGTCAATTTGTACAGTGCTCCGATGCAAGGCGCAGCGCGAAACTCCAACTCCACGGGGGAACGAGAGAGAAAGCTCTAAAGGAAGCCTAAAGATAGGGAAGGGGAATATCAACTAATCAAAACGTGTTTCGATCAATTAATCAAGGGAGAAATATGCTAACAACTTTCCAAAGAGGATGATAAGTCATTAAAGCACAAAGGAGTGAATTATTGATTACACAAGATTAGGTTTATCCATGAAGAATAAACTTAATGCAAACTGAAATACAAGGTGCAAAACAGTGCCAAATGATCATCAAAATGCCACACAAAATCATGTATCATGTGAACAAAGATAGTGCAAGAAGGATTATGTTCATACAATGCTAAGAACATGAAACAAATGAATAATTGAAAATGTGCATCGAAAGTTCATGAATATGCCTAAACCAGAAGTGAAATGACATTTAGAACATCCATAAAATCAAGCATGATAATCAATGGAAGTTAAAATGAAGAATGCATGGCAAACACACTTGAAAATGCAAGAAACTGGCCATTTTGTTCAGTGGTAACCGGTTACTCACCATGAGTTAACCGGTTACTTGCTTGAAAATTAGCGTTCTGGGTGAAAATTGCACCGAGTAACCGGTTAACTACCATACGTTAACCGGTTACCACTGAACATTGGTGAAAAAAAAAAGTAAAAACAGCTTTTCAAAAGTGATTCTCAGCACGTATTCACTTATGCAAACTACCACATGCTTAAATACACATTTGTGCACGAAAAATTACATCATGCAAGGGTATTTAAACACAAATTGAAATCAATAATCATGAAGATCAAAGATCAAACAATTGCATGGTAAATTAAACCGAACACGATCAAAATCACAACGTAAACGCGCAAAATCAATCGAAATAGAGAGAAAAGATAGATAACTAACCTACAAGGTTGAGATGTGCCTTGGTGATTGTTGTAAGGGATTATTGATGCATAAAATCAAAGAAAACTAGAGGAATCTTCAATTTGTAGACGAACCGTGTCGAAATCGAGCAAAATACGATAAAGCTCCAAAATGCGAATTTGAACCGTTGGAAGTTGCAGCAAATACTCAAGATTAATCCAAAAGCTGAAATAACTCCAGAAATCCAAGTGTAATAGCAAGAATGATAAAGGTTGAGCTCAAGAAATAATCACTTTTGATGTTAAAGTGATTATCCTTCAAAGTAGAAATGAGCTTTGGTGAGGTTTTGGAAGAGAATTAAGATGAAGATGAAGATGTAATAGAGAAATTCAGAGGGAATGTGGGAGAATTGAGAGTGAAATGTAGTAAATGGTTGAAGGTCCTTGAAAATGAGTGAAGGTGAGTTTATATAGATTTTAGGTTTGGAGTGTGAGATGGTTTGGAATTTGGTTTGGAATTAGCTTTGGGTTTGGAACTAGGCTAGGAGTTAGTTGGACTTGACTCACCGAGTCAAGGCGGTTAACTCGGTTAGTTAGAACCAACTCGGTAACAATCCCAAGGTGCACTCCATCATCCAAAGGTTGATATGCTTGGAAAACAAGGAACATGGTGCACTTGAATTAGAGTGAAACATTGGAATAAATGCACTTGGAATGTCTTGAAATGTCTAGAGATGTCTAGAATATTCCACACACTACTAGAACACTGTAGAATCAATGACCAAAGAGAGTGCATGGCTGCTGTCTCAAAAAATGCAGCAGGAATTTCAAAATTGCACTGAGTAACCGGTTACCCACCATGCGTTAACCGGTTACTTCAGTCAATTTTTGCCCAAATTGCTCAAGAAATGATAATGGAGTCCCGGTTGTGGTTTTCCACCTCTTGTCTTGATGAATAGGTATGTAAACCTTCATTTTGTGCTTGTTTTGATGACACAGTGATCTTGTGAGGATATGATTAATCGGGCTTGGAAAACCTGAATATCCTGCGGTAAGAAACACACAGAGAAAAGTCTGAATGTGTATGTTAACGATGCGAATGTGCATGCTTATGCAAAAGGCAAAAGAGGGAGGTCAAATTTCGGGTTACGACAACAGTCTGAGAAAAGGTTCACCGAGAATACTGCCTTTCTCTTTGTTCCATATTGTTTAACCCTAAGAGAAGGGAAGACTGTATCTGGAAATCCTATGGGGATCTAGTTTTGTTCGTATTTAAGAGCGACCAACAGGGCTTTACCTAGTTCTAGACGTTGTTGCCGGGGAAAACTCTAAATAACTATACTAGTATATATACAGTTGATATATGACGAGTATTTAAAAGGTATGAAAAAAGACTAACCATGCGCAGCTTCCCACAATACAGTTATGTATATGAAAGTAGATAAAAGAAAGCGGATAAACACTTACCCGTTGTAGAGCTTCCATGCTGTTTTGTTAGTTGTTCAACAAAGAAATTAAATAAAGTTTTGATAACAACTATATATTTGGATTCAAAATCAAAGGAGAAAGTATTTTGAACAGATATTGGGGCTTACAACTCAAGGAGAGGCCCAAATTTTAACAGTGAGCGCACCGTTGTTTGAATTTGTACAAGGACTTATACAAGTGACTGAGGTCCAAAAAAGGTTTTCCGTAGAAAAGGATGGGTCTTACACTCTCTTAAGAGGCCCAAAAAGTTATGAAGAAAAGAAATGGGACTTACAACATGAGGGTAGGCCTAATTGAAAAAGTTTGAAAACGACGATTACGTCAGAATTTCTGAAACGGTATCGGGACTTACACAATACACTGAGGCCCAAAATTATTTATGTACAAAGAGGCGGGACTTACACTCTATCAAGAGGCCCAAAGAGTTTGAAATATTTTGAGTATGACTAAAAATCAAAGAAACCCTAATTTTCACTTTTTAAAAGTAATTTTTCAAAGAAAATTAGTAAAAAATTATAAAAGTACCAAATAAGTTTAAATAAACCACTTGTGATTTTTGGTTAAGGTTTGAAAAATGAGGTTTTAATCACAAGATGATTTAAAACTCATTTGGTCTTGATTTTCAAGATGAATATTCATTTTTAAAATGTTTAAAACAATTAAAAATGAATTTATTCACAAAAATACCAACTATATTAAATAAATAATATAAATTTTATTTTATTTGTAGAATAAAGTATTTTACTATTTTTGTGATTTTTCAGAAAAAGAATCAACCAAAAATGATTAAAATTGAATGAGAAATTAATTTTTCAAATCATTAATAAAAATAATATGAAAAATAATAAAAAGTGGAAAAAGTGATAAAAAAGAGGTCTGGGCGAGGGGGATTCGAACCTTAGACCTTCCACTCGCTAGTACACACAAACCAGTTGATCAACCACTGGGGCGCAATGCTAATTCATAATATACATGGCAAGGGAAAAATATAAGGCAAGTTTGGTTGGATTTCTGAAGCATGGCACCATGGCCATCTTCAACCTCAGGTCAGATGCGTGAAGCTCTCTATCTCACTCGTTTCTCAATCATTTGACATGATTCAAACAACAAACTCATGCGTTTTTTAACAAGGAATATGATGGCAATATTTGATTTCATTTTTTTTAGTGTGCAGCAAGTTATATCAACATGAATGTATGAACCCTAATTTGGCAAAAGCAATCGTACAGACATGTTTTTGAGTGCTATGATCAAATTTTTTTAGGGGAAACACTTAAAACATGATAATAAACATTTGGAAAAAGTAACATGCGAGGAAATATGCATGGATCATGTTTTGAGAGTTTTGAGGCTTACCTTGCTGCAGGTGAGATTGAATCTCTGCACAAATGGTGTTTCAGAAGTAATTTGATGACCTCTACAGCTTCAATGGATGTTGTTGAGTAGATTGCAAGCCTTGGAACACTTTGAAAGTCTTTGGATCAAGTTGGAGGAATCCAACTGAATAAGAGGTAGGTTAAAGATTGAGATTTTGATTCAGGTGTTTCTGAAGTGATTTGATGATCTCTACAACTCCAATGGATGTTATGGAGTGGATTTCTACCTTTGGACCTCTTGGAAATTGCTTAGACCAAGTTGTGGTATCCAAGTTGTATAATGGATGCATAATGGACTAGTTGAAGAGTGATTTTGGGCTAGAGGTGTTACAGAGATGGTTTAAGTGTTTGAACATCTCATATACATCATATGTGATGTGTTTGAGAAGTTGGTTTGAGTTGCTTGAGGCTGCAACTCAAAACCCGATAGTGTTTTCTCAAAATATGGAGTTTTGGCACTTAAGGAGAGAATGAGAGAAAGAAATGTTGCAAGCTGCTTTGGTGTGTTTTGAATGATCAGTTAGGACCTCTATTTATAGTGGATCAATTCTTGTCTTGGAGGAATAGTGAATGACTGCAAGATCAGATCACATTCAAATGGATTTGGCTTGGCATAAATGCCTCTTGCACTAGGTGTAACAGCTACCCCAAATAGATCAGCTATGCCTTGACTAATTCCACATTCCTCAATCACTTTAATTGTTGTTTATTAGGGCATCTTGACTACAAGTGATCAGAATCTTGAAAGTGCACTATTTGTATTAAATTGCCTTTGAATTCCAAGGATTTGTTTAACTATTCATCATGCCAAAGGATGAGCTTTGAAGCATTCTTGGCCTAACTTAGCAGGTTGAATCAGATGCATTGTGATCAGATTGAATACATGTGGCATAAAGATCATAAGCCTTGACTCAGAAATCGTGTGAAGCAAGAAAACTTGAAAACTGGTTTTTCATGACAGCCTTGCCATGGTGTGTTGTAGCAGCCATAACTCTTGGCTCAAGCTGAGTTGTTTCATGCTAATAAGTTCCTTGGATTGTAGGCAATATGGACAACAACTTTGATGTTTACATCTTGAATTGATTCAGCCTAAAACTATGTGAAATAGCCCTCCAAGTTTTGGTGTTTCACTTGAAATCTGCCTTGAGCAGAATTTTTCTAAGTGTTGGAAAAAGATGCATTTTCATGTTATTAGTGATTTTGATCCAATCATAACTTGAAATCTATGAGGAATCGGAATGAGGTGAAGTTGACACTTTTAAAGTATGCCATGAGAGCTACAAATCCATCTTTGGATAATTCAAAAAGGTTGCTTGGATCTCAAGTTATGATCCTTGGAAGTTGGTACACAAACCACTTTGTTCCATAACAGAAAAAAATTCTAAGTTTTTATGGTTACCCCTTTTACAAGTTATTCCACTTTCTTTGATTTTTCTTGATGAATGATGATTCAAATCACATATTATCATTGTGTTAGGGTTAAAGAACCATAATTATGAAAAATCCCAAAAAGTCAAACTTGACTTTGTGCACAATTAACTTTTTATCAGATGAATTCCAAACTGTGCGATCCT
This sequence comes from Lathyrus tuberosus, assembly GCA_022829125.1. Classification (NCBI taxonomy): domain Eukaryota; kingdom Viridiplantae; phylum Streptophyta; class Magnoliopsida; order Fabales; family Fabaceae; genus Lathyrus; species Lathyrus tuberosus. The sequence continues at coordinate 2,529,224 of JALAZF010000461.1, forward strand.
CGGTGAAATCAAGTCCTTGACCTAAATCAAACCTAATGGATGTGTTCCATAGGTGTTATAGGGTGTATTAAATCATGTCCCAAGGTTTGGGAGCATGTCTTGGTCAAAAGTCAAAGGTACAATTGACTTTTCCCTTGAAACCCTAATTGTGGTCCTGATGAAACTGGAACTTTTTGATCAAGCTTCTTGAATCAATCCATTGTTGCAAATGGATCAATAAAGTGTGTTAGAGACCCTCAAATCATGTCTTGAGGTCTTGGATCATGTTTTTGTTCCAAGGGTCAACTTAGGGGTGAATTAGGTCAAGAAACCCTAATTCCTGATTTTTGATAAATGCATCCCCTAAGGGTAAATTGACTTGATGATTGGGTCCATGAGGTCCCTTGGAGTATCTTGAGTTATACTTTGAAGCATTGGCTCATGCCCAGATGAAAATTTCCATCTGGAGGCCTTGGTCGACCAAAAACCCTAATTTGGTGAGACTGGCGATCTTAAGGCTTAATCCACATGGAATGCTGCAACCTTGTGCTTGATTATTGATGTGGGAGTCCTCTTGATCCTTTATGGGTGTTTGAGAGTTTAGACAAGTTGAAGATCATGTCATTTCTTGATTGATCTTTTGTCTAAGTGCTCTGAAAGGGCTCAAAACCCTAACCTTGATTATAGTGGAGAATGCCTAACAATTCCTGAGGAGATTGATGAGGCATGTAAGTATATCCATATTGTGATGATGATTTTCACAATAATGGGAAATCTTGGTGGTCAAAATTTGGGGTATGACACACTCAAATTGAGACGTGTTAGCCAATGTTTTTTGACGCTGCATTATGTTAGAACATGATTTATTCATGACATATATCCTTTAAGTTTTGATGATAACAGAGTGTTGAAAGAAAAATGGTTTTATCTAATATGTGTTCTAAGTATGCAGGTTCCAAAGTGTAAAGAGAATCTAATCAAAATCTGTTAGTAGAGCGCATTTGAGAGAAACTGAGTTCTTGACTTCTGATGATTCAAAACTAAAGAACATTCTTAAGAGAAGTATGATAATATAGGATTGCATAAAGTCTCAAGCTGAATGTATCAGCATCATAAAAGAAATATGTTATCTCTACACTTATTGAATGTATCAGTTTCTGGTGATCATTTAGAATCATAGACAAAGCTAGGTGATCTGTACTACATAAAGAAAGCTACAATGTAAAATCAGTTTGTCAACTAGAGTTTGTGTTCACATGGCTAAAGGAGAGTTGACATGCTTTATGGATATCCACTCTCAACGAATCTATAGTAAAGCTCACAAGGAAGATGCTACAGTTAAACAAGTTACACAAAGGGTAAAGATCTTTTTGTGTATCTATCTTCAACGTCTCTTAGTACTATGAGGTAACAAAGACACTTGTGCAAGATATCTCTTCCAACGGCTATTCTTTTGTAACCTCTATTTAAATAGCTGAATATTCAATATGAAGAATTAACAAGGAACAAAAAGAAAGAGGGCAAAGCAGAAAAAAGGAGCATTTCACGCTTTTATCAAAATGGAAGAATAACATGATCAACAACATCACCGTGTATGCAGATTTTCTGTCATCTGTTGTAAATTGTACAAAGGCTTAAGATTTCTTAAACAATTAATATCTTATAAATCTTAAGTGTTATGATGTTTGTTATAGTTATTTCCATGTACCTCTGATTGTGTATCAAGTATACCTTGTTGTCTATTATGCTAAATAGGTTGTTTAGTAGTTTAGAAAGGAAGACTTTTGCTATGTGCTTAGGCATCAAAGTCTCTTGATGTGAGTTTGATCCAAGTAAGTCTCCTGCTATGTGCTTGAGCATTGAAGCCTTGATCAAACTGTTTTTTAAGCAAGGAAGTCTTGGACTATAGGTCTAAGTAGGAAAGTCTTGGATTCGTGGAATCTGAGCAAGGAAGGCATGTACTTGAGGGTATGAGTATGAAGTCTTGAATTCGTGGTATTTTAGCAGGAAAGTATTGGATTCATGAAATCTGAGCAAGGAAGTCTTGTACTCGAGGTTATGAGAAGGAAGTCTTGAATCCGTGGGATTTAAGCAGGAAAGTATTGGATTCGTGGAATTTGAGCAAGGAAGTATTAGATTCGTGGAATTTAAGCAGGAAGTATTGGATTCGTGGAATCTAAGCAGGCAAGTCTTATGTTGTGAGTCTGAGCAGGAAGTCTTGTACTTGAGAGTATAAGCAGAAAAGTCTTAGTAACTAAGGATCTAAGCAAGAAGTCTTGATCAGGTGCTGATTGAGCAAGCAAGTCTTAGGTTGTAGGTCTGAGCAAAGAAAAGTCTTATGCTTGAAGGCATTAGAAATTGTAGTCATGGTTTGATTATAGTGAAAAATATCTTGCGTTGCAAGGGAACTGGACTACTCTCAGTTTGGGAGGAACCAAGATAAATATTTATGTGTTCATTTGTAATTTACTTGCTTCTGATTATTATTTTGATGCATTCATGTTATCAGAATCTGAAGAGATTGTTTAAAATCTGAACTCTGTTAAAAACAACGCAAATTGGAGAACATAATTAACCCACTCCCCCCTTTTGTGGATTTTTCTCACCTTTAGTTGGAATCAGAGCATGGTCTGTGCATAACACTTAACAATGGTGCAAATAATGATCCATAGAGAAAAATATGTCTACTGAAGATTTTTCAAGAAGGAATAAAATGCCATATGAAAAAAAATATTTCTCTGTTAATCCTTCCATCTTCAGTGGTGACTTCACTGAATTTGAATGGTGGAAAAGAAAAGCTGGTCTTGATATAGGATTTCGATGAAGAATTATGGGATATCCTTGAAGAAGGTATCGCTATAGAAGTTGATGGTGTTGGGATGATCAAAGATAGAAAATCTCTCACACCAGCTCAAAAGAAGCTTTATAGAAATCATCTTTGAGTTAGAAGCATTCGGGTAGATGCTCTACCTCCTTCTGAGTATATCAAAATCATTGATAAGTCTACTGCTAATACTATCTTTGAATCCTTGTGCTCTAAATATGAAGGGAATCAACAAGTGCTTAACAAGTTACACTTCATCTAATCTTTCCAAGAAAATTATGAGAAGTCTGTCTGCTAGATTCAGACAAGAAATTTGAATATGCTAAGTCTTGACAGTTTGATTAGCAATTTTCAAAGAAATGAAATGGATTTAGATGAAAATGAAATGTCAAAGAAATCAAATTTCCTTAAACATGTTAAAGAAAATTCCTATGAAATGTCTCATGATGAGGAAATGGCCTTCATTATCAAAAGATTCTTTCAGCTGGCTAAAAGAAATGATAAATCGGTTAATGGAAAGAGTAACTTCAGAAGCTTTAGAAATAATCACATTTCAACTGATTATGCCAATCTTCAGAGCAAGGAGAAAAGCTACCAGACAAAAAAAGTCAACGAGCTTCAAGGCTTATCCTGATGAAACTGACAAAAGTTGAGGATTCAGAAAGAGTTGGAAAGAGTAATATGGAACTGCTGGCCATTACATCATTTAAAGAAGCATCTGAATCCATGAATAAATCAAATTTTGAAGAGAAAGAGGTAACTTCTAAATCTATCTTGCTTCAATATTTTTTATGAGCTCATGATCTTTGAAGTTGTTTTAACAAACAAGGTAGAATCATGAAGCTAGAGATTGATCATCTAAAAGAAGATATAAAAACATCTCAAGAGAAAATCAAGTCTCTTGAAAATTTTGTTTTGATAATAAAGAGTTTACTTCTCAAGATCAAATCTTAAGTGACTCCATGGCTCCTAAGGAAGTTCAAGGCTATCATATAATTTGTGTAAAAGAACAGTTCCTTGAGAAACCTTTCAATTCTTTTTATTCCGGCAATACTCAGACAGTGCTGAAAACTTATTTTATGCTAACCTCTAATAACAAACACCATCTGAATCTATAATAGTCAAAGATTTCAAAATCAAGGATTATAAAGTCAAAAGATTTGATAATAGATGTGTACATTCCAAATATATTTGATGCCAAGTTGTATGGTCGGCCAAGAGTAAGCATGACCTAGATTATGGTGGCAGAAAGGTCATACAATGTAGAAAGCTAGACAAATATCATACACAACCCGCGCCGGTCAGGGAGCCTGACTCCCATCAGCAGAGTTCTTATGAAGCCGGGTACTATACCCCATCAACCTGGCACCGACGCCGATCATGAACTCAACAAGTGCCACTCCAACAGTTGTAACGGCGACGATACATCAATGCAAATGTTACCATGTCTTCAAAGCATGCATTCATGAAGAGGAGTTACGGTAATGATGGACATGCAACGTCAGAAGGCCAAGAGACTTATCTTAATGACATACCTTAAATGAAGACTAACAAAGGCTATAAAAGGGGCTCCCACATGAGGGTTAAGAAAGACACATTCATCTTGACACAACATACAACACCTATATAGCTCTCAAATCCCCAAAGATACTCAAACAGTATAGACAGTGTAGTCTTCTCTGCCCTAAAGGAGAAGACTAGCACTTTTAGTGTATCTAACCATTTTTGGCTAGAACATTTGGCGCCCACCGTGGGGCCTAGGTAAAACTTTCCTAGGCCACACCTTACACTTACAACATGTCCTCTGAAGGAGATGCTCTAGACATGGCTCAACTACTAGCCATGATGGAGACCATGCGACAACAGAATTAGACGCTGCAAGTCAGCATACAAGTGCTGCAGCAACAAAGTCAAGCTGACGATGACTGTGAGGAGGAGGTTCTCGAGCCTGAACCTATTACTCAAGAGATTTGGGACGACCACATCCCAGAAAAATTCGAAGCACCATCATTAACCTCTTATGATGGTAAGAAGGATCGTCATGAGAATTTCATTGCCATTAACAATCAGATGGCCATAGTTGCCCTTTCGGATTCACTGAAGTGCAAACTCTTGGCTGGAATCTTTAAGGATGTAGCTCTAAGATGGTACATGATCCTTCCACGGCTCTCCATTGTAAGCTACCAAGACTTGACTAAGAAGCTAGTACAACACTTCTCGGCAAGCAAATGTCGGAAGGTGTACACGACCGCCTTGTTTAGTGTTCGACATAAATAGTTAGAATCACTACGTGAGTACTTGGCTCGATTCAATGAGAAACCCTCAAAGTATATCATCCCAACCAAGAACTGTTTGTGGGAGCTTTTTAACATGGATTATGAGCCGAACAGTTCAATGAGCCCGGGACAACAGTGAAAAGACAAAGAGCAAGGAAGAGGTGTCAAACATGAGGAAGGAGCATCCTCGGAGAGCTACGCGCGAACAAAATGCTCCTAGACCATACAAACAGTCATATGATCCGGACAGAGACCTCATCCCATTAAATATAAGCAGGGGAAATATCCTTAAAGAAGCCGGCAATATGAATATGTTACCAGAGCCTCATCATCCCAAAAGAGCCAACATTATCATGGGAAAGCAACCTGAGGCATGGTGTTATTACCTCCGTGTATGGGGACGTCACACCGAGGACTGTCAACAACTGAAAAAGGAAATTGAAGCTCTAATCCAGAGAGGTCATCTCTTGGCATATGTGAAGGATTCTCGACCACAAAATAACAAGAGAAGTCCTCGCCGAGATGATCAGGGACAAAAAAGTCATTCCGAAAGAAGTGTTCAGATGCCGAAGAGGGTCACGAGATAAAGGCAGCTCGGCACACACTAAACACCATTTCTGGAGGGTTTGCTGGTGGTGGAAATGCAAGTTCAGCCAGAAAGAGATATGCTAGGGCAGTCATGCATATCGACTAGAGATCCCTAGAGAAACCGAAAGGCAACTTAGACGGTGTGACGTTCTCCAAACAAGATGCCATAGGAGTCCTAGCTCATGAAAATGATCATATGGTTATCAAAGTACAGATAAGAGACTAGAGCGTAAAAAGGGTATTGATAGATCTCGAAAGCTCATTCGACGTACTATATTGGGACACTTTCAGAGGAATGGGGCTCGATGCGTCTGAGTTATTACCATTCAAAGGAAGTCTAGTAGGATTCTCAGGAGAACAGGTCCAGGTGCTCGGGCATCTAGCATTTGCGACAACCTTTGGTAACACGACTAATGCGAAGACCGTCCGAGTGAGGTACTTGATAGTAAATGTTGCTTCCCCCTATAACATCATTATAGGCCGACCATCATTCAACGCCCTGGAAGCTTCACTTTTAACTCTATATTTGACCATGAAATACTCACTCGGAGATGGCCGGGTCGGAATCGTCAACAGCGACCAAGGGCTGGCGAGAAATTGTTATAAGGATAGCCTGAAGTTGAAAAGAAAGTAACCTGCAGGATAAGCATATCCCAAGAATGCCCTCAACGTTCACCTGGTCGACATAGACCCACGTGATAATTTAGTTGAAGACAATATAATGCCCAACGAAGAAACAAAGCAAGTCTATATTAGACATCTACCGCCCCATGTTACGCACATCAGAGTCAACTTGTCCCCCGAAGCGGAGAAAGAGATCGTCCAAGCGCTAAAAAACAATGTGGATCTGTCATACCCCAAATTTTGACCACCAAGATTTCCCATCATTATGAAGATCATTGCCACAATATGGGTATGCCATCAAGCCTCATCAATTTCCTCAAGGATTGTTGAGCTTTCACTACAATCAAGAATTAGGGTTTCAGGCCCTCTCAGAGCACTTAGACAAAGGATCAATCAAGAAATCACATGATCTTCAACTTTTCAAATTTCTTAAACACCCATAAAGGATCAAGAGGACTCCCATATCAAGATATAGGCACAATGTAGGAAGCGATTTTTGTCGGTGACGCGACCACCTTATTGCTGAAGTTTGGGTTTCTTATTTGTCCCGTGAAGCTGGAAGGGAAAGGGAAGCTATATAAAACTAACCTTGCACGCGAATGTTTAACTGAACAAACGCCTTAAAAGAGATTGGGGGGTCCGGGGTCAGGTTATACAATTGGTAGTTGTCAATTACCCATCCTATTTGTGGTTATCCACAGGATGTTAGGAAATAGATTCCTGCTTTGTAATTGATGGTGTTTATCTGTTAATGGGTTGGGAAAGTTTCTTGGGAAGTATGAGTGAGTGAGTGAGATTTTGTTTGTGTTCGGGTTACTCCCGATGTTTTTAGTAAGGTACTAGACCTAAGTTTTGGTGTGAAGGTACTGGACCTAGAGTTTTTTATTAGTATGCTCGCTAAGATTTCGCAATCTTATGCCTACGCATTCTCGTTTAAACGAAACAGGGAAATCAGAGCAATCGTAGTTCCTCCTATTCTAAGGGAAGAAAAAGATATTTTGGTGTCTTGTTCAAAGCCCAAGACATGAAACTAAAGGTGATTTGTTTTTTTTTCAAAGCCCAAGATATGAAGCTAAATGGTTTTGGCTGAGAGAGAATTTGTCACCTCTAAAGAGGAATTGTTTATTTTTGTATGCCTTGATCAAAGCACAAGGTTGATGCTAAGAAGTTGATTGACTCAGCTAGCGATTTCTTTATACGAAGCCTAAGAGGAGGCTAGATAAGACCGACTCAACAAGAGAGTGTATATGTCTGGTACAAGGCCCAAGATTGAGGCAAAAAAAGAGACTGACTCTTTGGGGATATCATTATATAAAGCCTAAGAGGAGGCTAACAGTTTGACTTTTCTGGGGAAAATGTTCTTTCTGTCTTGTACAAAGCCCAAGATTGAGGCTAAAAGGGATTTTTGACTCCGTTGGGGAGGTTTATATATGTCTTGTACAACGCCCAAGATGGAGGCTGAGATGAGTTTGTCTCAACAAGAGAGTGCCTTTATATGTCTTGTACAAAGCCCAAGATGGAGGCTAAAAGAGTTGTCTCAACAAGAGAGTGCTTTTATATGTCTTGTACAAAGCCCAAGACGGAGGCTAAAAGAGGTGACTCAACAAGAGAGTCTTGCAAAGGTGATTGACCCAACAAGAGAGTCTGAAAGTTGATTGACTCAACAAGAGAGTCTTTTATACTCAACAAGAGAGTGATTTGTTGTCTCGTACGAAGCCCGAGATTGAGGCTAAAAGGAGATTGGCCCAACAAGAGAGTCTTTTATACTCAACAAGAAAGTGCTGACAGGTGATTAACTCAACAAGGGAGTCTGAAAAATGATTGACTCAACAAGAGAGTCTGAAAAGTGATTGACTCAATAAGAGAGCCTGAAAAGGTTAGCTCCGTCGGGGGAGGATCATTGTACAAAGCGCAAGAGGAGGCTGACTGTGTTGAGGAAAGATCATTATACAAAGCCTAAGAGGAGCCTATCTTACTGCTTAGGATTAGATCCATAGGCATGCCCAGGGGTGGGGAACTCTCATGAGAGAGACCGGGTTTCTGTTGGAGATTTATCCAGAGTGTTCGGTGTTTTTTCCTATGCTTGAAAGGAATTTGAGATTGTATTTGAGACTCAAGGGGGTTTAGACTGTCCAAGTCTACTGGTGTTGAAGAGTTTTATCTTTTGTAGGGTGCCCAAAAGAGGGCAAGGGCCTTAAGGGATGAGAATCAACCCTAAAGTGCCCTGAGGTTTAACACTGGAAAGAATGCTCTAGCAAAGGATGATTAAGTTCTGTCTTATTCCTTTAAGAGGTCGTTAGGGTCCTTGTATTAAGCCCAAGAGAAGGCATGAGAACTTCTAGGAAGCCGAAGGGTCCTTGTACAATGCCCAAGAGGAAGCGGGGGTGCTTTTAGGAAGCCTGTGGGTCCCCAAACTAAGAGAAGTTCAAGAAATGCAATTCACAGAGAAGAGATCATTCCAGGAAATTTCGAGGGTTTGGAAGAAACTCAAGAGATGCCATTCACGGAGAAAAGATCATCTCTGGGGAGTAGAGTTTCTTTGACGATTTCTAAGGGTGACAGTCTGAGAAAAGGTTCACCGAGAATACTGCCTTTCTCTTTGTTCCATATTGTTTAACCCCAAGAGAAGGGAAGATTGTATCTGGAAATCCTATGGGGATCTAGTTTTGAATGTATTCAAGAGTGACCAACGGGCTTTACCTTGTTCTAGACGTAGTTGCCGGGGAAAACCCTAAATAACTATACTAGTATATATACAATTGATATATGACGAGTATTTAAAAGGTATGAAAGAAGACTTACAGTGAAACAGCCTCACAATATAGTTATTTATATGAAAGTAGATAAAAGAAAGCGGATAAACACTTACCCGTTGTAGAGCTTCCATGCTGTTTTGTTAGTTGTTCAAAGAAATTAAGGGAAGTTTTGATAGCAACTATACATTTGGATTCAAAATCAAAGGAGAAAGTATTTTGAACAGAGATCGGAGATTAAAACTCAGGGAGAGTGTAGCGCAATTTTTGTGGTTTCGAATCACTATCGCTTTGGTACTACAGTTCGATTCATTTTTTATCTTGTGAAGCTGATTAAGGAAGGGAAATAGATGTCTCCAATTAACCCTGCTTGCATACTGAGGTTAAACAGTCAAAACTATTGGTTTACAGATGCTATCAAAAAGGGGGGTCTGTCTTAAGTTATTTCGTTTAAGAACACAGTGGCTGGACTATTTGCGAGGCTTCTGGTAAGGTGTTAGGTCTGATGCTTTTTTATTGATATATGGAGGTACTGGACTTTGAGTTTTTGATTAGTATGCTCGCTAAGATTTTGCAATCTTATGCCTACGTATTCCCGTTTAACGAAACAGGGAAATCAGAGCGATCGTAGTTCCTCCTATTCTATGGGAGGAAAAAGATGTTTTGGTGTCTTGTTCAAAGCCCAAGACATGAAGCTAAAGGTGGTTTGTATCTTGTTCAAAGCCCAAGATGTGAAGCTAAAGGGTTTTGACATAGAGAGAATTTGTCATCTCTAAAGAGGAATTGTTGATGTTTGTATGCTGTAAGCAAAGCACAAATTTGATGCTAAAAGGTTGATTGACTCAACCGGGGGTTTTCTTTATACAAAGCCTAAGAGGAGGCGGGAAGTTTGACTTTTCTGGGGAAAATGTTCTTTTTGTCTTGTACAAAGCCCAAGATTGAGGCTAAAAGGGATTTTGACTCCTTTGGGGAGAATGTATCTTGTATAAAGCCCAAGATGGAGGTTGAAACGCTTTGACTCAACAAGAGAGTACTTTTATCTGTCCTGTATAAAGCCCAAGACAGAGGCTAAAAAGAGGTTGACTCAACAAGAGAGTCTTGAACAGGTGATTGACTCAACAAGAGAGTTTGAAGGTTGATTGACTCAACAAGAGAGTCTTTTATACTCAACAAGAGAGTGATTTGCTGTCTCGTAAGAAGCCCGAGATTGAGGCTAAAAGGAGGTTGACTCAACAAGAGAGCCTTTTATACTCAGCAAGAGAGTGTTTTTATATGTCTTGTACAAAGCCCAAGACGGAGGCTAAAAGTGGTTGACTCAACAAGAGAGTCTGAAAAGGTTAGCTCCACTGGGGAGAATCATTTGTATAAAGCCCAAGAGGAGGCTAGCTTACTGTTGAGGATTATTGCGATCCTGAAATGGGTCCAAGTGTGGGGAACTCTCATGAGAGAGACCGCGTTTCTGCTGGAGATTGATCCAGGGTGATCGGTGTTTTTTACTATGTTTGAAAGGAACTTGAGAATGTCTTTGAGACTCAAGAGTTTTAGACTGTCCAAGTCTAGAGTTTTATCTTTTGTACAATGCCCAAGAGGAGGCGTGGGCATTAAGCGATGAGTATCAACCCTAAAATGGCCAGAGGTTTGACGCAGGAAAAACTGCTCTAGTAAAGGATGGCTAAGTTCTGTCTTATACCTTTAAGAGGTCATCAGGGTCCTTGTATTAAGCCCAAGAGAAGGCATGAGAACTTCTAAGAAGCCGAAGGGTCCTTGTACAACACCCAAGAGGAGGTGGGGATGCTTTTAGGATGCCTGTGGGTCCCCAAACCAAGAGAAGTTCAAGAAATACAATTCACAGAGAAGAGATCATTCCAGGAATGTTCGAGAATTGGAGGAAACTCAACAGATGCCATTCACAAAGAAAAGATAATCTCTGGGGAGTTAGAGTTTCTTTGACAATTTCTAAGGGTGACAGTCTAAGAAAAGGTTCACTGAGAATACTGCCTTTCTCTTTGTTCCATATTGTTTAACCCCAATAGAAGGGAAGACTGTATATGGAAGTCCTATGGGGACCTAGTTTTGTTTGTATTTAAAGAGTGACCAACAGGGCTTTACCTAGTTCTAGACGTAGTTGTCGGGGAAATCTCTAAATAACTATACTAGTATTACACAGTGGATATGTGATAAGTATATAAAAGGATGTGAAAGAAGACTTACAGTGAAACATCCCCACAATACAGTTATATACATATGAAAGCGGTAAATGAAAGTGGATAAACACTTACCCGTTGTAGAGCTTCCATGTTGCTTTGTTAGTTGTTCAGCAAAGAAATTAAAGAAAGTTTTGATAAAAGCATATATTTGAATTCAAAATCAAAGGAGAAAGTGTTTTGAAAAGATTGTTGGGGCTTACAGCTCGAGGAGAGGCCCAAGTTTTAACGATGATCACGCCGTTGTTTTGAAAACTGTACAGAGGGACTTATACAATATGTGAAGTCCAAAAGTTTTTATGTAGAAGGGGATGGGTCTTACACTCTATTAGAGGCACAAAGATTTATTTTTGTACAAGATATAGGACTTACAGATCAAGGAGAAGCCCAGGGTTATTTGTTTGAAAACAGCGATCACGCCGAGGTTTTTGAAAACACAGTGGGTCTTATACAACATCTGAGGCCCAAATCATTTTGGTTTAAAAAAAAGGGTTGGGTCTTACACTCTATTAGAGGCCCAAAACAATTTAAAGAAAAGAAATAGGGCTTATAACACAAGGGTAGGCCCAGATGATTTGATTTTTTGAACTGGCGATTGCGCCGAGATTTTTCTTTTAACGCAGAGGGACTTATACAATATCTGAGGCCCAAAATTGTTTTGGTTAAAAGAGGATTGGGTCTTATACTCTATTAGAGGCCCAATGAATAAAGATGGGTCTTATAGCTCAAGGAGAAGCCCAGAGATTTTTGTTAAAAAGGCGACGATCGTACCGAACTTTTTGACGGTATCGGGACTTATACAATACACTGAGGCCCAAATTATTTTGGTTTTCAAGAGGGGTTGGGTCTTACACTCTATTAGAGGCCCAAAAGTATTATTGAAAAAGAAGAAAAATGATTTGTTTAGGGTGATTAAGATCAAAACCCTAAATCAATTTCAAAATGTATTTTAATTAAATAAAAATTTAATTAAAATGATCATAATTATCAAACATGTGTGAAAAGCAAGTTGTGATCTTGGATTAATGTTTGAAAAATCATTTTTTTTATCCACAAAATGATTGGAAACCAATTAAATTTGGAAAATCAAGGAGGAAAAAATATTTTAAATGTTAAAAAACAAATAAAAGATTAATTCTTTGCAAAAATATCAAGTATATGAAATAAATAATATTTTTGGGAATTTTAGGCAAAATAAAATATTTTAACATTTTTGTGAATTATAAAAAAAAGAATGAACTCAAAATCATTAAAACTCAGAGAGAAATTAATTTTTTAATCAATTAAATAAAATCACAAAATTCAAATATTCAAATATTCAAATATTCAAAAAATGGCGCCAAGAACAGACCAAGAACACGTGCCACCCCTCTGTTTCTGCAGATTTGCATTTTCTCACCAATCTCACTGAATACTTGATGAAATCACACAATCCACATATCAATCTACTCGTTTTCACCTCACGATCATGTTTATGGTCTTTAATTTCATTTATTTTAAGCATGGAATAAGAAATCAAGACAAAACCTCAAGAACCCTAAAATTTGCATGAAGGCTGAGAATTTTGATACACGATTCAAACAAAGCAATTAATTGAAGGGAAACATTCTATGCATGATTATGAACATTTGGCAAAAGTATTGTGCGAGGAAATATGCATAGATTAAGAGATGACCAAGTTTAGGCTTACTTGAAGGTCGTGACAGCATGTGCAATTTGATTTTTGAGTTAGAGGTGTTACAGATGAGTTGTGATGATCTTAACAGCTTCCCTACACCATATGGAGTGTGTTTGAATGCTTGGACTTGATTGGAAATGGCTGGATCACTTCATGGCATCTCAACTGTAACTTGGTTAAAACATTGAGCAATTGGCTGGTGATTTTGTGAAATTGGTGTTCCAGATGTGGTTTAATTGTTTGGATCACTTCTATATGATGTTTATGAGGTGTGTGTGTGTGATTGGTTTGGTTGGAATGACTCTCAAACTCAAAACCCGATAGTGACTTGCTTTGGAAGGCAATTTTGAAGTGAAAGAAGAGATTTTGAGGAAAGCATCAGTTTGATGGCTTTGGTGTACAGAAACTGAGCACAAATGAGCTCTATTTATAGTAGAGCAAGTTTGTTTTGCAAGCAATAGTGAATGGCAACTGCGGCAGATCATTCTCCAATTGTATCACTTTGGAATCTTAAGTCTCCTCTAGCCATTGACTAGAGGTTAGAGCACATGCCTTTGGTTCCCTAGTTTAGAGATCATCCTTGACTCATTCAGTTGGAAAAGGCTCAGTTCATGCCACCTTGGTGTATCCATTGAATGCTCCAAAACAAAATTGGAGTCGTGTCCCCTTTTTAGGCATTTCTAGGTTTGGCATGCTACTTTTGGTTCCAAAGACTTGGGAGGCTTATGGATCAGTGTTTATTCCTCCTTGGTCTCCCCCTGAGGTGTTCAGATGGATAAACTTATTTGTCATTTGCACAATTTGATCAAATCGAGCAAAATACAAAAATCTGCCTTGCCATGACAGTTGCAGCAAGGCATATTGCCATTGTCATAACTCTTAGCTCAAATAGGATTTGACGGAGTTCTTGGCCATTTTGGAAAGCTCTCATATGATACAACATATGTGTGATCATAGTTTGTCCAGACACATTTTGGATCCAAGTGAAAAATGCCCTTACATTTTGAAAAAAGTGAAACAGATTCTGACTTAGTGAAAATTTCACTAAGTGTTGGAAAAAGTGGCATTTTCATGTTTTTGTCATTTTGGTCACTCCATAACTAAAAATCCATGAAGAATTGGAGTGAGGTGTAGTTGACACTTTTAAAGTATGCCATGAGATCTACAAATCCATCTTTGGATCAGCCAAAATGGTTGCTTGGATCCAAGTTATGATCCTTGGAAGTTGGTACCCTAGCCACTTTGTTCCATAACTTAGAAAATTTCTAAGTTTTTTATGGTTACCCCTTTTACAAGTTATCCCACTTTTCTTGATTTTTCTTGATGAATTATGATTCCAATCACACATTATCATCCTTTTAGGGTTAGGGAACCATAATTGATAAAAAAATAAAAAAAAAAGTCAAACTTTGACTTTTGGGCACAGTTGACTTTTTATCAGATGAATTCCAAATTGTGCGATCCTCTATGAAATCAAGTCCTTGACCTAAATCAAACTTGATGGATTGATTTCATAGGTGTTATAGGGTGTATTGAATCATGTCCTGGTCAAAAGTCAAAGGCACAGTTGACTTTTTCCGTTAAACCCTAACTGTGATTTAGATGAAATTGAAACTTGTTGATCAAGCTTCTTGGATCAATCCATTATTGAAAATGGATCAATGTGGTGTGTTAGAGGCCCTCAAATCATGTGTTGAGGTCTTGGCTCATGTTTTATCCCAAAAGTCAACTTAGGGGTGAATTAGGTCAAGAAACCCTAATTCCTGATTTTTTATGAATGCATCCCCCGAGGCCAAATTGACTTGATGACTGGGTTTATGAGGTCCCTTAGAGTATTTTGGGTTATGCTTTGAAGCATTTGCTCTTGCCTAGAGGAAAATCTACATCTGGAGGCCCTGGTCGACCAAAACCCTACTTTGGTGACACTGGCGATCTTGAGGCTTAATCCTCTTAGAATGTTGCAGTCTTGGGCTTGATCCTTGATGTGGGAGTCCTCTTGATCCATTGTGGATGTTTGAGAGGTTTAGACAAGTTGAAGATCATTTCAATCATTGATTGATCTTTTGTCTAAGAACTCGGAGAGGGCTTGAAACCCTAAGTTTGATTGTAGTGGATGCTCACCCATCTTTGGGGAGACTAATGAGGTATGATGGTTCATCCATATTGTGATGATGGTTTGCACAATGATGGGAAATCTTAGTGGTCAAAATTTGGGGTATGACAGATGCCCTTATTTAATCTTCTTGGACCCGAAGGTGTGAATGGCGAAGGCATTTGGGCATTCGGGGTGCAAGAGGATTAAATATCGGAATTCCCCAAATTTTGATGGTGGTTATGAATGTTAGCTTAAGCATTCATCTTCTTTTGCTAAGCGATGATGCTTAGAAAAGGTAAAACTTCCCCTCGATCCTGGTTTCCTACCAAGGAACTGGTCTCAGTTTCTGATGTAAACTTCCCCTCGATCCTGGTTTCATACCAAGGAACTGGTCTCAGTTTCTGATGTAAACTTCCCCTCGATCTTGGTTTCCTATCGAGGAACTGATCTAAGTTTCTAATGTAAACTTCCCCTCGATCCTGGTTTCCTACCAAGGAACTGGTCTCAGTTTCTAATGTAAACTTCCCTTTGATCCTGGTTTTCTACCAAGGAACTGGTCTAAGTTTCTTTTGTCAATAAAATTTATTGACAAGGGACGCTATTCGTAGCGGTTTTCCTCAAACTTCTCGCCGAATTTTCCTGGGGAGATGCCATTTGATGGGAAAAAATTTTGATGTCAGACTTGTTGGGGAAACTCATTGGTATGCGCTGTAGAGGTGTACAAACTTCTCTGTTGGAGACGCCATTTGCTGACTCTACTGGGGAAAGCAAGTCTCTTGAGAGACTGATGTCTGCTTGGGGATATTACATCATACTTTTCTCGAGATCTTCTCGGAGAAATGCCATGTGATGCAATCCAATCCTGAGGTCCTGATCACCTTTTTTTACCGCGAATTTTCCAAAGGAGAACTGTTGTATTGCCGAATTTTTTATTAAGAGGCTTTCTCTGGGGATTTTCCTTAATCCGGGAAAGCGAAGATATCATCTTCAATGGAAAAGAATGATGTTTGTCGAAAGCTCTCTGGCTTTCAGAGGTTCAAGTTATCAAAGTGGTAAAGGGCCTTCTCAATCCCAGAAATACACTGGAGGAGAGATTGCTCAGATGAGGCATTTCTTGACGAGGAAATAGCTGACAACTTGATTGAGAAGACTTTTTATCACTAGGGGACAAGACCGACTAGAGTAATAGTGATGCAATATGAACATGTATGAATCAATAATGCATGATATATGTACGTATATGCTGACGAAACTGACACGCCATACATACTAATAGATGAACACGACTGGATACTCAGCCATTGCGGGGGACGAAGAGGTACCACTGGGTTCAACATAGCAATTCTGCCTTGCTTAGGAGAGATAGTCCCTGTGAGGAACAACGTTGCTCAGGCTTAGGAGATAAGAACTCTGCCGGGGATGTCGGACGGAATATTCACATATGACACAGCTGATCCTTCATTCAGGTGCACTGGTTTAGAATGAGTACTTTGATTATGCACTTTGAAGCTCAATTGCTTCGGGAGAAGTGGTCAGTGTTCTTTCGATGTTCAACAGTCAAAAGAAAATGCCATCTTTATTTTAAAAGCAGATAAAGTTTGACAAGTAAATTCATTTTTTTGTTTTATTTCAAGAATCGCTGATCATGTTAAAATGTCGTTCTATAAAGCTAAAACAAATGAGAATTATAAACAAAAGCACCAGGGTTCAAATTTTATTGACAGGATGAAAATCATCCAAACGCGTGATTCCATGGAGTATTTACAAAGTTAGAAAATGGTAATTTAAGGGAAAAGGGCTACATTGAAACATAACGACCGCTATCCTTCTACCAACTTTGAATTCTGGACATCCTGAGCTTCTGTCGAAGATGACCTTGACTGGCATTTTCCCTGATGGATGCGCGACTGTTGAGGAGCCGATTGATCAGATGTAGTTACTTGCCATTGATCCCTAACTTTTTCCTGGATTGTACCTTTGAGATTTCCAATCCACTGGGATGATTTTTGACTATGTCTCTAATTTTTGCTTGGACCGCCCTTTCGGGTTTTCAATCCACCGAGACGTTTTTTTTATTTAGGCGAAGTATTTCTTGACTACGTCAACATTCGTGGGGTAGGCAAATTCCTCTCCGTCCATGGTTGCAAGTCTCAAGGCACCTCCTGAGAAAGCTTTCTTG
Organism: Lathyrus tuberosus; assembly: GCA_022829125.1. Classification (NCBI taxonomy): domain Eukaryota; kingdom Viridiplantae; phylum Streptophyta; class Magnoliopsida; order Fabales; family Fabaceae; genus Lathyrus; species Lathyrus tuberosus. The sequence goes on from JALAZF010000461.1 coordinate 2,546,424, forward strand.
ACCACATAGGGGCCGTCATAATTCGGAGTCCACTTGCCCCGGGAATCTGTGAGAAATGATTGTATCTTTTTTAGCACAAGGTCTCCTTCCCTGAAGACGCGAGGTCGGACCTTTTTGTCAAACGCCTTCTTCATTCTTTGCTGATACAACTGACCATGGCATAGTACCGTTATTCGCTTCTCTTCGATCATATTCAGTTCGTCGTGTCGACTTTGACACTATTCAGCTTTTATTAGCTTGGCTTCCATCAACACCCGGATTGATGGGATCTCTACCTCTATGGGGAGCACTGCTTCCATGCCATATACTAGAGAGAAAGGGGTTTCCCCTGTTGAAGTACGGACAGATGTGCGATAACCGTGAAGAGCAAAGGGTAACATCTTGTGCCAGTCTTTATAGGTTACAACCATCTTTTGAACAATCCTCTTGATGTTCTTGTTAGACGCTTCTACCGCTCCATTCATCTTGGGTCGGTAGGAAGATGAGTTATGGTGTTCGATCTTGAACCTAGCGCACAACTCTTTCATCATCTTGTTGTTCAAGTTGGATCCATTATCAGTAATGATCTGGCTCGGAACACCATAACGGCAGATAATATTGTTTTTGATAAATCGGACCACCACCTGTCGGGTTACATTGGCGAATGATGCTGCTTCGACCCACTTGGTGAAGTAGTCAATGGCTACCAGGATGAACTGATGTTCGTTTAAAGCTTTGGGTTCAATCGTGCCAATCATGTCGATTCCCCATATAGAAAAAGGACATGGGGAAGAAAGACTTTTGAGATGTATTGGCGGTACATGGATCTTGTCTGAGTATATCTGACACTTGTGACACCTCCTCATGTACTTGTAGCAGTCAGTTTCCATTGTCAACCAATAGTACCCTGCTCTCAAAATTTTTCTCGCCATTGTGTGTCCATTGGCATGAGTGCCAAAGGATCCTTCATGAATTTCCTTCATCAGCATGGTTGCTTCTGGTCCATCTACACATCGGAGCAAGACCATGTCAAAGTTTCTCTTATAAAGTATGTCACCGCTCAGGAAGAAGCTGCCTGCCAACCTTCTGAGGGTCTTCCTGTCTTTTCTGGATGCCCAGGTGAGTATTCTGATTTCTGAAGGAAGCGTTTGATATCGTCATACCAAGGTTTGTCGTCTATGAGTGCTTCAACCGTGAAGATGTAAGCGGACCGTTCAAGGCGCATTATGTCAATCTCAGGTAAGTCGTTCCATTGACCTACACTAATCATGGAAGAGAGAGTGGCTAATGCATCAGCCATGTGATTCTCCTCACGAGGGATGTGGTGAAACTCGACTCTATTGAAGAATGGTAACAACCTTCTCGCGTAATCTTTGTAAGGAATTAGTCCTGATTGGTATGTGTTCCAATCTCCTTTGATCTGATTAATAACTAGGGATGAATCACCATATACATCCAAATTTTTTATCCTTAAGTCGATCGCTTCTTCGACACCCATGATACAAGCTTCGTATTCGGCCTTGTTGTTTGTACACTTGAATGTCAGTCTGGCGGTGAAAGGAATGTGGGTACCCTAAGGTGTTATAATGATTGCCCCAATTCCATTTCCATAATGATTAACAGCTCCGTCAAAGATTAGTCCCCATTGGGAACCTGGTTCTGGCGCTTCACTGGGTAGTGGTTCATCACAATCTTTCATTTTTAGATACATAACATCTTCGTCTGGGAAGTCAAATCCGACTGATTCTTGATCGTCAATCGGTTGATGAGCCAAATGATCGGCTAAAATTCTTCCCTTAACGGCTTTCTGAGCGTGGTACTCGATGTCATATTCTGATAACAACATCTGCCAACGGGCAATCCTTCCCGTGAGAGCAGGCTTTTCAAAGACGTACTTGATTGGATCCATCTCAGATATTAACCAAGTAGTGTGACGAATCATGTACTGGCAAAGACGTTTGGCTGCCCAAGCCAGAGCGCAACAAGTTTTCTCAAGCATAGTGTACCGAGTCTCGCAGTAGGTGAATTTCTTGCTCAAATAGTAAATGGCAGACTCTTTCCTTTTGGTTTCGTCTTGTTGGCCAAGTACACAACCCATCGAGTCTTCCAAGACTGTTAGGTAGATGATCAGTAGTCCTCCTTCCACTGGAGGTGATATAATCAGTGGGTTCAATAGGTACTCCTTGATACTGTCGAAGGTGGTTTGATAGTCTTCTGTCCAAATACAGTCCTGATTCTTTTTTAGTAACTTGAGGATCGACACACATGTCGCGGTCATGAGGAATATAAATCTGGAGATGTAGTTCAAACGTCCCAGGAATCCCCTGACTTGTTTTTCAGTCCTCAGAGAAGGCATTTCTTGAATGGCCTTGACCTTGTCAGGATCAACCTCAATTACCTTTTGACTGACGATGAACCCTAAGAGTTTCCCTGAACAGACACCGAAGGTGCACTTGTTGGGATTCAAGCGGAGTTTATACTTCCTCAACCGCTCAAATAGTTTTGATAGGTGGGTCACATGCTCCTCCTCTGTTCTAGATTTGGCAATCATGTCATCGACATATACTTTGATTTCTTTGTGTATCATGTCATGAAACTGAGTAGTCATGGCCCTTTGATAGGTTGCCCCGGCGTTCTTCAAACCGAACGACATTACCCTATAACACAAGGTACCCCATGGGGTGATGAATGAAGTTTTCTCCATGTCTTTCGGTGCCATTTTGATCTAATTATAGCCCGAGAATCCATCCATGAAGGAGAAGACTTTAAACTTTGTTGCACTGTCAACCAACATGTCAATGTGTAGTAAAGGAAAGTCGTCCTTTGGACTAGCTTTGTTTAGATCCATGTAGTCTACACACATTTTGACCTTTCCGTCTTTTTTTGGAACTGGCACTATGTTAGCTAGCCATTGAGGATATTCTGATGTAGCGAGGAAACCCGCGTCGATCTATTTCTATACTTCCTCTTTGATTTTGATGGCCATGTCTGGGTGAGTCCGTCACAACCTTTATTTTACTGGCGGACATTCTGATCTTAACGGTAGATGATGTTCCACGATGCTGGTATGCAACCCTGGCATATCCTGATAGGACCAAGCGAATACATCGGGAAATTCTTTGAGAAGCTTTGTCAAACTTTCTTTGACAGTTGGACTGAGCAGTGCCCCAATCTTGACCTCTTTTCTCTCTTCCACTGAGCCCAAGTTGACCGTTTCCAACGGCTCTTTGTGAGGTTCAATGGACCTTCCTCTTGTCTGAGTAATCGGGAGATCTCTTTTGGAATTTCTTCATCATCTTCTTCTTCAGCCTCAAATACCGAGAATTTAAAGTTGGGAGAAGGCATCGAATCGTACGTTTCAACGGGGTTTAAAACAAGCAATCTGTATGACGTTATGATTTGTTTTTTAGAAGAGATAGAGAGAATGCAAGGGTGCGTGCAGTGTATTTTCTGAAAAATGCTTGTTTTTATTATTCGAATTGTTTTTTAGGATTACCATTTTCTGAAAAAGCGAAAAGAGAAAACAACAATTAATGCGGAAATTACAGAACGACGTTATTTTATTTATGATCTTGTCGATTCTTGAAACTACAGCCCTATAAAATAAAACTCTATCGCTTTGGGCAAAGCAAAGAGGTACATTTACAGAAAGTGAGCCTTATCAAAACATCCGTTTCACCTGGGCAAGGTGAAGGGTTAAGATAAAAACAGCAATTAATTCGACTTATGAACAACTTTCCTTCCTGATTTGTCTTCAGAAATAACGCTGATTTCTGGTGGAGCAGGATCGTTGGAATCTGTCTCCCCGGCAGAGTTGTCGTAGGAGAGCTCTTCTGTTGTATTTTGCGCAGTGTTTGCACTCTCAGGTATATCTCCCCATCCAGTTGGCTGGATGTCTTTGAGCCTGATACGAGAGCTCTCAGGAGCAGTGTACCTAACCAAGTAATCGAATTTGCCACTTGGTTGTCCTAAGGTGTCCCACACTTCTTTGGAACTGAAGGAGTCATCTCTCTCGATGACGTTGACCTCGGGAAAAGTGTAGTTGATGAACTCTAGTCCTGCAAGCTTTGCAAATTTATCGTCATACTGGATATTTCCTTAATGCCCTGAGTGTTGATCCCATGACATGGTGGGCACGCAGGTATTCTTTTCAATGATGCTCAGCTGATATGCATCGTTCGGCTGACTCTTTTGTCCTGAGTCTCCTGGGTACGGCTGCCAGATAGGAAGGCTATCCATTGGGCCATAATAGTTATGGTCAAAGTTGTCTTTCATCAGAGTGTCCTCCTCTAATGAGTTTGGTGGAGCACGGCATCCTTCCGGATCACAATCTCCGTATATCATCTTGACATCTGACCTTGGTATATATCTCGGACTCTGTGCCGGAAAGCAAAATGGCGTAGGCACCTCTTCCTGAGACATAACCGTCCTCGTTAAGATAGGACTTCCATTCTTCATATGTATCAGAGGAATCTCCCTCGTTGATGGTATGTACTTCTTGAGACACTGGGTGAAGGAAACCTCCATTATGGAAGAAGTTCTGAATGGGATGAAGACTTTCATTGTTAATAGCAGTCTGGGTACAGGTTGAGGAAAAACCAAGACCCTTCTTTTTCTTATTTTCTGTAGGAATGACAAGCTGTCCCCATCCTTTGGCATCGTTACTTTTAATCACTTTGAGAGCATCTCTGTACGAGGAAATCGACGTTCCCTTTTCTGATTGATTGTCATTACTCACCGAAAGTGCCTGGAACTGGGTTCCAACAACCTCCTCTGGTTCCACGTAAGTGGCTGATGATAGGTTACTCACGATCAAGGCTTGCTCTCTGCAGACTATGACTAGTTGGTCATTCTTGACAAACTTCAGCTTCTAGTGAAGTGTCGAAGTGACTGCCCCAGCCTGGTGTATCCAAGGTCTTCCCAACAAACAGTTGTATGTTGCTCGGATGTCCATGACCTGGAAAGTTGTTTGGAAAGTGTGAGGACCGATAGTTATGGGAAGGTCGACTTCACCGATAACTGTTTTTCTTGATTCGTCAAATGCTTTGACGACGACCTCACTGCCTCTCATTGGAGATCCTTTGAATGATAGTCGCATTAGAGTGGATTTCGGCATGATGTTGAGAGTCGATCCGGTGTCTACCAGTTTGCAGTAAGTGATGTTAGAGACGATATTGTCGAATTGCCTTATCGACACATCCTGTTCCACAAAGGCCTGCTCTAAGACTTTCGGTAGATCCTCTCTGTGGGCTTCAGAACTGAGTAAAAGAGATAACACAGAGATCTTTGAAGGATTTTGTAACAGTTGATCAACAATGTTGTATTCACTCCTTTGGATGAGCTTCAGCATCTCATCATTGTTCTTTGAAAGGTCGGGATCACTGGATTGACCGACTGGTGGATTGGGAACTTCCGTTTGAGGTTCCTTTTCTCTGTTAGGTTCTCCAACTCCTCTGTTGAAGATTCGACCGCTCCGTGTTACTCGACTGATGTCTGCAATATTCACGACGGAGGGTAATGGAGTTTCCTTTCCATTCTCAATTGTTGTTGCACCGTATTTGTAAGGGATCGCCTTATCGGATTTGTACGGCACTGGTCCCAGTAGATAGATAACTACAGGAGCCTTCAGATTTCTTTGACTGTCGTAAGTAACTTCAATCAATTCCTGGTTAAGAACCTTTGATTCGTCAAGCAGGGGGGTGATGGTACAAACATCTTCGGTCTCTTCGCGATCAGAGATCACGACAATATCCTTAATCTGATCAGCGAAATAGTCTGGCATCCAGTCGATTGATCTAGAACTTGGACACGGTCGAATCTCTTTGGGAGCCAACTGACTTTGAAGGGCTGCTCGCACGAGGTAACATCCTTGATTATTTTTCGAGCAGACTCTACATCGCTCGTAGTTGTGTGGTGGCACCTGGCCACGTCCGCTTTGAATGTAGTGTAACCTTACTAGGTCTATTTCCATAGATCGTACATCCCGACTTTGATGTCTACACTACTACGAAAAACCCATTTAACAATGGTTGTGAATGACATATAATGACGCGGGCGAGGGCGTTTTTATTTTGATTGTCGTTGTATGTATGATACTTACAACGACGGCCTTGTAGGCGTTGTAATAAACAGGAAAGCACGCTAACTATCACAACAGTTTTACAATACACTGTTGTAATAAATATAATTGTCCTCGGTTCGATTCCCAGCAATGCAGTTATGATATTTATTTTTTCTTGGACAGCGCGCCAGATATTATAACGGTTATGAAATATAATCGTCGTTAAAGTTTCTGTAAAATTAACAAATATGATCCTGCTTTTATAATTAATCCCATTTTTTTACCTGTATTATTGTTCTCCATATCTCAGCACAGCAGAAAAATACAATTCACATTTTGTGATAATGTTTTCTTAATAATATTAATCGTATCATATTCATAATATCACTTATACCAGATTACAGTTTATCAGAACAAACAACCTACATAAATAAAATATCACATATACCATATTACAGTTTACACACATTACATAACTTCACATAATTGTAACTTGGTGTATTGGTGTCTTGTCTCCTGGCCTGGTGTCTGGACTCAAAATACCTATGATTTCAAATAATTATACTTGTTAGTAAAAATACTTCTAAACTATAACATACAATTAATATATTATGAATAAATAATAAATTACGTACTTGTTAATTTTCCCATATGCCTTCTTCATGATCGAGTCGTATAGCATGCACGACATCTCCATCAACTTCATCATATGAGGTAGGAACTTGTGTTGTGTAAGAAGGTGTGGATGGAATATCAAGACTTTCATCACTAAGAGGAATGTTTTTCCTTGGAGAACGATTGACAATTTCCCCGATTTGTCTGATGGATCAGAAACATAGAAAACTTGTTTTGCTTGAGAAGCCATGATGAATGGTTCTGTATTAAAAGATGCCTTGCCAAGGTCGACCCGGGTGAATCCTAAGTCATCAATGTCTACACCATTACTATTATTGGGAACCCACTTGCATTTAAATAAAGCCACTTTGAAAATAACATAATCAATCTCCCAAATCTCATCAATGACACCATAAAACGCGGTAGTTGCCAATACCGGATTCTTATCTTTCAAACTAGAGAAATACATCGATTCGGCTTCAACCATAACCCCACTATTTTGCATTGTACTATGATCATCTTTTGATTTTGTATAAAAGGTATAATGACCAATGTCGTATGCACTCCAGGTAATGACACAAAATTTTGGCCCGTACGACAACCATCTAAGTATCTCGGATGCACTAGGATCATTAGATACACTTTTATTAAACCAATCCATAAATCTATTGTTATGCTCTATCAACAACAACTTGTCATTCATTCGGGGATATTTTTTCTTCATAAGTCTTTTGTGAGTCTCTATGAAAGGTTGAACCTCATCTATATTATTCAATATATAGAAATGTGATTGAATAACTACATCCCGAGCCATTGACCTAACATTTAGACCTTGAATACCTCTTATGTCTGTGTCAGCATGACGAGACTTTGGAATTCCTATAGAATCTGCATCCGACAAATAGTTTGTACAAAACTCAACAACTTCTTCTGTGATGTACCTTTCAACAATCGAAGCTTTCGGTCGATGATGATTCTTCGTATATCCTTTAAAGATCTTCATATATCGCTCTATTGGATACATCCACCTTAAAAAAACTGGACCACAAATTCTGATTTCTCTTATGAGATGAACAAGTAAGTGAACCATAATGTCAAAAAATGATGGCGGAAAATACATCTCCAATTGACACAAGATTATGGCAGCCTCATCTTCTAATTCATCCAATTTTTTGAAATCAAAAACTTTATTACATATGGCATTGAAGAATAAACACAGTCTCTTTATAGTTACTCTCATATTTTTTGAAAGGATCTCACGGATAGCCACGGGTAGAAGTTGTTGCATCAATACATGACAATAATGAGATTTTAAACTAATTAACTTGATATCTTTTATTGATACAAGTTTCTTGATGTTTGATGAGTAACCTTGTGGAACTTTAATACCTTGCAAACACTCGCAGAACATCTTCTTTTCCTTTTTAGATAGAGTGTGACATGCTGGAGGCAGATAAGTTCTTTTTCCTTTCTCTATTGAAGCCAACTATTTTCGTATACCCATCTTCTCTATATCAAGATGGGAAGTCTTACAATCTTTAGTCTTGCCCGGAATGTTTAGAAGTGTGCCAATCAAACTATCACACACATTTTTCTCCACGTGCATCACATCAAGACAATGTCTAACATCAAGACTTGACCAATATGGAAGATCAAAGAAGATGGACCTCTTTTTCCATATATTTTTTGCAACTTCCCCTTTTTCTTTTCCTCTCTTCCCACCTTTTTCTTTTTCTCTCTTCCCACCTTTTTCTTTTTCTCTCTTCCCAAGGACAACATTAATGTATTCCTGCCGTTGATAAACTTCATCCAGGTTAAAGGTTTAGGAGCCTCACCAAACTCTTGCTCTCCATTAAAAGCCTTTCGCAATCTACGATAAGGATGATCTGATTTTTGAAATTTTCAATGCCCAAGGTAAAAGATCTTTTTTCCAAACTCAAGTTGGTGATAACAAGTATCATTTTCACATATAGGACGCGCTTTATGTCCTTTGACACTGTATCCCGCCAAGTTACCGTAAGCCGAAAAGTCGTTAATTGTGCAAAATAACATTGCACGCATATTAAACTTTTCCCCAGAATATGCATCACCAACTTCAACGACTTCATCCCACTAGAGTCGTAAATCATCAATTAATGGACTAAGATAAACATCTATGTCGTTACCAAGTTGTCGTGGTCCAGAAATCATAATACTTAACAGTATATACTTGCGCTTCATGCACAACCAAGGAGATAGATTGTAAATAGTGAGAAGAACAAGCCACGAAGTATTATTGGTGCTCATATTACCAAAGGGGTTCATTCCATCAGTGGAAAGCCCAAGCCTAAGATTTCTTGGCTCGACTCCAAAATCCAAAAACAACGAATCAATTTTCTTCCATTGCAAAGAATAAGCTACATGGCGAATGTTTCCATCACGAATCCTTTCATCTGCATGCCATCTAAGATTCTTTGCGTCATTCAAATTAGCAAAAAGTCTCCTTAATCGTGAAAGTGTGGGCAAGTACCATAACACTTTAGCAGGAGGATGCTTCCTACTAACTTTGTCATAGTGATCATTGTCATCACCATTGCTAGCCTTCAGCTTGTAATGCGACACACCACATTTCGGACATTGAAACAAGTCCTTCATACTCTTTCCGGTATAATATGCAATCATTAGGGCAAGCATGTATCTTGATATACTCCAGACCCAGTGGACACAATATCTTCTTGGCCTCATAGCAACGATCCGACAATTTGTTATCTTCTGGTAACATTTATTGTAGCAATTCAAGTAATTCCGTGAAACTTTTATCCGACCATCCATTTTTTGCCTTCAGATTAAACAACTTTAACACATCTGACAATCGTGTGAACTCTGTGCATCCCTTATATAAAGGGGTTTCTTTATCACTACATAAATTATCATAAATATGAGCATTCATAAAAGAAGATTCCCAATATCACGGAACATATCCTCTAGGTGATCTTCCATATATTCATCTTCCTCCACTCTTTGACTTTGTGATGCCCGACTTTGCTTATTATCCACCTCACCATGCCACGTCCATATTATATAATTTTGACATATACCATCACAACAAAGGTGATTGTGTATTTCTTTCTTTGTACCCTTTTTGATATTAGCGCAAACAACACAAGGACAATAAAAGATACCATCATTTCCGGGAAGATGTTTATCAGCGTATTCAAGGAATTCACAAACTCCGTTCTCATAAACCGGATCTAATCTAATGGCTTTCATCCAACTACGATCCATTACAACTTCTGAAATTTATACATGTAAAATAATGTGAATGACACACCAAAATCTAATCCAACAACTCAACCATATGCATATACAATATGAACAAAGAAAAAATCAATGAAGATGTACTCTCATACTAAACGTAAAGCATATGAAACATCTCATTCTTACTTGAGCATATACAATATGAACAAAGAAAAAAGGAATGAAGATGTTGAAGAGAACCTTACTTCGAAGCTGAATAAGCAAATGAATGATGAAGACAGTCAATATTTGAGCATAAACCAAGAAAAAATGAATGAAGATGTTGAAGAGAACCTTACTTCGAAGCTGAAGAAGCAAATGAAGGAAGACGGTCAATATTTGAGCATAAACCAAGAAAAAAGGAATGAAGATGTTGAAGAGTACCTTACTTCGAAGCTGAAGAAGCAAATGAATGAAGACGGTCAATATTTGAGCATAAACCACGAAAAAAGGAATGAAGATGTTGAAGAGTACCTTATTTGAGCAATATTTGAGCTCCAAATGAATGGATACGAATAGGGTAAAGGTTAGGGCGTCTCTGGCTCACTTGTTCAATTAGGGCGTCTTATGAAATAAATACATAATAAGTTTTGTTTTAATTTATCAGTAAACCTATTAATCTCGGTGGAGAAATAAACCGTAGTGGAATCTTAAGTGAAATGTATCCTAAAAAAAGGTAAAAATGTGTTGCAAGGAATCGAAACTTGTTACATTTCATTTATTACTACGGTTGTTCATCTTAACCATTGTAAAATAATTTACAATTTTTTTTTAAATAATGGACTTAAGTGACACACGCTAAATGTACTCTACAAAATGGAAAAAATGTAGTTGTAGGGAATCGAAGCTTGTTACATTTCATTTATTACTACAGTTGTTCATCTTAACCATTGTAAAATAATTTACAATTTATTTTTTAAATAATGGACTTAATTGACACACGCTAAATGTACTCTAAAAAATGGAAAAAATGTAGTGGCAGGGAATAAAAGCTTGATACATTTTATTTATTACTACGGTGGTTTCATTCAACCATCATTAAATGACTCAGCTTTTAAATGGGCGCGAAATTTTTAACCTTTTACAACGGCATAAAAGGATGTGTTGTAAGCCTGGCGTTGTTGTTTTAGCGTTTTGTAGTAGTGCTAGTAGGGTTCCCGCTTTTCACACTGATTTGTTGCGTGTCTTCGTCTAGATAGACCGGAAGCCACCAATGGTTTAACAAATGTTGTAAAGTTCTTTGAACGAGAGCGCACCCTTGGTTGCTCTCACAACATACTTTACAGCTCAGGTAATCATGCGAAGTGAGAAAATCGAGTTGGACTTGCTTGGCGTGTAACTCGACTAAGCTGGTATTCATCAAACGAATATCGAAGATTTGAATCATGTTAACCTGATAAGGTTTTCTATCATGGCAGTCCTGGATCCACCCAAGATCCATCTGACATTGGAGGGCCTCTTGTACAAAAGAGCAGCCTTGTTTATTTACCAAGCAAGTCAGACAGGAATTGCAATCGTGCTGCGGCAGATTATGATACTGGCTTTTCCTTGAGTGCATTGCCACCAAGTTGACATTCATCGTACGGAGGTCGTGGTTTTGAATGATGTTGGAAATTGCATGAGTCATGTTAACTCCACGAACTCGGTGCTCTTGGATCCATATGAGATCCAATTTTTCCTGTAGAGCTGGTTGCACAACAGAACATCCTTGATTGTTTTTAGAGCAAATATCACACTGGTGATAATTGTGAGGTTGTATATGGCCATACCCGCTCTGTCTGAGATGTATCTTGACCAGATTGGTCCTCAACAAGAGTACATCATGAATTTGATAGCTGTTGTTAGACTCTTCTTCTATCAAATTTATCGCAGCTTTCTCGTGTTGAGGCAGCGGGTTCGTGAGAACATTCGGATTCGTATCTTTGAAAGATAAGACCCCGCTCCTAACAAGCTTTTGCACATTGGATTTGAAACTGAGACAATTTTCTATGTTATGCCCTGGTCCTCCTTGATGGTAAGGGTAAGTCTGATCCGCTTTGAACCAAAAAGGCGAATTTTCCGGTACTGTAAGAGGAGACCTGGTTTAGACGTGCCCCTTGACCAGTAGTAATGGAAACAATTATGCGTACAACATTGGTATAGGGTTGAACCCTGGTGGTCGCGTTGTATGGTTGCTGTTATATGGAGGACGAGCCTGCTGAAGAGGCTGTTGTGTCCTTTGCTGATATTGTTGTTGATTCAGTTGGCTTTGAGCAACCTGAGGATGATACGTAGGAACAGGCACAGGGTTAATAGCAGGAGTTACAGCTGCTACTGGTTGGTACCGTAGCCTTTGCTTCCCGAGAGAGATATTACCAATATCTTGCTCTTTTTTCTTATGGAGAGCACTACCGTATTTTTTGGTACTGCTTGATGATCCAACGTCTTTTACTAAACGTCCTTCTCGGGATGCTTCCTCGAGACGAACTCCCATGCCTACCATTTCAGTAAAGTCACTAGGCGCACTAGCGACCATTCTGTCGTAGTAAAATGAGCTCAAGGTCTTTAAGAAGATCTTTGTCATCTCCTTTTCCTCAAGAGGTGGACAAATCTGGGCGGCAATTTCACGCCATCTCTGAGCGTACTCCTTAAAGGTTTCCTTGTCCTTTTGTGACATGGCTCTGAGTCGATCTCTGTCCGGTGCCATGTCTAGGTTATACTTATATTATTGAACGAAAGCAGCGCCAAGATCTCTGAAAGTGCCGATCTTAGTGCGGTTTAAGCCCATGTATCATTTGAGTGCGGCACCGGTTAAACTATCCTGAAAATAGTGAATCAGTAGCTCTTGGTTCTTTGTCTGAGTTGACATTCGCCGAGCGTACATCACCAAATGGATTTGAGGGCAAGAGTTACCCTTCTACTTTTCAAATTCGGGCACTTTGAATTTATGCGGAACTTTTACATTAGGGACCAAACAAAGGTTTGCGGCGTCCTTTCCAAATAGATCCTGACCGCGAAGGGCTTGTAACTCTTTTTGCATCTCTAGGAACTGTTCCTGGAACTCATTCATTCTGTCGAACATACTTTTGTTTCCACCCGAAGGTATCTGTGGAATCTGTCCTTCCGGGATAGCGTGTACCACGGGTGGTGGTATAGTCATCATGGCAGTGACTCTAGGTACTTCCCTCTCCCTAAGTTTGTAACCTTCAGGAGTTGCTATCATGCCCCGGGCATCTTTGCTTTCCCGAAGTTTGTAACCTTCAGGCCCAGTGGCTCCTGCTGGGGTTCCCTGATCTTCAGTGATCGGCGGAACATATCCTTTCGGGATATAGTTAATAGGCATGCCCCAGGGACGATCTTTAGGAATGGTATACCGAGGGTCATACTTTTCCACTATGGGCGTTGATGAGATCTCCGAGATCACAGTCCTTTGTTGTTGCATCTGAGCTTCTGCTAGAGCTTGCAAGTCGTTATGAAGCTTTCTCAGATCCTCTTTCAGAGTGGCGATCTCTTCCCTCAACTCTCTGTTCTCTTCCTCGAGATCATCCATCTTTTTCTGTCGACTGGCCCGAGTATTGTACGAATGAGACAATTTGACTCTAGAATCGAGACACAAATGTGAGATTCGTAGGTAAGAAGAATGCATTACGTGAGAATGATGAATGATATGCAATGGTTATATTAATTAATTTTTTTGTTTAATTAAAATAAACTTCAACAATTAGATTGCAAACATTAAATAGTGGGGAAACCGCGTTTTATTGAATTCAAAGATTGTGGAATGGAAATACAGTAATTTACATAATGTTGTAAAAGGAAATCTAAACTTATGGGTCCCGAGTACTTTCTGAGGAGAGCTCAGGTGCTGGTTCTGGTACTTTCCTTTTCTTTGATCGGGGCTCTTGAGCCGTTGTCGGGTTGTCATTCCTTTGCCAAGTGAAAGGAGCGAGCAAATTCCTTTGTTCATCCTGATTTTCTACAGCATGTTGCTCTAAAATCTCGATCAGAGCGTCTTTTTCTTTTATCAGTTGTTGTATTTTCTTGCACTCGACATTGAGAATATGGTACTTGTTCTTCCAAGACTTCTTCTCCTGTTGATTTCTGTTGAGAGTAACCTGAATTTTTTCCGTATCAGACATAAAATAAAGGACAGGGTCCCTTAATGGAAGAACTTCTTGACGAGGGTAAGGCATCCTCAGCTTGAGAGCTCTAGTCTGTACCCAGTGGAGATAAGGTTCCACTGAGACACATTGTGGTTTTCCTAGAGACTCTCTTCCTTTCCTATGAACATGTTTCCAAGCATGCACTATTTCTGTTTTTAGTGCCCTGTCATTTTCTCCTTCCTCAGATGAGCATTACACGGAACATGCCTCATCGGGTGTCTGAGTTGACGACGAACTAAAATGAAATAATAATTGATTCCTCCCTTAGTTCCTATAAGGGGTACATTTGGGAAATTTCCACAACGGTCAAGGATTCTGATCCCGCCGTAGATTCGGTTGTACCAGTCGACGTCAGAGTTGGTAAGAGACATGATTCTCTGCGACCAACGTAAAGTATTCTTTTGATCCCAAAATGCAGCAGACTTTGGCAAATGGGAAATGAACCATTTGTACAACAGGGGTACGCAGCAAGTGATCATTCCTCCACTGTACAAATTCCTTAAGTGTACAGAATGATACGCATCTGAGAGCAGAGTAGGTACATGGTTTCCTATCAGAAAAATCTTAATGGCATTGTTATCAATGAAATTATCAATGTTGGGAAACAGAAAATAACCCGTAGGCGAGCAAAGCAAAAATGCTTTCAAAAGCAGTCATGTTCCCTATACTAGCAAAGTACAGAGCTTTCTTTACTAAGAACTTGGTTGGTAAACCTTTGATTCCACCCTTAGTGGTCACGTAAATCCTGACTTCTGACTCGTCCAAATAAATTGCTCTTGCAATGGTTTGATCCTTTGGAATTTATTCCAGTCCAGAAAAGGGAGCTTGGTCAGTAATGGGTAAATCAGTCAGGTGAGAGTACTCCTCTAGTGTTGGTGCTAGCTGATAATCCGGGAATGTGAAACAATGATAGACTGGATCATAAAACTGAATGAGCGTGGCCAAGATTCCTTCGATTACATGGACCCTTAACAGAGATAGCAGTCCTCCGTACTTAGCTCTGAAAGCATCAGGGTTGGTGATCATCCTTGCCAACCCTCTCAAATCCTCTAGTTTTGGAACCTTTAAGGTATACTTATGAGTCCTCCTTCTACCAAAATCCATTAGCAATCTCTTTATCTGACATTTGCAATTATTGTCTTTGTTTAATTTGAAAAAGAGAGACTAGAAGAGAAGATTTTTGTTTAATGTTTTTTAATGAAATGAATGCATGAATGTAGCACACAAAAACATAGAAAAAACATTGGGTCAAAGGTTCGGTGTCATGAAGTCTAGGCTCTACCCATCCCCAAAGGTTTATACTGGTGATTTTTGTACCTGTCTCTCAAAATCATTGATTCCTCTTGTGATAACAACAACAGGCAGGAATCACTCGAGCGAGGTGTAGTATCTTAGAGAGAAATCTCAAATGAGGGTAGTATCGCGTGACAACTATTTCTGATAGCTTCCACACTACTAAATGGTCTTTGTCTACTAAAAGTCCTCAGCTTCTCTGACAACCACAATCGAACAATCTGCTTTTAACAACCGAAGTCGTATAGGCATTGAATCCGCAAAGGGTGTCTCCACTGATTCGATGGTTAACCGAGGTCTCTTATTTGGGAGTCACTGCCTGTAAAATTTTCATACCCCAAATTTTGACCACTAAGATTCCCATCATTGCGTAAATCATCAGCACAATATGGACGTACCTTGGTTCCTCATCAATCTCCTCACAGATGGGCGAGCATTCACTACAGCTAAGAATTAGGGTTTCAAGCCCTCTTAGAGCTTAGACAAAGGATCAATCAAGAAATGACATGATCCTCAACTTGTCTAATCTATCAAACATCCACATTGGATCAAGAGGACTCCCACATCAAGGATCAAGCACAAGGCTGCAACATTTCAAGTGGATTAAGCCTCAAGATCGCTAGTGTCAACAAATTAGGCTTTTGGTCGACCAGGACCTCCAGTTGGAATTTTTCTTCTAGGAATGAGCCAATGCTTCAAAGTATACCCTAAAATACTTCATGGGACCTCATGGACCCAAGCATCAAGTCAATTTAACCTCAGGGGATGCATTCATAAAAAATCAAGAATTAGGGTTTCTTGACCTAATTCACCCCTAAGTTGACTTTTGGGACAAAATATGAGCCAAGACCTCAAGACATGATTTGAGGGCCCCTAACAAACTACATTGATCCATTTACAACAATGGATTGATCCAAGAAGCCTGCTTCACAAGTTTCAAGTTCATCAGAACCATAGTTAGGGTTTTGCGAGAAAAGTCAACTGTACCTTTGACTTTTGACCAAGACATGCTCCCAAGCCTTGGGGCATGATTCTATACACCCTATAGCACCATCAAGTTTGATTTAGGTCAAGGACTTGATTTCATAGAGGATCGCACAGTTTGGAATTCATCTGATAAAAAGTCAACTTTGCCCAAAAGTCAAAGTTTGACTTTTTGTTTTTTGATCAATTATGGTTCCCTAACCCTAAAATGATGTTAATGTGTGATTGGAATCATCATTCATCAAGAAAAACCAAGAAAAGTGAGATAACTTGTAAAAGGGCTAACTATAAAAAACTTAGAATGTTTCTAAGTTGTGGAACAAAGTGGCTAGGGTACCAACTTCCAAGGATCATAACTTGAGATCTAAGCAACCATTTGGACTGATCCAAAGATGGATTTATAGCTCTCATGGAATACTTTAAAAGTGTCAACTACACTGCATTCCAATTCATCATGTATTTTGAGTTATGGTTGGATCAAAATAGCTGAAAACATGAAATGTAACTTTTTCCAACACTTAGTGAAATTTTCACTAAGTCAGAATCTGTCTTGCTTTTTTTTCCAAAAGTAGGGGGATTTTTCACTTGGATCCAAAAAGTATCAAGACAAACTATGATCACACATGTGTTGTATCATATAAGAGCTTTCCAAAATGGCCAAGAACTCCATGAAACTCCACTTAAGCCATGAGATATGACAATGGCAATATGCCTTGCTGCAACTGTCATGGCAAGGCAGATTTGTGCATTTTGGTCGATTTGATCAAATTGTGCAAATGACAAACAAGTTTATCCATCTGAACACCTCAGGGAGAGACCAAGGAGGGACAAACACTAATCCATAAGCCTCCCAAGTCTTTGAAACTAAAAATAGCATGCCAAACCTAAAAAACCCTAAAGAGGGGACAAGACTCCAATTTTGTTTTGGAGCATTCAATGGATGCACCAAGGTGGCATGAACTGAGCCATTTGCCAAACCTCTGCTGCAGTTGCCATTCCCTATTCCTTGCAAAACAAACTTGCTCTACTATAAATAGAGCTCATTTGTACTCATTTTAAGTACACCAATGCCATCAAACAGATGCTTTCCTCAAAATCACCTTCTCACTTCCAAATTTGCCTTCCAAAGCAAGTCACTATCGGGTTTTGAGTTTGAGAGCTATTCCAACAAAACCAATCACACACACACACCTCATAAACATCATATAGAAGTGATCCAAACACTTAAACAACAACTGTAACACTGATTTCTCAGAATCACCAGCCAGTTGCTCAAGGTTTTAACCAAGTTGCAGCTGAGATGCCATGAAGTGATCCAGCCATTTCCAATCAAGTCCAAGCATTCAAACACACTCAATATGGTGTAGGGAAGCTGTTCAGATCATCACAACTCATCTGTAACACATCCAACTCAAAAATCACTTTTCTCTTGCTGTCACAACCTTCAAGTAAGCCTAAACTTGGTCATCTCTTAATCTATGCATATTTCCTTGCACAATACTTTTGCCAAATGTTCATTATCATGCATAGAATGTTTCCCCTCAATTAATTGCTTTGTTTGAATCGTGTATCAAAATTTTCAGCCTTCATGCAAAATTTAGGGTTCTTGAGGTTTAGTCTTGATTTCTTATTCCATGCTTAAAATAAATGAAATTAAAGACCATAGACATGATCGTGAGGTGAAAACGAGAAGATTGATATGTGGATTATGTGATTTCATTAAGTATTCAGTGAGATTGGATAGAAAATGCAAATCAGGCCAAACTCAGAACACGCGCGTGTTTTTGCTTTGTTCTTGGCGCCTTTTTTGAAAATTCAAATATTTGAATTTTGTGATTTTATTTAATTGATTCAAAAATTAATTTATCTCCGAATTTTAATGATTTTGAGTTGATTCTTTTTTTAATAATTCACAAAAATGTTAAAATATTTTATTTTGAAAAAAATTCCTAAAAATGTTATTTATTTCATATATTTGATATTTTTGCAAAGAATTAATGTTTTATTTGTTTTTAACATTTGAAATATTTGTTCCTTCTTGATTTCCCACACTTAATTGATTTTCAATCATTTTGTGGATATAAACATGATTTTTGAAGCATTGATCCTAGATTACCACTCATTTTTCACATGTTCTCATCAATTTTTATTAATTTTTAAACAAAATTAATTCCTTTTTAAACAAATTTAGGGTTTTTGATTAATTCAATCCTCATTATTCAATAATACTTTGTTCCTCTAATAGAGTGTAAGACCCAATCCCCTTTGTACAAAAATAATTTGGGCCTCGGTCATTGTATAAGCCCCAGTACAATTTCTCAAACGACGGTGCGATCACTGTCTAACCCTGGGCCTCTCCTTGAGCTGTAAGCCCCACCACTTGTACAAAAATAAATCTTTGGGCCTTTATTAGAGTTTAAGACCCATCCCCTTTGTAAATACATAACTTTTTGGGCCTCAGTCATTGTATAAGTCCCACTGTATTTTCAAAAACAACGGCGCGATCGTCGCCTTTTTAACAAAACCAATTCGGCCTCTCCTCGAGCTATAAGTCCCATTCCTTTTCAAAAACAAAAACTTTAGGATTCTAATAGAGTGTAAGACCCAATCCCCTTTTAACCAAAACCATTTTGGGCCTCAGACATGTATAAGTCCCTCTGCGTTAGAAGAAAAATCTCGGCGCAATCGTCAGTTAAAAAATCAAATCATCTGGGCCTACCCTCGTGTTGTAAGTCCCATTTCTTGTATTTCAAAATCTTTGGGCCTCTAATAGAGTGTGAGACCCAACCCCTTTTTGAACCAAAATGATCTGGGCCTCAGATATTCTATAAGACCCACTGTGTTTTCAAAAACCTCGGCGCGATCGCCGTTTTCAAATAAATAACCCTGGGCCTCTCCTTGAGCTGTAAGCCCCATCTCTTGTACAAAAATAAATCTTTGGGCCTCTAATAGAGTGTAAGACCCACACCCTTGTACATAAAATCCTCTTGGGCCTCATGTATTGTATAATTCCCTCTGTACAGTTTTCAAAACAACGGTGCGATCATCGTTAAAACTTGGGCCTCTCCTTGAGTTGTAAGCCCCAACAAAGCACTTTCTCCTTTAACTTTGAATTCAAATATATGTTGTTATCAAAATTTTCTTTGTTGAACAACTAACCAAACAACATGGAAGCTCTACAACGGGTAAGTGTTTATCCGCTTTCATTTACCACTTTCATATGTATATAACTGTATTGTGGGACTGTTTCACTGTAAGACTTCTTTCACATCCTTTTATATACTTGTCACATATCCACTGTGTAATACTAGTATAGTTATTTAGAGTTTTCCCCGGCAACTACGTCTAGAACTAGGTAAAGCCCTGTTGGTCAGTCTTTAAATAGAAACAAAACTAGATCCCCCGTAGGATTCCAGATACAGTCTTCCCTTCTCTTGGGGTTAAACAATATGGAACAAAGAGAAAAGCAGTATTCTCGGTGAACCTTTTCTCAGACTGTCACCCTTAGAAATTGTCAAAGAAACTCTAATTCCCCAGAGATGATCTTTTCTCCGTGAATGGCATCTCTTGAGTTTCTTCCAAATCCTCAAACTTTCATGGAATGATCTCTTCTCGGTGAATTGCATTTCTTGAACTTCTCTTGGTTTGGGGACCCACGGGCTTCCTAAAAGTATCCCCACCTCCTTTTCAGCGTTGTACAAGGACCCTTCAGCTTCTTAGAAGTTCTCATGCCTTCTCTTGGGCTTAATATAAGGACCCTGACGACCTCTTGAAGGTATAAGACAGAACTTAGTCATCCTTTGCTAGAGCAGTCTTTCCTGTGTCAAAACTCTGGCAAATGTAGGGTTGATACTCATCCCTTAATGCCCGTGCCTCCTCTTGGGCATTGTACAAAAGATAAAACTCTAGACTTGGACAGTCTAAAACTCTTGAGTCTCAAAGACATTCTCAAGTTCCTTTTAAACATAGGAAAAAATGCCGATCACTCTAGATCAATCTCCAGCAGAAACCCGATCTCTCTCATGAGAGTTTCCCACACTTGGACCCGCTTCAGGATCTCAATAATCCTCAGCAGTAAGTTAGCCTCCTCTTGGGCTTTGTACAAATGATTCTCCCCAGTGGAGCTAACCTTTTCAGACTCTCTTGTTGAGTCAATCTCTTTTTAGCCTAGATCTCGGGCATTGTACAAGATAGAAAAACACTCTCTTGTTGAGTATAAAAGATTCTCTTATTGAGTCAATTTTAGCCTCCGTCTCGGGCTTCGTACGAGATAGAAAAACACCCTCTTGCTGAGTATAAAAGACTCTCTTGTTGAGTCGATCTCCTTTTAGCCTCAATCTCGGGCTTCGTACGAGACAGCAAAACACTCTCTTGTTGAGTATAAAAGACTCTCTTGTTGAGTCGATCTCCTTTTAGCCTCAATCTCGGGCTTCGTACAAGACATCAAAACACTCTTTTGTTGAGTATAAAAGACTCTCTTGTTGAGTCAATCTCCTTTTAGCCTCAATCTCGCGCTTCATACGAGACAGTAAATCACTCTCTTGTTGAGTATAAAAGACTCTCTTGTTGAGTCAAACAACCTTCAGACTCTCTTGTTAAGTCAAACAACCTTCATACTCTCTTGTTGAGTCAAACAACCTTAAGAATTTCTTGTTGAGTCAACCATTTTAGCCTCCGTCTTGGGCTTTATACAGGACAGATAAAAGTACTCTCTCGTTGAGTCAAACCCTTTCAGCCTCCATCTTGGGATTTATACAAGATACATTCTCCTCAACGGAGTCAAAATCCCTTTTAGCCTCAATCTTGGGCATTGTACAAGAAAGAAAGAACATTTTCCTCCGAAAAAGTCAAACTTCTAGCCTCCTCTTAGGCTTTGTATAAAGAAAACCCCGGTTGAGTCAATCAACATTTTAGCATCAAATTTGTGCCTTGCTCACAGCATACAAACATCAACAACTCCTCTTTATAGATGACCAATTCTCTCTCAGCCAAAACCCTTTAGCTTCATATCTTGGGCTTCGAACAAGATACAAATCACCTTTAGCTTCATGTCTTAGGCTTTGAACAAGACACCAAAACATCCCTTTCCTCCCATAGAATAGGAGGAACTACGATCGCTCTGATTTCCCTGTTTCGGGAATACGTAGGCATAAAATTGCAAAAATCTTAGCGAGCATACTAATCAAAAACTCAAAGTCCAGTACCTCCATACATCAACCAAAGGAAATCAGGTCTAGTATCCTAACCAAAAACCTCACCAATAATCCAGACATTTGTGTTCTTAAGAAAATAACACTAAAGACAAACCCCCCTATTTTGATAGCATCTCTAAACCAACAGTTTTGACTGTTTAACCTCAATTTGCAAGCAGGGTTAATTGGAGACATCTATTTCCCTTCCTTAATCAGTTTAACAGGATAAAATATGAATCAAACTGTAGTAACAAACCGATAGTGATTCGAAACCACAAAAATCGGGCTACAGAAAAATGGTGACCACATTGGGAGGCATTCTTTCTTGCATTCCCAAGGGATGAAACCTTAAGTTCTCGAAGTGTCACAGAAATGGCGACTCTCCTGGGGAGTCATTGTCTATTAGGATCCTAGGATTATAGAGGTCTAGGATATTAAGACAATTATATATACTGCTTTTCCTAATTGATATCTGTGTTTAATTTTATGCTAATGGGAATGCGTGTGATGCCGTATGTGGAAAGATTGAGTATACACTTAAGATACGGGATGGCATTATACGGGTAATCTTACGGGGAGTGAATCCCAGTCAAGAGTTCCCGGTCGACCATCAAACTCAGTGGACACTCCCTTTGCAGATACATTACCTATACGACTTCGGTTGTTAAAAGTAGTGTGGTCGATTGGGTTATCTGAGAAGCTGAGGTTTTTAATAGACTAAAACCATTTTGTAGTGCGGAAGCTATCGGGAATAGTTGTCACACGATACTACCCTCATTTGAGATCCCTCTAAGATACATCATCTCGCTGGCAATTGTCGCTCAAGGGAATTTTCATCCAAGTACAAACGCGAAAGTGGCACCGAAACAGAGTCGCCAGCAATGTGTATTTATCCCAAGAGAGGGAAAGGAAACACCGCATAAACCTGGGGAAAGGAAAGAGCATGGCCTTACGACCAAGAGAACTGGGTTCGGGAGTCGGTTACGCGAGAGGAAGGTATTAGCACCCCCACACGTCCATCGTACCCGATGGGATCCACGCTTGCTTGTCTCGATCAAAGGGTGTAAGGAAAGGATACTGGAAAAGGAAAGGAGAGAGAAAGAGAAACAAATGTAGGGAAAATAAAAGAAGTGCTCGAATGGGCCCTACCCCACTGCCTACGTATCTCATCGGGAACTTGAGAATCAGAGCGACGTAGTTCCCCTCACTAGGGATGGATTGTTTATGTTTTTTAAGGAACGACTAACGTTCTAGCTCAGGTGTTGCAGGCTCGCTGGTCCGAGTGCGTTACCATCTTGCAAGAGAACGAGAAGAAGCACGTTCGTACGTTGAGAGTGAATGAGGTGAGAAAAGAATTCCCGAAGGAAAGACGTTATTGTTTGTTTTTTGTCTTTTAAGAAAGAAGTGTTTTTTATTATGTGCGTTTTATAACTCGTATTATATTTAAGTCCCTCATATAGGATCGAATGCCTCGCATATCGACCCAAGACGGGACGCATGCTAAACATTCCAAGAAAGTGTGAGAAGATCCCCCACTTCCTTGTTCCCACATGAAAGGCCTAAATACAATAGGTGTTATGCCTTTATTAAGTGTTTTTTACTTTTTGTTATAAAATGGGAGAAGAGACTCAAGAGCGGAGAAAAGGTAAAAACTAAAGGGGGAGGCTAAGACTCAATCTTAATGTTTATCATACATGGTGATCCTATGGTTAAGTGTGGTTTAAGAAATCTAATCCTAAAAAAGGAGAAGAAGAGCAAAAGAAACAACTTACTTCCAAGATGGAAGTTAAGTTGATCTTAAAGAGGGATGAAGAAAATTAAGTAAGCAGAGAAACATTTAATCAGGTAAACAGAAATTAATCAACAATTAATCCAAGAATAGGCAATTAAAATCAGGGTCAGGAATAACCAAGCTAGAATTAAAATGCTAATAAAAGAAAGAAGATTAAAATCTAACAAGATGAGTTACTCTAAAATTAATTCTAATTCTAAAATTAAACCTAAAGTTAATTCTAGTTAATTCCTAGACTAATTCTAAAGTTATAAACTAATTAAAAGAAAATTAGTTCTAAAACTAATTCTAGAATTAAAACTAATATTAAACTCTAACTTCTAATTTTAGGATCACTTTAATTTAATTGCCTAAAATCAAAACAACTATTAAAACCAATTAACAAATAATCAATTATATAAAAACTATCAAACAAAATATGTAATTAGTAAAACAAATAGAGAAGGGTGCAGTCAGAATTTGGAGGTCTTAACAAAAGCCAGGCGTATGGGCTTTTTGAGTTCAGGCCCAAGGTTTTTGTTTTTGTTTTTTTTTTATGAAAACCAAGGGGGTGCAGCGAGGGAATGGGAGGTGTAAGCAGAAGTCTAGTGCGAGGCTTAAGGTTATGGCCCAATGATGGTTGAGAAGCCATAGGGGGGTGCGTGAGTAAACTTGGTGGTGCGAATAGAAAAAATGGAATGGCCTGAAGCCCAAAATCTGAAGGCAAAAACCTAATTCGCAATCGTGTCCCAGACTTCATCTTTCTCCTCTCCATCACCTTCGTCATTGCACCGCCGTACCTCACTCCGTCTCACCTTCCTTCGCCGTTCGAAAACCTCACTCGCCTCAACTCCCTCTTTCGTCTTCCTCATTCTACTTCTCTCAACGCCGTTACCTTCACAAACCCGCTGGAGCTCTCATCTCTTTTTCCTCTCCTTCATCGGTGTTTAACAGAAACCGCTCCGCCGTGCCTTGCCGGCGATGGCAGAGGACACAAAGCACTCACCACCACCTCACTCAAACAAAACGCCTCCTCACACACTCACCCTCTCACGGTGGAACAACAAACACCAATCGCACTTCGTGAATCACAGTGGCAATCACCTCTCTAAACACACGCTTCGAAACGCCATGGTGACCTCCAAGCAAAAAACTCAGGACCTTCGCAGATGCGATTCTTCACGCAGCTCAACCTTCAATGGAGTTCCCCACCGCAACACTTTTGAGTACGTAACTTGACGACAATGCAATACTTCGCTTCGAGGTTTAGATTCGAGTTCGAAATTCAGATTTGGCATCAGTTTGCATAGAAGCGAGAGATTAAGAAGAAATAGGCGAATAAACTCAAAGCTCTTTCCGTCGCAACGAAACTCCTCCTCATCAAGACTCACTCACACTCTCACAGCGGAAACTTAACGCAATGGAAACAAAACTAGCCTACACTAACCAGCAACAATCGAATGGCGAATTCAAAGCAACAAACAAATTATCACGCATTCAAGTTTGGAACGAATTTGACGTACCTATCGGAGTCGCTCCGATGGCGCTTCGAAGATGAAACACGACTTCACAAATCAAGTACGCTCGATTCCATTTCTTTATCCTTCTTCTTCAATTTTTGTACGAATCCACTGCTGCTGAATTATTCTTCGATCTGGTTGTTGTCATTCTTGAACACTTGCGCAAGCTGCTAAGCGACGATTGTTGTAAACGTGAAGAAGAAAGCTCCAGAAAGCTGTTGAATCATGGACTACGAATTCGGTTGAGCCTCGTGAATCAGTGCGTTTGAATCGATCTTACGCAGTGTATTCTTCAAAGAGAAAATCAGAGATAACCGCTCAGGTATACGTAGATTTCTTATTCTCAAAATTTCTCTCTCTTGATTCTCACTTCTCCGATTCAACTCTCCTTCTGCTTCTTTTGCAACTCGTGAATAGCTGTTGCTATACTTGCAAATTTATGAAATTACAGTGAAATGTTTTTCTGCATTTTTTGTTTGTTGAACTTTTTTTCAGGTTGATGAATTGATTATGGTGAGTGATTCCTCTTACAGGTCATGAATTGGAGGAGAGAGTTATGAATTGAAGATGAAGGAATTGAAGGTAGTGAAGAACGTAGGGATTGAAGATTGAAGAGAATGGAAATGGAAGATGAAGATTGTGTAGAAATGAAGAAAAATCCCCAAGAAACTGAAGCTGATGGTGATTTATACCAGAATTAGGGAGGGGTAGTTTGGTATTTACAGGTGAAATTCTGTTAGAGTTGGTTAAAAACTTGTTAGAGAAGTTAGAGGTTCTGTTAAAGTGAATTTGTTTGGGGAAAAATAGTTAGGGAAGAAAATGGTTTAGAATTGTTATGGGATTTTCTAATTTTCTGTTATGTAATTGTGTTAGAAATTGTTAGAATTAGGGAGTGAAAACTGTTAGAGGAATGGAGCTGTAACTGTCATGAAAAAAATCCCTTATGCTTTTTCACTACTATTGTATTTATTTCCTGCATAAATTAAATTCTGAAAAAAATTGGACTCTTTCAACTGTGCGTTAACTGGATTTCTCTTTGAACCGAAAATGGTTGTTGGCTTCGAGTATGAACTGGACTTAAACATGGATTTAGAAGTGGGTTAAGCAAATGGACAATTAAAAGGAATATGGACCAAGGGATCAAAATGTGGATTTGAACCTAAAGATGGATATGGATACTTGGAAGACTTATAGATATGTTTTATTGGAAAAATGGATAACATGGATTATGAATTAATAAATGGTTTATTGAAAAAATGGATAACATGGATTATGAATGAATAAATGGTTAATTGGAAAAATGGATAACATGGATTATGAATGAATAAATGGTTAATTGGAAAAATGGATAACATGGATTATGAATGAATAAATGTTTAATTGGAGAAATGGATAATGGATTGTAGATATGAACTAAATTGAATAAAATGGATATCCAACATGGTTATAGGTTTTGGATGTGGAGATGGATATGAAATATGGATTAGATAATTGGTTTAACAAATGGATAAGGGATAAAAAGAGATAAAAGATGGACTTGTATATTGGATTCCAAGCAATCCCCATAACCAATCTTAACAGGTCTAATTCCCTTCAAATACCCGATTCGCACCAAACTCTTATCTTCCACGAGTTCCAAGAATCAATCAATAAACTCAATTAACCATGACCCAATGTCCTTTAGATCAATCCACCCATACTTTATTTTCATGATCTTGAATTGGCCAATATCAACCGATTTGCACAGAAGATAGGAAACCATGATCCCACGCATCAGGAGCCCAATGCAAATGAATAAATGAGTTATGACCTAAATGATGCAGATGAGTGCGAAACAAAAGCCATAAAAAAAGTAGGGCAAATTTTGGGGTGCTACAGCGATCCGCTTGCTGTTGTTATCCCAAGAGGGGTCAATGATTTTGCGGACAGGTACAAAAAATCACCAGTATAAACCTTTGGGGATGGGTAGAGCCTTGACTTCATGACACCGACCCTTTGACCCCATGTTTTTTCTATGTTTTTGTGTGTTGCATTCATGCATTCATTTCATTAAAAAACATTAAAAAACAAAGAAAAATCTTCTCTTCTAGTCTCTCTTTTTCAAATTAAACTAAGACAATGATTGCAAATGTCAGATAAAGAGATTGCTAATGGATTTCGGTAGAAGGAAAACTCACAAGTACACCTTCAAGGTTCCAAAATTAGAGGATTTAAGAGGTCTGGCGAGGATGATAACCAACCCTGGGGCTTTCAGAGCTAAGTATGGAGGACTGCTGTCTCTGCTAAGGGTCCATGTAATCAATGGAATCCTGTCCGCACTAATCCAGTTCTACGATCCGGTCTATCACTGTTTCACATTCTCGGATTATCTGCTAGCACCAACACTGGAGGAGTACTTTCACCTGACTGATTTAGATATTACTGATCAAGCTCCCATTTCTGGAATGGAAGAGATTCCAAAGGATCAAACCATTGTAAGAGCAATCTATTTGGACGAGTCAGAAGTCAGGACTCACATGATCATTAAAGGTGGTATCCAGGGTTTGCCAACCCAGTTCTTAATAAAGAAAGCTCTGTACTTTGCTAGTATAGGGAACGTGGCCGCTTTCGAAAGTATCTTTGTTTTGCTTACCTACGGGTTATTTTTGTTTCCCAACAATGATAACTTCGTTGATATCAATGCCATTAAGATTTTTCTGATTGGAAACCCTGTACCGACCTTTCTCACAAATGCTTATCATTCTGTACACTTAAGGAATTTGTACAGTGGAGGAATGATCACATGCTGTGTACCCCTGCTGTACAAATGGTTCACTTCCCATTTGTCCAAGTCTGCTGCATTTTGGGATCAAAAGAATACTTTACGTTGGTCGCAGAGAATCATGTCTCTTACCAACTCTGACATCGATTGGTACAATCGAATCTATGACAGGATCAGAATCATCGACCGTTGTGGAAATTTCCCAAATGTAACCCTTATAGGAACTAAGGGAGGAATCAACTATCATCCAATTTTAGTTCGTATACCTGATGAGACATGTCCCGCGTAATGCTCATCTGGAAGGTCTTTTCTTCAAGGAAGGAGAAAGTGACAGAGCACTAAAGACGAAAATAATGCATGCCTGGAAACACGTTCATAGGAAAGGAAGAGAGTCTCTAGGAAAACCAGACTGTGTCTCGGGGGAGCCTTATCTCCACTGGGTACAAACTAGAGCTCTCAAGCTGAGGATGCCTTACCCTCATCAGGAAGTTCTTGCGTTAAGGGACCCCGTCCTTTACTTTATGTCTGATACGGAAAAACTTCAGGTTACTCTCAACAAAGTTCAGTAGGAGAAGAGGTCTTGGAGGAAGAAGTACCGTATTCTCAATGTGGAGTGTAAGAAAATACATCAATTATAGAAAGATAAAGATGCTCTGATCGAGATTTTAGAGCAACAAACTATAGAAAATTAGGATGACCAGAGTAATTTTCTCGCTCCTTTCACTTGGCAAAGGAATGAAGACCCGACAACGGCTCAAGAGCCCCGATCAAAGAAAAGGAAAGTACCAGGACCAGCACCTGAGCTCGCTTCAGAGAGGACTCAGGACCCATAAGTTTAGATTTCCTTTCACAGCACTATGTAAATTACTGTATTTCCATTCCATAATCTTTGAATTCAATAAAACGGGGTTCCCCACTGTTTGATATTTGCAATCAAATTGTCGAAGTTTACTTTGAATAAAGAAAAAAAAATATATACAATTAATATAATCATTGCATATCATTCATAACGCATCTCCTTACCTACGAATCTCACATTTGCGTCTCGATTCTAGAGTCAAAATGTCTCATTCGTATAATACTCAGGCCAATCGACAGAAAAAGATGGATGATCTCGAAGAAGAGAACAGAGAGTTGAGGGAAGGGATCGACACTCTAAAAGAGGATCTGAGAAAGCGTCACGATGATATGCAAGCTCTGGAAGAAGCTCAGATGCAACAACAAAGGACTATGATCTCAGAGATCACATCAACGTCCATAGTGGAAAAGTATGATCCTAGGTACAAAATGCCGAAAGATCTTCCCTGGGGCATGCCTAATAACTATATCTCGGAAGGATATGTTCCGCCGATCACTGAAGTTCAGGGAACTGCAGCAGGAGCCACTAGGCCTGAAGGTTACAAACTTTGGGAAAGCGAAGATGTCAGGGGTATGACAGTAACTCCTGAAGGTTAAAAGCTTCGGGAGAGGAAAGGACCTAGAGTCACTGCCATGATGACTATACCACCACCCGTGGTACACACTGTCCCGGAAAGACAGATCCCACTGATACCTTCTAATGGAAAATAAAGTATGTTCGATAGAATAAATGAGTTCCATGAACAGTTCCTGGAAATGCAGAAAGAGCTGCAAGCCCTTCTCGGTTAGGATCTATTTGGAAAAGACGCCGTAGACCTTTGTTTGGTCCCCAATGTGAAAGTTCCGCAAAAATTCAAAGTGCCCGAATTTGAAAAGTACAAGGGTAACTCTTTCCCTCAAAGCCATTTGGTGATGTACGCTCGGAGGATGTCAACTCAGACAGAGAACAACCAGCTACTGATCCACTATTTCCAAGATAGTTTAGCCGGTGCCGCACTCAAATGGTACATGGGTTTAAACCGCACTAAGATCAGCACTTTCAGAGATCTTGGCACTGCCTTCATTCAGCAGTATAAGTATAACCTGGACATGGCACAGGATAGAGATCAACTCAGATCGATGTCACAGAAGGACATGGAAACCTGTAAGGAGTACGCTCAGAGATGGCATGAAATTGCTGCCCAAATTTGTCCACCTCTTGAGGAAAAAGAGATGACAAAAATCTTCTTGAAAACCTTAAGCTTATTTTACAACAACAGAATGGTTGCCAGTGCTCCCAGTGACTTCATCGAAATGGTGGGCATGGGAGTTCGTCGTGAGAAAGCAGTTTAAGAAGGACGTTTAGTTAAAGACGCTGGATCATCAAGTGGTACAAAACGATACGGTAGTGCTCTCCCTAAGAAAAAAGAGCAGGATATTGGGAATATCTCTCTCGGAAAGCAAAGGCGACGGTACCAACCAGTAGCAGCCGTAACTCCTGCTATCAACCCTGCGCCTATTCCTACGTATCAACCTCAGGTTGCTCAGAGCCAACCGAATCAACAACAATTTCAGCAAAGGACACAACAACCTTTTCAGCAGGCTCGTCCTCCATATAACAACAACCGTATGACACGACCTCCCGGGTTTGATCCTATACCAATGCTGTACGCAGAACTGTTTCCATTACTACTGGTTAAGGGGCATGTCCAAACCAGGTCTCCTCTTACAGTATCTGAGAATACGCCTTTTTGGTTCAAAGTGAATCAAACTTGCCCTTACCATCAAGGAGGACCGGGGCATAACATAAAAAACTGTCTTAGTTTCAAATCCGATGTGCAAAAGCTTGTTAGGAACGGGGTCTTATCCTTCAAGGATACAAATCCTAAAGTTCTCACGAACCCGTTGCCTCAACATGAGAAAGCTGCGGTAAATTTGATAGAGGGAGAGTCCAACAATAGCTATCAAATTTATGATGTACTCTTATTAAGGACCAACTTTGTCAAGATGCATTGTAGACAGAGTGGATACAGCCATGTGCCACCTCATAATTATCACCAGTGTGATATCTGCTCTAAAAACAATCAAGGATGTTCTGTGGTTTAATCAGCTCTACAGGAAAAATTCGATCTCGGATGGATCCAAGAGCATCGAGTTCGTGGAGTTAACATGACTCATGCAAGTTCCAACATCATTCAAAACCACGACATCCGTGCAATGAATGTCAACTTGGTGGCGATGCACTCAAGGTAAAGCCAACATCATAATCTGCCACGGCATGATTACAATTCCTATCTGACTTGCTCGGTAATCAAACAGTGATGCTCTTTCATACAAGAGGCCCTCCAGCGTCAGATAGATCTTGGATGGATTCAGGATTACCGCGATAGAAATAAGTATCAAGTGAATATGATTCAAATCTTCGATATTCGTTTGATGAATATAAGCTTGGTGGAGTTACACGCTACACAAGTCCAACTCGGTTTCCTGACTTCGCATAATTATCAGAACTGTAAAGTATGTCGTGAGAGTAACCAAGGGTGTGCTCTCGTTCAAAGAACTTTACAACACTTGTTAAACCACTGGGGCTTCCAATCTATATGGATGAAGACACGCAACAAATCAGTGTGACAAACGGAAGCCCTACTAGGCATCAAAGTCAGGATGTCCGATCTATGGAAATAGACCTGGTAAGGTTACACTGCATTCAAAGCGGATGTGGCCAGGTGCCACCGCATAACTACGAGCGTTGTAGAGTCTGCTCAGAAAATAATCAAGGATGTTACCTTGTGCGAGCAGCCCTTCAAAGTCAGTTGGCTCCCAAGGAGATTTAACCGTGTCCAAGTTCTGGATCAATCAACTGGATGCCAGAAAATTTTGCTGATCAGATTAAGGATGTTGTCGTGATCTCTGATCGCGAAGGGACCAAATATGTTTGTACCATCATCCCTCTACTTAACGAATCGAAGGTTCTTAACCAGGAATTGATTGAAGTTACTTACGATAGTCAGAGAAATCAGAAGGCTCCTGTAGTTATCTATCTACTGGGACCGCTACCGTATGAATCAACTAAGGTTATCCCTTACAAATACGGTGCAACAACAATTGAGAATGGAAAGGAAACTCCATTACCCTCCATCGTAAATATTGCAGACATCAGTCGAGTAACACGGAGCGGTCGAATCTTCAACAAAGGAGTTGGAGAACCTAACAGAGAAAAGGAACTTCAGACAGAAGCTCCCAATCCACCAGTCAGTCAATCCAGTGATCCCGACCTTTTAAAGAACGATGATGAGATGCTGAAGCTCATCCAAATGAGTGAATACAACATTGTTGATCAGCTGTTACAAACTCCTTCAAAGATCTCAGTGTTATCGTTTTTTCTCAGTTCTGAAGCCCACAGAGAGGCTCTACAGAAAGTCTTAGAACAAGCCTTTATGGAACAGGATGTGTCAATACGACAGTTTGACAGTATCATCTCTAACATCACTTCCTGCAACAACTTGGGGTTTAGCGATGAGGAATTGCTAGAAGAAGGCAAAAGCCACAACATGGCGCTCAATATCACAGTCAACTGCCAGGACGATGCTTTAGCCAGCGTGCTGGTAGACACCGGATCGGCTCTCAACGTCATGCCGAAGTCCACTCTAATGTGACTATCATTCAAAGGATCTCCGACGAGAGACAGTGAGGTCGTCGTCAAAGCATTTGACGGGTCCAGAAAACAGTTATCAGCGAAGTCGACCTTCCCATAACTATCGGTCCTCACACTTTCCTAGTCACTTTCCTAGTCACTTTCCAAGTCATGGACATCCGGGAAACATACAGTTGCTTATTAAGAAGACCTTGGATACACCAGGCTGGGGCAGTCACTTCGACACTTCACCAGAAGCTGAAGTTCGTCAAGAATGACCAACTCGTCACAGTCTGCGGAGAACAAGCCTTGATCGTGAGTAACCTATCGTTATCCACTTGTGTAGAACCCAAGAAGGTTGTTGGAACTCAGTTCCAGGCACTTTCGGTGAGCAATGAGACTCAATCAGAAAAAAGAACATTGATTTCCTCGTACAAAGATGCTCTCAAAGTAATTGAGAGTAACAACGCAAAAGGATGGGGACAGTTTGTCATTCCTACGGATAATAAAACAAAGAAGGGTCTTGGTTTTTCTGCAACCTGTACCCAGACAGCTGCTAACGATGAAAGTCTTCATCCCATTCAGAACTTCTTCCATAGTGGATGTTTCCTTCACCCAGTGTCTCAAGAAGTACATACCATCAACGAGGGTGATTCCTCCAATACAGATGAGGGATGGAAGTCCTATCTTATCGAGGACGGTTATTAGCTCAGGAAGAAACGCCTACGCCATTTTGCTTTCCGGCGCAAAGTCTGAGATATATACCAAGATTAGATGTCAAGATGATATACGGAGATTGTGATCCAAAAGGATGTTGTGCTCCACCAAATTCATTATAGGAAGACACTCCGATGAAATACAACTTTGACCACGACTACTATGGCCCAATGGATGGTCTGCCTATCTGGCAGCCGTACCCAGGAGACTTGGGGCAAGAAAATCAGCCAAACAATGAAAATCAGTTGAGCGTCATTGGAAAAAATACTTGCATCTCTACCATGTCATGGGATCAACACTCAGGTCATTCAGAAAACGTCCAGCACGACGATGAATTTGCAAAGTTTGCAGGACTAGAATTCATTAACTATGCTTTTCCCGAGGTCAGCGTCATCGAAAGGGATGACTCCTCCAGTTCCTAAGAAGTGTGGGACACCTTAGGACAACCGAGTGGCAAATACGACTTCATGGTCAAATACATTGCTCCTGAAAGTTCTCGTATCAGGCTCGAAGACATCCAGCTAACTGGATAGGGGGATTTACCTGAGAGCACAAATACTATGCAAAATACAACGGAGGAATCCTCTTACGACAACTCTGCCTGGGATACAGATTCCAATGATCCTGCTCCACCAGTAATCAGTGTTATTTTTGAAGACAAATCAAAGAAAGTACCATATTTTGTGATTCACCGAGGAGTTCAGCATCAATGGGTTGCAGTCGATGTTCCGAAGATTGTTCATAAGTCAAAGTAATGGCCATCTTTGTTTTAACCTTTCACCTTGCCCAGGTGAAATGGATGTTTTGATAGGGCTCACTTTCTGTAAATATCCCTCTGCGCTTCGCCCAATGCGATAGAGTTTTGTTTTATAGGACTGTAGTTTCAAGAATCGACAAAATCATAAATAAAATAACGTCGTTCTGTAATTTCCGCATTTATTGTTGTTTTCTCTTTTCTTTCTTCAGAAAATGGTAATCCTAAAAAACAACGAATAATAAAAATAAGCAGGACAAAAACACTCCACACACTCTTGCATTTCTCTCATCTCTTCTAAAAAACAATCATCACGTTATGCAGATTGCTTGTTTTAAACCCCATTGAAACATACGATCCGATGCCTTCTCCCAACTTTGAATTCCTGGTATTTGAGGATGAAAAAGAAGATGACGAATAAATTCCAGAGGAGATCTCCCGATTACTCAGACAAGAGGAAATGTCTATTAAACCTCACAAAGAGCCGTTGGAAATGGTCAACTTGGGCTCAGAGGAAGAAAGAAAAGAGGTCAGGATTGGGGCACTGCTCAGTCCAACTGTCAAAGAAAGTTTGACAAAGCTTCTCAAAGAGTTTCCCGATGTATTCGCTTGGTCCTACCAGGACATGCCAGGGTTGGATACCAGCATCGTGGAACATCATCTACCGTTAAGATCAGAATGTCCGCCAGTAAAACAAAGGTTAAGACGGACTCATCCAAACATGGCCATCAAAATTAAAGAGGAAGTACAGAAACAGATTGACGCGGGTTTCCTCGCCACATCAGAATATCCTCAATGGTTAGCCAACATAGTACCAGTTCCGAAAAAGGACAAAAAGGTCCAAATATGTGTGGATTACAGAGATCTAAACAAAGCTAGTCCAAAGGACGACTTTCCCTTACCACACATTGACATGCTGGTAGACAGTACAACAAAGTTCAAAGTCTTCTCCTTCATGGATGGATTCTCGGGTTATAATCAAATCAAAATGGCTCCGGAAGACATGGATAAAACTTCTTTCATCACCCCATGAGGCACCTTTTGTTACAAGGTAATGCCGTTCGGTTTGAAGAATGCCGGGGCAACCTATCAAAGGGCCATGACTACTCTGTTTCATGACATGATACACAAAGAAATTGAGGTATATGTCGATGATATGATTGCCAAATCCCAAACAGAGGAGGAGCATATGACCCACCTGTCAAAACTATTTGAGCGGCTGAGAAAATACAAACTCTGCTTGAATCCCAATAAGTGCACGTTCGGTGTCCGTTCAGGAAAACTTCTAGGGTTCATCGTCAGCCAAAAAGGAATTGAGGTTGATCCTGACAAGTTCAAGGCCATTCAAGAAATTCCTTCTCCAAGGACTGAAAAACAAGTTAGGGAATTCCTGGGACATTTGAATTACATTTCCAGATTCATATTCCTCATAACCGCGACATGTGCACCAATCTTCAAATTACTCAAAAAGAATCAGGACTACGTTTGGACAGAAGATTGCCAAACCGCCTTCGACAGTATCAAGGAAGACTCAATGGGTTGTGTGCTTGGACAACAAGAAGAAACGAAAAGGAAAGAGTCTGCCATTTACTACTTGAGCAAGAAATTCACGGACTGCCAGACTCGGTACACTATGCTTGAGAAAACTTGCTGCGCTTTGGCTCGGGCAGCCAAATGTCTTCGCCAGTATATGATTCGTCACACTACTTGGTTAATCTCCAAAATGGATCTAATCAAGTATGTCTTTGAAAAACCTGCTCTCACGGGAAGGATTGCCCGTTGGCAGATGTTGTTATCAGAATACGACATTGAGTACCATGCTCAGAAAGCCGTAAAAGGAAGTGTTTTAGCCGATCATTTGGCTCATCAACCGATTGACCATCAGGTATCAATCGGGTTTGACTTCCTAGAAGAAGATGTCATGTACTTGAAAATGAAAGATTGCGATGAACCGCTACCCAGTGAAGGGCCAAAACCAGGTTCCCAATGGGGACTTATCTTTGACGGAGTCGTCAATCATTACAGAAACGGAATTGGGGCAATCATCATAACACCTTAGGGTACCCACATTCCTTTCACCGCCCGACTAACATTCAAGTGTACAAACAACGAGGCCAAATACGAAGCTTGCATCATGGGTCTCGAAGAAGCTATCGACTTAAGGATCAAGAACTTGGATGTATATGGCGACTCAGCCCTGGTTATCAATCAGGTCAAAGGAGATTGGAACACATACCAATCATGATTTATTCCTTACAAAGATTACGCGAGAAGGTTGTTACCATTCTTCAACAGAATCAAGTTTCATCATATCCCTCGTGAAGAGAATCACATGGTTGATACCTTATCCACTCTCTCTTCCATGATTAGTGTAGGTCAACGGAATGACATACCTAAGATCGACATAATGCGCCTTGAACGGCCCGCTTACATCTTCACGATTGAAGCAGTCATAGACGACAAACCTTGGTACCACGATATCAAATGCTTCCTTCAGAAACAAGAGTATCCACCTGGGGCATTCAGGAAGGACAGAAAGACCCTTAGAAGGTTGGCAGGAAGCTTCTTTCTGAGCGGCGATACACTCTACAAGAGAAACTTTGACATGGTATTGCTCCGATGTGTAGACGGACCTAAAGCAAACATGCTGATAAAAGAAATTCATGAAGGATCCTTTGGCACTCATGCCAACGGACACACAACGACAAAAATTCTGAGAGTAGGGTACTACTGGTTGACCATGGAATCCGATTGCTACAAGTACATAAGGAAGTGTCACAAGTGTCAGATATACTCAGACAAAATCCATGTACAGCCAACGCATCTCAAAAATCTTTCTTCCCAATGGCCTTTTTCCATATGGGGAATCGACATGATTGGCATTATTGAACCCAAAGCTTCAAATGGACATCGGTTCATTCTAGTAGCCATTGACTACTTCACCAAGTGGGTCGAAGCAGCGTCGTACGCCAATGTGACCCGACAAGTAGTGGTCCGATTTATCAAAACAATATCATTTGTCGTTATGGTGTTCCAAGCCAGATCATTACCAATAATGGATCTAACTTAAACAATAAGATGATGAAAGAGTTGTGTGCTGAGTTCAAGATCGAACACCATAACTCATCTCCCTACCAACCTAAGATGAACGGAGCGGTAGAAGCGGCTAACAAGAACATTAAGAAGATTGTTCAAAAGATGGTTGTAACCTATAAAGATTGGCACGAGATGTTACCCTTTGATCTTCACGATTATCGCACATCTGTCCGCACTTCAACAGGGGCAACCCCTTTCTCTCTAGTATATGGCATGGAAGCAGTGCTCCCCATAGAAGTAGAGATCCCATTGATCCGGGTGTTGATGGAAGCTAAGCTAACAGAGGCTGAATGGTGTCAAAGTCGACATGATGAACTCAATCTGATCGAAGAGAAGCGAATCACGGCACTATGCCATGGTCAGTTGTATCAGCAAAGAATAAAGAAGGCGTTTGACAAAAGGGTCTGACCTCGCATCTTTAGGAAAGGAGACCTTGTGCTCAAAAAGATACAATCATTTCTCACTGATTCTCGGGGCAAATGGACTCTGAATTATGATGGCCCCTATGTGGTCAAGAAAGCCTTTTCAGGCGGCGCCTTGAGACTCGCAACCATGGACGGAGAGGAATTTGCCTACCCCATGAATGTTGACGTAGTCAAGAAATACTTCGCCTAAATAAAATATAAAAAAAATGTCTCGGTGGATTGAAAACTCGAAAGGACGGTCCAGGCAAATTTAGAGACATAAGCCAAAACCATCCCGGTGGATTGAAAACATCACAGTATAATCCAGGAAAAAATCAGGGATAATGGCAAGTAACTACGTCTGATCAGTTCAGCTCCGCAACAGTTACACCATCCGAGAAAAACTCCAGTCAAGGTTATCTTCGACAGAAGCTCAGGATGTCTAGAATTCAAGGTTGGTAGAAGGATAGTTGTCATTATGTTTCAATGTAGCCCTTTTCCCTTAAATTACCATTTTCTGACTTTGTAAATACTCCATGGAATCACGCGCTTGGCTGATTTCCATCATATCAATAAAATTTGAGCCCTTGTGCTTTTCTTTGCAATTCATATTTGTTTTAGCTTTACAGAACGACGTTTTAACATGATTAACGATTCTTGAAATAAAACAAAAATGAATTTACTTGTCAAACTTTTTCTGCTTTTAAAATAAAGGTGGCAATTTCTTTTGACTATTGAACATCAAAAGAACATCGATCGCTTCTCTAGAAGTAGTCGAGCTTCAAAGTGCAGAATCAAAGTACTCCTTCTAAACCAACACGCCTGAATGAAGGATCAACTGTGTCAGAGACCATGTTCCGTCCGACACCCCCGACAGAGTTCTTATCTCGTAAGCCCGACCAATGTGTTCCCCACAGGGACTACTTCTCCGAAGCAAGGCAGAATTGCTATCTTGAACAAGTGATACTTCTTCGTCCCCCGTAGTGGCCGAGTATCCAGTCATGTTCATCTATTAGTTTGTATGTCGTGTCAGTTTTGTCAGCATGTACATACATACATCATGCATTATTTATTTTCATTTACATTCATATTGCATTACTATCACTCTAGTCAGTCTTGTTCCCAAGTGATAAAAGTCCTCTCAATCGAGTTGTCAGTTCTTTCCTCGTCAGGAAGTGAATCATCTAAACAATCTCTCCTCCAGTTTATTTCTGGATTGAAGTCAGTCCACGACCACTTTGATAACTTGAACCTCTGAAAAGCCAGAGAGCTTCCGACAAACATCACTCTTCACCATTGAAGATGATATCTTCACTTTCCCGGATTAAGGAAAATCCTCAGAGAAAGCCTCTTAATCAGAGATTCGGCAGTACAACAGTTTTTCTCCAAAAAATTCGCTGACGAAAAGGTCATCGGCATCTCAAAATTGGATCACATCATATGGCATTTCTCCGAGAAGATCCCGAGAAAAGTATGATGTAGTAACCCCAAGCGAAATCAGTCTCTCAAGAGACTCGTTTTCCCCTAGTAGAGTCAACGAATGGCATCTCCAACAGAGAAGTTTGTACACCTCTACAACTTAGACAGATGGGTTCCCCAGCAAGTCTGTCATCAAATATTTTTCCATCAAATGGCATCTCCCCAGGAAAATTCGGCGAGAAGTTTGAGGAAGACCGCTACGAATAGCGTCCCTTGTCAAGAAATTTTATTGACAAAAGAAACCGAGACCAGTTCCTTGGTAGGAAACCAGGATCGTGGGGAAGTTTATTTCAGAAACTGAAACCAGTTCCATGGCTGAAGACCAGGATCAAGGGGAAGTTTCTACCTTTTCTAAGCATCATCGCTTAGCAAAAGAACATGAATGTGTAAGCTACCATTCATAACCACCATCAAAATTTCGGGTATTCCGATATTTAATCCTCTTGCACCCCGAATGCCTGAATACCTTCGCCATTCACACCTTCGGGTCTAAGAAGGTTAAATAGGGGCATCTGTCATACCCTAAATTTTTACCACTAATATTCCCATCATTGTGCAAATCATCAGCACAATATGGATGTACCTTGGTGCCTCATCAATCTCCTCATAGATGGGTGAGCATTCACTACAGCTAAGAATTAGGGTTTCAAGCCCTCTTAGAGCTTAGACAAAGGATCAATCAAGAAATGACATGATCCTTAACTTGTCTAATCTCTCAAACATCCACAATGGATCAAGAGGACTCCCACATTAAGGATCAAGCACAAGGCTGCAACATTGCAAGTGTATTAAGCCTCAAGATCGCCAGTGTCACCAAATTAGGGTTTTGGTCGACCAAGGCCTCCAGTTGGAATTTTTCCTCTGGGCATGAGCCAATGCTTCAAAGCATACCCTAAAATACTTCATGGGACCTCATGGACCCAAGCATAAAGTCAATTTAACCTCAGGGGATGCATTCATAAAAAATCAGGAATTAGGGTTTCTTGACCTAATTCACCCCTAAGTTGACTTTTGGGACAAAATATGAGCCAAGACCTCAAGACATGATTTGAGGGCCCCTATAAAACTACATTGATCCATTTACAATAATGGATTGATCCAAGAAGCTTGCTTCACAAGTTTCAAGTTCATCAGAACCACAATTAGGGTTTCGCGAGAAAAGTCAAATGTACCTTTGACTTTTGACCAAGACATGCTCCCGAGCCTTAGGGCATGATTCAATACACCCTATAACATCTATGAAATTAATCCATCAAGTTTAATTTAGGTCAAGGACTTGATTTCATAGAGGATCGCACAGTTTCGAATTCATCTAAAAAAAAGTCAACTGTGCCCAAAAGTCAAAGTTTGACTTTTTGATTTTTTGAACAATTATGGTTCCCTAACCCTAAAATGATGTTAATGTGTGATTGGAATCATCATTCATCAAGAAAAACCAAGAAAAGTGAGATAACTTGTAAAAGGGGTAACCATAAAAAACTTAGAAATTTTCTAAGTTATGGAACAAAGTGGCTAGGGTACCAACTTCCAAGGATCATAACTTGAGATCCAAGCAACCATTTGGGCTGATCCAAAGATGGATTTATAGCTCTCGTGTCATACTTTAAAAGTGTCAACTACACCTCATTCCAATTCATCATGGATTTTGAGTTATGGTTGGATCAAAATGGCTGAAAACCTGAAATGTCACTTTTTCCAACACTTAGTGAAATTTTCACTAAGTCAGAATCTGTCTTGCTTTTTTTTTCCAAAAGTAGGGGTATTTTTCACTTGGATCCAAAAATTATCAAGGCAAACTATGATCACACATGTGTTGTATCATATAAGAGCTTTCCAAAATGGCCAAGAACTCCATGAAACTCCCCTTAAGCCATGAGATATGACAATGGCAATATGCCTTGTTGTAACTGTCATGGAAAGGTAGATTTGTGCATTTTGGTCTATTTGATCAAATTGTGCAAATGACAAACAAGATTATCCATCTGAACACCTCAAGGAGAGACCAAGGAGGGACAAACACTGATCCATAAGCCTCCCAAGTCTTTGGAACTAAAAATAGCATGCCAAACCTAAAAAACCCTAAAGAGGGGACAAGACTCCAATTTTGTTTTGAAGCATTCAATGGATGCACCAAGGTGGCATGAGCTGAGCCATTTCCAACTGAATGAGTCAAGGATGATCTCTGAACTAGGGAACAAGCAGCCTGTGCTTTAACCTCTAGTCAATGGCTAGAGGAGACTTGGATTCCTATTGACCAACATTTGTCAAACCTCTGCTGCAGTTGCCATTCCTATTCCTTGCAAAACAAACATGCTCTACTATAAATAGAGCTCATTTGTGCTCAGTTTAAGTACACCAAAGCCATCAAACAGATGCTTTCCTCAAAATCACCTTCTCACTTCCAAATTTGCCTTCCAAAGCAAGTTACTGTCGGTTTTTGAGTTTGAGAGCTATTCCAACTAAACCAATCACACACACAACTCATAAACATCATATAGAAGTGATCCAAACACTTAAAC
Source organism: Lathyrus tuberosus (assembly GCA_022829125.1). Taxonomy (NCBI): domain Eukaryota; kingdom Viridiplantae; phylum Streptophyta; class Magnoliopsida; order Fabales; family Fabaceae; genus Lathyrus; species Lathyrus tuberosus. Next base: position 2,587,458 of record JALAZF010000461.1, read on the forward strand.
AACAACTGTAACACTGATTTCTCAGAATCACCAGCCAGTTGCTCAAGGTTTTAACCAAGTTGCAGCTGAGATTCCATGAAGTGATCCAACCATTTCCAATCAAGTTAAAGCATTCAAACACACTCCATATGGTGTAGGGAAGCTGTTCAGATCATCACAACTCATCTGTAACACCTCCAACTCAAAAATCACTTTGCTCTTGCTATCACGACCTTCAAGTAAGCCTAAACTTGGCCATCTCTTAATCTATGCATATTTCCTCGCACAATACTTTTGCCAAATGTTCATAATCATGCATAGAATGTTTCCCCTCAATTAATTGCTTTGTTTGAATCGTGTATCAAAATTCTCAGCCTTCATGCAGAATTTAGGGTTCTTGAGGTTTTGTCTTGATTTCTTATTCCATGCTTAAAATAAATGAAATTAAAGACCATAGACATGATCGTGAGGTGAAAACAAGCAGATTGATATGTGGATTGTTTGATTTCATCAAGTATTCAGTGAGATTGGATAGAAAATGCAAATCAGGTCAAACACAGAACACACGCGTGTTCTTGCCATGTTCTTGGCGCCTTTATTGAAAATTCAAATATTTGATTTTTGTGATTTTATTTAATTGATTCAAAAATTAATTTCTCTCTGAATTTTAATGATTTTGAGTTGATTCTTTTTTTAATAATTCACAAAAATGTTAAAATATTTTATTTTGCCAAAAATTCCCAAAAATGTTATTTATTTCATATATTTGATATTTTTGCAAAGAATTAATGTTTTATTTGTTTTTAACATTTGAAATATTTGTTCCTTCTTGATTTCCCACACTTAATTGATTTTAAATCATTTTGTGGATATAAACATGATTTTTGAAGAATTGATCCTAGATCACCACTCCTTTTTCACATGTTCTCATCAATTTTTATTAATTTTTAAACAAAATTAATTCCTTTTTGAAACAAATTTAGGGTTTTTGATTAATTCAACCCTCATTAATCACTTTCATCAATACTTTGGGCCTCTAATAGAGTGTAAGACCCAACCCCCTTTGTACAAAAATAATTTGGGCCTCGGTCATTGTATAAACCCCAGTACAATTTCTCAAACGACGGTGCGATCACTGTCTAACCCTGGGCCTCTCCTTGAGCTGTAAGCCCCACCACTTGTACAAAAATAAATCTTTGGGCCTCTATTGGAGTGTAAGACCCATCCCCTTTGTAAATACACCACTTTTTGGGCCTCAGTCATTGTATAAGTCCCGCTGTATTTTCAAAAACAACGGCGCGATCGTCGCCCTTTTAACAAAACCAATTGGGCCTCTCCTCGAGCTATAACTCCCATTCCTTTTCAAAAACAAAAACTTTGGGCCTCTAATAGAGTGTAAGACCCAATCCCCTTTTAACCAAAACCATTTTGGGCCTCAGACTTGTATAAGTCCCTCTGCGTTAGAAGAAAAATCTCGGCGCAATCGCCAGTTCAAAAATCAAATCATCTGGGCCTACCCTCGTGTTGTAAGTCCAATTTCTTTTATTTCAAAATCTTTGGGCCTCTAATAGAGTGTAAGGCCCAACCCCTTTTTGAAACCAAAATGATCTGGGCCTCAGATATTGTATAAGATCCATTGTGTTTTCAAAAACCTCGGCGCGATCGCCATTTTCAAATAAATAACCCCGGGCCTCTCCTTGAGCTGTAAGCCCCATCCCTTGTATAAAAATAAATCTTTGGGCCTCTAATAGAGTGTAAGACCCACCGCCTTATACATAAAAACCTCTTGGGCCTCACGTATTGTATAAGTCCCTCTGTACAGTTTTCAAAACAACGGTGCGATCATCGTTAAAACTTGGGCCTCTCCTTGAGCTGTAAGCCCCAACTATATTTTCAAAGCACTTTCTCCTTTGATGTTGAATTCAAATATATGTTGTTATCAAAACTTTCTTTGTTGAACAACTAACCAAACAGCATGGAAGCTCTACAACGGCTAAGTGTTTATCCGCTTTCATTTACAGCTTTCATATGTATATAACTGTATTGTGGGGCTGTTTCACTATAAGTCTTCTTTCACATCCTTTTATATACTTGTCACATATCCACTGTGTAATACTAGTATAGTTATTTAGTGTTTTCCACGACAACTACGTTTAGAACTAGGTAAAGCCCTATTGGTCTCTTTAAATACAAACAAAACTAGATCTCCCGTAGGATTCCAGATACAGTCTTCTCTCCTCTTGGGGTTAAACAATATGGAACAAAGAGAAAGGCAGTATTCTCGGTGAACCTTTTCTCAGACTGTCACCCTTAGAAATTGTCAAAGAAACTCTAATTCCCCAGAGATGATCTTTTCTCCGTGAATGGCATCTCTTGAGTTTCTTCCAAATCCTCGAACTTTCCTGGAATGATCTCTTCTCGGTGAATTGCATTTCTTGAACTTATCTTGGTTTAGGGACCCACAGGCTTCCTAAAAGCATCCCCGCCTCCTCTTGGGCGTTGTACAAGGACCCTTCGGCTTCTTAGAAGCTCTCATGCCTTCTCTTGGGCTTAATACAAGGACCCTGACGACCTCTTGAAGGTATAAGACAAAACTTAGTCATCCTTTGCTAGAGCAGTCTTTCCCACGTCAAAACTCCAGCCATTGTAGGGTTGATACTCATCCCTTAATGCCCGTGCCTCCTCTTGGGCATTGTACAAAAGATAAAACTCTAGACTTAGACAGTCTAAAACTCTTGAGTCTCAAAGACATTCTCAAGTTCCTTTCAAACATAGGAAAAAATGACGATCACTCTGGATTAATCTCCAGCAGAAACCTGGTCTCTCTCATGAGAGTTCCCCACACTTGGACCCGCTTCAAGATCTCAATAATCCTCAGCAGTAAGTCAGCCTCCTCTTGGGCTTTGTACAAATGATTCTCCCTAGCTGAGCTAACCTTTTCAGACTCTCTTGTTGAGTCAATCTCTTTTTAGCCTCAATCTCGGGCTTTGTACGAGATAAAAAAACACTCTCTTGTTGAGTATAAAAGATTCTCTTGTTGAGTCAACTTTTAGCCTCCATCTAGGGCTTCTTACGAGATAGAAAGACATTCTCTTGTTGAGTATAAAAGACTCTCTTATTGAGTCGATCTCCTTTTAACCTTAATCTCGGGCTTCGTACGAGACAGTAAAACACTCTCTTGTTGAGTATAAAAGACTCCCTTGTTCAGTCGATCTCCTTTTAGCCTCAATCTCGGTCTTCGTACGAGACATCAAAACACTCTCTTGTTGAGTATAAAAGACTCTCTTGTTGAGTCAATCTCCTTTTAGGCTCAATCTCGGGCTTCGTACTAGACAGCAAATCTCTCTTGTTGAGTATAAAAGACTCTCTTATTGAGTCAAACAACCTTCAGACTCTCTTGTTGAGTCAAACAACCTTCAGACTCTCTTGTTGAGTCAAACAACCTTAAGACTCTCTTGTTGAGTCAACCTTTTTAGCCTCCGTCTTGGGCTTTATACAAGACAGATAAAAGTACTCATTCGTTGAGTCAAACCCTTTCAGCCTCCATCTTGGGCTTTATACAAGATACATTCTCCTCAACGGAGTCAAAATCCCTTTTAGCCTCAATCTTGGGCTTTGTACAAGACAGAAAGAACATTTTCCTTCGGAAAAGTCAAACTTCTAGCCTCCTCTTAGGGTTTGTATAAAGAAAACCCCGGTGGAGTCAATCAACCTTTTAGCATCAAATTTGTGCCATGCTCACAGCATACAAACATCAACAACTCCTCTTTAGTGATGACCAATTCTCTCTCAGCCAAAACCCTTTAGCTTCATATCTTGGGCTTCGAACAACATACAAATCACCTTTAGCTTCATGCCTTGGACTTCGAACAAGACACCAAAACATCCCTTTCCTCCCATAAAATAGGAGGAACTACGATCGCTCTGATTTCCCTGTTTCGGGAATACGTAGGCATAAGATTGCAAAAATCTTAGCGAGCATACTAATCAAAAACTCAAAGTCCAATACCTCCATACATCAACCAAAGGAAATCAGGTTTAGTATCCTAACCAAAAGCCTCACCAATAATCCAGACATTTGTGTTCTTAAGAAAATAACCCTAAAGATAAACCCCTTATTTTGATCGCATCTGTAAACCAACAGTTTTGACTGTTTAACCTCAGTTTGCAAGTAGGGTTAATTGGAGACATCTATTTCCCTTCTTTAATCAGCTTAACAGGATAAAAAATGAATCGAACTGTAGTACCAAAGCGATAGTGATTCGAAACCACAAAAACCATGCTACAAAGATTGCTCGTCTAGTGCCATCACTTATCTTACGTGTATACTCAATCTTTCCACATGCGGCATCACACGCATTCCCATTAGCAGAAGAATAAACATAGATATCAATTAGGAAAAGCAGTATATATATTTGTCCTAACAACCTAGACCTCTAGTCCTATGATCCTATACAGACAATGAATCCTGAGCAGAGTCGCCATTTTCCTGTAGCGAGTGATTTTTGTCGGTGACGCGACCACCTTATCGCTGAAGTTTGGGTTTTCTCCTTGTGGAGAAAGGGTGCTACTTTCTGATTTCTTATTTGTCCCGTGAAGCTGGAAGGGAAAGGGAAGCTATCTAAAACTAACCTTGCACACGAATGTTTAACTGAACAAACGCCTTAAAAGAGATTGGGGGGTCCGGGGTTAGGTTATACAATGGGTAGTTGGCAATTACCCATTCTATATGTGGTTATCCACAGGATGTTAGCAAATAAATTCCTGCTTTGTAATTGATGGTATTTATCTATTAATGGGTTGGGAAAGTTTCTTGGGAAGTATGAGTGAGTGAGTGAGATTTTGTTTGTGTTCAGGTTACTCCCGATGTTTTTGGTAAGGTAATATACCTAAGTTTTGGTGTGAAGGTACTGGACCTAGAGTTTTTGATTAGTATGCTCGCTAAGATTTCGCAATCTTATGCCTACGTATTCCCGTTTAAACGAAATAGGGAAATCAGAGCAATCGTAGTTCCTTTTATTCTAAGGGAGGAAAAAGATATTTTGGTGTCTTGTTCAAAGCCTAAGACATGAAGCTAAAGGTGATTTGTATCTTGTTCAAAGCACAAGATATGAAGCTAAAGGGTTTTGGCTGAGAGAGAATTTGTCACCTCTAAAGAGGAATTGTTGATTTTTGTATGCCTTGATCAAAGCACAAGGTTGATGCTAAGAGGTTGATTGACTCATCTAGGGATTTCTTTATACAAAGCCTATGAGGAGGCTAGATAAGACCGACTCAATAAGAGAGTGTATATGTCTTGTACAAGGCCCAAGATTGAGGCAAAAAAAGAGACTGACTCTTCGGGGATATCATTATATAAAGCCTAATAGGAGGCTAACAGTTTGACTTTTCTGGGGAAAATGTTCTTTCTGTCTTATACAAAGCCGAAGATCGAGGCTAAAAGGGATTTTTGACTCTGTTGGGGAGGTTTATATGTGTCTTGTACAACGCCCAAGATGGAGGCTGAGATGAGTTTGTCTCAACAAGAGAGTGATTTTATATGTCTTGTACAAAGCCCAAGACGGAGGCAAAAAGAGTTGACTCAACAAGAGAGTGCTTTTATATGTCTTGTACAAAGCCCAAGACGGAGGCTAAAAGAGGTGACTCAACAAGAGAGTCTTGCAAAGGTGATTGACCCAACAAGAGAGTCTGAAAGTTGATTAACTCAACAAGAGAGTCTTTTATACTCAACAAGAGAGTGATTTATTGTCTCGTACGAAGCCCGAGATTGAAGCTAAAAGGAGATTGACCCAACAAGAGAGTCTTTTATACTCAACAAGAAAGTACTGACAGGGGATTAACTCAACAAGGGAGTCTGAAAAATGATTGACTCAACAAGAGAGTCTGAAAAGTGATTGACTCAATAAGAGAGTCTGAAAAGGTTAGCTCCGCTGGGGGAGGATCATTGTACAAAGCCCAAGAGGAGGCTGACTGTGTTGAGGAAATATCATTATACAAAGCCTAAGAGGAGGCTATCTTACTGTTGAGGATTAGATCCATAGGCATGCCCAGGGGTGGGGAACTCTCATGAGAGAGACCGGGTTTCTGCTGGAGATTTATCCAGAGTGATCGGTGTTTTTTCCTATGCTTGAAAGGAATTTGATAATGTATTTGTGACTCAAGGGTGTTTAGACTGTCCAAGTCTACTGGTGTTGAAGAGTTTTATCTTTTGTAGGGTACCCAAAAGAGGGCAAGGGCCTTAAGGGATGAGAATCAACCCTAAAGTGGTCTGAGGTTTGACATTGGAAAGGCTACTCTAGCAAAGGATGACTAAGTTATGTCTTCTACCTTTAGGAGGTCGTTGGGGTCTTTGTATTAAGCCCAAGAGAAGGCATGAGAACTTCTAGGAAGCCGAAGGGTCCTTGTACAATGCCCAAGACGAGGCGGGGGTGCTTTTAGGAAGCCTGTGGGTCCCCAAACCAAGAAAAGTTCAAGAAATGCAACTCACAGTGAAGAAATCATTCCAGGAAAGTTCGAGGGTTTGGAAGAAACTCAAGAGATGTCATTCAAAGAGAAAAGATCATCTCTGGGGAGTAGAGTTTCTTTGACGATTTTTAAGGGTGACAGTCTGAGAAAAGGTTCACCGAGAATACTGCCTTTCTCTTTGTTCCATATTGTTTAACCCTAAGAGAATGGAAGACTGTATCTGGAAATCCTATGGGGATCTAGATTTGATTGTATTCAAGAGTGACCAACGGGCTTTACCTAGTTCTAGACGTAGTTGCTGGGGAAAACTCTAAATAACTATACTAATATATATACAATTAATATATGACGAGTATTTAAAAGGTATGAAAGAAGACTTACAGTGAAGCATCCCCACAATATAGTTATTTATATGAAAGCAGATAAAAGAAAGCGGATAAACACTTACCCGTTGTAGAGCTTCCATGTTGTTTTGTTGGTTGTTCAAAGAAATTAAAGAAAGTTTTGATAGCAACTATACATTTGGATTTAAAATCAAAGGAGAAAGTATTTTGAACAGAGATCGGGGCTTACAGCTCAGGGAGAGGCCCAAAATTTAACAGTGCTTGTACTATTCTTTTGAATTTGTACAGGGACTTATACAACTTACTGAGGCCCAAAAAGATTTTCTGTACAAAGGGATGGGTCTTACACTCTACCAAGAGGCCCAAAAGTGTTTTAAAGAAAAGAAATGGGACTTACAACACGAGGGCAGACCCAGCTATTTGTTTGAAAATGGCGATCGTGCCTAGGTTTCTGACGGTATCAGGACTTATACAATACACTGAGGCCCAAAATTGTTTATTTACAAAGGGATGGGACTTACACTCTACCAAGAGGCCCAAAAGTGTTTTGAAATATTTGAGTATGATTAAATCAAAGAAACCCTAATTTTCACTTTTTAAAAGAAATTTTTCAAAGAAAATTAATAAAAAATGATAAAAATACCAAATAGATTTAAATAAACCACTTGTGATTTTTTGTTAAGGTTTGAAAAATGAGGTTTTAATCACAAGATGATTTAAAACTCATTTGGTTTTGATTTTCAAGATGAATAGTCATTTTTAAAATGTTTAAAAACAATTAAAATGAATTTATTTACAAAAATACCAATTATATTAAATAACTGATATAAATTTGATTTTTTGTAGAATAAAATATTTTACTATTTTTGTGATTTTTCAGAAAAAGAATCAACCAAAAATGATTAAAATTGAGAGAGTTATTAATTTTTTAAATCATTAAAAATAATATGAAAAATGATAAAAAAAAAGTGAAAAAATGGTAAAAAAGAGGATCTGGGGCGAGGGGGATTCGAACCCCAGACCTCTTGTGTGCAGTGCAAGCCTCCTACCATTGTCGTGGTGATACATCCATGTATCAAAACCACCCCACAAATATATGAGGCATGCCTTGTTTTTGGCCTGGCCAAGGCAAGGCAAGGCAAAATTTTTGCCAAAAACGTGAAGCTTGTAACTTTCTCATTTCTCCATGGATTGGGACAAAATTTAGGTCTATCCTGCCTAGAATTTCACAAGGAATCCAATGGTGGTGGTGGTTTTTTTAGATGAGGCACATATTTCAAAACCCGATAGTGTTCTTGAAATAGGCCTATAATTGCATTTTATATGATATCCCTTGTTACAGGCATGAACTACATGATGAACTGGTTCAAACACAACATATATAACATGTATGAGATGTGCATGATTAGTGGACCTCAAAGCAATGCATATTTCAAAGAGTTCAAGTTGTGATGCTTACCTCTTTAGGAGCTTTTTGGGCAATCTGTCAAGTGCTTTGTTCCAGAAACAAATTGATGCTTTGGACATCCTCAAATGATCCCTTAGAAGCTTTTAGAATGGTTAGAATCAACTGGAATCCTCAGAAAAAAGTTTGAGCTCTTTCTTACATTAGGGGCAAAAGTGGCCAATATAACAACTCTCTCAAATGGTGTTCCAGATGTGGGGAACCATTTGGGACAGTTCAAGGATGATATTTGGGGTGTGTTTGAGGCTTTATCTGGTTTTGGAAGTGACTGAATCAAGACATGGCTTGAAAAATGCAAAAAAGTCCAATTTTGAGGTTTTGAGAGGGGACTTTGTGATTTTGGTGTTACAGGTCACTTATGAGAGTTTGGACAGCTTATATATGACATATTCGATGTGTTTGGATCATGAGCTGTGATGGAAATGCTCTCTAACTCAAACACTCAGAGTTACCTTGCCAAAGAAGGCATTTTGGCCTAGAGAAAGAGATTTTGAGGAAAGCAAGTGTTGTAGTGCTTTGGTGTATACAAACTGAGCACAAATGAGATCTATTTATAGTAGAGCAAGTTTGTTTTGCAAGCAATAGTGAATGGCAACTGCAGCAGCTCATTGTCCAATTGCATCACTTTGGAATCTTAAGTCTCCTCTAGCCATTGACTAGAGGTTAGAGCACATGCCTATGGTTATTTGGTTCAGAGCTTATCCTTGACTCATTCAGTTGGAAATGGCTCAGTTCATGCCACCTTGGTGCATCCATTGAATGCTTGGAAACAAAATTAGAGTCTTGGCCTCTTTTAGGCTTTTTAGGGTTTGGCATGGTACTTTGGGAATCTTGGACTTGGGAGGCTGATGAATCAGGGCTTATCCCTTGGTTGTTCCCCCTTGAGGTATTCAGATGGATAAGCATGCTTGGAATTTCACAATTTGAGCAAATCATGCCTTCATGCACAAGTCTTCCTTGCCAATATAGTTTGCAGCAAGGCATGTTGCAACTGTCATAACTCCTAGATCAGATGGAGTTTGATGAAGCTCTTGGACATTTTGGAAAGCCCTTATGTGATACAACATATGTGTGAATAGTTTGTCTTGAAACTTTTTGGATCCAAGTGAAAAATCCCCCTACATTTTGAAAAAAAGCAAGACAGATTCTGACTTAGTGAAAATTTCACTAAGTGTTGGAAAAAGTGACATTTCATGTTTTCAGCCATTTTGATCACTCCATAACTTAAAATCCTTGAAGAATTGGAATGAGGTGTAGTTGACACTTTTGAAGTATGCCATGAGAGCTACAAATCCATCTTTGGACCAGCCAAAATGGTTGCTTGGATCTCAAGTTATGATCCTTGGAAGTTGGTACCCTAGCCACTTTGTTTTATAACTTAGAAAAATTCTAAGTTTTTTATGGTTACCCCTTTAACAAGTTATCCCACTGTATTTGATTTTTCTTTATTATTGATGATTCTAATCACACATTAACATCATTTTAGGGTCAAGGAACCATAATTGTGAAAAATCTCAAAAAGTCAAAGTTGAGTTTTTGCACAGTTGATTTTTTATCAGATGAATTCCAAACTATGCGATCCTTGGTGAAATCAAGTCCTTGACCTAAATCAAACCTAATGGCTATGTTTGAAAGGTGGTATAGGGTGTATTGAATCATGTCCCAAGGTTTGGGAGCATGTCCTGGTCAAAAGTCAAAGGCACAATTGACTTTTCCCCCAAAACCCTAATTATGGTCTAGATGAAATTGAACCTTGTAGATCATGCTTCTTGGATCAATCCATTTCTTTTACATACTTGCGCACACACACACACACAACACACACACACACACACACATATATATATATATATATATATATATATATATATATATATATATATATATATATATATATATATATATATATATATTTGTTTGTGCTGGAAGCTTGCTCACATGTAAGTCCTCCTACCTTCTTTTTACATACAGTATATATTTCATTTGTATATATATGCCTGTATATTATCTGCTTAGAGTTTTTTCCCGAAAATTAGGTCTAGGATTAGATGAAGCCAGTGGTCACTCTTTCAACACAGTCAAAACTAGTTCCCCATAGGAATTCCAGATACAGTCTTGCCTCCTCTTGGGCTAATACAATATGGAACAAAGAGAAAGGCATTATTCCCGGTGAAACTTTTCTCAGACTGTCACTATTAGAAAATTATCAAAGAAATTCATTTCCCCCAGAGTGGATTAATTCCCAGTGAAACCTCTCTTGAATTTCTTCAAACCTTAGAACTGTTCACTAAAGAAAAGATTATTCCCGGTGAAAATTTTCTTGAACTTTTCTTAAGTTTGGACCCACAGGCTTCCTAAAAGCATCCCCAGCCTCCTCTTGGGCTTTGTACAAGGACCCTCCGGCTTCTTAAAAGTTCTCATTCCTTCTCTTGGGCTTAATACAAGGACCCTGAAGACCTCTTAAAGATATAGGACAAAACTTAGTCATCCTTTGCTAAAGCAGTCTTTCTAAAGAGTCAAAACCTCAGATCAATTTTAAGGTTGACACTCATCCCTTAAAACCCCAGCCCCTTCTTGGGCATCATACAAAGATAAACTCTTCCATGCCAGTAGACTTGGACAGTCTAATCTCCTCTTGGATCTCAAAGACGTTCTCAAGTTCCCTACAAACACAGGAAAAAACCTTGGTCATTTAACCAATCTCCAGCAGAGTTAAAACTCTCATAGGATCTAAAACTCAGTCTTTCATCCTAAATTTCCCAGCTAGGGTCAGCTTATCATCAGTATAACACTATCCCAAATCAGAACTTCAAGGCATCTGATTCCTCAACTCTTCTGTAATCCTCAGCAAGAGTTGATTCCCCATTTTGGACCTGCCTCTGGATCTCAATAATCCTCAGCAGAAGCCAGCCTCCTCTTACTTTGTATAATGATTTTCCTCAGCAGATTTTGCTTTAAAAAAGCACTCTCTTGTTGAGTCAGTCAATCTTCAGCCTCAATCTTGGGCTTTGTACAAGACACCCACATAAGCACTCTCTTGTTGAGTCAACCCTTTTTAGCCTTAATCTTGGGCTTTGTACAAGACACATATAAAATTTCCCTAAGCAGAGTCAATCCTCTTTTTAGCCTCAATCTTGGGCTTTGTACAAGATAAATCATACAGCTGAGGCAGTCAACTTCTTCTAGCCTCAATCTTGGGCTTTGTACAAAACAGATAAAACCTCTCACCAGTAGAGTCAGTTTCCCCTTTTTAGCCTCAATCTTGGGCTTTGTACAAGACACCTACAAATATTCTCCAGTGGAGTAAAAAAACCTTTTTTAGCCTCAATCTTGGGCTTTGTACAAGACAGATAAAATATTTCCCAAGAAAGTCAACTTGCAGCCTCCTTTTAGGCTTTGTATAATGATATCCCCCAAAGAGTCAATCTCTTTTAGCCTCAATCTTGGGCTTTGTACAAGACAGATAAACACTCTCTTGTTGAGTCAGTCTTTTCCAGCCTCCTCTTAGGCTTTGTATAAGGACTTTCCCAGTGGAGTCAATCAATCTCTTAGCTTCAACCTTGGGCTTTGATCAAGGCACACACAAAAACCAACACTCCCTCATAGAAAAATCAAAAATATCTCTGTAGGAAGACATTTCTCTGTATATCACACATCAAAACAAACATTCAAAACAAACCCTAATTCCAGATAACTGCTATAAGTGGCACACTTGTTGATTCAAAAAATCCAAGTTGTAGTCCATCTCTTATCCTGGTAAAACTTCCTCTTTCATCTAATTGTTGTAAGTGGCAAGCCTCTGGATTATTTACATCCAAGCCACTGTCCCTCTCTTAGCATGAAAGACTCCTAAGGAAAAATGGCATTGCTCAACACTGAGTTAAAGTTTTCTCCTTCAGGACAACTCCCCTATAAAAGAAATTATGGCATTGCTGGATTCACATATCCTAAATTCTCCTTTATAATCAGTCACCCAACAGTTGTGATAAACAGACAAGATGTCTCCCTTTAGAGATGACAAATTCTCTCTCAGTCAAACCTTTTAGCTTCAATCTTGGGCTTTGAACAAGACACAAATACTCATTTAACTTCAATCTTCGGTTTTGAACAAGTCACCAAAACATCTCTTTCCTCTAATAGAATAGGAGGAACTACGATTGCTCTGATTTCCCTGTTTTCTTTAACGGGAATACGTAGGCATAAGATTACGAAACCTTAGTGAGCACACCAATCAAAAAATTTAGGTCCATTACCTTCACACCAATCAAAAACTTTAGGTCCAGTACCTTCACTCATCAAAAACCTCAGAAAACTCGAAATCAACAAAAACTCTCTCTCTCAAACACTCCCAAAGCAGAAACTTTCCCAACCCCTGACAAACAAACACCAGTAAGTAGAAAGTAGTAAGGAAAATTGCTAACAACCTGTGGATAACCACATATAAAATGGGTAATTGACAACTCCTCATTGTATAACCTGACCCCAGACCCCCTAATCTCTTCAAGCATTTGTTTAATTAAACATTTTGCGTGCAAGGTTAGTTTTATATAGCTTCCCTTTCCTTTCCAGCTTCATAGGATAAATAAGAAATCAGAAAGTAGCACCCGACTCCTACCATTGCGGTGAGGAGAAACCCAAGGCGATAAGGTGCTCACGTCACTGACAAAAATCGCACGCTACAGGATCTTTTCGCCTGGAAGCCTTTAGACATACCGGGCATAGATCCCAATTTCATGTGCCATAATTTAGAAATTGATCTGAATATCAAGCCAATTTCCCAAAGGAAAATAAAGGGTGGCTATGAAAAGAGGAAGGCAATTGCAAAGGAAGTCGAGAAGCTGTTGCAGGTCGGGTTCATCAAGAAGATCAAGTATCCGACTTAGTTATCCAACATGGTGATGGTAAAGAAGAAATCCAGGAAATAGCGAATGTGTGTGGACTTCACGGACCTCAACAAGGTGTGTCCTAATTATCCGTATCCACTGCCAAACATTGACTGACTGATAGATGCTACATCTGGTTTCCGCTTGCTCAGTTTTATGGATGCATACTCCGGCTACAAACAGATCCGCATGAATCCAATAGACGCACCAAAAACTACCTTCATGACCTATCAGAGAAATTACTATTATGAGATCATGCCTTTTGAACTCAAAAATGCTGGGGCTACTTACCAAAGGCTAATGGATAAGGTGTTTGCTAGTCAGATAGGTTGGAATCTGGAGGTCTATGTAGATGACATCGTGATCAAGATAAGTGAAAATTGGTCACATGTAAAGGAATTAATAGAAATCTTTCCGTCCATAAGAAGCTACAGCATAAGACTGAACCCGGACAAGTGTACCTTCGGAGTGCAAGCTGTAGCATGCAATTTTTGTTCGTGACGCGACCACCTTACCGCAATGGTTGGAATTGGCTGCTACTTTCTGATTTCTTATTTATCCTATGAAGCTAGAAAGGAAAGGGAAGCTATCTAAAACTAACCTTGCACACAAATGTTTTATTTAACAAATGCTAAGAGATTGGGGGGTCTGGGGTCAGGTTATACAAAGTGAAGTTGTCAATCACCCAGTGTATATATGGTTATCCATAGATTGTTTGGCAAGTTCATCTATCATCTACTTACTGGTGTTTATCTGTTATAAATTGGGAAAGTTTCTCCTTTAGGAGTTTTGAGAGAGTATTTTTATTGTTTTCAGTTTTTTCGATATTTTTGGTAAGGTACTGGACCTAAAGTTTTTGTTATGTGTGCTCGCTAAGATTTCGCAATCTTATGCCTACGTATTCCCGTTAAAGAAAACAGGGAAATCAGAGCAATCTTAGTTCCTCCTATTCCATGGGAGGAAAGATGTTTGGTGTCTTGTTCAAAGCCTAAGATTGAAGCTAGATGAGTATTTGTGTCTTGTTCAAAGCCCAAGATTGAAGCTAAAAGGGTGACTGGGAGAGAATTTGTCATCTCTAAAGGGAGGTATCTCACCTATTCATCACAGTTGTTGGGTAACTAATTATAAAGGAGAATTACTTTAACTAGAATGTAAGGGATCCAGCAATGCCATAATTTCCTTTATAAGGGATTTGTCCTGAAGGAGAAAACTTTAACTCAGTGTAGAGCAATGCCATTTTTCCTTAGGAGTCTTCCATGCTAAGAGAGGGATATTGGCTAGGATGTAAATAATCTAGAGGCTTGCCACTTACAGCTGTTAGATGAAAGAGGAGGTTTACCAAGATAAAGAGAGACTACAACTTGGATTTTTTAATCAACAAGTGTGCCACTTACAGTAGTTATCTGGAATTAGGGTTTTTTTTATTGTCTGTTTTGATATGTGATGTATAGTGAAATGCCTTCCTACAGAGAGAACTTTTGATTTTCTCTGAGGGGATGTTGATGTTTGTGTGCCTTGATCAAAGCCCAAGGTTGAAGCTAAAAGGTTTACTCTACTAGGGGAGTTTTATATCTGTCTTGTACAAAGCCAAAGATTGAGGCTAAAAGAAATGACTCCACTGAGGAAAGGTTTTATCTGTCTTGTACAAAGCCCAAGATTGAGGCTAAAAGTTATTGACTCAGCTGGAGAATATTTTATATGTCTTGTACAAAGTCCAAGATTGAGGCTAAAAGGGATTGACTCTACTGGAGAGAGGTTTTATCTGTCTTGCACAAAGCCCAAGATTGAGGATAAAACTACTGAGGGAAAATCATTATACAAAGCCTAAGAGGAGGCTGGTTGGGGAATTTCTTATATGAAGCCTAAGAGGAGGCTAACTTTTGCTAAGGATTATTGAGATCCAAAGACAAGTCCAAATCGGGGAATCAACTCTTGCTGAGGAATGGAGAAGAGTTGAAATATCAGATGCCTTGAGGTTCTGATTGTGGGTTTATTGATAGTAAATTGACCCTAGCTGGCGAATTTAGAATGAAAGTTTAAAGATTGGGTTTTAATCTATGGAGGTTTCAAACTCTACTGGTGATTGATGAAATGATCAGGTTTTTTCCTGTACTCCTAGGAAACTCGAGGGTTTCTTTGAGATCCAAGGGGAGATGAGACTTTCCAAGTCTACTGGTATGAAAAGGTTTATCTTTGTATGATGCCCAAGTGGAGGCTGATGTTTTAAGGGACGAGAATCAACTCTAAACTGGTCTGATGTTTTGACTCTCTGGAAGATTGAACTAGCAAAAGATGACTAAGTTCTGACCAATACCTGTAGGAGGTCTTCGGGTCCTTGTACTAAGCCCAAGAGGAGGCTGAGAACTTCTAAGAAGCCTGTGGGTCCTTGTACAAAGCACAAGAGGAGGCAGGGGATGCTTTTAGGAAGCCTGTGGGTCCAAACCTAAGGAAAGTTCAACAAAGGTTTCACCGGGAATAATCCTTTCTTTAGTGAACAGTTCTAAGGTTTTAAGAAATTCAAAAGAGGTTTCACTGGGAAATAATCCTCTTTGGGGAAATTAATTTCTTGTACAAATTTCTAAGTAGTGACAGTCTTGAGAAAAGTTTCACATGGAATAATGCCTTTCTCAGTTTCATATTGTATAAGCCCAAAAGGAGGCAAGACTGTGTCTGGAATTTCCTATGGGGGAACTAGTTTTGACTGTGTTAAAAGAGTAACCACTGTTTTGATCTAAAACTAGACCTAATTGTTGGGGAAAACTCTAAGCAAGTATATACAGGCAAACATATATAGATGAAATATATAAACCAGTATTTATAGAGGAAATAGTAGAACTTTCAGGTGTGCAAGCTCCAGCATTGTAATTACAGCTGTATGGTTAGTTACTAAAAAAATTGAAGAAAGTTTGATTAAACTTAAGATTTGAATCTAAATCAAAAAGAAATTTTGTTGTGAAAAGAAGTTCGGGGCTTATACTCAAGGAAAAGCCTAGATGAATTCTTTCGGAAAGGTGACGATAGCGTCGTAGTTTTGAAAATCACAGAGGGACTTATACAATGACTAAGGCCCAAAAGTTTATGTAGAAAGGGGGTTGGGTCTTACACTCCATTAGAGGACCAAAAGTTTATTTTTATACAAGAGATGGGGCTTACAACTCAAGGAGAGGCCCAGATAAAAAACAATGATCGAAACTTCGTTTTGAAAATCGTATCGGGTCTTAAATAATGATTGAGGCCCAAAAAAGTTTGTGTGTGACAAGGGATGGGTATTACACTCTATTAGAGGCCCAAAGTGTTTTGGAAAATGTTTGTGAGGGTGAAAATAATCAAAACCCTAATTTGATTGAAAAATGCATTTTTATTTGAATAAAAACCACTTAAAATGATCAAAATTACCAAACATGTGTGAGAAATAAGTTGTGATCTTGGATAAGTGTTTGAAAAATCATGTTTTATCCATGGAATGATTTAAAAATCATTTGCATTTGACAAATCAAGAAAAATAATTTATTTAAAAATGTTTAAAAACAATTAAAAGGAATTCTTTTCAAAAAAATTCAAAATATATTAAATAAATAATATCTTTTTTATTTTTTTGTAGAATAAAATACTCTAACATTTTTATGACTTAAAAAAACAATAAAAAATGATAAAAAATGAGAGAGAAATTAATTTTTCAAATCATTTAAGAAAATAATATGAAAAAATAAAGAAAGAAATTGGACAAGTGATAAAAATTTGTCATGGGTGGAGATTGAACCTACGACCTCTCACCCACACACAAGCAAGACACGCCCTTGCCAACTGAGCCAGCGTGTACTGGTTTTATTGAAACGCAACCAACATATAATATATGATACATGCGTGGTAAATTCAAAAATTTGCGCGAAGAACTTCGTCTTCAACCTCTAGCCGGATTTTGCAAAATCCATGCTATCTCACTCAATACGTAATGAAATGGGATGATGTAAACATGAAAATCACTCGTTTTTAAACAACATGATGGTGGCATTCAATTTTATTTATTTTAAGTATAGGGGAAGTTATTACGTGATGATCATATGAACCCTAAAAAATGTAAAAACTATATGAAATCCTATACACATAAGATAAACAACAATTTTTTGAGGGTTAATGATCTGTGAACATCCTGAAACATGTTAGTAACTTGAAACAACATTTATGATGCATGTAGCATGGAGTTTGAAAGTTCAAGGTTTACCTCTGCAAGAAGGAATTGAATTTTGTTGTAGAGGTGTTACAGAAGTGAAATAATGATATGGATAGCTTCCTTAGGCCTCCAGGATTGTGTTGCAACCTTCAGAATATTTTGAAACTCTTTGGATAAGCTGGCTCGACTCTGACTGCAGTTGGACCAAGTGAGAAATGAAGACGGTGATCCTGATGTTTCAGAAGTGTAAGGAGTGTTTGATCAGCTCATATATGATGTATGGGATGTGTTAGAACAATTGGTTGTGATGGAATGGCTTCCTAATGAAAAATTCGATAGTGACTTGCAAATGAAGGCATTTTGGGGGTGAGAGAGAGATTTTGAGTAAGGCTAGTGTTCTGAGGCTTTGGTGTACTTAAACTGATCACAATTAATGTTTATTTATAGTGCAACAAGTTTGTTTTGGCATCAATAGTGAATGGAGGCTTGGACAGTCCCTTGGCCAATGTTGATCAAATGGAATCTCAAGTCTCCTCTAGCCATTGACTTGAGGTTAGGGCACAGGCTATGAGTCCTTTGGTTGAGAGATAAGGCTTGACTCATCTTGGATAACATTTTCTTGATGAATGCCACCTCTATGCACTCATTCAATGCTTCTTTACAACTTTGAATATTTTGAGTAAGAATCTTGAATTTCCACATGCCTAAATGATAGCTCTTGGACTTGTGAGGTTTGTGGATCAGAGATACTTGCTTGGATGAGGTTCTCATATGTTTTCAGAAGTGTGACAAGGCTTAAGTTTGTATAATTTGGCTAGCTCGAGCAAAAATGCACAAAACTGCCTTGTACAAGACAGTTTGAAAGTGTCATTTTGGGATGATCATATCTCCTTGCTCAAATCGAGTTATGGAAAGTTCATGTACTTTTTAGAAAGCCCTCATATGGTACAATTCATGTGTGGTAATATTTTATCTTGAAACTATCTAGATCCAATTGAAAAATACTCATGAACATTGATGTTCAATGCTGAAATTTAGACAGTTTTGTACTAAGTGTTAAATCTTTGATTTTTCACCACTTTGATCCAACCACAAACAAAAATCCATGAAGAATTAGAGTTTCATGTAGTTGAAGCTTTTGTAGAATGTAGGAAGACCTACAAATCAGGCTTTGGATCACTCAAAATGGCTGCATGGATCAAAAGTTATGGTCCTTGGAAGTTGGTATCAAAACCATCCAAATTTAGTAACTTAGAAATTTTTTCAATTTTTCAAGGTTACCCCTTTTACAAGTTATCATGATTTCTTGATCAATTCTTGTTCAAATTACATTATATATCATATTTTATGATAATATGAGTCATAAGGATCATTTTTTCCTAAAAAGTCATGTTTTGACTTTTGGCTCCGAAGCGGTTCGGTGCGGAAAAACCCTAATTCCCGACTTTTGAGGAATGCATTCTCTGAGGGTAAGTCAACTTTGAAAAGGGACTCCTAAGGTTTTTTTGAGCACATTGAGTCACATTTTGAAGCCTTGTCTTATTCCCCTATTAAAACTTCACTCTGGAGGCCTCAATCGACCAAAACCCTAATTTGGTGACACTGGGTGTTTCGAAGCTCATTCCACTTGTAATGTTGCAACCTTGTAGTTGATTCTTGATATGAGAGATCTCTTGATCCTTCATGGATGTTTGAGAGGTTAGACAAGTTAAAGATCATGTCATTTCTTGATTGATCTTTTGTCTAAATGTTCTGAGAGGGCTCAAAACCCTAATTCTTGATTGTAGTGAATGCTCAATAATCCTTGAGGAGATTGAATAGGCATGAAGGTACATCCATATTGTGGTAATGATTTGCACAATGATGGGAAATCTTGGTGGTCAAAATTTGGGGTATGACAGATGCCCCTATTTAACTTTCTTGGACCTGAAGGTGTGAATGGCGAAGATATTCGGACATTCAGGGTGCAAGAGGAGTAATTTTCGGAATACCCAAAATTTTGACTGTGGTTACGAATGGCAGTTTGCTCATCCATCTTCTTTTGCAAAGCAATGATACTTAGAAAAGGGTAAAACTTCCCCTCGATCCTGGTTTTCAGCCACAGAACTGGTCTCAGTTTCTAAAATAAACCTCCCCCCAATCATGGTCTTCAGCCACGAAACTGGTCTAAGTTTCTGAAATAAACTTCCCCTCGATCCTGGTCTTCAGCCATGGAACTGGTCTCAGTTTCTTTTGAAATAAACTTCCCCTCGATCCTGGACTTCAACCACGGAAGTGGTCTCAGTTTCTTTTGAAATAAACTTCCCCTCGATCCTGGTCTTCAGCCACGGAATTGGTCTCAAATTTTTCTTGTCAAGTTTATTCCACGATAAGGAATGCTATTTGCAGTGGTCTTCATCAAACTTCTCGCCGAGATTTACTGGGGAGACACCATTTGATGGAAAAAATTTGACGTCAGACTTGCTGGGGAAACCCATTTGTCTAAACTGTAGAGGTGTGCAAACTTCTCTGTTGGAGATGCCATTTGTTGACTCTACTGGGGAAAACGAGTCCCTCGAGAGACCGCGCTTTGGGGATATTACATCCTACTTTTCTTCGAGATTCTTTTCGAAGAAATGCCATGTGATGTGATCCAATTTTGAGGCGCTGATGACTCTAATAACATCAAATTTCTTGGGAGGAAAACCGATGTATTGTTGAGAGTCTTTGGTTAAGAGGCTTTCTTTGGGGATTTTCCTTAATCCGGGAAAGCAAAAATATCATTTTCAATGGTGAAGAGTGATGTTATAAAAGTGTTTGTCGAATATTTTCTTGCCTTTCAGAGATTCAAGTTATCAAAGTGGTCGAGGACAGTCCCCAATCCAGAAATAAACTGGGGAGAAATTTCTCAGACGATACATTTCCTGACGAGGAAAGAACTTAAACTGGGATTTTGTCATATCCGACGTGGAAAGGAAAACTGACAATTTTAATGGCGAGAGGACGTTATCACTTGGGGACGAATATGACCAAAGTGATAGTAATGCAATATGAACATGAATATAAATCAATCATGCATGATTTATGTATGTTTATGCTGACAAAACAGTCGTGACATACAGATTAGTGAATGAACAAGACTGGACACTCGGCCACTGCGGGGGATAAAAAGTATCATTGGTTCATGATAGTTATCCTTTCCTGCTTAGGAGGGTTAGACCCTACTAGGGGTGAAAGAACCATTAATAGGTATTAAGAGGTAAGAACTCTGCCGGGGAAATCAGACGGGGTATTATATCTGAAACGATTGATCCTTCAATCAGGTGTACTGGTTTAGAATGAGTACTTTGATTCTGCCTTTTGAGATTTAATCACTTCAGGAGAAGCCATCGATTTTCCTTTTCGTGTTTAGTAATCAAAAGGAATTGCCATCTTTATTTTAAAAGCAAAAGTTAGACAAGTAAATTCATTTTTGTTTTGTTTCAAGAACCGTTGACCTTGTTAAAAATGTCATTCTATAAAGTAAAAATAAATGAGAATTACAAACAAAAGCACTAGGGCTCAAATTTGATTGATAGAATGGTAATCAGCCAAGCGCGTGATACCATAGAGCATTACAAAGTTCAAAAAATGGTAATTTAAAGGGAAGGGGGATACATTGAAACGTAACGACCGTTATCCTTCTGCTAACTTTGAATTCAGGACATCCTGAGCTTCTGTCGAAGATGACCTTGACTTGAAGTTTTTCGGCGGATTTTGTTACCGCTGGGGATTTAACCTTGTCGGACGTAGTTACTTGCCATGAATTTTGTGCACTGCCTCCATACCATATACTAGAGAGAAAGGGGTTGCCCCTGTTGAAGTGCGGATAGATGTGCGATAACTGTGAAGAGCAAAGGGTAGCATCTCGTGCCAGTCTTTATAGGTTACAACCATCTTTTGAACGATCTTCTTGATGTTCTTATTAGCCTCTTCTACCGCTCTGTTCATCTTGGGCCGGTAGGGAGATGAGTTATGGTGTTCGATTTGGAACTCAGCACACAACTCTTTCATCATCTTGTTGTTCGAGTTGGATCCATTATCAGTAATGATCTGGCTTGGAACACCATAACAACAGATGAAATTGTTTTTGGTAAAGAAAACTACCACTTGTCGGGTTACTTTGGTGTATGACACTGCTTCGACCCACTTGGTGAAGTAGTCAATGGTTACCAGGATGAACCGATGTCCGTTTGAAGCTTTGGGTTCAATCAGGCCAATCATGTCGATTCCCCATATAGAAAAAGGCGATGGAGAAGAAAGTACTTTGAGATGCATTGGCAGTACATGGATCTTGTATGCGTATATCTGACACTTATGACACCTCCTTATGTACTTGTACCAATCGGATTCCATTGTCAACTAATAATATCCTGCTCTAAGAATTTTTCTCGCCATCGTGTATCCATTGGCATGAGTGCCAAAAGATCCTTCGTGAATTTCTTTCATTAACATGTTTGCTTCTTGTCTGTCTACACATCTGAGCAAAACCATGTCGAAGTTTCTCTTATAGAGCGTATCACCGCTCAGGAAGAAGTTGCCAGCCAGTCTTCGGAGAGTCTTCCTGTCTTTTCTTGATGCCCCAGGCGGGTACTCTTGTCTTTGAAGGAAGCACTTGATATCATGATACCAAGGTTTATCGTCTATGACTGCTTCGATCGTGAAGATATAGGCGGGCCTCTCAAGGCGCATTATGTCGATCTTAGGTACGTCATTCCAATGATTTATAGCAATCATGGAAGAGAGAGTAGCTAGTGCATCAGCCATGTGATTTTCTTCACGAGGGATGTGATGAAACACAATCCTGTTGAAGAATGGTAACAACCTTTTCGCGTAATCTTTGTAAGGAATAAGTCCTAATTGGTATGTGTTCCACTCTCCTTTGATATGATTGATGACTAAGGTTGAGTCTCCATACACATCCAAGTTCTTTATCCTTAAGTCAATTGCTTCTTCGAGACCCATGATACAAGCTTCGTATTCGGCCTCATTGTTTGTGAATTTGAACGTCAGTCTGGCAGTGAAAGGAATATGGGTGCCTTGAGGTGTTACGATGATTTCCCCAATTCCTTTTCCATAATTTTTTACAGCTCCGTCAAAAATTAATCCCCATTGGGATCCTGGTTCTGGCCCTTCACTGGGTAGCAATTCATCGTAATCTTTCATTTTCAAGTACATGACATCTTCATTTGGGAAATAAAATCAACTGATTCTTGATCGTCAATCGGTTGATAAGCCAAATAATCGGCTAAAATACTCCCTTTGACGGCTTTCTGAGCATGGCACTCGATGTCATATTCTGATAACAACATCTGCCAACGGGCAATACTTCCCGTGAGAGCAGGTTTTTCAAAGACGTACTTGATCGGATCCATTTCGGAGATTAACCAAGTAGTGTGAAAAATCATGTAATGGCGCAGACGTTTGGCTTCCTAAGCTAGAGCATAGCAAGTTTTCTCGAGCATGGTGTACCGAGATTCACAGTCATTGAACTTCTTGCTTAAGTGGTAGATGGCAGACTCTTTTCTTTTTGTTTCATCTTGTTGGCCAAGTACACAACCCATAGAATCTTCCAAGATTGTTAGGTAGATGATCAGTGGTTTTCCTTCCACTAGAGGAGACAAAATTGGGGATTCAACAGATATTCTTTGATGCTGTCGAAAGCATTTTGGCAATCTTCTGTCCATACACAGCTTTGATTTCTTCTGAGCAGTTTGAAGATTGGCGCGCATGTCGCGGTCATAAGGGATATGAACCTTGAGATGTAATTCAGATGTCCAAAATATCCTCTGACCTATTTTTCAATCTTCGAAGAAGGCATTTCTTGAATAGTCTTGACCTTGTCATAATCAACCTCAATTCCTTTCTGGCTGACGATGAATCCTAAGAGCTTTCCTGAGCGAACACCGAACGTGCATTTATTGGGATTCAAGCAGAGTTTGTATTTTCTTAAACGCTCAAACAATTTTGATAGGTGTGTCACATGCTCTTCTTCTATTTTAGATTTGACAATCATGTCATCGACGTACACTTCAATCTCCTTGTGCATCATGTTGTGAAACAGAGTTGTCATGGCCCTTTGATAGGTTGCCCCAACGTTCTTCAAACCGAACGGCATTACCTTGTAACAAAAGGTGCCCCATGGGGTGATGAATGAAGTTTTCTCCATATCTTCCAGCGCCATTTTGACTTGATTATAGCCCGAGAATCGAGAGATATACACAGGTAGGACAAATTTGGATGAAAGATCCATCCACTAACCATTATTCAGAAAATCCAAAAAAATATGCTGTCGCCCTTATTTATTATCCAAGTTCTTTAGTTTTGACCTGATTTGTTGGGTCAGGCATGGGTTGTTCCATAATCAAGGTCAGGTTGCATGGATTCAAATGGTGTGTGTGTGAAGCTCAAATCAGGGTTTGTATCAAGCAATTCACTTGTGTGCGATTAAGTTTTTGGGCTATGGCAAAAACAGTTGTTGCTAGGTGGACGATCATCAGGGCCAGTTGAATTTCAGTTAAGGTTTTGATAAAGTGGCAATGCAGTTAATATTTCAAGACACTTGTATCATGGGCTATTTTGAGGACAAGCGTGGATGGAATTCAAGTGTTTGTGGTTGAGAACTTAGATTTGGGTATAGTCCAAGTGACGTTTCCACTCAAGATTCAATTTTAATTCAAATATCAACATTCAAGTCACAACCAATCTTCAAGTCTCCTCCAATTTTCAAACTCTAGTCAGTTTTATTCTAATTTTGTTCCAATCCACTTCAAATTTCATTTAAGAGTTAAAGCTCATGTTTATTCAAGGTTTCAAATTCAAATTCAATCCATATCCAACCTCCAAATTCATACAAGCTTCAAACTCATTCCAAGTCTCTAATTCATTTCCATTTTAAATCCATATCCGTTTCCAAAACTATATCCATCTTAAATCCATTTTTCTTCTCTCTAAATCCACCCTTTGGTTCAACAAACGACCATTTTTCATATCTAAATATCCATACTATCTTTCAATGTCCATTTAAATATCCAATATCCATTTTCCTAATGCAATTACCCATTTTATCCATTCATTTCAATTTCTATTTTTTATACTAAAGACCATAAAAAAAATTCATTTACTATTATCAATAAACCCATTTACAGATGATAGAGTTTGTGGCAAGAGAAAATTTACAAAAAATAATAACAACTGCCAAGCCAAGCTTCATTACATCTTCACTAAGTCAAGCGAATGACAACCACCTCCAAGGCTTCATCACGTCGTTTACAGCAAGGGAATTAAAAAAGTACCATCCATATGCTAAGCCAATCTCACGCATCACTCCCACACTAGTTGTACAAGCCCAGCCACACATCATACACACACACATCTTGCACACACAGCCAAAAAACAATACAATAATGCCACTCAAAACAGGACCCCACGGTTCACAAACAGTACCTGCATAATACACCAGAACCCGACATGAAAGCTACAACACAAAACCTGTGATCAAAACAGCAAGGACAAATAATCTGCAGAGAAAGTGAGATATCAATGTTATAACCTCCCATGAAAAGGACTTAACAACAACAACAAGACAAAGTTGGTTTGAATTTCGATTTTAAAAGGAGGAAGAGCTCACAAACCAGGGGACTCTTTCTCCCTCGTCAATCTGTTTAACCATAAACCCTTCTCAGCAAATTTCTTACCACCACCCTGTTTCTTCAATAACTCTGTTATCAAAAACCTCAAACATTCCAACAACTTTTCCATTCCATTACTCACCATGAACAATACACATCGCCACCTCCATTCACCCGCGGCCAAGAAACAGAGAAAGAACTGAGAAACACGATACCCTCTTCTTCAGCTCTAACCTTTTTCCTCCATAACCGTGTGAAAAACCTTTAACATCAGAAAACCATTCCTCTGCTTCATCAACAACAAACCTCCCTTCTCGCACCACCATCCATCACCACAACATTCTGTTACTCCAAAACCTCACAACCTTCCTTAAATATAAACCCATTCAGAACAACCCTCAAAATCACATCCAAAAGAAAACAGAGAGAAGAATGAGATGAAGAGAATTTGAGATCAAACCACAAACAACAACAACCCAAGATCCATAACACAAACCTGAACGAAGCAAGATCTCGAGGAAGACGGAACCCGAGCTGACTTACGATCTTCTTTCTTCGTTTCCGGCACGAGAAAATTGTGGAAAAGGTTGAAGTTTTTATTCCTTCGATGAATGCGTAATGATGATTTATGAACGCTATCTTTGATGTTTTTGTTTTTCTATAATTTTTTCTTCATTCAAAGTGTGATGCCGTTTCAATTTGTTTTTTTCTTTTAAAGAAGAACGAGGTGTTGGTTTCAGCATATGCGGTTTTGTAAACCGTGTTATCATCTAACCTGATACTCCTTCATTTCATCCGTGCCCTTGTTCTTTTTTTTTATAGTTTCGGTTGGTTTTGTTTTGGGCTTGGTGAGCCCGTCGTCACATGCACCCTCTTGAGTTGATGCGCCCCCTCCTCTTGTTTTTAACTTTCTTAACTTATTTCTTTTTTTTTTTAAAGTTCAATTTACTGTTTTTTATTTTAACAAAAGTTTTCTTAGATTTAATCTTTATTCCTTTTATATTTTTCACTAATTTTTATTCATGTTAATTCATTTACTCTTTTGATTTATTTCATCATTATTTCTTTTGGGCCAATGATATAAGAACACTCATGATTTAATTGATTTTCTCAAAATCGATTCAAGATCTTGATTAATATGAGGCCTATTTATTTTTCTTTTTTTTATCGGTCGATGAAAGTCAAAAATCATAGCTTATCGATTATCGATTTAAGATCTTGATTAAGACGAGACCGATTTTATTTTAATTTCGATTTCCTTTTCATTTCATATTCTATTTATTTATTTCTCTTCTTATCGGTCGATGAAAATCTAAAACCAAAGATTATTGATTTATCAATTTAAAATCTTGGTAAAGATGAGACCTTTCTTCCTTTTCCATCTTATTTTCGATTATATCTTTTCATTTTCGATTTCTATCTTTTCTTTTCATTTTTGGTCAATGAAAGTCAAATATCGTTGATTATCGATTTCTCGATTAAATCTTGATTAAGACGAGACCACTTCGATTTATTTTCTATTTCCATTTCATCTTCTATAATCTTCTTCTATTTTCTCATTTTCCATCGATGAAGTCTTTCTATTCGCGAATGTTGATTGTTGAAGCGATTAACCTTCATTATTTCAAATCTGTAGTGAGTGATCATCGAGATCTCTTTCTATACTTTGGGATCGTGATAGGTTACCTTCGATTAATCGACGAAAGTTTATGATTAAGATGAGATCTTCACCTTTTCTTTTCGTGTGGCACGATTCCATTGGAGAATGATCCTCGATATCATTTCTCCATCGTGTTTTAGCACATAAATCAAATGCGCATCCTCCTATAGTATGATCTTCGTCATAGATTGCGCTACGATGGCTTAGCGCTACATTGGACCCGATTCATCCGATTGACCACTAACTTTACATTTTCGTCAATATTATCTTGGTTTACTTTTATGTCAATATTATATCTTGTTCATATTATCTTGATCATATTATTGTTCATATTATCTTATTACCATTGTTCATATAATATTCATACTTATTCATCTAACCCTCTTTTTGTTTCTTTGTTCATACTTTAATCAAAACACAATAAAAATATCGAAACAATAAAAGACTAATTGGTGGACTGTTGGTTACTATCCTTTGCTTGGAGATTTGGTTCAAGGCTTAGTTTAGGACACCTCGCACACACACGGCTTCCTCTTGGGCTACCTTACAATGAGACCTTTTATTTCATGTTATCCCCTGTATTTTACATGTACCCCTCTCCCAATTCCGATGTACGCATTCGTTGTTTCTTTGATTGTGGTTTGTTTACTAGAAGCACCCCTAGGGACTAGCATAGACAACCCATTTTCAAACTAATTCTCGATTCGTCGTCGAGCTATTTTCAAACAAACCTCTTTTCAACCAAACCCTCGACTCGTCGTCGAGCCATTTTCAAAATCAACCTCTAACCAAACTCTTTTCAAACTAACCTCTTCGCATACAAATAAACCCTTGATCCAACGTCAAGTGGATTTTCACAATAAAACTCAAAAACGACTAACAACTATCGCAACTCTTTTCAAGGTGAAAAATGGGGGTTCAAGTCTTTGATCTCTCTTCGGTTGTTTAGGTGCGGGTTCTCTTACTCGTGTGTGAGCAATTGACGCCTTTAAAAACAAACCAACTATCCTTGTTTCGTGGGCGTACCACGAACTACGACTACTCTGATTCTTTATTCTCGTCCGAATAAAGATACGTAGGCACAAGATTGCGATGATCTTGGCGAGCACACTTTTTCTTTTTCCACCTTTTCCACACTACCATCTTTTTCCACTTTTACCCCGTAGTCGAACTACGATTGCTCTGATTACTCATTCTCGTCCGAATGAGCATACGTAGGCACAAGATTGCGATGATCTTGCCGAGCACTCTATCCTTTAACCACCCATTTCCCCCTTAGCATCCTTCCCTTTTATCTTACCTTTCCGCATTTATTTTTGAGAAGAAAACAAACAAGCTTAGCTAACGAGTATCACGATTCAAATCAAGAGGTTCCCGTTGAGTACAACGGACGTGAGGGGGTGCACGTACCTTCCCCTCACGTAACCGACTCCCGAACCCAGAATATGGTTGCGACGACCATGTTCTTATTCATCCCTTAAAGGTTTTCTCGATATTTTCCTTTCCCTCTTTTGGGATAAATAAAGTTCGGTGGCGACTCTGTTGAACCTTTCCGCGCCTTTCGCGCGAAGGGTCGTGTCTTCGATTAAGCAATTTTTTCGAGGTGTGACAGCTGGCGACTCTGCTGGGGATATGATGAGTGAGATTTATTTGGAGACATCAACAAAAGGTTGAAGTAAAGAACTCAATGAGGAATGCCCACTGACTCGGAGGAATGTTTATTGGTTGAGCTGAGGATGACAACTTTATCAACAAAAGGTTGAAGAACTTCATGAGGAACGCCCATGAACTGAAGGAGATGCCCCTGACTGGGCTGAAGATTACTTGAGCTTGATCAACAAAAGGTTGAAAACTTTGTGAGGATCGCCCACGGATTTGCTGAGGATGCCCCTGACTGGGTTGAAGATGCTCTTGTAGTCTCGAGATTGATCCTGGATCTTACGCATGTATGAATGCTTGATTTTGTAATGATGTGCAATGCAAATGCTGAAGCCCAGAGATGCAAGTGCTGGGGAAGTATGATTGGTTTTTTGGGATGCACATGATGCAAATGATGTCTATGATGTCGAATGCATATGATTGCAGACGGGTGATTGCATATGTTTTAAAGGTGCCAGCGTGGTGGACTTTTGGTAGTTGCCAATGAGGATTGGACTTTTGGGCGGTGGGAGGGATTTGATTTCCTCGACACTCCGTTCGTTGAAGACGCCATGATTGAAGCAGACGAAGATGCTCTTAAGGCCTCAAGTTTGATTGCTTAATGATAAGTCGTTTCTGAGAAGACCACGACTTTGTGTTTGATGATCAGGATGACCTGGAAATAAGCATAGCGACGTGATCAACTCATGAAGAGTGTGTTTTTACTCTGGATTTGAAGATTGATAGTGTCTGGCAAGGTATGCTTGTCCAAGTTGAAGGTACGGAAGGGATTTCCCTACTGCAATGGGTCTTGCTCTAGTCTGAACATGGTAATGGTCTGCCCATTATTAACCAGTTCTGAAGACATTTGATCTTTGAAAGTTGAGCTTTGCTGTGCTTTGAGAAGGCTTGCCCCTGATTGAGCTTTTGAAAGATTTGCCCCAGGCTGTGGGTTTTGAGGGAGTCTTGATTCGGCTCAACACCACTGAGAGTTCAGGTTCCTCTTTGATTGCCCCTTGTTGGAATTGCTTTGATGTCTGGCACTGATTTGTAGTTAAAATTTCACCTTCACACATGGTAATCTTAATGCAATGCTCATGCAAGTTTTGAACAAGTGTCGTTTATTCGAGTGTCGTGATAGTGAGACGAATGAACCGTTAGTCCAGACGCTGTACTGATTTTGATAGTGTGAAAGATATAGCAAGGAGAATGACACTAATGCTGAAGATTAGCAGATATGGGGAGTCAGTTTACGCAACCTTGCAATAGTATGCTTTCAGAATAAACCTCGCCTCAATTAGGTCTTTCGAGGGTTGTTACATGGTCTGGTTCACGGTTTATGAATAGTTGTTAGTTGTTTTGAGATTTGATTATGAAAATCCGCTTGACGTGGGATCAAGGGTTTATTGTATGCGTTTGATTATTTTGAAAATGATTTGATTTGTTAAAAGAAGAGGCGTCAATTGCTCACACACGAGTAAGAGAACTCGCACCCAAACAATCGAAGGAAGATCAAAGACTTGAACCCCCATTTTTCACCTTAAAAGAGTTGCGATAGTTGTTAGTTGTTTTTGAATTTTATTATGAAAATCTGCTTGACGTTGGATCAAGGGTTTATTTGTTATGAAAAGAGTTTGGTTTGAAAAAGGATTTGGTTAGAGGTTGATTTGAAAACGGGCTCGACGACGAATCGAGAGTTTGGTTGAAAAAGGTTGATTGAAAATGGCTCGACGACGAATCGAGAATTAGCTTGAAAATGGGTTGTCTATGCTAGTCCCTAGGGGTGCTCCTAGTAAACAAACCACGATCAAAAGAAAACTAAATGCGTACATCGGAATGGGGAGCGGGGTACATGTAAATTACAAGGGATGACATGAAATAAAGGGTCTCATTGTAAGGTAGCCCAAGAGAAATCCGTGTGTGTGTGAAGTGTCCTAAACTAAACCTCGAACCAAAGTTGCCAAGCAAATGATCATAACCAACAGTCCATCAATTATTTTTTTAGGTTTCGATATTTTTAGTGTTTTTTGATTAAGGTATGAACAAATAAAGAATGGTTAGATAAATATGAATATGGATAAGTATGAATATGATATGAACAATGATAAGAGTATGAATAATAGAATCGAGATAATATGAACAAGGTATAATATAACATAAAATTGGTCTCGTCTTAATCGGAATT
The DNA here is from genome assembly GCA_022829125.1 of Lathyrus tuberosus. Taxonomy (NCBI): domain Eukaryota; kingdom Viridiplantae; phylum Streptophyta; class Magnoliopsida; order Fabales; family Fabaceae; genus Lathyrus; species Lathyrus tuberosus. Next base: position 2,617,897 of record JALAZF010000461.1, read on the forward strand.
TAATCGAGAAATCGATAATCAACGATTTTTGACCTTCATTGACCAAAAGTGAAAAGACATAAGATAATGAAAAATAAAATCGAAATAGAAACAAAATCAGTCTCGTCTTAATCTGAATTTAATCGACAAATCGATAATCAACGATTTTTTACTTTCATTGACCAACTAAAAGAATATATATCGAAATAGACATAAAAATCGGAAAAAACTTAGAAAGGTCTCATCTTTACTAAGATCTTAAATCGAAAAATCGATAATCTTTAGTATTTGATTTTCATTGACCCAAAAATGAAATAAAAATAAAAGAAATGAAAAAAAATCGAAAATAATAAGAAAAAAAATAAAGGTCTCACCTTTATCAAGATTTAATCGAGAAATCGATAAATCATTGGTATTTGGTTTTCATTGACCAAGAAGTGAATAAAAAATGAAATAAAAATAATAAAAATCGAAAATGACAAGAAAAAAAATAAAGGACTCACCTTTATCAAGATTTAAAATCGAAAAATCGATAAATCTTAATATTTGGTTTTCATTGACCCAAAATGAACAAAATAAATCAAAACATTAATAAATAAATAGTAAATAGGCCTCATATAAATCAAGAGTTGAATCAATTTTGAGAAAATCAACTAAATCTTGAGTGTTGTTATGTCATTGGCCCAAATGAAAAGAAAAACGAAATGAAAATAAAAATCCAAAATAAAATCTAAATGGAATAAATCAAGAAATAGTAAAGCAATATAGTAGATCAAGTAAGGGAGGCGTAGCAAACCAGGAGGGTGGTATGAGAACCATCCATCATGGGTCCTAAAGCCCATGAACTAAAAAAAAAGAAAATCTAAGCAATAAGCAAGGTGGGGTGATGTATAGGAACATGGGTATGCATCCAAGAAATCAAAACGGGCTTTTCCAAGCCCAACATTCAAACAACCATAACAAGGGCACGGTGGACCAAGAGAAACAACAATAAATCATGCAATATGGTCATAAAAAAACAAAAAAAACCCGGTCAAGTAAAACAGCAACAGCAACAGGTTTCTTTTAAAAAACAGGTTCGTCAAATCATTAGGTTAGCAAAGCAAAGTAGGTTAAGAGTTACACAAAGAGAGAAAAGAGATCACGAAGGAAATAGTGCAAGAACGACCGCCATGGAAGTTTCTCAACCTTCTTTGCGATTTAGTTTTGTTTCTTGCGCGACCCGATGTAGGTTAGTACCAGATTGGGTTTTGATTTCAATCTCACTTCTTCTTCTTTTTCTTGTTTCTGGTTCTGATTTGAGATTTGAAATTAATCTGGGTTGGGTTGTTGTTATGAGAAAGGTTGAAGAAGGGTTAGGTTCGGGTCGTTGATTAAAGGTTAAAGAAGCTTGTGTCTGAGAAAGGTTTGTGAATCATTGTTGAAAGGAAGGTAAGAAGATTGAGAAAGAGGAAGATGGCTATGGAAGAAGGAACTGTGTAAAGTAGTATAATGAGGTGCTTTGAAGGTTGTTTGGGAGTGATTTGAGCAGAGTGATTTTGGCTTCCATCAGCTTCCAAAATGAGGGTGAATCGGTGGTTATTTATAGAAGGATTTTGAGGGTAGAATGGGAAGAGGATGTCAAGAATTGTGAGCTGGAATGAATAACGGCTTTCTGAAGATTCTTTTTTTGTGATTTGGTTTGTGGTTGGTTTTGGTGAATTGAGTCGTTTGCGGTTTGTGCATTTTGTCGTACAAGTTGTTTCGCAGGTTGTGGTTGATTATGTGTGAGGGGCCAACTTTGTAGCTGAAAGTTAATAGGAAGGTCGTACGGGTTTCTTGGAATTGGTTTTGGTTATTTTGTGGTTCATGGCTTTGTGCTAGCTAGATGAAAGTATTGATGTGTGAATTTGATTCCCTGGGTTGCGTATTTTGTCTTGGTTACGGGTTATGCGTAAGCGGATCGTGTCGTGGAATCCGTTTTGCAAAGTTGTTATGGGTCACTAAGTTGGAATTTCACAGGCTGTTATATTTTTTTCTTTCTTTTTCTTTTCTCTTAATTTGAAAATAGATTATTTATGTCATGTGCAGGTAGTGCGTGGTACCTTGTTCATGTGTGTGTCGCGACTGATAGAAGTTGGTGGTGCATGCTTTGTGGTGTTGGCGAAGGTCTGTTATTAAAGAAGGTTGTACGCATTTTTGGCATATCCTTGGTTAATTGTGCTGCTGCAGGTGATTTGAAATGTATTGAATGGTAGCTCTTGTGACTTATGAAATCTGAAGGTTGTGAGACTTGAGATATTTGGCTTGGGCCGTGTGGCCTTTATGAGGCACTTGTTTCATTAAATCCTTTTTGCAAGTTGTAATTAATTTTTTTTTGCAATGATTAGTGGGCTGCATTTCACAATTCTAACTTGGGCTTTAATTAATTTTTGCACCCTTAGAAACTCGTTCAAATGAGGTCTTGAATTATAAACCTCCAATTGGGCTTGAATTAATGTAACTTGTATTAAACCCGTACCATAATCATGAATAAGGAAACTTTGCAAAAATTGATTATCCATACCGAGATACTTATTTTGAGACCAAACACAATAAAACACTCCTGAAAACCTCTTGCGTAAAATATGAATTTTCCTCATTAGAAACCATATTTAAGACAAGTTAACCAAAGTCTTAAATCAATCCTTGAGGCATGCAACTAAAGATGAATCAATCTGGAATTGGAATGAATGAACTCTTTTTGGATTTTTCTTGAGCCAATACTTGATTTCAACAAATGAAACTTGAACATGCACCCTCCATTGCCACTCTTGAACTATGTTGCAACCTTGACACAAAACTTGCAAGACTCGATTGAATTTTCCAAGCTGATCCACAGATCTTATAAACCAAATTCCACCGTTGTTCAAACTCTTAATTTGAATTGACCTTGAGAAATAAAATTGGCCATAAATCCATCTTGGACTTGGAATGAACACATTCTAATAATTTGATCCACACAAAAATAACCTAAATTGACACAGAACCTTGACTGAACCTCAAACACACGCCACTTGAATTGCACATCCTGGCTTTGATGAGAAAACGACATACATTTTTTGGATTTTCTGAATAAAGGTTAGTGGATGGATAGTACAGATGAAATATATACAGGTAGGACAAATTTGGGGTATGACAGACACCAAAACACCTCTTTCCTCCCATAGAATAGAAGGAACTACAATCACTCTAATTTCCCTGTCTCAGGAATACGTAGGCATAAGATTGCAAAAATCTTAGCGAGCATACTAATCAAAAACCCAAAATCCCGTACCTTCAGACATAAATCAAAAAGCATCAGACCTGACATCTTAAAACCTCACAGATAATCCAGACACTTGTATTCTTAAGAAAATAACCCTAAGAAGGACCCCCTATTTTGAAAGCATCTGTAAACCAACAGTTTTGATTGTTTAAACTCAGTATGCAAGCAGGGTTAATTGGAGACATCTATTTCCCTTCCTTAATCAGCTCAACAGGATAAAAAATGAATCGAACTGTAGTACCAAAGCGATAGTGATTCGAAACCACAAAAATCACGCTACAACCGGTTACTCTGCACAAATTTGCAATTTCTGCTGCATTTTTGGGACAGCAACCTTGCACACTCCTTGTTCTTGGATTCTACATGGTTATAGCATTGTGTGGAACATTCTAGACATCTCTAGACATTTCAAGACCATTCAAGACTCTCCACTTATATTTATTCCAATGCCTCACTTTAAATTACGTGCACCATGTTCCTTGATTTCCTTGCATGTCAACCTTTGGTTTGAAGCTTACATTGGGATTGCTACCGAGTTAACTTCATAACTAACCGAGTTAGCTGCTTGACTCGGTGCGTCAAGTGTAACTAACTCCTAGCCTAATGATCAGTCACCATTTTTCTATAGTTATTATCATTTTAACAGGTGAAAGTATGGGAATTATTTACATTTTTCATATAGTTTGAGTGGTTTATATGTCAGTTTCTTTAATTTCGTATTTATATATGTTTTAATCATTTCTAGTATTTTTTATCCTTTTGGGAAGGTTAACGTGTTATGTAGGTCGGATGAAGTCAATGATATGGTCAGAAAAGGAACGCGGCGAATTTTTAGAAAGATTGGAAAAATCTATTTTTCTGCATGTTTTTCATCATGATAGGCGTGCAGTATTTTGATCATAACTGGAGCATCGTAAATCAAAACAACGTGGGTCCAGTGGTAAATGAAAGCTAAGATCAAGGGCTACAAATTTCATGAAGACATTTTGGCAGATTCGACACTGTTCATACGCGTATTGCCTCATTTCATACTCGTATCGAATGCTGAAAAATGCTGAAAATGTTGTTTCTCTGCCCATACGCGTATGGCCTGCCCCCATACATGTATTGCCTGCCCCCGTACATGTATGATACGCCCAGAACATTCTCATATGCTCCCGTACGCATACCATACGCTCCCATACGCGTATGGTGTAGCGAGCGAAACTGGACGTGTTTCTTAAGCACTGTCGCTCTTTGGGGTTACTACAGTTCGATTCATTTTTATCCTATTAAGCTGATGAAGGAAGGGAAATAGATGTCTCTAATTTACCCTGCTTGCATACTGAGTTTAAACAGCGGTCTGTTAGGTTACGGATGCTATATGGTAATGGGGCCTTTTTCTTCTTACTCTCTTTCTTAGGGTGAAATGACAGGACGGTTCAGGGGTAGGATGTTAGGACTGATGCTTTCCAATTAATGGGTGAAGGTATGAGATTTGGGTTTTTATTTAGTGTGCACGCTAAGATTTTTCTTTCAATCTTATGCCTACGTATTCCCGTTTACCGAAATAGGGAAATCAGAGCGATCGTAGTTCCTCCTATTCTATGGGAGGAAATGGTGTTTTGGTGTCTTGTTCAAAGCCCAAGACGTGAAGCTAAAAGTGATTTATATCTTGTTCAAAGCCCAAGATGTGAAGCTAAAGGGTCTATTTGTATCTTGTTCAAAGCCCAAGATGTGAAGCTAAAAAGTTTCGTCTTTAGAGAGAACTTGTCATCTCTAAAGAGGGTCTGTTTATCACAATTGTTGGGTGACAGACTATAAAGGAGGATTACTTTAACCGGGATATGCGAATCCTAGCAATGCCATAATTTCCTTTATAGGGGATTTTAACCTGAAGGAGAAGACTTTAACTCAGTGTAGAGAAATGCTATCTTTCCTTAGGAATTTCTCATGCTAAAAGAAGGACAGTGGCATGGATGTAGATAATCCAGAGGCTTGCCGCTTACAGCAATTAGATGAAAGGAGTTGTTGATGTTTGTATCCTATGAACGAGGCACAGTTTTGATGCTAAAAGTTTGATTGACTCAACCGGGGTTTCCTTATACAAAGCCTAAGAGGAGGCTATCGACCCAACAAGAGGGTGTTTTTATATGTCTCGTACGAAGCCCGAGAGAGATGCTAAAAGGGTTGACTCAACAAGAGAGACTCTTTGTATCTTGTACGAAGCCCGAGATGAAGGCTAAAAGGTGGTCGACTCAACCAGAGAGTTTTTTTATACTCAACAAGAGAGTGTTTTGTATCTCGTACAAAGCCCGAGATAGAGGCTAAAAGGATTATTGACTCAACAAGAGAGTCCTTTTTTGTATCTCGTACGAAGCCCGAGATGGAGGCTAAAGGATGGCTATTTCAGCTGAGTGACAGGTCCAGTATGTTGGTTAAAAGAGAAAATCAGTTCTTATATGAGTAATGTTTGCACTCAGGGATTTTGATTCAGGGATCAGGGATATTTCCTGTTCTTTAAGGAAATGGGAAATCCAAAGGGGATTGGGACTGTCCGAGTCTACGGGTTTCATCCCCTAGTTTTGAAAGGATCTTGAGAATGTGTTTGAGACTCAAGGAAATTAGACTCTCCAAGTCTAGAGTTTCATCTTTTGTACTATTCTTAAAGAAACAATAGTAGCACGTTCATGGTAGAAGGATCTAGACTCTTTGAAAAACTGTTCTATTAAGATGACTAATTTTTGTTCCTATACCTCTAGGAGGTCGTCGGGACAATTTGTACGAAGCCCAAGAGGAGGCTGGAATCTTTTAAGAAGCCGAGGGACAATTTGTATGAAGCCCAAGAGGAAGCTATCATTCCCGGAGGAAGAAATCATTTATACGAAGCCTAAGAGGAGGTTGTGAATACTTCTAAGAAGCTGACGGGTCCTTGTACAACACCCAAGAGGAGGCGGGGATGCTTTTAAGAAGTCTGTGGGTCCCCAAACCCCGAGAAATTCAAGACAGGCTATTCACAGAGAATAGATCAAGCCAGGAAAGTTTGAGAATTTGGAAGAAACTCAAGAGATGCCATTCACGGAGAAAAGATCATCTCTGGGGAGTAGAGTTTCTTTGACGATTTCTAAGGGTGACAGTCTGTGAAAGGGTTCACCGAGAATGCTGCCTTTCACTTCTCCGTATTGTTTAACCCCAAGAGGATGGAAGACTGTGTCTGGTAATCCTATGGGGATCTAGTTTTATCTATTTAAGAGTGATCAACAGGGCTTAGTGCTAGACGTAGTTGCCGAGGAAACTCTAAATATCTATACTAGTATTACACAGTTGATATGAGTTTATGAAAGAAGACTTACAGTGAAACAGCCCCACAATACAGTTATATGTATATGAAAGCGGATAAAGAAAGCATATAACCACTTACTCGGTTGTAGAGCTTCCATGCCGTTTTGTTAGTTGTTCAACAAAGAAAGATTGAAGACAACAGTATATTCAAAATCAAAGGAGAAAGTGCTTTGAAAGAAAAATTGGGGCTTACAGCTCAAGGAGAGGCCCAGGGTTTTATCAGTGATGGCACTGTGGTTTTGAATTTGTAGAGAGGGGCTTATACAGGTGACTGAGGCTAAAAAGGTTTTCTGTATAAAGGGGTGGGTCTTACACTCTCTCAAGAGGCCCAAAAAGGTTTTAAAGAAAAAAAAGTGGGACTTATAACACGAGGGTAGGCCCAGATGAATTTTTCATTTGAAATGGCGATCGCGCCGAGATTTTGAAAATGCAGTGGGTCTTATACAATGACTGAGGCCCAAGATAATTTGGTTTTCAAAAGGGGTTGGGTCTTACACTCTAATAGAGGCCCAAAAGTTTTGAATGGGTCTTATAGCTCGAGGAGAGGCCCAGATGGTTTATTTTTAAACGGGCGACGATCGCGCCGAACTTTTCTTTTAACGCAGAGGGACTTATACAATATCTGAGGCCCAAAAAAGGTTTTGGTTAAAAGGGGATTGGGTCTTACACTCTAACAGAGGCCCATGAGTGTTTGAAAATGATTGATGAGAGTGAAAATCAAAGAAACCCTAATTTATTCTTTTAAAAGTAAATATTAAAAGAAAATCAAGGAAAAATACCAAGTGAATTTGAATAAACCACTTATGATTTTTGTTTAAGGTTTGAAAAATGAAGTTTTAATCACAAGAGATATTAAAACTCACTTGGTCTTGATTTTTCAAGATTAATGTTCATTTTAAAATGTTTAAAACAAATAAAAATGAATTTATTCACAAAAATACTAATTATATTAAATAAATAATACAAACTTAATTTTTTTTGTGGAATAAAATATGTCAACATTTTTGTGATTTTTTGCAAAAAGAACCAATCAAAAATAATTAAAATTGAAAAAGTTATTAATTTTCCAATTAATTAATAAAACATGAAATATTGGAAAAAATGGCAAAATATGAAGGAAAAAAAACACAAAATGGCATGGGTGGGGTTTGAACCCACGACCTCAAGGTCACAAGGCGCGCACCTTACCACTGGGGTGGTGATACATCCATTATTTGAAGTGAAATCTTAAACATACAAGTCATGCCTTGGTTTTAGGCCTGGCCCAAGGCAAGGCAAGGCGAGTTTTGGCTCAGAAACGTGAAGGTCATAACTTTCTCAATTCTTAATGGTTTGAGAAAAAATTTATATGCATCTAGACCAAAATTTCACAAGGAATCCAATGGTGGTGGTAGTTTTTCCAGATCACACTCCCTCCTCAAAACCCGATAGTGGTTTGGAAAAAGGCCTATAATTGCATTTTTTATGCTACACTTTGATACAGGCATGAATTACATGATCAATTGGTTCAAACACAACATATATAACATGTATGAGGTGTGCATGATCAGTGGACTTCAAAGCATTGCATATTTTGGAAAGTTCAAGTCATGGGGCTTACCTCTTTTTGAGCTTTTTGGAGTTTTTGTGCAATCTATCAAGCCTCTTGTTCCAGAAATGATTTGATGCTTTAGACACACTCAAATGAGCCCTTAGAAGCTTTTAGGATGATTGGAATCAGCTGGTACCTGCAAAAACACAAACTGGACCTTTCTTGCAAAAGGGGTTAAAAGTGACCAAAATAGCAACTCTCTCAAATGGTGTTCTAGATGGGGGGAACCATTTGGGACAGTTCAAGGATGATATTTGGAGTGTGTTTGAGGTTTTATGTGGTTTGGAAAGTGACTGAATCAAGACATGGCTTAAAAAATGCACAAAGAGCCTATTTTGAGGTTTTGAGAGGTGACTTTGTGATTTTGTGATTACAGGTCACTTGTGAGAGTTTGGATCACCTACATATGATGTTTATGAGGTGTGTGTGTGATTGGTTTGATTGAAAAAACTCTCAAACTCAAAAACTCAGAGTTACCTTGCTAAAGAAGGCATTTTTGCCAAGAAAAAGGGATTTTGTGGAAAGCATCTGTTTGATGGCTTTGGTGTACTCAAACTGAGCACAAATGAGCTCTATTTATAGTAGAGCAAGTTTGTTTTAGGATCAATAGTGAATGGCAACTGCAGCAGAGGTTTGGCCAATGTTGTCCAATGAAAATCCAAGTCTCCTCTAGCCATTGACTAGAGGTTAGAGCACAGAGCTTTGGTTCCCTACTTGTTGGAGAAATCTTGACTGAATTCAGTTGCAAATATGTCAGTCCATACCACCTCTAAGCACCTATTAAATGCTCCAATCCAAAATTGGAGTCTTGTCCCTCTTTTAGGCAATTCAAGGTTTGGTATGCTACTTCTTGTTCCAAAGACATTGGAGGCTTGGCTCAGTGATTGTCCCCGTTAGATTTGATCCTCAGACGTGTCCAAGATGATGACAAGGCTTGAAATTGGCTGATTTTGGCAAATCGACCAAAAATGCAAAATTCTGCCTTGCCTTGGCAGTTTTCAGCAAGGCATTTTGCCACTACCATAACTCTTAGCTCAAATTGAATTTGGTGATGTTCTTGGCCATTTTGGCAAGCCCTTATATGATACAGCAACTGTTTGATCATATTTGGTTTTGATACTTTTTGGATCCAAGTGAAAAATGTCCCTACATTTGGAAAAAAGTGAAGGCAGATTCTGACTTAGTGAAAATTTCACTAAGTGTTGGAAAAAAAAGTGACATTTTCACTTTTTGTGATTTTGATCAATCCATAACTCAAAATCCATGAAGAATTGGAATTAGGTCTAGTTGAAGTTTTTGTAGAGGGCCATGAGATCTACAAATCAAGCTTTGGATGGGGAAAAATGGCTTTGTGGTTTAGGAGTTATGATCCTCCAAATTTGGTACCCTTGCCACTTTGTTCATAACTTAGAAAATTTTCTAAGTTTTTATGGTTACCCCTTTTACAAGTTATCCCACTTTCTTTGATTTTTCTTGATTAATGATGATTCAAATCATACATTAACATCATTTTAGGGTTAAAAATCCATTTTTGTGAAAAATCTCAAAAAGTCAAAGTTGACTTTTGTGCACGGTTGAGTTTTTATCAGATGAATTCCAAACTGTGCAATCCTTTAGGAAATCATGTCCTTGACCTAAATCAAACTTGATGGACATGTTCCATGGGTGTTATAGGGTATATTGAATCATGTCTTAGGGCTTGGGAGCATGTCCTGGTCCAAAGTCAAAGTTACAGTTGACTTTTCCCGCGAAACCCTAATTGTGGTTCAGATGAAATTGAAACTTGTTGCTCAAGCTTCTTGGATCAACCCATTGTTACAAATGGATCAATGTGGTGTACTAGGGACCCTCAAATCCTCTCTTGAGGTCTTGGCTCATGATTTGTCCCAAAAGTCAACTTAGGGGTGAATTAGGTTAAGAAACCCTAATTCCTGATTTTTTATGACTGCATCCCCTGAGGCAAAATTGACTTAATGATTGGGGTCATGAGGTTCCATGGGGCATATTAGGTTATGTTTTGAAGTATTGGCTCATGCCCAGAGGAAAATTTCTATCTGGAGGCTCTGGTCGACCAAAACCCTAATTTGGTGACACTGGTGATCTCGAGGCTTGATCCACCTAGAAGGGAGCAACCTTGTGCTTAATCCTTGAAGCAGGAGTCCTTTTGATCCATTGTGGATGTTTGAGAGGTTTAGACAAATTGAAGATCATGTCATTTCTTGATTGATCCTTTGTCTAAAAGCTCTGAGAGGGCTTGAAACCCTAATTTTGACTGTAGTAAGTGTTCACCCATCTTTGGGGAGACTAATGAGGCATAATGATACACCCATATTGTGATGATGATTTTCACACTGATGGGACTCTTTGTGGTCAAAATTTGGGGTATGACAGATGCCCCTATTTAATCTTCTTGGACCCGAAGGTGCGAATGACGAAGCTGTTCGGGCATTCGGGGTGCAAGAGGATTAAACATCGGAATACCTGAAATTTTGATGGTGGTTATGAATGGTATCTTACGCATTCATCTTCTTTTGCTAAGCAATGATGCTTAGAAAAGGTAAACTTCCCCTCGATCTTGGTTTCCTACCAAGGAACTAGTCTTAGTTTCAGGAATGAACTTCCCCTCGATCCTGGTTTCCTACCAAGGAACTTGTCTCAATTTCCGAAATAAACTTCCCCTCGGTCCTGGTTTCCTACCAAGGAACTAGTCTCAGCTTATAATGTAAACTTCCCCTCGATCCTGGTTTCCTACCAAGGAACTGGTCTCATTTTCTGATGTAAACTTCCCCTCGATCATGGTTTCCTACCAAGGAACTGGTCTCAGTTTCTTTTGTCAATAAACTTTCTTGATAAGGGACGCTGTACGTAGCAATTTTCCTCAAACTTCTCGCCGAATTTTCCTGGAGAGATGCCATTTGATGGAAAAAGATTAATGTCAGACCCGCTGGGGAACCCAATCGTCTGAGTTGTAGAGGTACACAAACTTCTCTATTGGAGACGCCATTTGTTTATACTGGGGAAAGCGAGTTTCTTGAGAGACTGTTTCCGCTTGGAGTCTTATATCATACTTTTCTCGGGATCTTCCAGGAGAAACGCCATATGATGGGATCCAATCTTGAGGTGCTGATGACCTTTTCATCAGCGGGCTTTTCAGAGAAAAAATGTTGTATTGCCGAATCTCTGATTAAGAGGCTTTCTCTGGGGATTTTTCTTAATCCGGGAAAGCAAAAATATCATCTTCAATGGCGAAGAGTGACATCGGTTGAAGGTTCTCTGGTCTTTCAGAGGTTCAAGTTATCAAAGTGGTCAAGGACCAATTCTGATCCAGAGATAAACTGGAGGAGAGAGATTGTTCAGACGCAACCTTTCTTGACGAGGAAAGAACTTACAACTCGATTGAGAAGACTCTTATCACTAGGGGACAAGACCAACTAGAGTGATAGTGATGCAATATGAATGTGAATGCAAATAAAATGCATGATGTATGTATGTATATGCTGACAAAACTGACACGACACACAGACTAATGGATGAACATGACTGGATACTCGGCCATCGCGGGGCAAAGAAGTATCGCTGGTCCAAAAGTAGTAATTCTACCTTGCTTAGGAGAAACGGTCCCTATTGGGAGCGACGCTGGTCGGGCTTAGGAGATAAGAACTCATCCAAGGGTGTCTGATGGAGTATTCGCATCTGACATAGCTGATCCTTCATTCAGGCGCACTAGTTTAGAAGAAGTACTTTGATTCTGCACTTTGAAGTTCGATTACTTCTGACAAAGCGATTGATGTTCTTTCGATGTTCAACTATCAAAAGAAATTGCCATTTTTTTTTAAAAGCAGAAAAAGTTTTAAAAGTAAATTCATTTTTGTTTTATTTCAAGAATCGTTGATCATGTTAAAATGTCGTCCTGTAAAGCTAAAACAAATAAGAATTGCAAACAAAAGCACAAGGGCTCAAATTTTATTGATAGGATGGAAATCAGCCAAGCGCGTGATTCCATAGAGTATTTACAAATTTCAAAAAATGGTAATTTACAGGAAGAGGGCTACATTGAAACATAACGACCACTATCCTTTTACCAACTTTGAATTCGGGGCATCCTAAGCTTCCGTCGAAGATGACCGTGACTGGCGTTTTTCTGATGGACGACGTAACTGCTGCTGAGGGATTTGCTCCTTTGTTGAACGTAGTTACTTGCCATTATCCCTAATTTTTGCCTGGATTGTACTTTGAGATTTCCAATCCATCGGGATGATTTTTGATTATGTCTCTAATTTTTTCCTGGACCGCCCTTTCGAGTTTTCAATCCACCAAGACGTTTTTTTTAGGCGAAGTATTTCTTGACTACATCAACATTCGTGGGTCAGGAAAATTCCTCTCCGTCCATGGTTGCAAGTCCCAAGGCGCCGCCTAAGAAAGCTTTCTTGACCACGTAGGGACCGTCATAATTCAGAGTCCACTTGCCCCGAGAATCAGCGAGAAATAATTGTATCTTCTTGAGCACGAGGTCTCCCTTCCTGAAGACGTGAGGTCGGACCTTTTTGTCGAACGCCTTCTTCATTCTCTGTTGATACAACTGACCATGGCATAGTGCCGTTATTCTCTTTTCTTCGATCAAGTTTAATTCGTCGTGTCGACTCTGACACCATTCAGCTTCTGTAAGCTTATCTTCCATCAATACCCGGATTGATGGGATATATACTTCTATGGGAAGCACTGCTTCCATGCCATATACTAGAGAGAAAGGGGTTACCCCTTTTAAAGTGCAGACAGATGTGCGATAACTTTGAAACGCAAAGGGTAACATCTCGTGTCAGTCTTTGTAGGTTACAACCATCTTTTGAACAATCTTCTTGATGTTCTTGTTAGCCGCTTCTACCGCGCTGTTCATCTTAGGTCGGTAGGGAGATGAGTTATGGTGTTCGATCTTGAACTCTCCGCACAACTCCTTCATCATCTTATTATTCAAGTTAGATCCATTATCAGTAATGATCTGGCTAAGAACACCATAACGGCAGATGATATTGTTTTTGATAAATCGGACCACCACTTGTCGGGTTACATTAGCGTATGACGCTGCTTCGACCAACTTGGTGAAATAGTCAATGGCTACCAGGAGGAACCGATGTCCATTCGAAGCTTTGGGCTCAATTAAGCCAATCATGTCGATTCCCCATATGGAAAAAGGCCATGGGGAAGAAAGAACTTTGAGATGCGTCGGCGGTACATGGATTTTGTCAGAGTATATCTGACATTTGTGACACTTCCTCATGTACTTGTAGCAATCGGACTCCATGGTCAACCAGTAGTACCCTGCTCTTAGAATTTTTCTCGCCATTGTGTGTCCGTTGGCATGAGTGCCAAAGGATCCTTCGTGAATTTCTTTTATCAGCATGTCTGCTTCTGGACTGTCTACACATCAGAGCAGGACCATGTCGAAATTCCGCTTATAAAGTGTATCACCGCTCAGAAAGAAGTTTCCAGCCAGTCTTCTGAGGGTTTTTCTGTCCTTTTTGGATGCCCCAGGTGGGTACTCTTGTTTCTGAAGGAAGCATTTGATATCATGATACCAAGGTTTGTCGTCTCTGACTGCTTCAATCGTGAAGATGTAAGCGGGCCGTTCAAGGCGCATTATGTCAATCTTAGGTAAGTCGTTCCATTGACCTACACTAATCATGGAAGAGAGAGTGGCTAATGCCTTAGCCATGTGATTCTCCTCACGAGGGTGTAGCGAGCGATTTTGGACGCGGTGCTTAAGCGCTGGTCGCTCTCTGCGGTTGAGCTTAAACTACAGGTCGATTCATTTTTTATCCTATTAAAGCTGATGAAGGAAGGGAAATAGATGTCTCCAATTAACCCTGCTTGCATACTGAGTTTAAACAGCGGTCTGTTAGGTTACGAATGCTATCAATGTGGGGGGGCCTTTGTACTGGTTATTTGTATTTTCGCCAATACTGATTTCTTTCTTTTTATCTGGGCAGAAGGTTTCTGGCGGGGAACAAGGATTAGGATGTTAGGACTGATGTTTTTGAATTACTGCTTTTGATATGGGATTTTGGGTTTTTTGTTTAGTGTGCTCGCTAAGATTTTTTCTTTCAATTTTATGCCTACGTATTCCCGTTTACCGAAACAGGGAAATCAGAGCGTTCGTAGTTCCTCCTATTCTATGGGAGGAAATGTTGTTTTGGTGTCTTGTTCAAAGCCCAAGACGTGAAGCGAAAGGTAGTTTGTATCTTGTTCAAAGCCCAAGATATGAAGCTGAAAGGTCTATTTGTATCTTGTTCAAAGCCCAAGATATGAAGCTAAAAGGGTGTTTGTCTTTAGAGAGAATTTGTCATCTCTAAAGAGGGTGTTGTATGTCACAACTGTTTATAAAGGAGAATTACTTTAACCAGGATACGCGGATCCTAGCAATGCCATAATTTCCTTTATAGGGGGTTTTAACCTGAAGGAGAAGACTTTAACTCAGTGTAGAGCAATGCTATCTTTCCTTAGGAATTTCTCATGCTAAAAGAGGGACAGTGGCATGGATGTAGATGATCCAGAGGCTTGCCGCTTACAGCGATTAGATGAAGGGAGTTGTTTGATGTTTGTGTACTGTGAACGAGGCATAGTTTTGATGCTAAAAGGTTAATTGGATTAACCAGTGGTTTTCTTATACAAAGCCTAAGAGGAGGCTGATATGTGTCTCGTACAAAGCCCGAGAGAGAGGCTAAAAGGTTTTGACTCAACGAGAGAATCTTTTGGTATCTCGTATAAAGCCCGAGATGGAGGCTATTGTTTATTTGGCTCAATAAGAACCTTTTTGTATCTCGCATAAAGCCCGAGATGGAGGCAAAAGGGGTAATTGACTTAGCAAGGGAGTCTCTTATGTGTCTCGTACAAAGCCCGAGAGAGAGGCTAACTTCACTGGAGAAGGATCATTATACAAAGCCTAAGAGGAGGCTATGGTGACTGTTTCAGTTAAGTGACAGGTCCATTATACTGATTTTAAAGAGAAAAGCAGTTCTTATATGAGCAACACTGTACTCATGAATTTGATTCAAGGATCCGGGTTATTCCTTTTCTTTAAGGAAGCGGGAAATCCAAAGGATATTGAGACTATCCGAGTCTGCGGGTTTCCTTCCTATTTAACGAAGGGGTCACTTGAGAATGTCTTTGAGACTCAAGGAAGTTAGACTGTCCAAGTCTAGAGTTTCATCTTTTATACTGTGTTTTGAGAAACAGTAGTAGACTCTACGAAAGGACTGTTCTATGCAGATGATTAAGTTATGTTCCTATACCTCTAGGAGGTCGTCGGGACAATTTGTACGAAGCCCAAGAGGAGGCTGGAAACTTTTGAGAAGTCGACGGGTCCTTGTACTAAGCCCAAGAGGAGGCTATCATTCCGAGAGGAAGAGATCATTATACGAAGCCTAAGAGGAGGCGGTGAATACTTCTAAGAAGCCGTAGGGTCCTTGTACTAAGCCCAAGAGGAGGCGGGTTGCTTATAGGAAGCCTGTGGGTCCTTGTATGATGCCCAAGAGGAGGCCGGTGCTTTTAAGAAGCCGATGGGTCCCCAAACCCCGAGAAATTCAAGGCAATGCTATTCACCGAGAATAGATCAAAGTCAGGAAAGTTCGAGAATTTGGAAGAAACTCAAAGATGCCATTCACGGAGAATACATTCATCTCTGGGAGTAGAGCTTCTTGACAATTCTTAATGAGGACAGCCTGAGAGAAGACTATATCTGGTGATCCTATTGGGGATTTAGTTGTCTATTTCTACGAATAAACGAAACGGCGTCACCTAGTTCTAGACGTAGTTGCCGGGGAAACTCTAAATATCTATACTATTATTACACTGTTGATATGAGTTTATGAAAGAAGACTTACAGTGAAACAGCCCCACAATACAGTTATATGTATATGAAAGCGGTAAATGAAAGCAATAACCACTTACTCGGTTGTAGAGCTTCCATGCTGTTTGGTTAGTTGTTCAACAAAGAAAGATTGAAAACGACAGTATATTCAAAATCAAAGGAGAAAGTGCTTTGAAAAAGAAAGATTTGGGGCTTACAGCTCAAGGAGAGGCCCAGGGTTTTATCAGTGAGCGCACTGTTTGAATTTGTACAGAGGGACTTATACAAGTGACTGTGGCCCAAAAATTGTTTTTTGTACAAAGGGATGGGTCTTACACTCTCTCAAGAGGCCCGAAAAGTTTAAAGAAAAAGAGTGGGGCTTATAACACGAGGGTAGGCCCAGATGATTTTTCCGTTAAAAATGGCGATCGCGCCGAGGTTTTCTTTTAACGCAGAGGGACTTATACAATAAGTGAGGCCCAAAAAGATTTTGGTTAAAAGGGGATTGGGTCTTACACTCTAATAGAGGCCCAAAAGGTTTTGAATGGGTCTTATAGCTCGACGAGAGGCCCAAGGTTCTTTTTGAAAAGGCGACGATCGCGCCGTTTGTTTTTGACGGTATCGGGACTTATACAATACACTGAGGCCCAAAAATGTTTTGGTCAAGAAAGGATTGGGTCTTACACTCTATTAGAGGCTCAAAATGTTTTGAAAATGATTTATGAGGGTTGAATTAATCCAAAAACCCTAATTTGTTTTCAAAAATATATTTAATTGAATAAAAATTCAATTAAAATGATCAAAATTGTTTAACACATGAAAAACAAATTGTGATTTTGGATTAATGCTTCAAAAATTAGGTATTGACCTACAAAATAATTAGAAAGCATTAAAAGTTGCAAAATCAATGTAGAAAAAATATTTAAAATGTCAAAAACAATTAAAATATTAATTCTTTGAAAAAACACAATTATATGAAATAAATAATATTTTTGGGATTTTTTGATAAAATAAAATATTTTAACATTTTTGTGAATTATTAAAAAAATAATCAACTCAAAATCATTAAAACTCAGAGAGAAATTAATTTTTGAATCAATTAAATAAAATCACAAAATTCAAATATTTGAATTATTCAAAAATGGCGCCAAGAACACGCGCGTGTTCTGGGTTTGCCCAGATTTGCATTTTCTCTCCAATCTCACTGAATACTTGATTATATCATGCAATCCACATACCAATCAACTCGTTTTAACCTCACGATCATGTCTATAACACTTAATTTCATTTAAATTAAACATAAAACATAAAATCACGAAGAAACCTCAAGAACCCTAATTTCTGCATGAAGGCTAGGATTTTTGATACACGATTCAAACAATGCAATTAATTGAGGGGAAACATTCCATGCATGATTATGAACATATGGCTAAATTATTGTGCGAGGAAATATGCATAGATTGAGAGATGACCAAGTATGTGCTTACCTCTAAGCTGTGACAGCAAATGCAATGTGATTTTTGATTTGGAGGTGTTACAGATGAGTGGTGATGATCTAAACAGCTTCCCTACACCCTATGGAGTGTGTTTGAATGGTTGGACTTGATTGAAATTGGCTGGATCAATTTGTGGTACCTCAACTGCACTTTGGTTAAAACCTTGAGCAACCAGCTGGTGATTTTGTGAAATTGGTGTTTCAGAAGTGATCTAAGTGTTTGATCAGCTCATATGTGATGTATGTGAGGTGTGTGAGTGATTGGTTTGATTGGAATTGCTCTCAAACTCAAAACCCGATAGTGACTTGCCTTAGAAGGTAAAATTGGAGTGAAAGAAGAGATTTTTAGGAAAGCATCTGTTTGATGGCTTTGGTGTACTCAAACTGATCACAATTGAGCTCTATTTATAGTAGAGCAAGTTTTTTTTGCAAGGAATAGTGAATGGCAGCTGGTAAGTAGGTTTGGCCAATGTTGGCAAATGAAAATCCAAGTCTCCTCTAGCCATTGACTAGAGGTTAGGGCACAGAGCTTTGGTTCCCTTGGTCTTGGATAAGTCTTGACTGATTTCAGATGAGAATGACTCAGTCCATGCCACCTTGATGCTTCCATTGAATGCTTCAATCCAAATTTGGAGTCTTGTCCCTATTTTGGCCATTCTAGGTTCAACATGTTATTTCTTGTTCCATGGACTTTGGAGGCTTGGCTTAGTGATTGTCCCCTTTAGATTCAATCCTCAGATGTGTCCAAGTGGATAGGAGCATTTGAATTTGGCTGATTTTGGCAAATCAAGCCAAAATGCAAAATCTGCCTTGCCTTTGACAGATTTCAGCAAGGTAACTTGACAATGTCATATCTCATGGGGTAAGTTGAATTTGGCAATGTTCTTGGCCATTTTGGAAAGCCCTTACATGATACAACAACTGTTTGAACAAGTTTGGTTTTGATCTCTTTTGATTCCAAGTGAAAAATCCCTATACATTTGGCAAAAAGTGAAGCAAAATCTGACATAGTGAAATTTTCACTAAGTGTTGGAACAAAGTGTGATTTCTTGATTTTGATCACTCCATAACTCAAAATCCTTAATGAATTGGACTTAGGTCTAGTTGAAGTTTCTGTAGAGGGTAATGAGGGCTACAAATCCATCTTTGGATGAGAAAAAATGGCCATGTGGTTTAGGAGTTATGATCCTCCAAAGTTAGTGTATTAGTGGTACTTTTTCCATAACTTAGAAAAATTTCTAAGTTTTATGGTTACCCCTTTTACAAGTTATCCAACATTCCTTGATTTTTCTTGATGAATGATGATTCAAATCATACATTAACATCATTTTAGGGTTAAAAATCCATTTTGGTGAAAAATCTCAAAAAGTCAAAGTTGACTTTTGTGCACAGTTGACTTTTTATCAGATGAATTCAAAATTGTGCAATTCTTCAGGAAATCATGTCCTTGACCTAAATCAAACTTGATGGACATGTTCCATGGGTGTAATAGGGTATATTGGGGCATGTCCTAGGGTTTGGGAGCATGTCCTGGTCAAAAGTCAAAGTTACAGTTGACTTTCCTCGCGAAACCCTAATTGTGGTGCAGATGAAATTGAGACTTGTTGCTCAAACTTCTTGGATTAATACATTGTTCCAAATGGATCAATATAGTTCATTAGAGACCCTCAAATCATGTCTTAAGGTCTTGGCTCTTGATTTGCCCTAAAAGTCAACTTAGGGGTGAATTAGGTCAAGAAACCCTAATTCCTTATTTTTTATGTATGCATCCCCTGAGGCAAAATTGACTTGATGAATGGGTCCATGAGGTTCCATGGAGTACATTAGGTTGTGTTTTGGATCTTTGGCTTGTGCCCAGATGAAACTTTCCATCTAGAGGCCCTGGTCGACCAAAACCCTAATTTGGTGATACAGGAGATCTTGAAACTTGATCCACCTAGAAGGGAGCAGCCTTGTGCTTAATCCTTAAAGTGGGAGTACTTTTTGATCCTTTGTGTATGTTTGAGAGGTTAGATAAGTTGAAGATCAAGTCATTCCTTGATTGATCCTTTGTCTAAGGCTCTGAGAGGGCTTAAAACCCTAATTTTGATTGTAGTGAATGCTCACCAATCCTGAGGCATTTGATGAGGCATGATGGTTCATCCACATTGTGATGATGATTTGCACAATGATGGGAAATCTTAGTGGTCAAAATTTGGGGTATGACAGATGCCCCTATTTAATCTTCTTGGACCCGAAGGTGTGAATGACGAAGGTATTCGGGCATTCGGGGTGCAAGAGGATTAAATATCGGAATACCCGAAATTTTGATGGTGGTTATGAATGGCGGATCGCATCCATCTTCTTTTGCTGAGCAATGATGCTTAGAAAAGGTAAACTTCCCCTCGATCCTGGTTTTCAGCCAAGGAACTGGTCTCAGTTTTCTTTTGTCAACCTCCCCCCCGTTCCTGGTTTCCTACCAAGGAACTGGTCTCAGTTTCTGATTTAAACTTCCCCTCGATCCTGGTTTCCTACCAAGGAACTGGTCTTAGTTTCTGATTTAAACTTCCCCTCGATCCTAGTTTCCTACCAAGGAACTGGTCTTAGTTTCTGGTTTAAACTTCCCCTCGATCCTGGTTTCCTACCAAGGAAATGGTCTTAGTTTTCGATGTAAACTTCCCCTCGCTCCTGGTTTCCTACCGAGGAACTGGTCTTGGTTTCTAAAGTAAACTTCCCCTCGATCCTTGTTTCCTACCAAGGATCTGGTCTCGGTTTCTGATATAAACTTCCCCTCGATCCTGGTTTCCTACCAAGGAACTGGTCTCAGTTTCTTTTGTCAATAAACTTTACTGACAAGGGACGCTATTCGTAGCGGCTTTTCTTCAAACTTCTCGCCGAATTTTCCTGGGGAGATGCCATTTGAGATGAAAAAGGTCTGATGTCAGACTTGCTGGGGAACCCAGTCGTCTGAGTTATAGAGGTGTACAAACTTCTCTATTGGAGATGCCATTTGCCGAATCTACTGGGGAAAGCGAGTCTCTTGAGAGACTGTTTTCGTTTGGGATCTTACATCATACTTTTCTCGGGATTTTCCTGGAGAAATGCCATATGATGGGGTCCAATTTTGAGGTGCCGATGACCTTTTCATCAGCGGATTTTCAGAGAAATACTGATGCACTGCCGAACCCTTGCTTAAGAGGCTTTCTTTGGGGATTTTCCTTAATCCGGGAAAGCAAGGATATCATCTTCAATGGCGAAGAGTGACATCTGTTAAAGGTTCTCTGGCTCTTCAGGGGTTTAAGTTATCAAAGTGGTTGAGTGCCGACTCTGATCTAAAGATACACTGGTGGCGAGATTGTTCAGACACAACGTTTCCTGACGAGGAAAGAACTGACAACTCGATTGAGAGAACTCCTATCACTAAGGGACAAGACCGGCTAGAGTGATAGCGATGCAATATGAAATGTGAATGCAAATCAATAATGCATGATGTACGTATGTATATGCTGACAAAACTGACGCGACATACAAACTAAAAGATGAACATGACTGGATACTCGGCCATCGTGGGGCGTATAGAGATATCGCTGGTTCAAGATAGCAATTCCACCTTGCTTAGGAGAGATAGTCCCTGCAGGGAATACCGTTGATCGGGCTTAGGAGATAAGAACTCGGCCGTGGGTATCAGATGGGAAAGCCACATCTGATACAGTTGATCCTTCATTCAGGCGCACTGGCTTAGAAGGAGTACTTTGATTCTGCATTTTGAAGTTCGATTACTTCTGGAGAAGCGACCGAGATTCTTCTGATGTTCAACAATCAAAAGAAATTGTCGACTTTATTTTAAAAGCAGAAAAAGTTTTAACAAGTAAATTCATTTTTGTTTTATTTCAAGAATCGTTAATCATGTTAACAACGTCGTTCTGTAAAGCTAAAACAAACAAGAATTACAAACAAAAGCACAAGGGCTCAAATTTTATTGATAGGATAGAAATCAGCCAAACGCGTGATTCCAAAGAGTATTTACAAAGTTTGAAAATGGTAATTTACAGGGAAAAGGGCTATGTTGAAACATAACGACCACTATCCTTCTACCAACTTTGAATTCTGGGCATCCTGAGCTTCTGTCGAAGATGACCTTCACTGGAGTTTTCCTGATGGATGGCATGACTGTTGTTGAGGGACTTGCCTCTGTTGAACATAGTTACTTGCCATTATCCCTGATTTTTGCCTGGATTGTACTATGAGATTTCCAATCCATCGGGATGAATTTTTTCATGTCTCAAACTTTTTCCTGGACCGCCCTTTCGGGTTTTCAATCCACCGAGACATTTGTTTTAGGCGAAGTATTTCTTGACTACATCAACATTCGTGGGGTAGGCAAATTCCTCTCCGTCCATGGTCACAAGTCTCAAGGCGCCGCCTGAGAAAGCTTTCGTGACCACGTAGGGGCCATCATAATTTGGGGTCTATTTGCCCCGAGAATCAGTGAGAAATGATTGTATCTTCTTGAGCACAAGGTCTCCTTTCCTGAAGACGCGAGGTCAGACCTTTTTGTCGAACGCCCTCTTCATTCTCTATTGATACAACTGACCGTGGCATAGTGCCGTTATTCTCTTTTCTTCGATCAGATTTAGTTTGTCATGTCGACTTTGACACCATTCAGCTTCGGTGAGCTTAGCTTCCATCAATACCCTGATTGATGGGATCTCTACTTCTATGGGGAGAACTGCCTCCATGCCATATACTAGAGAGAAAGGGATTGCCCCTGTTGAAGTGCAAAAGGTAGCATCTCGTGCCAGTCTTTGTAGGTCACAACCATTTTTTAAACAATCTTCTTGATGTTCTTGTTAGCTGCTTCTACCGCCCCATTCATCTTGGGTCGGTAGGGAGATGAGTTATGATGTTCGATCTTGAACTCTGCGCACAACTCCTTCATCAACTTGTTGTTCAAGTTAGATCCATTGTCAGTAATGATCTCGCTTGGAACACCATAACGGAAGATGATATTGTTTTTGATAAACCGGACCACCACTTGTCGGGTTACATTAGCGAATGACGCTGCTTCGACCCACTTGGTGAAGTAGTCAATGGCTACTAGGATGTCATGTCGATTCCCCATATGGAAAAAGGCCACGGGGAAGAAAGCACTTTGAGATGTGATGGCGGTACATGAATTTTGTCGGAGTATATCTGACACTTGTGACACCTCCTCATGTACTTGTAGCAGTCGGATTCCATGGTCGACCAGTAGTACCCTGCTCTGAGAATTTTTCTCGCCATTGTATGTCCGTTGGCATGAGTGCCAAAGGATCCTTCATGAATTTCTTTCATAAACATGTCTGCTTCGGGTCTGTCTACGCATCGGAGCAAGACCATGTCAAAATTTCTCTTATAGAGAGTGTCACCGCTCAGGAAGAAGCTTCCTGCTAATCTTCTGAGGGTTTTTCTGTCTTTCCTGGATGCCCCAGATGGGTATCCTTGTTTCTGAAGGAAGCATTTGATATCTTGATACCAAGGTTTATCGTCTATGACTGCTTCGATCGTGAAGATGTAAGCGGGTCGTTCAAGGCGCATTATGTCGATCTTAGGTATGTCATTCCATTGACCTACACTAATCATGGAAGAGATAGTGGCTAATGCATCAGCCATGTGATTCTCATCACGAGGGATGTGATGAAACTCAACTCTGTTGAAGAAGGGTAACAACCTTCTTGCATAGTCTTTGTAAGGAATCAATCCTGATTGGTATGTGTTCCAATCTCCTTTTATCTGGTTAATAACCAAGGCTGAATTGCCGTATACGTCCAAGTTTTTGATCCTTAAATCAATCGCTTCTTCGAGACCCATGATACAAGCTTCGTATTCGGCCTCGTTGTTCGTACATTTGAACGTAAGTCTGGCAGTGAAAGGAATGTGGGTGCCCTGAGGGGTAACAATGATTGACCCAATTCCGTTTCCATAATGATTAACTGCTCCGTCAAAGATAAGTCCCCATTGGGAACCTGGTTCTGGCCCTTCACTGGGTAGCGGTTCATCGCAGTCTTTCATCTTTAGATACATGACATCTTCGTCTGGGAAGTCAAACCCGATTGATTCTTGATCGTCAATCGGTTGATGAGCCAAATGATCGACTAAAATACTTCCCTTAACGGCTTTTTGAGCATGGTACTCTATGTTATATTATGATAACAGCATCAGCCAACGGGCAATTCTTCCCGTAAGAGCAGGTTTCTCGAAAACGTACTTGATTGGATCCATTTCGGAGGCCAACCAAGTAGTATGACGAATCATGTACTGGCGAAGACGTTTGGCTGCCCAAACCAAAGCACAGTAAGTTTTCTCGAGCATCGTGTACCGAGTTTCACAGACGGCGAATTTCTTGTTTAGATAGTAGATGGCAGACTCTTTCCGTTTAGTTTCGTCTTGTTGGCCAAGTACACATCCCATTGAGTCCTCTAGGACTGTGAGGTAAATGATCAGTGGTCTTCCTTCCACTGGAGGTGATAGAATCGGAGGATTCAACAGGTATTCCTTAATACTGTCGAAGGCGGTTTGGCAATCTTCTGACCAAACGCAATCCTGGTTCTTTTTCAGTAATTTGAAAATCGGCGCACATGTGGCGGTCATGAGGAATATGAATCTGGAGATGTAGTTTAAACATCCCAAGAATCCTCTGACTTGTTTTTCAGTTTTCGGAGAAGGCATTTCTTGAATGGCCTTGACCTTGTCAGGATCAACCTCAATTCCTTTCTGGCTGACGATAAACCCTAAGAGTTTCCCCGAACGGACACCGAAGGTGCACTTGTTAGGATTCAAGCGGAGTTTGTACTTCCTCAAATGCTCGAATAGTTTCGACAGGTGGGTCACATGCTCCTCCTCTGTTTTTGATTTTGCAATCATATCATCGACATATACCTCGATTTCCTTGTGTATCATGTCATGAAACAGAGTAGTCATGGCCCTTTGATAGGTTGCCCCGGCGTTCTTCAAGCCGAACGGCATCACCTTGTAACAAAAGGTACCCCATGGGGTAATGAACGAAGTTTTCTCCATGTCTTTCGGCGCCATTTTGATCTGGTTATAGCCCGAGAATCCATCCATGAAGGAGAATACTTTGAACTTTGCTGTGCTGTCAACTAACATGTCAATGTGTGCTAAAGGAAAGTCGTCTTTTGGACTTGCCTTGTTCAGATCTCTGTAATCAACACACATCCTGACCTTTCTGTCCTTTTTGGGAACGGGTACGATGTTGGCTAACCATTGAGGATATTCAACTGTAGCGAGGAAACCCGCGTTAATCTGTTTCTGTACCTTCTCTTTGATTTTGATGGCCATGTCCGGGTGAGTGCATCTCAACCTTTGCTTTACTGGCGGACATTCCGATCTTAACGGTAAGTGATGTTCCATGATGCTGGTATCCAACCCTGGCATATCCTGATAAGACCAAGCGAATACATCGGGAAATTCTCTGAGAAGCTTTATCAAACTCTCTCTGGCAGTTGGACTGAGCAGTGCCCCAATCCTGATTTCTTTTCTCTCTCGCTCTGAACCCAAGTTTACCGTTTCCAACGGTTCTTTGTGAGGTTCAATGGACCTTTCTTCTTGTCTGAGTAGTCGAGAGATCTCTTCTGGAATTTTGTTGTCATTTTCTTCTTCAGCCTCGAATACCGGGAACTCAAAGTTGGGAGAAGGCATCGGATCGTATGTTTCAACTGGGTTTAAAACAAGCAATCTGCATGACGTGATAATTCGTGTTTAGAAGAGATAGAGGAAAATGCAAAAGTGTGTGCAGTGTATTTTTTTTTACTGCTTGTTTTTATAGTTTTGTTTTTTAGGATCACCATTTTCTTTGAAAAAGCAAAAAGAGAAAATACCAATTAATGCGGAAATTACAGAACGACGTTATTTTATTAATGAACAAGTCGATCCTTGAAACTACAGCCCTATAAAACAAAACTCTGTCGCTTTGGGCAAAGCGAAGAGGGAAATTTACAGAAAGCGAGCCCTATCAAAACATCCGTTTCACCTGGGCAGGGTGAAAGGTTAAAGATGGCAATTAATTTGACTGATGAACGATCTTCAAAACCTCGACGGCAACCCATTGGCGGCGAACTCCTCGGTGAATCACAAAGTCTGGCACCTTCCTTGATTTGTCTTCAGAAATGGCACTGATTTCTGGTGGAGCGGGATCATTGGAATCTGTCTCCCAGGCAGAGTTGTCGTAGGAGAATTCCTCTGTTGCATTTTGCATATCATTTGTGCTCTCAGGTACATCTCCCCATCCAGTTGCCTGGATATCCTCGAGCCTGATATGAGAGCTTTCGGGAGCGGTGTACTTGACCATGAAGTCGTATTTTCCACTTGGTTCTCCCAAGGTGTCCCATACTGCTCTGGAACTGGAGGAGTCATCTCTCTCAATGACGTTGATCTCGGGAAAAGCATAGTTGATGAATTCAAGTCCTGCAAACGTTGCAAATTCATCTTCATGTTGAGTAGTTTCTGAATGACCTGAGTGTTGATCCCATGGCATGGTGGGGACACAGGTATTCCGTTCAATGACGGTTAGCTGATTTTCATTGTTCGGCTGACTTTCTTGCCCCAAGTTTCCTGGGTAAGGTTGCCACATTGGCAGACCGTCCATTGGGCCATAGTAATTGTAGTCAAAATTGTCTTTCATCGGAGTGTCCTCTTCTAATGAATTGGGCGGAGCACGACATCCTTCCGGATCACAATCCCCGTATATCATTTCGACATCTGACCTTGGTATAAACCTCAGACTTTCTGTAGGAAAGCAAAAAGGCATAGGCACCTCTTCCTGAGACATATAACTGTCCTTGTTAAGGTAGGACTTCCATTCTTCATCTGTGTCAGAGGGATCTTCCTCATTGATAGCATGAACTGTCTGAGACACTGGGTGAAGAAAAGCTCCACTGTGGAATAAGTTTTGAAGGGGATGAAGACTTTCATCGTTGGCAGCTGTCCGGGTACAGGTTGTAGAAAAACCAAGACCCTTCTTTGTTTTATTGTCAATGGGAATGACAAGTTGTCCCCATCCTGTCGTATCGGTACTCTCGACCACTTTAATAGCATCTTTGTATGAGGAAATCGAGGTTCCTCCTCTGAACTGATTGTTCTCGCTCACCGACAATGCTTGAAACTGAGTTCCAATAACCTCCTCGGGTTCTATTCCAGTAGACGATGACAAGTTACTCACAAGCAAGGCTTATTCCCCACAAACCGTGACAAGTTGATCGTTCTTGACGAATTTTAGCTTTTGGTGGAGGGTCGAAGTAACTGCTCCAGCCTGATGTATCCAAGGTCTTCCTAATAAACAACTGTATGTTGCTCGGATGTCCATGACCTGGAAAGTGACTTGGAAAGTGTGAGGACCAATAGTTATGGGAAGATCAACTTCGCCGATAACTGTTTTTCTGGATCCGTCGAACGCATTGACGACGACCTCGCTGATTCTCATCGGAGGACCTTTGAATGATAATTGCATTAAAGTGGACTTCGACATAACATTCAGGGCTGACCCTGTGTCTACCAGTACGCTGGCTAAAGCATCGTCCTGGCAGTTAACTGTGATATTGAGCGCCATGTTATGACGACAACCCTTTTCAGGTAATTCCTCATCACTAAATCCCAAATTGTTGCAGGAAGTGATGTTAGAGACAATACTATCGAACTGTCTAATTGTTACATCCTGTTCCACAAAGGCTTGCTCCAAGACTTTCTGTAGAGCCTCCCTGTGGGCTTCTGAACTGAGTAACAGTGATAACACCGAGATCTTTGAAGGAGTCTGTAACAATTGATCAACAATGTTATATTCACTTCTTTGGATGAGCTTCAGCATCTCATCATTATGTTTCGAAAGGTCGGGATTACTGGATTGACCGACTGGGGGATCGGGAGCTTCTGTCTGAAGTTCCTTTTCCTTGTTAAGTTCCCCAACCCCTCGGTTGAAGATTCTACCACTCCGTGTTACTCGACTGATGTCTGCAATGTTCACAACAGAGGGTAATGGAATTTCCTTTCCATTTTCAATTATTGTTGCACCGTATTTGTAAGGGATCGCCTTAGTTGATTCATACGGTAGCGGTCCTGGTAGATAGATGACTACAGGAGCCTTCTGATTTTTCTAACCATCATAAGTAATCTCGATCCGTTCCCGGTTGGGAACTTTAGATTCGTCAAGTAGAGGAATAATGGCAAAAACATCCCTGGTCCTGTGATGACCAGAGATCGTGACAACATCCTCAACTTGGTCGGCAAGGTAGTTCGGCGACCAGTTGACGGGTCCAAAACCCGAATAGGGACGAATTTCTCCACGATCGACCTGACCCTGAATAGTTGCTCTCACAAGGTAACACCCTTGGTTACTTTCTGAACAGACGCTACAATTGTCATAGTTGTGTGGTGGAACCTGGCCACGCCCACTTTGAATACAATGTAACCTTACTAGGTTAGCCTCTGCAGATCGGACATCCTGACTCTGACGCCGAGTAGGATTCCTGTTACTGATACTAATCTGCTGAGTATCTTCATCCATGTAGATTGGCATCCACTAGTGATTTAACAAGTGCTGAAGTGCCTCCTGGACAAGGGTACAACCTCGATCGTTTTCGCAACCCGCTTTACAGCTTTGATAGTCATATGATATTAAGAATCCGAGTCGGACCTGCTCAGCATGTAACTCTACCAGGTTGGTATTCATCACGCGAATATCGAAGATCTGAACCATGTTGATTTGATAGGAGTTCCTATCATGGTAGTCTTGGATCCATCCAAGATCCATCTGACGCTGGAGGGCCTCTTGTATGAAAGAGCATCCCTGTTTGTTTACCGAGCAAATCAGACAAGAACTGTAATCGTGCCGCGGAAGATTATGATACTGGTTTTGCCTTGAGTGCATCGCCACCAAGTTGGCATTCATCGCAAGGATGTCGTGGTTCTGAATGACGTTAGAATTTGTGTAGACCATGTTAACTCCACGAACTCGGGGCTCCTGGATCCATCCGAGATCCATTTGTTCCTGTAGAGCTGCTTGCACTACCGAACATCCTTGATTGTCTTTAGAGCAGATATCACACTGATGATAATTATGAGGTGGCACATGGCCATATCCACTCTGTCTACAATGTATCTTGACCAAATTGGTTTTCAACAAGAGTACATCGTGAATTTGATAGCTATTGTTAGTCTCTCCTTCTATCAAATTGACTGCAGCTTTCTCGTGTTGAGGTAGCGGATTCATGAGAACATTAGGATTTGTATCCTTGAAGGATAAGACCCCGCTCCTAACAAGTTTTTGCACGTCGGACTTGAAATTGAGACAAGTCTCTATGTTATGCCCTGAACCTCCTTGATGATAAGGGAAAGTTTGATCCACCTTAAACCAAAAACGCGGATTTTCCGGTACTGTAAGAGGAGATTTAGTCTGAATGTGCCCCTTAGACAGTAGTAATGGAAACAGTTCTGCGTACGATACGGATATTGGATCAAATCTTGGCGGCCGTGTTGTACGGTTGTTGTTATATGGAGGACGAGCCTGCTAAAGAGGCTGTTGTGTCCTTTGCTGGTCAGGTTGGCTCTGCGCAACCTGAGGTTGATACGTAGGAATAGACGCAGGGTTGATAGTAGGAGTCACAGCTGCTACCGGTTGATAACGTCGTCTTTGCTTTCCGAGAGAGATATTCCCAATATCTTGCTCTTTTTTCTTAGGGAGAGCACTACCGTATTTTTTAGTACCGCTCGTCGATCCAGTGTCTTTTACCAAACGTCCTTCTCGGACGGTTTCCTCAAGACGTACACCCATGCCGACCATTTCGGTGAAATCACTGGGCGCACTGGCAACCATTCGGTCATAGTAAAATGAGCTTAAGGTCTTTAAGAAGATCTTTGTCATCTCTTTTTCCTCATGTCCAGATTGTATTTGTATTGTTGGACGAAGGCAGTACCAAGATCTCTGAATGTGCTAATCGTAGCACGATTTAAACCCATGTACCATTTGAGTGTGGCACCGGTTAAACTATCCTGAAAGTAGTGAATTAGTAGGTCCTGATTCTTTGTCTGAGCTGACATCCGCCGAGCGTACATCACCAGATGGCTTTGAGGGCAAGAGTTACCTTTATATTTTTCAAAGTCGGGCACTTGGAACTTGTGTGGGACTTTCATATTTGGGACCAAGCATAGATCTGCGGCGTCCTTTCCAAATAGATCCTGACCGCGAATGGCTTGCAGTTCTTTCTGCATTTCCAAGAACTGTTCCTGGAATTCATCCATTCTGTCAAGCATAGTTTCCTTCTTACCAGAAGGTGTTGGTGGAATCTGTCCTTCCGGGACAGTGTGCACCACAGGGGGTGGTACCGTGACTACGGCAGCGAGTCTTGGCGTTTCCCGAAGTTTGTAACCTTCATGAGTCTTTAGTATGCCCCTGGCATCTTCGCTTTCCCGAAGTTTGTAACCTTCAGGCCCAGCGGCTTCTGTTGTGATTCCCTGATCCTCAGTGATCTGCGGAACATATCCTTCCGGGATATAGTTAACAGGCATGCCCCAAGGGCGATCTTTCGATATCTGATACCTAAGATCATACCTCTCCACTACGGGCGTTGAGGTGATCTCTGAGATCACAGTTCTTTGTAGCTGAGCTTCTGCCATGGCTTGCATGTCGTCACGAAGCTTTCTCATATCCTCTCTCAGAGCATCGATCTCTTCTTTCAACTCTTTGTTTTCTTCCTCAAGATCATCCATCCTTTTCTGACGATTGGCCCGAGTATTATATGAATGAGACAGTTTGACTCTAGAACTGAGACACAAACGTGAGATTCGTAGGGAAGAAGAATACGTTACGTGAGAATGATGAATGCAATGATTATATTAATTGCTTTTTGGTTTAATCAAAATAAACTTCGACAATTAGATTGCAAATATCAAACGGTGGGGAAACCCCTTTTTATTGAAACCAAAGGATTACAGAAATGGAAATACAGTAGATTACAAGGTGCAGAAACAGAAACCTAAACTAATGGGTCCCGAGTCCTCTCTGAAGAGAAATCGGATGCTGATTCTGGTATCTTCCTTTTCTTTGACCGGGGCTCTTGGGCCGTTGTCGGGTTGTCATTCCTTTGCCAAGTGAAAGGAGCGAGCAAATTCCTTTGGTCATCTTGATTATCTACAACATGTTGCTCCAAAATTTCAATTAGAGCATCTTTTTCTTTCAGTAATTGCTGTATTTTGATGCACTCTATGTCGAGGGTGCGGTACTTGTTCTTCCAAGACCTTCTCTCCTTTTGAATTTTGTTGAGAGTAACCTGAAGCTTTTCAGTTTCTGTCATGAAGTACATGACAGATTCCCTCGGCGGAAGAATTCTGTAACGAGGATAAGGCATCTTTAGCTTGAGAGCTCTAGTTTGTACCCAATGGAGATAAGGCTCCACCGAGACACAGTCCGGTTTTCCCAGAGACTCTCGTCCTTTCTTATGAACATGCTTCCAAGCGTGCACTATTTCCATCTTTAGTGCTCTGTCATTTTCTCCTTCTTTGAAGAAAAGACCTTCCAGATGAACACCCAGTGGGATGTGTCTCATCGGGTATCCAAATTGACGGCGAACCAATACCGGATGGTAGTTGATTCCTCCTTTAGTTCCTATAAGGGGTACGTTGGGGAAGTTTCCACATCGGTCAATGATCCTGATTCCCTCATAAATCCTATTACACCAATCTATATCAGAGTTGGTGTAATACCCCAAATTTTGACCACTTAGATTTCCCATCATTGTGAAAATCATCATCACAATATGGATGTACCTTTATGCTTCATTAGTCTCCCCAAAGATGGGTGAGCATCCACTACAATCAAAATTAGGGTTTCAAGCCCTCTCTGAGTGCTTAGACAAAGGATCAATCAAGAAATGACATGATCTTCAACTTGTATAATCTCTTAAATATCCACAATGGATAAAAAAGGACTCCCACTTCAAGGATTAAGCACAAGGCTGCTCCCTTCTAGGTGGATTAAGTCTCAAGATCGACAGTGTCACCAAATTAGGGTTTTGGTCGACCAGGGCCTCCAGATGGAAATTTTCATCTGGGCACAAGGCAATGATCCAAAACATAACCTAATATGCTTCATGGAACCTCATGAACCCATGCATCAAGTCAATTTTGTCTCAGGGGATGCATTCATCAAAAATCAGGAATTAGGGTTTCTTGACCTAATTCACCCCTAAGTTGACTTTTGGGACAAACCATGAGCCAAGACCTCAATACATGATTTGAGGGTCTCTAATATACCATATTGATCCATTTAGAACAATGGATTGATCCAAGAAGCTTGAGCAACAAGTCTCATTTTCATCTGCACCACAATTAGGGTTTTAAGGGAAAAGTCAACTGTAACTTTGACTTTTGACCAGGACATGCTCCCAAACCCTAATACATGATTGAATATACCCTATGACACCCATGGAACATGTCCATTAAGTTTGATTTAGGTCAAGGACATGATTTCCTGAAGAATTGCACAGTTTGGAATTCATCTGATAAAAAGTCAACTGTGCACAAAAGTCAACTTTGACTTTTTGAGATTTTTCACCAAAATGGATTTTTAACCCTAAAATGATGTTAATGTATGATTTGAATCATCATTCATCAAGAAAAATCAAGAAAAGTGAGATAACTTGTAAAAGGGGTAACCATAAAACTTAGAAATTTTTCTAAGTTAAAAATAAAGTGGTAAAGGTACCAACTTTGGAGGACCATAACTCCTAAACCACAAAGCCATTTTTCCTCATCCAAAGATGGATTTGTAGCCCACCTACAAAAACTTCAACTACAAGTCATTCCAATTCATTAAGGATTTTTAGTTATGGAGTGATCAAAGTGGCTGAAAAGTGAAAATGTCACTTTTTCCAACACTTAGTGAAATTTTCACTAAGTCAGATTTTGCCTCACTTTTTGCCAAATGTAGGGGGATTTTTCACTTGGAATCAAAAGAGATCAAAACCAAACTTGTTCAAACAGTTGTTGTATCATGTAAGAGCTTTCCAAAATGGCCAAGAACATTGCCAAATTCAACCTACATCATGAGATACAACATTGGCAAGTTGCCTTGCTGAAATCTGTCAAAGCAAGGCAGAATTTGCATTTTGGCTCGATTTGCCAAAATTAGCCAATTTCATTTGCTCCAATCCACTTGGACACCTCAAAGGATTGAATCCAAAGGGGACAATCACTGAGCCAAGCCTCCAAGGTCCTAGGAACAAGGAATAACATGTTAAACCTAGAGTTGCCAAAACAGGGACAAGACTTCAAATTTGGAATGAGGCATTCAATGGAACCATCAAGGTGGCATGGACTGAGCCATTCTCATCTGAAATCAATCAAGACTTATCCAAGACCAAGGGGACCAAAGCTCTGTGCCCTAACCTCTAGTCAATGGCTAGAGGAGACTTTCATTTCCATTGGCCAACATTGAGGAAACCTACTTACCAGCTGCCATGCACTATTCCTTGCAAAACAAACTTGCTCTACTATAAATAGAGCTCAATTGTGGTCAGTTTAAGTACACCAAAGCCATCTAACAGATGCTTTCCTCAAAATCTCTTTCTCTTGGCAAAAATGCCTTTCTTAGCAAGGTAGCTATCGGGTTTTGAGTTTGAGAGCAATTCTGCACAAACCAATCACTCACACACCTCACATACATCACATATGAGCGGATCAAACACTCACATAACTTCTGAAACATCAATTTCATGAAATCACCAGCTGGTTGCTCAAATTTTCAAACAAGGTGCAGCTGAGGTACCACAAAATGATCCAGCCAATTTCAATCAAGTCCAACCATCCAAACACAATCCATAGGGTGTAGGGAAGCTGTTCAGATCATCACAACTCATCTGTAACACCTCTAATTCAAAATCACATCTGCTCTTGCTGTCACGACTTGGAGGTAAGCGCATACTTGGTCATCTCTCAATCTATACATATTTCCTCGCACAATAATTTGGCCATATGTTCATAATCATGCATGGAATGTTTTCCCTCAATTAATTGCATTGTTTGAATCGTGTATCAAAAATCCTAGCCTTCATGCAGAAATTAGGGATCTTGAGGTTTCTTTGTGATTTATTGTTGTATGTTTAATTTAAATGAAATTAAAGTACATAGACATGATCGTGAGGTTGAGACGAGCATAATGATATGTGGATTGCATGATATGATTACGTATTCATGGAGATTGGATAGAAAACGCAAATCTGAGAAACCAAGAACACGCGCGTGTTCTTCAGCTTGTTCTTGGCGCCTTTTTTTTCAAATTCAAATATTTGAATTTTGTGATTTTGTTTAATTGATTCAAAAATTAATTTCTCTCTGAGTTTTAATGATTTTGAGTTGATTCTTTTTTTAATAATTCACAAAAATGTTAAAATATTTTATTTTATCAAAAAATCCCAAAAATATTATTTATTTCATATAATTGATATTTTTGCAAAGAATTAATATTTTGATTGTTTTTGGCATTTTAAATATTTTTTCTACATTGATTTTGCAACTTTTAATGCTTTCTAATTATTTTGTAGGTCAATACTTAATTTTTGAAGCATTAATCCAAGATCACAATTTGTTTTCCATGTGTTAAACAATTTTTTATCATTTTAATTGAATTTTTATTCAATTAAATACATTTTGAAAACAAATTAGGGTTTTGGATTAATTCAACCCTCATAAATCATTTTCAAAACACTTTGGGCCTCTATTAGAGTGTAAGACCCAATCCTTTTTTTTGACCAAATCATCTTTGGGCCTCACTTATTGTATAAGTCCCGATACCGTCAAAAAACAAACGACACGATCGTCGCCTTTTCAAAAATCATCTGGGCCTACCCTCGAGTAGTAAGACCCATTTATTTTTCTTCAAACCTTTTTGGGCCTCTTGAGAGAGTGTAAGACCCATCCCCCCTTGTACAAAAACTTTTTTGGGCCTCACTCATTGTATAAGTCCCTCTGTACAAGTAAACGGCACGATCGTCGCCCGTTTAGAAATGAAAAATCATCTGGGCCTACCCTCGAGTAGTAAGACCCATTTCTTTTTCTTTAAAACACTTTGGGCCTCTATTAGAGTGTAAGACCCAATCCCTCTTTTAACCAAAAACATTTTGGACCTCACTTATTGTATAAGTCCCTCTGCGTTAAAAGAAAACCTCGGCGCGATCGCCATTTTTAAACGAAAAATCATTTTGACCTACCCTCGTGTTATAAGCCCCTTGCTTTTCTTTAAACCTTTTTGGGCCTCTTGAGAGAGTGTAAGACCCATCCCTTTGTACACAAAACCATTTTGGGCCCCAGTCACTTGTATAAGTCCCTCTGTACAAAGTCAAACTGTGCGCTCACTGATAAAACCCTGGGCCTCTCCTTGAGCTGTAAGCCCCAAATCTTTCTTTTTCAAAGCACTTTCTCCTTTGATTTTGAATATACTGTTGTTTTCAATCTTTCTTTGTTGAACAACTAACCAAACAGCATGGAAGCACTCCAACCGAGTAAGTGGTTATCGCTTTCATTTACTGCTTTCATATATATATAAACTGTATTGTGGGGCTGCTCACTGTAAGTCTCCTTTCATAAACTCATATCTACTGTGTAATAATAGTATAGATATTTCGAGTTTCCCCGGCAACTACGTCTAGAACTAGGTGACGCCGTTTCATTTATTCGTAGAAATAGACGCCTAGATCCCCAATAGGAGCACCAAATACAGTTTTCTCTTCGGCTGTCCTCCTTAGGAATCGTCAAGAAGCTCTACTCCCCAAGATGAATGTATTCTCCGTGAATGGCATCTTTGAGTTTCTTCCCAATTCTCGAACTTTCCTGACTTGATCTATTCCTTGTGGATAGCTTGCCTTGAATGTCTCGGGGTTTGGGTACCCACTACGGTCATAATCTTGGACCTTAACTAAGGAACCCTCTTTAAAAGCTAAAAGTCGATGGATAGTAAACCTCGCACGTTTACCAGTGGTTTTCATCTTTAAAAGAGTTATCTCTCCTAATGGAAAGGAGATGATAGACCCACGGGCTTCTTAAAAGCATCGGCCTCCTCTTGGGCATTATTCAAGGACCCTACGGCTTCTTAGAAGTATTCACAGCCTCCTCTTAGGCTTCGTATAATGATCTCTTCCTCCGGGAATGATAGCCTCCTCTTGGGCTTCGTATAAGGACCCGTCGGCTTCTTAAAAGTTTCCAGCCTCCTCTTGGGCTTCGTACAAATTGTCCCGACGACCTCCTAGAGGTATAGGAACAGAACCTAGTCATCCTCATAGAACAGTCCTTTCATAGAGTCTACTACTGTTTCTCGAAGCATAGTACAAAAGATAAAACTCTAGACACGGACAGTCTAACTTCCTTGAGTCTCAAAGACATTCTCAAGCACCCTTCGTTAAATAGGAAGGAAACCCGCAGACTCAGATAGTCTCGATACCCTTTGGATTTCCCGTTTCCTCAAAGAGAAGGAAATATCCCTGATCCTCAAATTAAATCCCTGAGTACAGTGTTGCTCATATAAGAACTGATTTTCTCTTTTAAATCAGTATATTGGATCTGTCACTCACCTGAAACAGTTACAATAGCCTCCATCTCGGGCTTCGTACGAGATACCAAAATTCTCCCCAGTGGAGTCAAAACAACCTTTTCGCCTCTCTCTCGGGCTTTGTACGAGATACAAAACACTCTCTTACTGAGTATAAAAGATTCTCCAACTAAGTCAACTCTTTGCTATCCTCCTCTTAGGCTTTGTATAACGATATGCCCCACTGGGTCAAAAACTTTTAGCCTCTCTCTCGGGCTTTGTACGAGACACAAAATAGCCTCCTCTTAGGCTTTGTATAATGATTTTCCTAGCGGAAATTAGCCTCCTCTTAGGCTTTGTATAAGAAAACCACTGGTTGATCCAATCGACCTTTTAGCATCAAAGTTGTGCCTCATTCACAGTACACAAACATCAACAACTCCTTTCCTTTCATCTAATCGCTG
Organism: Lathyrus tuberosus; assembly: GCA_022829125.1. Taxonomy (NCBI): domain Eukaryota; kingdom Viridiplantae; phylum Streptophyta; class Magnoliopsida; order Fabales; family Fabaceae; genus Lathyrus; species Lathyrus tuberosus. The sequence goes on from JALAZF010000461.1 coordinate 2,654,420, forward strand.
TAAGCGGCAAGCCTCTGGATCATCGATATCCATGCCACTGTCCCTCTTTTAGCATGAGAAATTCCTAAGGAAAGATGGCATTGCTCTACACTGAGTTAAAGTCTTCTCCTTCAGGTTAAAACCCTTTCTTCGGAAATTATGGCATTGCTCGGATCCGCGTATCCCAGTTAAAGTAATTCTCCTCCCCCTCTTTAGAGATGATAAATTCTCTCTAAAGTCGAGGTCTTTCAGCTTCACGTCTTGGGCTTTGAACAAGACACAAATAGACCTTTTAGCTTCACATCTTGGGCTTTGAACAAGATACAAATCACCTTTCGCTTCATGTCTTGGGCTTTGAACAAGACACCAAAACACCCATTTCCTCCCATATAATAGGAGGAACTACGAACGCTCTGATTTCCCTATTTCGGTAAACGAGAATACGTAGGCATAAGATCGAAAGAAAAGATCTTAGCGAGCGCAATCAACAAAAAACCCAAATCCCATATCTCCGTCAATCAAAAGCAGTAATTCAAAAACATCAGTCCTAACATCCTAATCCTTGTTCCCCGCCAGAAACCTTTTGCCCAGGTAAAAAGAAAGAGAACCGTATTGGCGAAAATACAAATAACCAGTACAAAGGCCCCCCCACATTGATAGCATCCGTAACCGAACAGACCGCTGTTCAAACTCAGTATGCAAGCAGGGTTAATTGGAGACATCTATTTCCCTTCCTTATTTAGCTCACAATAGGATAAAAAATGAATCGACCTGTAGTTTTAAGCTCAAACCGCAGAGAGCGACCAGCGCTTAAGAACGGCGTCCAAAATCGCTCGCTACAGTTGGTAAGAGACATGATCTTCTGCGACCAACGTAAGGCACTCTTGCAATCCCAAAAAGCAGCAGACTTGGGCAAGTGAGAGATAAACCATTTGTAAAGCAAAGGTACACAGCATGTGATCTCCCCTCCACTGTACAAATTCCCCAAGTGTACAGAATGATATGCATCTGCGAGCAAAGTCGGCACAGGGTTTCCAATGAGAAAAACCTTAATGGAGTTAATATCGACGAAGTTATTGATGTTAGGAAACAAAAATAACCCGTAGGTGAGCAAGACAAAGATGCTTTCAAAAGCAGTCACGTTTCCTATACTGGCAAAATATAGGGCCTTCTTCGTCAAGAACTGGGTTGGCAAACCTTGGATGCCAGCCTTAGTGGTTAGGTGAGTCCTAACTTCAGACTCGTCCAAATGAATTGCTCTCGTAATAGTCTGATTCTTTGGAATTTCTTCCAGTCCAGAAAATGGAGCTCGATCTGTAATGTGTAGATCGACCAGGTGAGAATACTCCTCCAACGTTGGTGCAAGCTGGTAATCCGGGAATGTGAAACAGTGATAAACCGGATCATAAAACTGAATGAGCGCATCCATGATTCCCTCAATCACATGGACTCTTAATAGTGGTAGCAAACCTCCGTGCTTGGCTCTGAAAGCCTCTGGGTTAGTGATCATCCTCGCTAACCTTCTCAAATCCTCTAACTTTGGAACCTTGAAGGTATACTGGTGAGTTCTCCTTTTACCGAAATCCATTAGTGCAATCCTTTTCTCTGATATTTGCAATCACAGTCTTAGTTTATTTTGAAAAAACAAAGAGACTAGAAGAGAAATTTTTTTTTAATGTTTTTATGTTTTTTAGATGAATGCATGAATGCAACACACAAAAACATAGAAAAAACATGGGGTCAAAGGGTCGTTGTCATGAAGTCAAGGCTCTACCCATCCCCAAAGGTTTATACTAGGGTGATTTTTGTACCTGTACTCATTATCATCAGCTCCTCCCAGGAAAGCAAAACAACAAGCGGATCGTCAGCGAGTTGTAGAGCAATCTTAGAGTAAGTGCCATTCACCGAGAATAGATCACCAGCCTCAAATGAGGGTAGTATCGCGTAACAACTATTTCCGATAGTTTCCGCACTACGAAAGGGTTTGGCTCCTCAGCTTCTCAGACTTAACAACCGGCCCACTGTCTAGGTGAGAGAATGGGTTGCGTTGGTCAGCCTCCACTGAGGTTGATGGTCGACCCCGTCGCCATCACTTATCTTAGGTGTATACTCATTCTTTCCACATACGGCATCACCCACATTCCCATTAGCAGAAAAATAAACATGTATAGCAATTAGGAAAAGCAGTATATATATTTGTCCTAAACATCCTAGACCTATGAAGCTAAGAATCCTAAGTTCCTGACAGAAAATGGGTTCCCCGGCGGAAGCCCCAATCTGTGGTTTTCACAAAAGTGAAGAAAAGGAAGACCGCGCCTAGACCTAACTTTGAAGGGCCCCACGGTGGGAGCCATTTTTCTGTAGCGAGCGATTTTGGACGCGGTTCTTAAGCGCTGGTCGCTCTCTGCGGTTGAGCTTAAACTACAGGTCGATTCATTTTTTATCCTATTAAAGCTGATGAAGGAAGGGAAATAGATGTCTCCAATTAACCCTGCTTGCATACTGAGTTTAAATAGCGGTCTGTTAGGTTATGAATGCTATCAATGTGGGGGGGGCCTTTGTACTGGTTATTTGTATTTTCGCCAATACTGATTTCTTTCTTTTTATCTGGGAAGAAGGTTTCTGGCGGGGAACAAGGATTAGGATGTTAGGACTGATGTTTTTGAATTACTACTTTTGATATGGGATTTTGGGTTTTTTGTTTAGTGTGCTCGCTAAGATTTTTTCTTTCAATCTTATGCCTACGTATTCCCGTTTACCGAAACAGGGAAATCAGAGTGTTCGTAGTTCCTCCTATTCTATGGGAGGAAATGGTTGTTTTGGTGTCTTGTTCAAAGCCCAAGACGTGAAGCGAAAGGTAGTTTGTATCTTGTTCAAAGCCCAAGATATGAAGCTGAAAGGTCTATTTGTATCTTGTTCAAAGCCCAAGATATGAAGCTAAAAGGGTGTTTGTCTTTAGAGAGAATTTGTCATCTCTAAAGAGGGGGTTGTATGTCACAACTATTTATAAAGGAGAATTACTTTAACCGGGATACGCGGATCCTAGAAATGCCATAATTTCCTTTATAGGGGGTTTTAACCTGAAGGAGAAGACTTTAACTCAGTGTAGATCAATGTTATCTTTCCTTAGGAATTTCTCATGCTAAAAGAGGGACAATGGCATGGATGTAGATGATCCAGAGGCTTGCCGCTTACAGCGATTAGATAAAGGGAGTTGTTTGATGTTTGTGTACTGTGAACGAGGCATAGTTTTGATGCTAAAAGGTTAATTGGATTAACCAGTGGTTTTCTTATACAAAGCCTAAGAGGAGGCTGATATGTGTCTCGTACAAAGCCCGAGAGAGAGGCTAAAAGGTTTTGACTCAACGAGGGAATCTTTTGGTATCTCGTATAAAGCCCGAGACGGAGGCTATTGTTTATTTGGCTCAATAAGAACCTTTTTGTATCTCGTATAAAGCCCGAGATGGAGGCAAAAGGGGCAATTGAATTAGCAAGGGAGTCTCTTATGTGTCTCGTACAAAGCCCGAGAGAGAGGCTAACTTCACTGGAGAAGGATCATTATACAAAGCCTAAGAGGAGGCTATGGTGACTGTTTCAGTTAAGTGACAGGTCCAGTATACTGATTTTAAAGAGAAAATAAGTTCTTATATGAGCAACACTGTACTCATGAATTTGATTCAAGGATCCGGGTTATTCCTTTTCTTTAAGGAAGCGGGAAATCCAAAGGATATTGAGACTATCCGAGTCTGCGGGTTTCCTTCCTATTTAACGAAGGGGTCACTTGAGAATGTCTTTGAGACTCAAGGAAGTTAGACTGTCCAAGTCTAGAGTTTCATCTTTTATACTGTGTTTTGAGAAACATTACTAGACTCTACGAAAGGACTGTTCTATGCAGATGATTAAGTTCTATTCCTATACCTCTAGGAGGTCGTCGGGACAATTTGTACGAAGCCCAAGAGGAGGATGGAAACTTTTAAGAAGCCGACGGGTCCTTGTACTAAGCCCAAGAGGAGGCTATCATTCCCGGAGGAAGAGATCATTATACGAAGCCTAAGAGGAGGCGGTGAATACTTCTAAGAAGCCGTAGGGTCCTTGTACTAAGCCCAAGAGGAGGCAGGGTTGCTTTTAGGAAGCCTGTGGGTCCTTGTATGATGCCCAAGAGGAGGCCAGTGCTTTTAAGAAGCCGATGGGTCCCCAAACCCCGAGAAATTCAAGGCAATGCTATTCACCGAGAATAGATCAAAGTCAGGAAAGTTCGAGAATATGGAAGAAACTCAAAGATGCCATTCACGGAGAATACATTCATCTCTGGGAGTAGAGTTTCTTGACAATTCTTAATGAGGACAGCCTGAGAGAAGACTGTATCTGGTGATCCTATTGGGGATCTAGTTGTCTATTTCTACGAATAAACGAAACGGCGTCACCTAGTTCTAGACGTAGTTGCCGGGGAAACTCTAAATATCTATACTATTATTACACAGTTGATATGAGTTTATGAAAGAAGACTTATAGTGAAACAGCCCCACAATACAGTTATATGTATATGAAAGCGGTAAATGAAAGCAATAACCACTTACTCGGTTGTAGAGCTTCTATGCTGTTTGGTTAGTTGTTCAACAAAGAAAGATTGAAAACGACAGTATATTCAAAATCAAAGGAGAAAGTGCTTTGAAAAAGAAAGATTTGGGGCTTACAGCTCAAGGAGAGACCCAGGGTTTTATCAGTGAGCGCACTATTTGAATTTGTACAGAGGGACTTATGCAAGTGACTGTGGCCCAAAAATTGTTTTCTGTACAAAGGGATGGGTCTTACACTCTCTCAAGAGGCCCAAAAAGTTTAAAGAAAAAGAGTGGGGCTTATAACACGAGGGTAGGCCCAGATGATTTTTTCGTTAAAAATGGCGATCGCACCGAGGTTTTCTTTTAACGCAGAGGGACTTATACAATAAGTGAGGCCCAAAAAGATTTTGGTTAAAAGGGGATTGGGTCTTACACTCTAATAGAGGCCCAAAAGGTTTTGAATGGGTCTTATAGCTCGAGGAGAGGCCCAAGGTTCTTTTTGAAAAGGCGACGATCGCGCCGTTTGTTTTTGACGGTATTGGGACTTATACAATACACTGAGGTCCAAAAATGTTTTGGTCAAGAAAGGATTGGGTCTTACACTCTATTAGAGGCCCAAAATGTTTTGAAAATGATTTATGAGGGTTGAATTAATCCAAAAACCCTAATTTGTTTTAAAAAATGTATTTAATTGAATAAAAATTCAATTAAAATGATCAAAATTGTTTAACACATGAAAAAAAAATTGTGATTTTGGATTAATGCTTCAAAAATTAGGTATTGACCTACAAAATAATTAGAAAGCATTAAAAGTTACAAAATCAATGTAGAAAAAATATTTAAAATGTCAAAAACAATTAAAATATTAATTCTTTGCAAAAATATCAATTATATGAAATAAATTATATTTTTGGGATTTTTTGATAAAATAAAATATTTTAACATTTTTGTGAATTATTAAAAAAAGAATCAACTCAAAATCATTAAAACTCAGAGAGAAATTAATTTTTGAATCAATTAAATAAAATCACAAAATTCAAATATTTGAATTATTCAAAAATGGCGCCAAGAACACACCAAGAACACGCGCGTGTTCTGGGTTTGCCCAGATTTACATTTTCTCTCCAATCTCACTGAATACTTGATTATATCATGCAATCCACATACCAATCAACTCGTTTTAACCTCACGATCATGTCTATAACACTTAATTTCATTTAAATTAAACATAAAACATAAAATCACGAAGAAACCTCAAGAACCCTAATTTCTGCATGAAGGCTAGGATTTTTTATACACGATTCAAACAATGCAATTAATTGAGGGGAAACATTCCATGCATGATTATGAACATATGGCCAAATTATTGTGCGAGGAAATATGCATAGATTGAGAGATGACCAAGTATGTGTTTACCTCTAAGCCGTGACAGCAAGTGCAATGTGATTTTTGATTTGGAGGTGTTACAGATGAGTGGTGATGATCTGAACAGCTTCCCTACACCCTATGGAGTGTGTTTGAATGGTTGGACTTGATTGAAATTGGCTGGATCAATTTGTGGTACCTCAACTGCACTTTGGTTAAAACCTTGAGCAACCAGCTGGTGATTTTGTGAAATTGGTGTTTCAGAAGTGATCTAAGTGTTTGATCAGCTCATATGTGATGTATGTGAGGTGTGTGAGTGATTGGTTTGATTGGAATTGCTCTCAAACTCAAAACCCGATAGTGACTTGCCTTAGAAGGTAAAATTGGAGTGAAAGAAGAGATTTTGAGGAAAGCATCTGTTTGATGGCTTTGGTGTACTCAAACTGATCACAATTGAGCTCTATTTATAGTAGAGCAAGTTTGTTTTGCAAGGAATAGTGAATGGCAGCTGGTAAGTAGGTTTGGCCAATGTTGCCAAATGAAAATCCAAGTCTCCTCTAGCCATTGACTAGAGGTTAGGGCACAGAGCTTTGGTTCCCTTGGTCTTGGATAAGTCTTGACTGATTTCAGATGAGAATGGCTCAGTCCATGCCACCTTGATGCTTCCATTGAATGCTTCAATCCAAATTTGGAGTCTTGTCCCTATTTTGGCCATTCTAGGTTCAACATGTTATTTCTTGTTCCATGGACTTTGGAGGCTTGGCTCAGTGATTGTCCCCTTTAGATTCAATCCTCAGATGTGTCCAAGTGGATAGGAGCATTTGAATTTGGCTGATTTTGGCAAATCAAGCCAAAATGCAAAATCTGCCTTGCCTTTGACAGATTTCAGCAAGGCAACTTGACAATGTCATATCTCATGGGGTAAGTTGAATTTGGCAATGTTCTTGGCCATTTTGGAAAGCCCTTACATGATACAACAACTGTTTGAACAAGTTTGGTTTTGATCTCTTTTAATTCCAAGTGAAAAATCCCTCTACATTTGGCAAAAAGTGAAGCAAAATCTGACTTAGTGAAATTTTCACTAAGTGTTGGAACAAAGTGTGATTTCTTGATTTTGATCACTCCATAACTCAAAATCCTTAATGAATTGGACTTAGGTCTAGTTGAAGTTTTTGTAGAGGGTAATGAGGGCTACAAATCCATCTTTGGATGAGAAAAAATGGCCATGTGTTTTAGGAGTTATGATCCTCCAAAGTTAGTGTATTAGTGGTACTTTTTCCATAACTTAGAAAATTTTCTAAGTTTTATGGTTACCCCTTTTACAAGTTATCCAACATTCCTTGATTTTTCTTGATGAATGATGATTCAAATCATACATTAACATCATTTAGGGTTAAAAATCCATTTTGGTGAAAAATCTCAAAAAGTCAAAGTTGACTTTTGTGCACAGTTGACTTTTTATCAGATGAATTCCAAATTGTGCAATTCTTCAGGAAATCATGTCCTTGACCTAAATCAAACTTGATGGACATGTTCCATGGGTGTCATAGGGTATATTGGGGCATGTCCTAGGGTTTGGAAGCATGTCCTGGTCAAAAGTCAAAGTTACAATTGACTTTCCTCACGAAACCCTAATTGTGGTGCAGATGAAATTGAGACTTGTTTCTCAAACTTCTTGGATTAATCCATTGTTCCAAATGGATCAATATAGTTCATTAGAGACCCTCAAATCATGTCTTGAGGTCTTGGCTCTTGATTTGCCCTAAAAGTCAAATTAGGGGTGAATTAGGTCAAGAAACCCTAATTCCTGATTTTTGATGTATGCATCCCCTGAGGCAAAATTGACTTGATGAATGGGTCCATGAGGTTCCATGGAGTACATTAGGTTGTGTTTTGGGTCTTTGGCTTGTGCCCAGATGAAACTTTCCATCTAAAGGCCCTGGTCGACCAAAACCCTAATTTGGTGATACTGGCGATCTTGAAACTTGATCCACCTAGAAGGGAGCAGCCTTGTGCTTAATCCTTAAAGTGGGAGTCCTTTTTTATCCTTTGTGTATGTTTGAGAGGTTAGACAAGTTGAAGATCAAGTCATTCCTTGATTGATCCTTTGTCTAAGGCTCTGAGAGGGCTTAAAACCCTAATTTTGATTGTAGTGAATGCTCACCAACCCTTGAGGCATTTGATGAGGCATGATGGTTCATCCACATTGTGATGATGATTTGCACAATGATGGGAAATATTAGTGGTCAAAATTTTGGGTATGACAGAGGGATGTAATGAAACTCAATTCTGTTGAAGAAGGGTAGCAACCTTCTCGCGTAATCTTTGTAAGGAATCAATCCTGATTGGTATGTGTTCCAATCTCCTTTAATTTAATTGATAACCAAGGTTGAGTCGCCGTATACGTCCAAGTTCTTAATCCTTAAGTCGATCGCTTCTTCGAGACCCATAATACAAGCTTCGTATTCGGCCTTATTGTTTGTGCACTTGAATGTCAGTCTGGCGGTGAAAGGAATGTGGGTACCCTGAGGTGTAACAATGATTGCCCCAACTCCGTTTCCGTAATGATTAACTGCTCCGTCAAAGATAAGTCCCCATTGGGAACATGGTTCTGGACCTTCACTGGGTAGCGGTTCATCGCAATCTTTCATTTTTAGATACATGACATCTTCGTCTGGGAAGTCAAACCTGATTGATTCTTGATTTTCAATTGGTTGATGAGCCAAATGATCGGCTAAAATACTCCCTTTAACGGCTTTCTGAGCGTGGTACTCTATGTCATATTTTGATAGCAACATCTGCCAACGGACAATCCTTCCCGTGAGAGCAGGCTTTTCAAAGACATACTTGATTGGATCCATCTCGGAGACCAACCAAGTAGTGTGACGAATCATATACTGGCGCAAACGTTTGGCTGCCCAAGCCAAAGCGCAACAAGTTTTCTCAAGCATAGTGTACCGAGTCTCGCAGTCGGTGAATTTCTTGCTCAAATAGTAGATGGCAGACTCTTTCCTTTTGGTTTCGTCTTGTTGGCCAAGCACACATCCCATTGAGTCCTCTAGGACTGTGAGGTAGATAATCAGTGGTCTTCCTTCCACTGGAGGTGATAGAATCCGAGGGTTCAACAGGTATTCCTTAATACTGTCGAAGGCAGTTTGGCAGTCTTCTGTCCAAACGCAGTCCTGATTCTTTTTTAGTAATTTGAAAATCGGCGCGCGGGTCGCGGTCATGAGGAGTATGAATCTGGAGATGTAGTTCAAACGTCCCAGGAATCCTCTGACTTGTTTTTCAATTTCCGGAAAAGGCATTTCTCGAATGGCCTTGACCTTGTCAGGATCAACCTCAATTCCTTTTTGGCTGACGATGAACCCTAAGAGTTTTCCTGAACGGACACCGAAGGTGCACTTGTTGGGATTTAAACGGATTCTGTATTTTCTCAACTGCTCAAATAGTTTTGACAGGTGGGTCACATGCTCCTTTTCTGTCTTAGATTTTGCAATCATATCATCGACATATACCTCGATTTCTTTGTGTATCATGTCATGAAACAGAGTAGTCATGGCCCTTTGATAGGTTGCCTCGGCGTTCTTCAAACCGAATGGCATTACCTTGTAACAAAAGGTACCCCACGGGGTAATGAACGAAGTTTTCTCCATGTCTTTCGGCGCCATTTTGATCTGGTTATAGCCCAAGAATCCATCCATGAAGGAGAAAACTTTGAACTTTGTTGTACTGTCTACCAGCATGTCAATGTGTGGTAAAGGAAAGTCGTCCTTCGGACTAGCCTTATTTAGATCCCTGTAGTCGACACACATTTTGACTTTTCCGTCCTTTTTTGGAACGGGTACGATGTTGGCTAACCATTGAGGATATTCTTATGTGGCGAGGAAACCCGCGTCAATCTGTTTCTGTACCTCCTCTTTGATTTTGATGGCCATGTCCGGATGGGTTCGTCTCAACCTCTATTTAACTGGCGGACATTTCGATCTTAACGGTAAATGATGTTCCAGGATGCTGGTATCCAACCCTGGCATATCCTGGTAGGACCAAGCGAACACATCGGGAAATTCTCTGAGAAGCTTTGTCAGACTCTCTTTGGCAGTTGGACTGAGCAGTGCCCCAATCCTGATTTCTTTTCTCTCTTTTTCCGAACCCAAGTTTACCGTTTCCAATAGCTCTTTGTGAGGTTCAATGGACCTTTCCTCTTGTCTGAGTAGTCGGGAGATCTCTTTTGGAATTTTGTTGTCAACTTCTTCTTCAGCCCCAAATACCGGGAACTCAAAGTCGGGAGAAGGCATCAGATCGTATGTTTCAACGGGGTTTAAAACAAGCAATCTGCATGACGTGATGATTCGTGTTTAGAAGAGATAGAGAGAATGCAAAAGTGTGTTCAGTGTATTTCTTTTACTGCTTGTTTTTATTATTGTTGTTTTTTAGGATTACCATTTTCTGAGAAAAGCAAAAGAGAAAACAACAATTAATGCAGAAATTACAGAACGACGTTTATTTATTTATGAACAAGTCAATTCGTGAAACTACAGCCCTATAAAATAAAACTCTGTCGCTTTGGGCAAAGCGAAGAGGGAAATTTACAGAAAGTAAGCCCTATCAAAACATATGTTTCACCTGGGCAGGGTGAAAGGTTAAAAACGGCAATTACTTTGACTTTTGAACAACTTTCGGAACATCGACAGCAACCCATTGGCGCGAACTCCTCGGTGAATCACAAAGTCTGGTACCTTCCTTGATTTGTCTTTAGAAATGACGCTGATTTCTGGTGGAGCAGGATCATTGGAATCTGTCTCCCAGGCAGAATTGTAGTAGGAGGATTCCTCTGTTGCATTTTGCATAGTATTTGTGCTCTCAAGTAGATCTCCCCGTCCAATTGGCTGGATGTCTTCGAGCCTGATATGAGAGCTTTCAGGAGCAGTATACTTGACCTTATAGTCATATTTTGCACTCGGTTGTCCCAGGGTGTCCCACACTTCTTTGGAAGTGGAGGAGTCATCCCTTTCGATGACGTTGACCTCGGGAAGAGCATAGTTGATGAACTATAATCCTGTGAACGTTGCGAATTCATCGTCGTGTTGGGTATTTTCAGGATACCCTGGGTGTTGATTCCATGATATGGTGCGTGTTAGTTCCTGGATTGGCTGGAATTTTGGTAAAACAAAGGTTATTCAATGTTGATGTCAAGGTGCTGATGTTGTAACATTGAAGTCTTAACACTGGGCTGTGTTAAGTAGTTAAGTGCTGAAGTTGGATGTCTGATGTCACACAGGTGATGTTGTAACATCAGACCTGCAGAATTAATAACAACAGCAGGTTGTTAGGGCACGCGTATTAGCTGGAATTGTGGAGAGTGGTTGACTCATTGGATGAGAATATCTTGGGATAGATATTTTCTGTTACATGGGAGATTTGATTGCAGATCTGTTGGAGAATTAAAAGGTTGAAGATTTAAAAAGATTTTGGGGATAAAATATGTTTTGAAGATTCAGTTTTAATTAACAAATCTGATCAAATATTGTGACAAGTCCAAGCCCAATTCAGGAGCTATATAAAGCGCACAAGACCAAAGGGAAAAAGTGACAGAAATACAGATTGAAGATCAAGAGCAGAGGCTGAGTGTCTTAGATAATTGTACGAATCGTGAGTAAACCATTCAAGGGTGAATTGGTGATCTGTCCTCTCTAAAGCTGTGAAGCAAAGAGAGTTGTTTGATTTGATCGAAACTGTGAAGTAAGATCAAGGGTACTCAAAGTGGGTTCTTTGAGTGTTTGTAAGGGATTGAGTGGTGTTCTCATACCTAAGTGGTTTCTTAGGTAGGAAGTCATTAGTAGAGTATAAGTTTAGGAGATTGTCAACGGGTTGTTGAGTCTGTAAATTATATCTACAAGTAGTGAATTCCATCCCTGGCTTGGTAGCCCCCATAGTAGGTTGGTTGTAACCGAACTGGGTCAACAATTCTTGGTGTTATTTTACTGTTATTGCTGTCCATTATGCAGAGTGTGTTGTTGTGACATCACACGTCTGATACCAGAATTTCAATTGGTATCAGAGCAGGCATCCTGTCTGTCTCTGGGTGAGATCTAGGGAAGTTACTTTCTGGTGAAAAGATGGACAAAGAAGTTGGAGGATTTGTCAACAGACCCCCTATTTTGGATGGATCCAATTATGACTATTGGAAGCCAAGGATGACCACCTTCTTAAAATCCTTGGACAGAAGGGCTTGGAAGGCTGTTATTAAAGAATGGAAAGCTCCTGTCATGTGTGAGAAGGATGATGCTGGTAAAGATAAAGAAGGCACCTCTAAGCTAAAGCCTGAAGAAGAGTGGACCAAGGAGGAAGATGAGCTTGCCCTTGGAAATTCCAAAGCTCTGAATGCTATCTTCAATGGAGTGGATAAGAACATCTTCAGGTTAATTAATACCTGTGAAGTTGCTAAGCAAGCATGGGATATCTTGCAGGCTACTCATGAAGGAACATCTAGAGTCAAGATGTCAAGACTTCAGATTTTAACATCAAAATTTGAAAGCCTGAAGATGAAGGAAGAGGAGACTATTCATGATTTCCACATGAGTGTTCTTGAGCTGGCCAATGCATCTAGTGCTCTTGGAGAGAAGATGTCAGATGAAAAGCTTGTGAGGAAGATACTTAGGTCCCTACCTAAGAAGTATAAGATGAAGGTTACTGCCATTGAAGAATCACAAGACATCAGCAAGATGAGAGTAGATGAGCTCATTGGATCTCTTCAAACCTTTGAGCTTGGGTTGAATGAGGAAGAACCAGAAAAGAAGCCAAAGAGTATAGCCCTGGTGTCAAATAATGAAGAAGATAAAGGAAATAGTTCTGAATCCCAGGAGGATTTATCTCAGGCCATAGTGATGTTGGGAAGACAGTTCACCAAAGTATTCAAGAGAATGAATAATAACTCCAGGCCTAATGTCAAGAACATGACTTCTGACACCAGCAAGAAGGATGAAGAGAAAACTGCCCAAGATAAAGGAGTGCAGTGCTTTGAGTGCGAAGGGTATGGACATGTCAAGAAAGAATGTCCCACCTTCTTGAAAAAGCAGAAGAAGGGCATGACAGTTTCCTGGTCTGACTCTAATAGTGAAAGTGAAGGCGAGTCAGCAAAGCATGTGAGAGCTTTAACAGGAGCTGTTGTTTCTGATGATGATTCTAGTGATGGAGAAGTAACTTATGAGGAGTTGGCATCCACCTATCAAGAGCTGTGTTTAAAGAGTGCTGAGATTTGTCAAGAAAACAAGTGCCACAAGCAACATATTGCTCAGCTAGAGAATGAAAAAACTGATCTTGAAAATGAAGTGGTGCTAGTTAGAGCTCATCTTGATCAAATGACCAAGTCTGTCAGGATGCTGAGCTGTGGTACAGACACACTCGACAAGATCCTTCAGTCAGAAAAAGCTGCTGGAGACAAAGCTGGGATAGGTTATGTGGCTGAGGACAAGGGAACTTCAGAAGGAAGCACTTCAGGTTCAAAGAAGGAAGTGTCACAACTTTCATCTCACCATCAGCCAAAGAAGCAGGGTCCTACCCCTAAGAAAGCTGATATTTCACAACCTAAGAAGATTGAGAAGAAGACTGGTCCCTATCAGAAGAGAAAGCTGCCACAGGGAGCTAGTCAGTATATGCCCCCACAATACCATGAGAGCATGCAAGCTGCTCAATTCAAACAGCACATGTCTCATCAGATGTCTCAACATCAGGACAACTGGTATGGTTATGGGTATGGATACACCAATGTTGTTCCTTATGTATATGGAAGAAGAAAGCCACACCATCATGGGAGACAATCCAGGAAACAGCATTCTCAGTCGACTTATGGGAGAAGATATCAACAGAATAGATGGCAGGGCAGTTATGGTAGGAGGAGACCACATCATGGATGGCAGCATAGGCAATCTCATCATGGCAGAAGATTCAGAAATGAAAGGGTGAGATGTTATTATTGTGGAAGATTTGGACATATGCAGTACTCTTGCTACAAGCTGCATGGATACCTTTAGCCTCAAAACAGATGGAGAGAGTACAGGCCCAAAGTTGTTAAACAATGGGTACCTAAGGAGAAGGTGAAGTGCTTATTGGCTCACTTGGATGACAAAGAGGCTAAAGAAGGAACATGGTATTTTGACAGTGGGTGTTCCAAGCACATGTCTGGATGTAGATCCATGTTTGATGATCTCAGACCTTGCCCCTCTCATGAGGTCATATTTGGCAATGGAGGAAAAGGTGTTGTTCCAGGAGTTGGGAAAGTGCAAGGTGATGGTAGACCTGAACTTGACAATGTTATGTTTGTCAATGGCTTAAGTGCAAATTTGATCAGCATAAGCCAGTTGTGTGATGAAGGTTACAAGGTAAACTACACTAAGCATGAGTGTGTGGTTTTTGATGAGCAGAATCAGATTGTTATGAAGGGTGCCAGAACCAAAGACAACTGCTATCAGTGGACCTCTCTTGAAGGAGATTCAACTAGTAATGTTGTAGTTGATGTTATAACATTAAACTATGATATCAGAATGCTGAAAGGTCACTCAGAGTTAACAAGTTCTAATGTGAGTGTTTTAAAAGGAAAGTCTTTATGGAGGGAGAAAATTAGTAATTGGTCTTTAAAGAGTTTTCAAAATCAGGCGCCTTACTATATTGAGACTACATCAAGACTTACCAAAGCAATCTCATCGCAACGCTTCATCTCCCTAAATCTCAACAGAATAGAAAGCTCTCCTTCGAACCTAGTTTGTCACAAAGGAACGATGTCTGTCCCTTTCAAGAAATCTGAGCAGGTTCGAACTAGGGTTTCTTCCGAAGAACTCATTTCCGAGTCAAGTAACCCAAAACCCTCGACCACGGTGAATAAACCTGAAGCTAGATCATCATCCTCTCAGGCTGTTGAGGAGAAGTTTGATGTAGACAAGCACTTGGAACAGATTGCCACCAAAATCCTTGAAAAGGGGATACGGGTGAAAGGGATTTCCGTCCCTCTAAGGCAAATGCCTGCTGAACAAGTCGACTCTCAAGGAGAGGACAAAAACCTTCAAAGCCAGGCCCTTAGTCAAGAAGCTGAAGGTGAAGATTCTGATGACACTGGTGTCAGTCTTGATGTCAGAACATCATCCCCTAGGAATGAAAGCCACAGGGATAAAGGGAAGGAGCAGGTTGAGGTTATAGAGATTGAGGACTCATCTGATGATGATAGAATTGGAAGAGGGGAGGATAAGAAAAGGACTTCATCTACAGACTTTCCCAAGTCATGGAGAAAAGGTGCCAGGTCTGGCAAGAAGAGGAGAATCAGGGAGGAGGCAGATTCTGAGAGTGATGTGCCTGATAACACCTCATCTCACAGTGCCAGAAGTGCCTCCTTGTGGAAGTGTGTGAGCCTAAGAAAAATAGCTCTGGAAAGAGAGGTTGTAGCAAAGGACTTAGAATCTACTGAAATTATTGACCTAATTAAGCTTGCTGGTCTCATAAGGACTGTGTCAGGGTTGGCTGATTGCTATGATAGACTGGTCAGGGAGTTCATAGTGAATATACCTGAGTCAATAAATGACAGTAAGAGCCAAACTTTCAGAAGAGTTACCCTCAGGGGTAAGTGTGTCTGGTTTTCTCCTGAGATGATCAATGCCTACTTAGGAAGAAATGAGGAAGATTATGGGGAATTAGAAGCCTCCAACAATGTTATATGCAGAGAAATCACTGCTGGTCGAGTAGATTTTTGGCCCGTAGAAGGAAAGCTGTTAGCCAGTTTGTTGAGTGTCAAATATGCTTTTCTGCACAGAATAGGTATTGCCAACTGGGTTCCTACTAGTCACAAGACCACAATTTCTGTTGAATTGGGGAAGATAATCTATCCAGTTGGGACAAAGCAAAGAATTGACTATGGCTCCTACATCTATGATCATACTATTAAGCATGCTGCTACAAATCCTGTGAATATGCACATTGCTTTTCCCTCTCTCATTTGTGGGATTATTGTGTCTCAACATCCTGGAATTCTACAGCATTCAGATGTAGTGTACAAAAGGAAGCCTGCCTTGTTACTTCATTACAAGTTGAAACATGTTCCTAACAATGTCAAGACATCTGCTTCAACATCACAACAGTCACCAGCCAAGACTGGGGTGATTACAGAACTAGAGGAGGCTTGCAAGGAGTTAGATGAAGTCATAAGAGTTAGTACTGAAAGGAAACAAAAATTTGAAAGACTTGTCATGGCTCTGAGATTGGCAACGAAGGAAGGTGAAGCTGTCAACACAAGGAAGGATGCTGATCTCAGCTTAGAAGATTCAAGCTTTTAATGATTGCCTTCTATTTTAGTAGGGTTAGCTTTATTTTCTGTATTTGTTTTAGCACTTAATGTGCTTGGTTTTGTAAGTTGAATATTGTGCTGTTTTATGCACTATTTATGTTTTTAGTTTTCTTCTATAATTTGTTTTGCCTGTTTACTAACTGAGAGGCTAACAATGAGAGCTAGGGTATACTGACTATAGTTAATAGGGCTTCTTATAGAAGCTTGCCTAATTATGGCTAAAAAGGGGGAGAAGATAGCCAAGATAGTCAAGAGGATTATTGCCATATGCTGCTGATGTGATGCAGAGATTAAGGGGGAGATAGATTGATCTGCTAAAAGGTGTTTAGTTGAAAAGTGGTGATGCAGTTATTGAGGGGGAGTATTGAAGATATCATGACATTTGAAGAGTGTAGCCAAGCAGACATCTAGGGGGAGTAATGTGTTGCACATTATGAGCTACTGAACAGCTGTGATGCTGGTTCATATTTTAGAGGGGGAGCACCAATTGGCTGTTGTCAATAATGAAGATGGTGCTGCAGCAGATCAAGTGTTGAAGACTTTGAAGATTATCAAACTGCTGCTGATTAGAGAGTTTCAAATTTTTTTGAAGATTATTTCGCTGCTGAAATCTCTGAAGGTGCATAGTGCAGAAGTTGTTTTAGCCAAAATTAGCCAAATGGGGAGATTGTTAGTTCCTGGATTGGCTGAAATTTTGGTAAAACAAAGGTTATTCAATGTTGATGTCAAGGTGCTGATGTTGTAACATTGAATTCTTAACACTGGGCTGTGTTAAGTAGTTAAGTGCTGAAGTTGGATGTCTGATGTCACACAGGTGATGTTGTAACATCAGACCTGCAGAATTAATAACAACAGCAGGTTGTTAGGGCACGCGTTTTAGCTGGAATTGTGGAGAGTGGTTGACTCATTGGATGAGAATATCTTGGGATAGATATTTTCTGTTACATGGGAGATTTGATTGCAGATCTGTTGGAGAATTAAAAGGTTGAAGATTTAAAAAGATTTTGGGGATAAAATATGTTTTGAAGATTCAGTTTTAATTAACAAATCTGATCAAATATTGTGACAAGTCCAAGCCCAATTCAGGAGCTATATAAAGCGCACAAGACCAAAGGGAAAAAGTGACAGAAATACAGATTGAAGATCAAGAGCAGAGGCTGAGTGTCTTAGATAATTGTACGAATCGTGAGTAAACCATTGAAGGGTGAATTGGTGATCTGTCCTCTCTAAAGCTGTGAAGCAAAGAGAGTTGTTTGATTTGATCGAAACTGTGAAGTAAGATCAAGGGTACTCAAAGTGGGTTCTTTGAGTGTTTGTAAGGGATTGAGTGGTGTTCTCATACCTAAGTGGTTTCTTAGGTAGGAATTCATTAGTAAAGTATAAGTTTAGGAGATTGTCAACGGGTTGTTGAGTCTGTAAATTATATCTACAAGTAGTGAATTCCATCCCTGGCTTGGTAGCCCCCAGAGTAGGTTGGTTGTAACCGAACTGGGTCAACAATTCTTGGTGTTATTTTACTGTTATTGTTGTCCATTATGCAGAGTGTGTTGTTGTGACATCACACCTTAACATCACACGTCTGATACCAGAATTTCAGTGGGGACACAAGTATTCTTTTCAATGATGCTCAGCTGATTTTCATTGTTCGGCTGATTCTCTTGCTCCAAGTCTCCTGGATACGGCTGCCACATTGGCAGGCCATCCATTGGGCCATAATAGTCGTGGTCAAAGTTGTCTTTCATCGGAGTGTCTTCCTCTAATGAGTTTGGTGGAGCACGGCATCCTTCCGGATCGCAATCTCCATATATCATTTTGACGTCTGACCTGGGTATAAATCTCGGACCCTGTGCAGGAAAGCAAAATGGAGTCTACGTTTCATCCTAAGACATATAATCGTCCTCGTTAAGATAGGACTTCCATTCCTCATCTGTGTCAGAGGGATCCTCCTCATTGATAGTGTGTACTTCTTGGGTCACCGGGTGAAGGAAGCCTCCTCTGTGAAAGAAGTTCCGAATGGGATGAAGACTTTCATCGCTGGTAGTAGCTGTCTGGGTGCAGGTTGCAGAAAAACCAAGACCCTTCTTTGTTTTATTGTCAGTAGGAATGACGAGTTGTCCCCATTCTATTGTATTGGTACTCTCGACCGCTTTGATAACATCTTTGTATGAGGAAATGGAAGTTCCCTCTTCGGATCGATTGTCCTTGCTCACCGAAAGCGCTTGGAACTGAGTCCCAACTGTCTCCTCGGGTTCTACACAAGTAGATGATGATAAGTTACTCACGAGCAAGGCTTGTTCTCCACAGACCGTGACGAGCTGGTTGTTCTGAACGAACTTTAACTTTTGGTGGAGGTTCGAGGTGACCGCCCCAGGCTGATGTATCCAAGGTCTTCCTAATAAACAATTGTACGTTGCCCGGATGTCCATGACCTAGAAAGTGACTTTGAAAGTGTGAGGACTGATAGTTATGGGAAGGTCGACTTCGCCGATAACCATTTTTCTGGATCCGTCAAACGCTTTGACGACGACCTTGATGGTTCTCATCGGGGGTCCTTTGAAGGATAATTGCATCAAAGTGGACTTCGGCATAACATTCAGGGCTGACCCTGTGTCTACCAGTATGCTGGCTAAAGCATCGCCCTAGAAGCTGACCGTGATATTGAGCGCCATGTTATGACGGCGACCCTCTTCAGGTAATTCCTCATCACTAAATTCTAAGTTGTTGCAGGAAGTGATGTTAGAGACAATGCTATCGAACTGTCTGATTGTTACATCCTGTTCCATAAAGGCTTACTCCAAGACTTTCTATAGAGCCTCCCTGTGTGCTTCTGAACTGAGTAACAGTGATAATACCGAGATCTTTGAAGGAGTTTGCAATAGCTGATCAACAATGTTGTATTCACTCCTTTGGATGAGCTTTAGCATCTCATCATCGTTTTTCTAAAGGTCGGGATTACTAGATTGACCGACTGGTGGATTGGGAACTTCTGTCTGAGGTTCCTTTTCTTTGCTGGACTCTCCAACTCCTCTGTTGAAGATTCGACCGCTCCGTGTTACACGACTGATGTCTGCAATATTCACGACGGAGGGTAATGGAATTTCCTTCCCATTCTCAATTATCGTTGCACCGTATTTGTAAGGGATAGCCTTAGTCGATTCATACGGTAGTGGTCCCGGTAGATAGATGACTATGGGAGCCTTCTGATTTTTATGACCATCGTAAGCAATTTCGATCTATTCCCGGTTAGGAACTCTTGATTCGTCCAGTAGAGGGATGATGGCAAAAACATCCCTGGCCCTCTGATGATCAGAGATTACGACAACATCCTCAATTTGATCAGCGAGGTAGTCCGGCGCCCAGTAGATTGGTCCGGAACCCGAATATGGGCGAATCTCTCTACGATCCACCTGACCCTGAAGAGCTGCTCGCACAAGGTAACATCCTTGGTTACCTTCCGAAAAGACTCTACAACGTTCATAGTTGGGTGGTGGCACCTGGCCACGCCCGCTTTGAATGCAATGTAACCTTACTAGGTTAGCTTCCACAGATCGGACATCCTGACTTTGATGTCGAGTAGGGTTCCTGTTATTGATACTAATTTGCTGAGTATCTTCATCCATATAGATTGGCATCCACCAGTGATTTAACAAGTGCTGAAGTGCCTCCTGGACAAGGGCACAACCTTGATCATTTTCGCAACCCGCTTTACAGCTCTGGTAATCATGTGATACCAGGAATCCGAGGCAGACCTGCTCAGCATGTAACTCTACCAGGTTGGTATTCATTAAATGAATGTCAAAGATCTAAACCATGTCGATCTGATAGGGATTCCTATCGTGGTAGTCCTGGATCCATCCAAGATCCATCTGACGCTGGAGGGCCTCTTGTACAAAAAAGCATCCCTGTTTGTTTACCGAGCAAGTCAGACAAGAATTGTAGTCGTGCCTTGGCAGATTATGATACTGGCTTTGCCTAGAATACATCGCCACCAAGTTGACATTCATTGCACGGATGTCGTGGTTCTGAATGATGTTAGAATTCGTGTAAACCATGTTAACTCCACGAACTCGGTGCTCTTGGATCCATCCAAGATCCATTTGTTCCTGTAGAGCTGATTGCACCACAAAACATCCTTGATTGCTTTTAGAGCAGATATCACACTGATGATAATTATGAGGTAGCACATGGCCATATCCACTCTGTCTACAATGCATCTTGACCAAGTTGGCCCTCAGTAAGAGTACATCGCAAATTTGATAGGTGTTGTTAGACTCTCCCTCTATCAGATTGACTACAGCCTTCTCGTGTTGAGGTAGTGGGTTCGTGAGAACATTGGGATTTGTATCCTTGAAAGATAAGACCCCACTCCTAACAAGCTTTTGCATGTCGAATTTGAAATTGAGACAGTTTTCTATGTTATGCCCTGGTCCTCCTTGGTGATAAGGGCATGTCTGGTCCACCTTAAACCAAAAAGGCGGATTTTCTGGTACTGTAAGAGGAGACTTAGTCTGGACATTCCCCTTGGCTAACAGTAATGGAAATATTTCTGCGTACAACACAGGTATAGGATCAAATCCTGGTGGCCGCGTTTTACGGTTGTTATTGTATGGAGGATGAGCCTGCTGAAGAGGCTGTTGTGTCCTTTGCTGATTAGGTTGGCTCTGCGTAACCTGAGGTTGATACGTAGAAATAGGCGCAGGATTGATAGCATGAGCCACAGCCGCTATTGGCTGATAACGTCGCCTTTGCCTTCCGAGAGAGATATTCCCAATATCTTGCTCTTTTTTCTTAGGGAGAGTACTACTGTGTCTTTTTGTACTACTAGATGATCCAGTGTCTTTTATTAGACGTCCTTCTCGAACAGCTTCCTCGATATGTACCCCCATACCGACCATTTTGGTGAAGTCACTGGGCGCACTGGCAACCATTCTGTCGTAGTAAAATGAGCTTAAGGTCTTTAAGAAGATTTTTGTCATCTCTTTTTCCTCAAGAGGTGGACAAATTTGAGCGGTAATTTCACGCCATCTCTGAGCGTACTCCTTAAAAGTTTCCTTGTCCTTTTGTGACATTGATCTGAGCTGATCTCTGTCTGGTGCCATATCCAAATTGTATTTGTATCGTTGGACAAAGGCAGTGCCAAGATCTCTGAAAGTGATGATCGTAGCACGGTTTAAACCCATGTACCATTTTAAGGCGGTGTCGCTCCCGGGATTTTCATCCTGGTACAAACGCGAAAGTGGCACCAAACAGAGTCGCCAGCAATGTGTATTTATCCCAAGAGAGGGAAAGGAAACACCGTATAAACCTGAAGGAAAGAAAAGAACATGGTCTTGCGACCAAGAGAATTGGATTCGGGAGTCGGTTACGCGAGAGGAAGGTATTAGCACCCCCTCGCGTCCATCGTACCCGATGGAATCCACGCTTGCTGCTTCAATCAAAGGGTGTAGGAAAAGATGCTGGAAAAAGAACTGAAAAAAAAGGAATGGAAAAGGAAAGGAAAGAGAAAGAAATGTAGGGAAAATAAAAGAAGTGCTCGAATGGGCCCTACCCCACTGCCTACGTATCTCATCGGGAGCATGATAATCAGAGCGACGTAGTTCCCCTCACTAGGGATGGATTGTTTGTGTTTTTTAGTGGAATACGTCAACGTTTGCGTCCTAGCAGTTTAGGTGTTGCAGCTCGTTGTAGGGAGACTTAGGCGTTACCTGTTTGCGGTAGAACAGAAATGACGCATCCTTACGGAAAGAGTGAATGAGATGAGAAAAGAATTCCCGAAGGAAAGACGTTATTGTTTGTTTTTTGTCTTTTAAGAAGTTTTGTTTTCATTTGTTTGCATATGATAGTGTATCTAAATCTTAATCATTGGAATGTGTACCTTCTCACATTCCAAAATGGAATGAATAAGAAAGCACACTAAGAGTGAAGAAGACCCCCACACTTAGTTCCAATTGTCAAGGTTCAAACACACTAGCATACTTGTGTTTATTAAGTGTTTTTGTTATTTATGAAATGAAGAAGTGTTTTTTATTATTTGTACCTTCAACAAGTATTGCATTTAAGTCCCTCATACAAGATCAAATGTTTAACACATTGGCCCAAGATGGGCCATATGCTACACATTCTAAGATTTTAAGAGAAGACCCCTTATAATCTTTTCTTCATATGAAAGGCCTAAATGCAATAAATGCCTACCTTTATTACATATTTTGAATTTTCTTTGAGATGAGAAGATGAAAGACTCAAGAGAGGATAAAGGTAAAATCTATGTGAACTAAGACTCAATCCTAATCAATTAATTAAGGGAGTGATCCTAAGGGTTTGTGAGGTTTAAACCTAAAGTCTAAAGAAAGAATGAATTAAATAATTCACTTCTAAATTAGAAGATGAATTGTAATTCAAAAAGGGAAAGTGATGAGTTATTAAAAGAAAGCACATAAGTGCTTAACAAAACACAAAATTGAATTGTAAAAGAGATTAGAGGATAGAAGTTTGAATGTGGATCCCTTATCCACACTCAATTACAACTTACCAAGCCCCTACATGGTTAGTAAACATGTATAAGAAGTATAAGAAGTAAAAGAACATTTAATGCACCATAAAACTCAAAAGAATTAGATGAGAAATCAAATCTTATTGGTCACAACCAGAATGTGCATCATATGGAAAACAAAAGATTATCATCAAGCAAGTTCAAGTGGATAGGCAACAAACATCATCCATGACATTAGAACATGCTACCATAAGAAAAGGGAGAATGAAAGGTGAAAAGAAAGAGAAGAAATATGCATAAATGAAACATGTGATCTAAGGATCAGAATTGAAATGAAATGAAAAATGATTCACAAACATCTCACAAGTGTTCATGCATAACACATCAAGACATTTAAGAAGTGATAGAAGAAGTAGAATTGAAATGGAAGTTCAAAAAAAGAAAGTGCAAACACAACATGTTAAAGGTGCACAAAGTTCAAATGACAATCAACATGCAAAGATGACATATAATATGCATCAATGACTTATTATGTCACATGAAAGGTTCACCAAATATGCAAATGATCATGCAAGTATGTACAAAAGAAATCATGTAAACATGCACAAAAGTTAAGATGATATGACATGTTATTATGCTTCAAAGGTAATGCATTAAACAAAAGCTAAATGGACTCATAGAAATTAAGCAAGCATGGTTTAAAGATACACAAATCAGAAGTGAATCATATACCAAAATAGCATACAAGAAATCAAGTCAAAGAGTCTTTATACAATGCACTTAGGTCAAGTATACACATCATACAAAGTAACACAAAATGAACACCAAACATGCCATAAACTGACCTAAAAAATCAAATAAAAATCACTTAACATACCTCAAGAGGCTAATGACTCAATGCAAAAAGAAGAGCATCAAAACAATTTTTAATGATCAAGAACAAAAATGCACAAAATCATGTACCACCTTAAGAATGCACACAAAAGAAAATCAAAGAAAATTGTGGAACAGGGGCAAAAAGGTCATAAAATCAAAAACTAAAATCATCAAAAATTTCCTAAATGTTTTAATGATGTTCATGAATTTTTGTGGAATTTTATGATGATGTTTGATATTTTTAAAAATTGAAAAGTAAATGTGTAGAAAATGAAGAAAATAAAATAAAATGGAAATAAGGAAAGGGGGGTGCAAGCATAGCAATTGTTTATTTCAGATGATTTGGGCTTTAGAAATACAAGGTGCAAATAGCAATTCAGCTTAAGTCCAATTACACGCAGAACACGATAACAAGCATGCACTTCAGTCAACAATAGTCAAAACACTACATGCCATTGGATTAAGTCAGGGTCAAACGAAAGTCAAAGTAAACAACATCAACGCGCACATGTGAATGTCCACACTCCCTATCGTGTACCATGCCACACAAAGCTTAAGTGAGTTCAGAAAATTGGCATGTAACTTGCACGCTTTTTTTTATGTGTTGGCACATTTTGGAGCGTAGGATTAAGAACAATCAAAGGCCACGATTAAAACATAGTGAAACCCTAGCAATTACAGTCACCGGCTGGAGATGACCTCCGGTCACCTTCTCCGGTCACCCCGCCACCGTCTGCAACCTCAATTCTCACCAAAATGCGCAAATGTGGTATCAAAATGAAGCTTACGCTATGCACATCGTGAATCTAACATCATTTTCCACATAACAATCACACACAGAGAAAACAGAGGAGATTAAAGCAAGCCCTAAGTTGTGCACTATACCTCTAAAGGCCTATCAACTAGTCGGACAAGTTCTTGAGCTTATAAGAAGCTTCAAGAACCTGAAAACAACTTCACATTAGGTCTATAATGGTGGAGATTCGTACCTGAAGTTTTGAAACCTTGAAGTGTTCTTCAGAAAACCAGAGGTCTTGTCTCTTCTACAATCTTCACTTGGCCAAATAAAGGCTGAGATGTAGAACTTGATGATGATTCAATGGAGAAGAGGTTGAAACCAAGCTCCAAACAAGTATCACTGTGGAGAACTGGAGAGAGAATCAGAGAGAGTGTTGAAGTGGAATGAACAAGGTAGAGCTCAAGAATCAGTGGCAATGGTGGAATCGAGAGAGAAGAAGAGAGTATTTCTGAAGTGAATGTGTGAAAATGAAGTTAGAACTGAAGTTAGAGTGTGTGATTTCTATTTATAGTGAGAGCTAACCATGGTTTAGTGAGTTGGTTAGAGTGAGTCAAGGTAGTTAAACTGAGTCCATCCTAACTAACTGAGCCAAGTTAGTTAGGGGACGAGTTATGTTATGGCTGTGATGTTATGGTGATGACCTATGGTGTATTATGGTGGAGCAGCAAGAGAAACGAATGGCAAAGGCTGTTGCATTAGAAACTTGCTCAGCAAGCTTGTTTTTTCTATTTCCATGCAAAGCACGTGCTATTGTGCATAGTGTAGATGAGATATGCTTGGTTAAAAGAGGAAAACTGAGGTGATGAAGTGTTTGTTGTGTGTGTGAACCAAACTGCAAATTCTGATGTAAAACATGATGAGATCAGTTGGTGTTTGAAGATGGAATTCTCCATGCATTGTGAATGGTTTGATGAGCTTTAGGAAACATTGGAAAGAGGAGATGTAATAGAGCATGTTTGGCATGAGAAATGATTTGAAATGATGCTTAGAAAAGGTTGGAAAATGACTCACAACACAAAGGTTTGGGAACTGTATAAGGGCGTGGCAAGGAGGTTGGTTGGCAAGGCAAACATGGCATGGCATTTCAACAGGATCATAGCACATTAGACTCAACATAACTTCTTGACCTTTGATCAAATGAAAAAATCATGAACACCAATTTTGAAGGTCTCACATAGAGGAACAACTTTCATGTTGAAAGATTTTTCATTTGAGGCCTCTAACCATGAGTAATTGATCAATACATTTGGCCCACCACATGCTTGTGAAAATGACACGCGCGTGACCTGAAAGTCCTTGGTCACGACCTGGTTTTTGCCCTACTTTCCTCCAACTTTGATCAATCATATCTCCCTCAATTTTTATCCAATGGAGATGTTCCACATATGGATGTGAAGCTTAAAACAAGATCTTTTGTCGTGACCGAGTGGAATTTTCATTTGATGCTTCAATTTTAAATGGCCTTGGTTCAAACCCTGATGCAAAATGGTCCAAAATTACTATTTTTGGAAACCCTACTTCTTCCAAAAATGGCAACTTTCCACATCTTGATTTTTTCATGATTCCTTTGGATTTTCTTGACCAAATTTTGTACATTGGACACATATAACATGAATTTTATGAATTTGGCCTCAAAAAGTCAAGAGTTGACTTTTTCCTCTGATTATTTGACTTGGCCCCAATTTCTCTGATTTTTTATCTTTCTTCCAATTGAACCACTTCTAAAACCAATTGAGAGGAAATTTTCCACACTCATACACTTAAGGACCTATAGGATACCATGACATCAAGTTTTGTTCAAAAAATCAAAGATTCCCTGATTTTATTGAAAACCCTAATTTTGGTACCCTCCTCCTAGGAGAAAAATGTGCATTCTTCAATTTCAAATTCCTCAGAGTATGATGTGCATCCTCTTAAAGGATGATGAAAGAGGCCACTTGAGGGTGATTTTGAACCAAAGAACCATCTCTTTTGAGGATTTTCCATCAGTTTTTTGAACCTCTTGCATGATGAAGTATGTATTGTTTCAATCTCCTATTGAATCTCACTTCCTTGAGATATTGGATGGTCAATTGAGATGGTGTGAGACATGGGAGACCTCTTGGCTTGCCTTGAGGCAACTTGATTGACCTTTTGTGCTTTGAATGATCCCTTGATTGCCCACCTTCCACCTGATCACATGCCCTGATGGTAAGAGGGATGCTATGCTTCATTTTTCTATGTTAAATGCAATGCAATTATGAGATGGATAAGATATGATATATGATAATGCCATGCTATGATGTAAAAAAAAGAGAGAAAATTTTGGGGTATGACAGCTGCCCCTATTCAATCACTGTAGACTTGAATGGATGATAGCGATTGCTGTCAGACTTTCAAGGTATGGAGGGATTGAATACCGAAAATAACCCGAAAATTTGCACTCTGTGGAGAAGAAGAAAAGGGATATAAACCCAACCAGATGAACTCTGCTTGAAGAAAACTCGGATGATGAAGAAAAACACTGAAGAGATGTCTTTTATACAACGCCAGACGACTACTGGCTTGCCACACCGTGGGTGGACTTTGATAATGTCTTTTGTACAACGCCAGACGACTACTGGCTTGCCACGCTCCTGGTGGACTTTAATAATGTCTTTTGTACAACGCCAGACGACTACTGGCTTGCCACTCAACTGGTGGACTTTCAACAGTGTCTTTTTGAATGACGTCAGGCGACTACTGGCTTGCCATACTGTCGATGGACTTTCAACAATGTCTTTTTGAACGACGCCAGATGACTACTGGCTTGCCATACTGTCGATGGACTTTCAACAATGTCTTTTTGAACGACGCCAGACGACTACTGGCTTGCCATACTGTCGATGGACTTTAGCTGCTCTGCCAATCTGTCGTTGGACTTTTACCAATTCGTGTTGGATTTCTGCCAATCTGTCATTGGACTTTTACCAATCTGTGTTGGATTTCTGCCAATCTGTCATTGGACTTCAATGATTACCAAACTGGCTTTGGAATCTCAAACTTGCCATCCTATGATGGACTTTTGCAGCTTTGCCAAACTAACATTGGACTTTTACCAATTCGTGTTGGATTTCTGCCAATCTGTCATTGGACTTTTACCAATTCGTGTTGGATTTCTGCCAATCTGTCGTTGGACTTTGCTGAATTTCCACCCGAAGATGGACTTTTGCCAATCTGTCGTTGGACTTTGCTGATTTGCCACCCAAAGATGGACTTTTGCCAATCTGTCGTTGGACTTTGCTAATTTGCCACCCGAAGATGGACTTTTGCCAATCTGTCGTTGGACTTTGCTGAGAATATAGTTGCTTATCATCATCCCACCTGCTGGAACAATATGAACAAACTGTATATAATGATCATCCCACCTGCTGGAACAACCATCTGCTATACTATCCCACCTGCTGGAATAATATGAACAAACTGTATATAATGATCATCCCACCTGCTGGAACAACCATCTGCCATACTATCCCACCTGCTGGAATAATATGAACAAACTGTATATAATGATCATCCCACCTGCTGGAACAACCATCTGTAATATTATCCCACATGCTGGAATAATATGAACAAACTGTCTGTGTGCCAAAAATAAATTGGACTTTGAGTTGTAAATAAGCAATGCTGAGAATTACACCACCGGCTGGGTAACATCATATGCTGACACTTTGCTGAAGAAGAGATTCCCTCGATCTATTTAGACCTTGATGGGGAACTTACTATCAAAATGTCGACCTCTGTGGGGAATACCATTACCAGAGATATGATCTTGATGGGGATCAGGGCTGCTCTACCGGGGATATGCAAATCTTGGTTGAAAGACAATCCGTTGCAACATGCTGAGAAAGAGTCCCTAGGGATCTGTTAGGGAAACCCAAAGCAATTCCACGGTAATCTACTGAGGAAGAAGACTGTCGAGCTTAGGATAAATGTCACAATGCCCCATGTCGGGCGAACTTTCTCTTTGACGACTCCGCTGGGGATAATGAGCTTACAACATACTCCGCTGGAGAAAACTGCTTTAAAGCATCTTGTGTTGGGGCTGCCCTTCGAGAGGATTTTACAGAAAACCAAACGTCTTCAAACTCTACTGGGGATAGCAGATCGGGAATATCTTTTGCTGGGGAGATAACATGCCCCATGCATGGGATGGTCAATAACTCCACTGGGGATTATTCTTTGACAAATTTCACATGCTGAAACCTGCGGGATATATGATACTACCACTTGCTGGTACATCCTGCCAAGAGTAAATTCCACAAGGGATGTTAGTACTAAAGTTTCGTCTCTTAAGAGGATTTTATAGAAAACCAAGCGTTTTCAAACTCTTAGACAAACACTCTGCCTTGAACCACTCTTCACATCGTCTACAAGGTACTGGAGGATTAGCACTTGTTATTGACCCGGAGTCTTCACTGCATTAATAACCATTATCAACACAGAAGAAATCCATCTTTGACCACCGTTGCCGTCACGAAACTCGGTGGGAACTCTTGAATGGAAGAAACGACTTAATAAGATACAACAGTAGCAAATATCTGCTCGTGGTTACGATCATGCTACTTGGATCGATCGTGCTCATTACCTGCAACAGAAAAAGAATATGCACATGCCCCAGGATATTGCGTGGTCTTTTGAGTCCACCATCCAAGGCTGTCCAATAAGCAAAGTAATTTCAATCGTCTTTGTGCATGTTTTTGCAAGGCCAAGATATTTTCAAAATAACGTTTTATTATCAAAAATCAGACGTTTTTGCAAACAAAACAGTAAAATGAAAATAAAAGCTCGTGACTGAATATTCAATTTTATTGATGAAATGCCAAAATTGGCGGATTTACAATTAGAAGCAAACCCTTGAAAGAGGCGATTGCCTTAAAATTGAGAAAAGAAATCTATCCTAATGATAATGCGGAAATTGGATTCCAACTGATTTCTGATTCTGTTATAGCCAGTATGTATTCCAACTCTCCTGATTATCTTTGCCTTCAGAAGCTCGTGGTCGGACCAATTCCTCCTTTGGAATTTTTCCAGTTTGCTGAAGAGTAGAGAACATACAGATCAATTCAGATTACAGTCATTCGCTTTAATCCCTCTTTTGCGTGGATCGCCTTTTCAGGTTTTCAATCCACCGGGATACCCTTTTTTGCCTAAGTTGCCCTTTCGGGTTTTCAACTTACCGGGTGTACAATTATTTTCAATTTTATCCCTAATTTTTGCCCGAACCTTTATTCTGTTTTTGGTTCGCCGGGATGCCCTTTTTTGCCTGGATTCCTTTTTTCTTTTATCCAGCGGGTCTCTTTATACGAAGTATTTTTTAACTGCATCTGAATTAACAGGGGATGAAAAGTCTTCACCATCCATGGTTGTCAGCAATAAGGCTCCACCTGAGAAAACCTTTTTAACCACGAATGGACCTTCATAATTAGGAGTCCATTTGCCCCTGTGATCTGTATTCGGAGGAAGTATTCTCTTGATTACCACATCTCCGACCTTGTAGACTTGAGGTCGAACCTTTTGATCGAAAGCCCTCTTCATTCTGCGCTGGTATAGTTGGCCATGACATACTGCTGCTAGTCGTTTCTCCTCAATAAGGCTCAGCTGATCAAATCTGGCTCGTACCCATTCAGCTTCCTCTAGTTTAACGTCCATCAACACTCGGAGAGAGGGAATCTCAACTTCGATCAGTAAAACTGCCTCCATGCCGTATACAAGTGAGTATGGTGTTGCCCCAGTGGACGTGCGGACTGATGTTCGATACCCATGCAAAGCCAGTGGTAACATCTCATGCCAATCTTTGTACGTGACAACCATCTTCTGCACAATCTTCTTGATATTTTTGTTGGCCGCTTCAACCGCGCCATTCATCTTCGGGCGGTACGGAGAAGAATTGTGATGTTCGATTTTGAAGTCCCGGCATAGCTCAGCCATCATCTTGTTGTTCAAATTAGAACCATTATCAGTAATGATTCTTTCGGGCACTCCATATCGACAAATGATATCTCGTTTCAAGAAACGAGTCACTACTTGCTTAGTGACATTGGCATAAGACGCTGCTTCAACCCATTTAGTGAAGTAATCAATGGCGACCAAGATGAAACGATGGCCGTTTGAAGTAGTAGGCTCAATTTTCCTGATCATATCAATGCCCCACATCGCAAATGGCCACGGAGAAGACATGATACTCAACGAATTGGGAGGAACGTGCACTTTGTCTGCATAGATCTGGCATTTGTGACACTTGCGAGCATACTTGCAGCAATCTGACTCCATGGTCAGCCAATAATACCCCAATCTCAGCAATTTCTTAGCCATCGCATGTCCTCCGGCATGGGTACCGAAAGAGCCTTCGTGCACTTCGATCATCAACAGGTCTGCTTCGTGTCTATCCACACATCTGAGCAGAACCGTGTCAAAATTCCTTTTATACAGCACGCCATCTTTGTTCAAGAAGAAACTACCAGCTAGCCTTCTTAATGTCTTCTTGTCATTGGAAGATGCCCCGGGCGGGTATTCTTGATTTTTCAAGAAGCATTTGATGTCATGGTACCAAGGCTTATCGTCAGACACTGCATCAACATCAAACACAAAAGCAGGCCTATCAAGACGAGATACATCAATCCTGGGTACAAAGTTCCAACCATGCACTTTGATCATCGAAGATATAGTGGCCAAGGCGTCTGCAAACTTATTTTCATCTCTGGGAACATGGTACAACTTGACAGTTGTAAAGAATGTCAGCAATCTTCTCGTATAATCTCTATACGGAATCAAATTCTGCTGATGTGTGTGCCAAGTTCCTTTTACTTGATTGATTACCAGTGCTGAATCACCAAAGATATCGAGGGTCTTGATTCGTAAATCAATAGCTTCCTCAATCCCTAGTATGCAAGCTTCATACTCTGCTTCATTGTTGGTACACCCGAAAGTTACTCGGGCAGTGAAGGGCATGTGAACACCTTCTGGCGTAATGAGGACTGCACCAACTCCGCACCCATTCATATTAACTGCCCCATCAAACATCAAACTCCATTTGGATTCAGGGTCAGGCCCCTCCTCCAGAAGTGGTTCCTCGCAGTCTTTCGCCTTGAGAAACATGATGTCCTCATCAGGGAAATCAAATCTCATGGGCTGGTAATCATTAAGAGGCTGTTGCGCAAGATAATCTGACAGTATACTTCCTTTGATTGCTTTTTGCGAAGTAAATTGAATATCGTACTCTGTCAGCACCATCTGCCACCTTGCAACTCTGCCTGTAAGTGCTGGTTTCTCAAAAATATACTTGACCGGATCCAACTTTGAGATCAACAGGGTTGTATGTGTGAGCATGTATTGTCTCAATCGCTTGGCGGCCCATGCGAGTACGCAGCATGTCTTCTCAAGCATTGAATAACGCGATTCACAATCTGTAAATTTCTTGCTCAGGTAGTAGATAGCATGTTCTTTCCTACCTGTCTCGTCGTGCTGACCGAGAACACAACCCATGGATCCTTCGAGCACTGTCAAGTACATAATCAGTGGTCTCCCTTGAACTGGAGGTATCAGAATCGGAGGTTCCTGCAAATATCTTTTTATCTTATCGAATGCGTTTTGACAATCACCATTCCACCTGACCGTTTGATCTTTTCTTAGCATTTTGAAAATCGGTTCGCAAGTAGCAGTTAGGTGAGATATGAACCTTGAAATGTAGTTCAATCTCCCTATAAAGCCGTGAACTTCTTTCTCAGTTCTCGGTATAGGCATATCTTGTATAGCTTTCACCTTAGCAGGATCAACCTCTATCCCTTTTTCACTGACAATGAAACCAAGCAATTTTCCGGATCGCACGCCGAAAGTACATTTGTTAGGATTCAGTCTCAACCTGAATTTCCTTAACCTCTCAAAAAGCTTCTTCAAGTTGATCAGATGTTCCTCTTCTGTCTTTGATTTAGCAATCATGTCATCCACATAGCACTCGATCTCTTTATGAATTAGATCGTGGAATAACGTCACCATTGCTCTTTGATAAGTTGCCCCTGCATTTTTCAACCCAAAAGGCATTACTTTGTAACAGAAGGTACCCCACGGGGTAATGAATGTCGTCTTCTCCATGTCTTCAGGCGCCATCTTTATCTGATTGTACCCGGAGAATCCATCCATAAATGAGAACACTGAAAACTGAGCGGTATTATCAACCAGCACATCAATATGAGGGAGTGGAAAGTCATCTTTAGGGCTCGCCGTGTTGAGATCTCTGTAATCCACACACATTCTGACTTTGCCATCTTTCTTCGGCACCGGTACTATATTGGCCACCCAAGGAGGATAGTTAGTCACCGCCAAAAAACCTGCATCCAACTGTTTCTGTACTTCTTCCTTGATCTTCAAAGCCATTTCTGGTTTCGTTCTGCGCAGCTTCTGCTTGACCGGTGGACAATCTTCTTTCAAAGGTAGTCTATGCACAACTATGTCTGTATCTAAACCTGGCATATCTTGGTATGACCAAGCAAAGATGTCAACGTATTCACGTAGCATGACTATCAGCTCTTGCTTTACATCAGCCCGCAGACTCGCACCGATCTTGATCTCTTTCTTGCTTTCCTCTGACCCAATATTGGTGACCTCGAGAGCTTCCTGATGTGGTTGAATGGTCTTCTCTTCCTGTTTCAACAACCTAGCCAACTCTTTCGGGAGTTCATAGTCTTCATCACTTTCTTCCTCGGCTTGATAGATCGGATTGTCGAAATCATACGTGGGCATAACAGAATCATTTTCAGAGGAATTCACATAATCAAGTCTGTATGATTGGATTTATGCTTTATTTTAGATTATTTTGCTTGAAAATGAAAGAAAAGAAAGTGCATTATCATTTTTACTTTTCTTTGTGCAAAAATAAAAATAAAGAAAGAATAAAGGAACACAAATTTGTAAACAAAAACGTCCTTTTATTGATATTTGAACATTATATGAGAAAATATGGTGGCCCTACAAATGGATCCTCACACCTTGGGCAAAGTGTGGGATTTTATGCATTATGAAAGACAAGAATTATTACTCTGAATGGTGCACAACATGAACGATTTCTTCACTAGACCAGTTTTGCAATGCCTCGCCCGGAGCCAGTGCATATACCCATCTGTCTAGATAATCTGAGCTTTCAGCGTCATCCTCTATTGCTGAGCAGGACTGATTGGGGTTGATAATTCCTCCACTGTTGAAATTGATTGGTCCACAAAATCGGGGAACTGGCGTCCGGCCCGGCTGGTATCCAATGCCAAACTTGTCTTCCTTCACAAACACATCAATAGCTTTACCCCAACCCTGGGCATTTCCGCTTTCAACCACATCTTTGGCCTGCTTGTAGGATGCAATTGATGCACTCGGCCCACCTGGCACATTCGACACCACTGCTGCTGAAGTAGATTCTGGTAAGTTATTGATATTCAAGGCTTCGAAAGACTGGCACAGGGTTTCATGAATTTCTCCATCCATTTCCACATATTTGAAAGTGGATAGATGACTCACGAATATATCTTCCTCGCCGCAAACAGTAACCACTTGACCCTCGAACACATATTTGAGCTTCTGATGAAGTGTTGAGGTAACTGCGCCCGCTGCGTGAATCCATGGTCGGCCCAACAAACAGCTATAAGCAGGCTGAATGTCCATAACATGAAAGATCGTCTTAAATATATGTGGACCAACCTGTATGGGTAGCTCTACCTCTCCAAACACCGATCTTTGGGATCCATCAAAAGCTCTCACAATCAGATCACTGGGTCTCAGAACCAATCCATCTACTTCAATTTTCATCAGGGCCATTTTGGGTAACACATTCAAAGAAGAACCTGTGTCAACCAGCACATGCGACAAAATAGTTCCTTTGCATTCAAGTGTGATGTG
This sequence comes from Lathyrus tuberosus, assembly GCA_022829125.1. Taxonomy (NCBI): domain Eukaryota; kingdom Viridiplantae; phylum Streptophyta; class Magnoliopsida; order Fabales; family Fabaceae; genus Lathyrus; species Lathyrus tuberosus. The sequence goes on from JALAZF010000461.1 coordinate 2,688,718, forward strand.
CAAAGCCTTGTTGTGATTACATCCATCTGGTGTCAAATCCCTGTTCGTAAACCCCAACCCGTGGCTCACATTCACATTCGAAATTATTCCCTCCAGCTGATTCACTGTAATCTCGTGGGGAACGTATGCCATATTCAGAACCTTCAACAAAGCAGCCTGGTGCGCATCTGAACTCATTAGCAGGGATAATATCGAAATTTTAGAGGGTGTCTGATTAAGCTGGTCAATGATCTTGTAATCACTATTTTTGATAACCCTCATAAATTCCTCAACATCATTATCAAAATTGACTTTAGGGTCCTCTTCCTGAGCAGACACCTTGTCATCAACAACCTGTTTTCCTTTCGCTCTTGCAACGGCTTCAGCTTCTTTATCACTCCTCAGAGTCTGGGGAGCGAACAGTCGACCACTCCTAGTGAAACCACTTGGTCCACTGACATTCTCAATACTGGTACCAACAGCAGCCCCTGCTTTCTGCTGACTTCCTCCTTGATGAGTATCGGTTCCATATTGCCACGGAACTGCCTTATTAGACACATAAGCAGCCGATTCAGGGACTATAATCGTAACTGGTCTCGGCCTCTCGGGTACGATGATAGCAACAGGTTCTTCAACAGGCACCTGTATCTCAACTGGATTATAGTCAATAGTAACGGCAGCAACATCTTTTCTTTCTCTATCTTATCAAACTGAAGTCTTCCTTCGTCCATAAGATCCTGCAGTCCAACTTTCAACTTACTGCAGCCATTAATCTGTCTTGAACATTCTTCACAATCAGAGCCACATCCAGGAAACACTTTTCCTTTTAACAAACGCTCTTTTACAATCAACAGCGGAGTCTTTACTAAATTCACATCAGTAATCAAATTCAGTTTTTCACCATCGAAAATAGCATTCATGCTTGCACCTCCATGATGGGGCATTGGATTATCACACACATTCGGCGGCTTAGAGAAATTAATAGCTTTCGCGTCAATCAGGTCTTGAACCTTATGGTGAAAAGCCCAGCATTTCTCTATCGAGTGACCTTGCGCGCCAGAATGAAATTCACATCGAGTGTTGGCATCATAACCCTGAGGCAATTTTCCGGAGTCTAGCGGTCTCATAGTCCGTAGCTCGACCAACTTCTCTTTGAGCAATTGCGGTAACAAAGCAGTATATGACATAGGCAAAGGATCAAACTTACTGTCCCTTGGTCTGTTATTCTGGAATCGGGGTCTACCTTGCTGATCTGGAGCTTGCTGTCCAGCTGGAGCCGGAATGGTTACAGCATCCACCTGATGATAGGACTGATTCCTACCTCTGCCCCCTCCTCTATGCACAACACTGGACTCCCCTTCTCTTTTCTTTGATCCATTGGCAAAGGGTTTCCTCGAACTCGAAGCACCAGTCCCACCGACGTCTTGAATCCTACCCAATTTCAGAAGACTCTCTATTCGTTCCCCAGCAACAACAATATCAATAAACCCTGTGGAAGGACACGCAACCAATCTATCCAAATACGACCCTTGGAGTGTGCTCATGAACATATCAGCCATCTCACGATCACCCAAAGGTGGTTGAACTCGTGCAGCCAACTCCCTCCATCTTTGTGCGTATTGCTTAAAGCCTTCCTTAGGATCCTGAGTCATACTCTGCAGCTGAGTATGATTAGGTGCCATATCCAAATTATATTGATATTGCTTCAGAAACGCAGCGCACAAATCTTTCCAGCTCTTGATATGAACCCATTCCAGCTTAACATACCATTCCAGGGAGGCGCCTGACAGGCTATCCTGGAAAAAATACATCCAGAGCTTCTGGTCATCAGTATAAGCGGCAACCTTGCGATTGTAAGCTTGCAAATGTGTTTTGGGATAGGTACTATCGTTGTACTTATCCAAAGCAGGAAGTTTGAACTTGGGAGGGATTCGCACACCCTGCACGAGACTCATGTCTTCCACATTAATTCCCAGAGGATTTTGGCTCTCAATAGCCTTGAGTCTTTCATCTAACCCTTCGTACTTCCGATCGTCATTATAGAAACCCATGTCATTATTGAATGCAGTGAACTTGTCATCTTGACCATCCTCATTATTGTCAAATCCCAGATGTACCCCACCAGCAGGAATTGTGCCACCAGGAGGAGTGCGCACAGTGCGATTTGGGATTTCAGTTTCCAGCCTCTGGATAGTGGTTCTCATAGCTTCTTGTCCAATCCTCATGTTTTCTTGACCTGTCCTCAGCTCCTGTTGACCTTGAGCAATCCCCTGCATGAGGTTCATGAACTGTTCCATCCTTCCCCTCAAATCGGCTAACTCTGTCTGAACTTGCTCCATTACTCTTGCTTGATTGCGTCGGGTAGAATATCGGTGAACTGGGGTATCAGCTATCGTGCCTGAAAACCAAATAAAGGTTAGCAGGCGCCTGCAAAAGGAGAAAACCTGCAATGCAAAAATGATATGCTATGCAAATGCAAATGCACAGTTATGTTTGTCATTTCAAGATACTTTTTACATCCTGATTCCAATCATAACCACAAATTCCTGACGACCAGAAATCATGATTAGTGAGTTTTGCTCTGAAGAGATATTCATATACACCCACCACATATGACGACCAGACATAGTGATTTTGTAGTGTGCCCGTGTGCAGATAACACATCACATATATCTGAAAACCAGAAATTGTGAACAGAAATAGCTCCTTTCATACAAATTCCCAGAAGTTTTCAAGTACATTAGTCGTAGTTTCAGCAACAGAATAAGAAACAAGCAGTCAAATGGATCCATCAACAATCCTGATGGTAACCATTACCAATTACAAAGAAACGACAAAAATCACTAATCTGATAGCTCTACATCTTTCAGCTTCTGGCTGGAATACTTAATTTCTTCAAACAGGATGCGGGTACGCTGATGATGTGGCTTCTCAATCAGCTCTTTGATTACGACGTCCCTTTTTTCCAACGCATCCTCTAACGAACCCACGTGCATCAGCAAGGCTTCATCTTCATCGTCTCCTTTGCGCCTCTTAATTCCAGCTTGAACTTTAACCAGCTTCAGATCTGCCGTGACATCTTCAAGCTCTTTGTTGGCGATTTTCAGCTTATCTTCAGCGTTCCTTGCCTGTTCTTGGCTTCTGTCAAGGTCTTCTCGATGCTTTCTTCTTGCTTCATGTGCTTTCTTCAGCTCTTCATTTTTATCTTTTAACTGGGCCATCAATTCAGAGTTCTCAATTCTGACTTCATCCCAAGCTTGACGGAGTTTAGCTAACGAATTCTTGCTTCGGGCTAGAGCCTGCTTTGTAGCCTTATGAGCCTGACTAGTATCATCTGCTCCCAAGGTAAGCTTTCGGAAGTATCGAGCTCTCTCATCAAAATCTTCTTCTTTGTCTGCCAGGGTTTTTTCTGCTTTCAATGCTCTCTTTTCCAACTCTTTGTTGTCCGCTAGAGCTTTCTGAAGACATCTGCTCATTCCAGAGTTCTCTATCTGCAGCTCTCTAACCTTTTTCTTCCATTTCTCGCACTCCTCAATAGCCACCATGGTGGGTTGTTCAGGTTGTAATGAACGTACAAGAGGTCTCCTTGAAAAGGGCAAAAGCAATTCCTTTACTTTCGTCTCAATCCATTTGTCATATTCAGGATAAGACCTACAATCTCCTTTCCCAAAAACCGCTTTCCCAATTTTATGCTTATCTTTCCAAGCATTCACTACCTCTACCACCTTCTCATCTTTAGTTCCTGTGAAAAACAAAGATTCTTCCATGTCTTGCTCTGTAGGAGGACCCCTGGAAGCATACCCGAACTGTCGGATGGCCAAAACTGGATTATAATTGATCCCTCCTTTTCTGCCAATCAGAGGTACATTTGGAAAACTTTCGCATCTTGTGATAAGCTCAATTCTCAGCAATCGATGATCGAACCAGACAATATTATCAGCAGTTAAACCTATCATTCGCTCGGACCACTTCGCAACATCTATGGTTTCCACAAAGGCACCTGTTTGAGGCAAATGCTTGAAAAGCCAATGACATAGCAGTGGAGTGCAACAACTAATAGGGCATCCCCTTCTTTTCTCGTTCTTGTAGTGCACGGAATAATAAAAATCCCCCGACAAAGTAGGGACTGGATTTTTAAGAACGAAAACTCTCGTAGCTTGCATATCCAGAAAGTCTTGCTGATTGGGAAAAAGAACTAGGACATATATGCAAAGAGCCAAAATGGAGTTGTAAACCGTCCAGTTTTTAGCATTAGCGGCCTCTTGGGCTTGATCAGAAAGGAATTCCAGATGAAATCCGTCAACTCCATTTTTGTTACTCACACCACTTTTGATCACTGACTGGTCCATTTGCGTTGCAGCGGCAATTTCTTTTACACTAGGAGAGCTACCAGAAAAGAATGGTATTGTTGACATGATCGGAACCCCCAAAATAAATGAGAATTCTTCTAGCGTCGGCATCAAAATGTAATCTGGAAAGTGGAAGCATCTCAGCGAAGGCTCATAGAACTGCAGCTGGGTGTATAGAGCATCATGTTCATACTTCGTGATAGTACGGACCATCCTAACCAAATTATCACACTTCTTTTGAAACCTATCAAGAACATCGGGGCCGGCCATGTCTATAACTTTGAGCAACGAATCCAAGGTAGGGTCTGGAAACTTGTAAGAAACATTGTTCTTCCTTCTCTCGTCATTCTCTGTTGAACCCATGGATTGGAATCAGAAGTATATTATGCACCTGAAATTGACAAACATAACCGTTATGATATGATAATGCAATGCAAAGGGCAATGTGATCAGGTAATCAGGTGTCTGTGCTGAACTGTGTGCGGTGTCAGTGTAGCCCTGGGAACAATATGGAACCACAAATAGGAACTGTCTGAATATAATAGGATGAACCCTTCCTTTGTGTAAAGTCAACAGAAAACCGGGTATGTAGGAAGTCATGGTCACCTGCAAACCTGCAAACAACCCCCTCTCTCACATGTGGGTACTAGGATGTTCAGTATCCCGGGCTCTCAGGTCGAGAAATGATGATACGTTCACCATTTCTGGTTTGGCATCATCATCAATCGAGGAGGCCTCAACTGATTCTCCAAAATGAAAGGTCCTCAGCTTCTGGCACTGAGGTCGAGAAGTAATAGTACATTCATCCCTTGGGGTACAGTACTATCGCCAATTGAGGAGTGCCTCCACTGATTCCCTTTCCCAAAAGGAACACCTATGGCAAGTTCCCAGCATTGGGTCCTCGGATCGAGAGTGTGCAATGGGTTTGCCACTGAATGTGGTCTGCCACTGTCACATCTCGGGAGGAGTGCCGCAACTGAGTCCTCGGGAATGGTCACCAGAGTCGACAGCTCTCTAGATCGACATCCTGGAATACGCAAGATGCGTACGCCATGATGGGTCCCAAGATAGCCTCGTCTAGCTGTGAATTTCGTGAATACCCAACGTACTCCAGACGGCACGTAGGTCCCACTACTCTCCACTCTAATCCTAAGTGTATACTCAAGCCTGTGTAATGGGCTTATCTCTCAAAAATCCCATCCCGCCAAACAGAAAACAGCACAGTCCAGCATAGCATAATATAAAAATGCTAAAATGCAGTAAATACAGTAATGTACAGTAAAGCAACAAATAACCATACAATAAAACGGTAAATACAGCACAACAATAAACACCCAATGAAAGAAAAACAGACAAGCGCTAGGATTGACTCGCTTAGGATGGACCAGCAATAGGTCAACCTGTCCCCAGCAGAGTCGCCAGCTGTCGCTCCCGGGATTTTCATCCTAGTACAAACGCGAAAGTGGCACCAAACAGAGTCGCCAGCAATGTGTATTTATCCCAAGAGAGGGAAAGGAAACACCGCATAAACCTGAAGGAAAGAAAAGAACATGGTCTTGCGACCAAGAGAATTGGATTCGGGAGTCGGTTACGCGAGAGGAAGGTATTAGCACCCCCTCGCGTCCATCGTACCCGATGGGATCCACGCTTGCTGCTTCAATCAAAGGGTGTAGGAAAAGATGCTGGAAAAAGAACTGAAAAAAAAAGGAATGGAAAAGGAAAGGAAAGAGAAAGAAATGTAGGGAAAATAAAAGAAGTGCTCGAATGGGCCCTACCCTACTGCCTACGTATCTCATCGGGAGCATGAGAATCAGAGCGACGTAGTTCCCCTCACTAGGGATGGATTGTTTATGTTTTTTAGTGGAATACGTCAACGTTCGCGTCCTAGCAGTTTAGGTGTTGCAGCTCGCTGTAGGGAGACTTAGGCATTACATGTTTGCGGTAGAACGGAAATGACGCATCCTTACGGAAAGAGTGAATGAGATGAGAAAAGAATTCCCGAAGGAAAGACGTTATTGTTTGTTTTTTGTCTTTTAAGAAGTTTTGTTTTCATTTGTTTGCATATGATAGTGTATCTAAATCTTAATCATTGGAATGTGTACCTTCTCACATTCCAAGATGGAATGAATAAGAAAGCACACTAAGAGTGAAGAAGACCCCCACACTTAGTTTCAATTGTCAAGGTTCAAACACACTAGCATACTTGTGTTTATTAAGTGTTTTTGTTATTTATGAAATGAAGAAGTGTTTTTTATTATTTGTACCTTCAACAAGTATTGCATTTAAGTCCCTCATACAAGATCAAATGTTTAACAAATTGGTCTAAGATGGGCCATATGTTACACATTCTAAGATTTTAAGAGAAGACCCCTTATAATCTTTTCTTCATATGAAAGGCCTAAATGCAATAAATGCCTACCTTTATTACATATTTTGAATTTTCTTTGAGATGAGAAGATGAAAGACTCAAGAGAGGATAAATGTAAAATCTATGTGAACTAAGACTCAATCCTAATCAATTAATTAAGGGAGTGATCCTAAGGGTTTGTGAGGTTTAAACCTAAAGTCTAAAGAAAGAATGAATTAAACAATTCACTTCTAAATTAGAAGATGAATTGTAATTCAAAAAGGGAAAGTGATGAGTTATTAAAAGAAAGCACATAAGTGCTTAACAAAACACAAAATTGAATTGTAAAAGAGATTAGAGGATAGAAGTTTGAATGTGGATCCCTTATCCACACTCAATTGCAACTTACCAAGCCCCTACATGGTTAGTAAACATGTATAAGAAGTATAAGAAGTAAAAGAACATTTAATGCACCATAAAACTCAAAAGAATTAGATGATAAATCAAATCTTATTGGTCACAACCAGAATGTGCATCATATGGAAAACAAAAGATTATCATCAAGCAAGTTCAAGTGGATAGGCAACAAACATCATCCATGACATTAGAACATGCTACCATAAGAAAAGGGAGAATGAAAGATGAAAAGAAAGAGAAGAAATATGCATAAATGAAACATGTGATCTAAGGATCAGAATTGAAATGAAATAAAAAATGATTCACAAACATCTCACAGGTGTTCATGCATAACATATCAAGACATTTAAGAAGTGATAGAAGAAGTAGAATTGAAATGGAAGTTCAAAAAAAGAAAGTGCAAACACAACATGTTAAAGGTGCACAAAGTTCAAATGACAATCAACATGCAAAGATGACATATAATATGCATCAATGACTTATTATGTCACATGAAAGGTTCACCAAATATGCAAATGATCATGCAAGTATGTACAAAAGAAATCATGTAAACATGCACAAAAGTTAAGATGATATGACATGTTATTATGCTTCAAAGGTAATGCATTAAACAAAAGCTAAATGGACTCATAGAAATTAAGCAAGCATGGTTTAAAGATACACAAATCAGAAGTGAATCATATACCAAAATAGCATACAAGAAATCAATTCAAAGAGTCTTTATACAATGCACTTAGGTCAAGTATACACATCATACAAAGTAACACAAAATGAACACCAAACATGCCATAAACTGACCTAAAAAATCAAATAAAAATCACTTAACATACCTCAAGAGGCTAATGACTCAATGCAAAAAGAAGAGCATCAAAACAATTTTTAATGATCAAGAACAAAAATGCACAAAATCATGTACCACATTAAGAATGCACACAAAAGAAAATCAAAGAAAATTGTGGAACAGGGGTAAAAATGTCATAAAATCAAAAACTAAAATCATCAAAAATTTCCTAAATGTTTTAATGATGTTCATGAATTTTTGTGGAATTTTATGATGATGTTTGATATTTTTAAAAATTGAAAAGTAAATGTGTAGAAAATGAAGAAAATAAAATAAAATGGAAATAAGGAAAGGGGGGTGCAAGCATAGCAATTGTTTAGTTCAGATGATTTGGGCTTTAGAAATACAAGGTGCGAATAGCAATTCAGCTTAAGTCCAATTACACGCAGAACACGATAACAAGCATGCACTTCAGTCAACAATAGTCAAAACACTACATGCCATTGGATTAAGTCAGGGTCAAACGAAAGTCAAAGTAAACAACATCAACGCGCACATGTGAATGTCCACACTCCCTATCGTGTACCATGCCACACAAAGCTTAAGTGAGTTCAGAAAATTGGCATGTGACTTGCACGCTTTTTTTATGTGTTGGCACATTTTGGAGCGTAGGATTAAGAACAATCAAAGGCCACGATTAAAACATAGTGAAACCCTAGCAATTACAGTCACCAGCCAGAGATGACCTCCGGTCACCTTCTCCGGTCACACCGCCACCGTCTGCAACCTCAATTCTCACCAAAATGCGCAAATGTGGTATCAAAATGAAGCTTACGCTATGCACATCGTGAATCTAACATCATTTTCCACATAACAATCACACACAGAGAAAACAGAGGAGATTAAAGCAAGCCCTAAGTTGTGCACTATACCTCTAAAGGCCTATCAACTAGCCGGACAAGTTCTTGAGCTTATAAGAAGCTTCAAGAACCTGAAAAAAACTTCACATTAGGTCTATAATGGTGGAGATTCGTACCTGAAGTTTTGAAACCTTGAAGTGTTCTTCAGAAAACCAGAGGTCTTGTCTCTTCTACAATCTTCACTTGGCCAAATAAAGGCTGAGATGTAGAACTTGATGATGATTCAATGGAGAAGAGGTTGAAACCAAGCTCCAAACAAGTATCACTGTGGAGAACTGGAGAGAGAATCAGAGAGAGTGTTGAAGTGGAATGAACAAGGTAGAGCTCAAGAATCAGTGGCAATGGTGGAATCGAGAGAGAAGAAGAGAGTGTTTCTGAAGTGAATGTGTGAAAATGAAGTTAGAACTGAAGTTAAAGTGTGTGATTTCTATTTATAGTGAGAGCTAACCATGGTTTAGTGAGTTGGTTAGAGTGAGTCAAGGTAGTTAAACTGAGTCCATCCTAACTAACTGAGCCAAGTTAGTTAGGGGACGAGTTATGCTATGGCTGTGATGTTATGGTGATGACCTATGGTGTATTATGGTGGAGCAGCAAGAGAAACGAATGGCAAAGGCTATTGCATTAGAAACTTGCTCAGCAAGCTTGTTTTTTCTATTTCCATGCAAAGCGCGTGCTATTGTGCATAGTGTAGATGAGATGTGCTTGGTTAAAAGAGGAAAACTGAGGTGATGAAGTGTTTGTTGTGTGTGTGAACCAAACTGAAAATTCTGATGTGAAACATGATGAGATCAGTTGGTGTTTGAAGATGGAATTCTCCATGCATTGTGAATGGTTTAATGAGCTTTTGGAAACATTGGAAAGAGGAGATGTAATAGAGCATGTTTGGCATGAGAAATGATTTGAAATGATGCTTGGAAAAGGTTGGAAAATGACTCACAACACAAAGGTTTGGGAACTGTATAAGGGCGTGGCAAGGAGGTTGGTTGGCAAGGTAAACATGGCATGGCATTTCAACAGGATCATAGCACATTATACTCAACATAACTTCTTGACCTTTGATCAAATGAAAAAATCATGAACACCAATTTTGAAGGTCTCACATAGAGGAACAATTTTCATGTTGAAAGATTTTTCATTTGAGGCCTCTAACCATGAGTAATTGATCAATACATTTGGCCCACCACATGCTTGTGAAAATGACACGCGCGTGACCTGAAAGTCTTTGGTCACGACCTGGTTTTTGCCCTACTTTCCTCCAACTTTGATCAATCATATCTCCCTCAATTTTTATCCAATGGAGATGTTCCACATATGGATGTGAAGCTTAAAACAAGATCTTTTGTCGTGGCTGAGTGGAATTTTCATTTGATGCTTCAATTTTAAATGGCCTTGGTTTAAACCTTGATGCAAAATGGTCCAAAATTACTATTTTTGGAAACCCTACTTCTTCCAAAAATGGCAACTTTCCACATCTTGATTTTTTCATGATTCCTTTGGATTTTCTTGACCAAATTTTGTACATTGGACACATATAACATGAATTTTATGAATTTGGCCTCAAAAAGTCAAGAGTTGACTTTTTCCTCTGATTATTTGACTTGGCCCCAATTTCTCTGATTTTTTATCTTTCTTCCAATTGAACCACTTCTAAAACCAATTGAGAGGAAATTTTCCACACTCATACACTTAAGGACCTATAGGATACCATGACATCAAGTTTTGTTCAAAAAATCAAAGATTCCCTGATTTTATTGAAAACCCTAATTTTGGTACCCTCCTCCTAGGAGAAAAATGTGCATTCTTCAATTTCAAATTCCTCAGAGTATGATGTGCATCCTCTTAAAGGATGATGAAATAGGCCACTTGAGGGTGATTTTGAACCAAAGAACCATCTCTATTGAGGATTTTCCTTCAGTTTTTTGAACCTCTTGCATGATGAAGTATGTATTGTTTCAATCTCCTATTGAATCTCACTTCCTTGAGATATTGGATGGTCAATTGAGATGGTGTGAGACATGGGAGACCTCTTGGCTTGCCTTGAGGCAACTTGATTGACCTTTTGTGCTTTGAATGATCCCTTGATTGCCCACCTTCCACCTGATCACATGCCCTGATGGTAAGAGGGATGCTATGCTTCATTTTTCTATGTTAAATGCAATGCAATTATGAGATGGATATGATATGATATATGATAATGCCATGCTATGATGTAAAAAAAAAAAGAGCAAATTTTGGGGTATGATAGGTGGCACCGATTAAACTATCCTGAAAATAGTGAATCAGTAGATCCTAATTTTCCATCTGAGCTGACATTCGCCGAGCGTACATCATTAAGTGACTCTGAGGGCAAGAATTACCCTTGTATTTTTCAAAGTCGGGAACTTGGAACTTGTACGGAACTTTCACATTGGGGACCAGGCAAAAGCCTGCGGCGTCCTTTCCAAATAAATCCTGATCGCGGGTGGCTTGCAGTTCCTTTTGCATTTACAGAAACTGTTCCTGGAACTCGTCCATCCTGTCGAACATAGTTTCCTTTCTACCAGAAGGTATCTGTGGAATCTGTCCTTCCGGGACAGTGTGCACCACAGGGGGTGGTACCGTTACTACAGAAGTGAATCTTGGCGTTTCCCGAAGTTTGTAACCTTCAGGAGTCCTCAATATGCCTCTGGCATCCTCGCTTTCCCGGAGTTTGTAACCTTCAGGCCCAGTGGCTTTTGCTGAAGTTTCCGGATCTCCAGTGATCGGCGGAACATATCCTTCCGGGATATAGTTAACAGGCATGCCCCAGGGACGATCTTTCGGCATTTTGTACCTAGGATCATACTTCTCCACTATGGGCCTTGAGGTGATCTCTGAGATCACAGTTCTTTGTAGCTGAGCTTCCGCCATGGCTTGCATGTCGTTACGAAGCTTTCTCATATCCTCTCTTAGAGCGTCGATTTCTTCTTTCAACTCTCTGTTCTCTTCCTCAAGATCATCCATCTTTTTCTGACGATTGGCCTGAGTATTATACGAATGAGACAGTTTGCCTCTAGAATCGAGACACAAACGTGAGACTCGTAGGTAAGGAGAATACGCGATGTGAGAATGATGAAGCAATGATGATATTTATTGTTTTTGTTTAATCAAAATAAACTTCGACAATTAGATTGAAAATATCAAACAGTGGGGAAACCCCGTTTTATTGAATTCAAAGGATTGCGGAAATGAAAATACAGTAGATTACAAAGTGCTGAAACAGAAACCTAAGCTAATGGGTCCCAGGCCCTCTTTGAGGAGAAACCGGGTGCTGATTCTGGTACTTTCCTTTTCTTGGACCGGGGCTCTTGGGCCGTTGTCGGGTTGTCATTCCTTTGCCAAGTGAAAGGAGTGAGCAAATTCCTTTGGTCATCCTGATTTTCTACAGCATGCTGCTCCAAAATTTCAATCAGAGCATCTTTATCCTTCAGTAGTTATTGTATTTTGATCACTCCACATTGAGGGTGCGGTACTTGTTCTTCCAAGACCTTCTCTCCCGTTGAACTTTGTTGAGAGTATCCTGGAGTTTTTCCGTTTCAGTCATGAAGTACATGACAGACTCCCTTAGCAGAAGAACTCCGTGATGAGGAAAGGCATCTTTAGCTTGAGGGCTCTAGTTTGTACCCAGTAGAGGTAAGGCTCCACCGAGACACAGTCCAGTTTTCCTAGAGACTCTCGTCCTTTCTTATGAACATGTTTCCAAGCGTGCACTATTTCCATCTTTAGTGCTCTGTCATTTTCTCCTTCTTTGAAGAAAAGACCTTCCAGATGAGCATTTCGCGGGACATGCCTCATCGGGTATCCAAATTGACGACGAACTAACACTAGATGGTAATTGATTCCTCCTTTAGTTCCTATAAGGGGTACGTTGGAGAAGTTTCCACAATGGTCAATGATCCTGATTCCCTCATAAATCCTATTGCACCAATCTATGTCAAAGTTGGTAAGAGACATGATTCTCTGTGACCAACGTAAAGTATTCTTATGATCCCAAAAAGCAGCAAACTTAGGCAAATGGGAGATAAACCATTTGTATAGCAAAGGTACACAACATGTGATCTCCCCTCCGTTGTACAAATTCCCTAAGTGTACAGAATGATATGCGTCTGCGAGCAAAGTTGGCACAGGGTTTCCGATGAGAAAAACCTTAATGGAGTTGATATCGACGAAGTTATTGATGTTTGGAAACAGAAATAACCCGTAGGTGAGTAAAACAAATATGCTTTCAAAAGCAGTCATGTTCCCTATACTAGCGAAATACAAGGCCTTCTTTGTCAAGAACTGGGATGGCAAACCTTGTATGCCACCATTAGTGGTCATGTGAGTCCTGGCCTCTGATTCGTCCAAATAAATTGCTCTTGCAATGGTCTGATCCTTTGGAATTTCTTCCAGTCCAGAAAAAGGAGCTCGATAAGTGATGTGTAAATCAATCAGATGAGAATATTCCTCCAGCGTTGGTGCGAGCTGATAATTCGGGAATGTGAAACAGTGATAGACCGGATCTTAGAACTGGATCAGTGCATCCATGATTCTTTCAATTACTTGAACCCTTAATAGAGATAGCAAACCTCCATACTTGGCTCTGAAAGCCTCTTGGTTTATGATCATTCTCGCCAAACCTCTCAAATCCTCTAGTTTTGGAACCTTGAAGGTATACTTATGAGTTCTCCTTCTACCGAAATCCATGAGCGCAATCTTTTGTTTTAATGTTCTTTAAATGAATGTATGAATGCAGCACACAAAAACATAGAAAAACATGGGGTCAAAGGGTCGATGTCATGGAGTCAAGGCTCTACCCGTCCCAAAGGTTTATACTAGTGATTTTTGTACCTGTCTCCAACATCATCAACTCTTATCCAGAAAAACACCAGTGGGTAGGGAACCGTGCTAGGTGGTGTTTTTTCGAAGAGTCCTCAGAAGAGGGTGGTATCGCATGACAACCATTTCCGATAGCTTCCGCACCACTAAAGGGGTTTTTCCTAGGTGTATATTCAATCTTTCCACATGCGGCATCACACGCATTCCCATTAGCAGAAAAATAAACACATATATCAATTAGGAAAAGCAGTATATATATTCGTCCTAATGTCCTAGACTTTTAAGAGCTATGAATCCTATATTCCTGACAGAAAATGGCTCCCCGACGGAGTCGCCATTCTGTGGTTCCTTCCCAACCTAAAGGTTTTGACCTAAGATCCTAGTGAAGTCAAAAAAAGTCTTATCCCAGTGAAATCCCCAAGAAATAAAAAAAGTCAATTGGGCCCCACGGTGGGTGCCATTTTTCTGTGGTGGCCACCGCCATGAAAATAACGTGTCCAAGGTTTTTACCCTGAATTGTAAGATTGAAAGATGGGCCCTACGGTGGGCGCCACTTTTCTGTAGCGAGCGAAACTGGACATGTTTCTTAAGCATTGTCGCTCTTTGGGGTTACTACAGTTCGATTCATTTTTATCCTATTAAGCTGATGAAAGAAGGGAAATAGATGTCTCCAATTAACCCTGCTTGCATACTGAGTTTAAACAGCGGTCTGTTAGGTTACGGATGCTATATGGTAATGGGGCCTTTTTCTTCTTACTCTCTTTCTTAGGGTGAAATGACAGGATGATTCATGGGTAGGATGTTAGGACTGATGCTTTTCGATTTATGGGTGAAGGTACGGGATTTGGGTTTTTATTTAGTGTGCTCGCTATGATTTTTCTTTCAATTTTATGCCTACGTATTCCCGTTTACCGAAACAGGGAAATCAGAGCGATCGTAGTTCCTCCTATTATAGAATAATAGGAGGAAATGGTGTTTCGGTGTCTTGTTCAAAGCCCAAGACGTGAAGCTAAAAGTGATTTGTATCTTGTTCAAAGCCCATGATGTGAAGCTGAAGGGTCTATCTGTATCTTGTTCAAAGCGCAAGATGTGAAGCTAAAAAGTTTCGTCTTTAGAGAGAACTTGCCATCTCTAAAGAGGGTCTGTTTGTCATAATTGTTGGGTGACTGACTATAAAGGAGGATTACTTTAACCGGGATATGCGAATCCTAGCAATGCCATAATTTCCTTTATAGGGGGTTTTAACCTGAAGGAGAAGACTTTAACTCAGTGTAGAGCAATGCTATCTTTCCTTAGGAATTTCTCATGCTAAAAGAAGGACAGTGGCATAGATGTAGATAATCCAGAGGCTTTCCGCTTACATCAATTAGATGAAAGGAGTTGTTGATGTTTGTATCCTGTGAATGAGGCACAGTTTTGATGCTAAAAGGTTGATTGACTCAACCGGGGTTTCCTTATACAAAACCTAAGAGGAGGCTATCGACCCAACAAGAGGGTGTTTTTATGTGTCTCGTACGAAGCCCGAGAGAGAGGCTAAAAGGGTTGACTCAACAAGAGAGTCTCTTTGTATCTCGTACGAAGCCCGAGATGAAGGCTAAAAGCTGGTCGACTCAACCAGAGAGTCTTTTTATACATAACAAGAGAGTGTTTTGTATCTCGTACAAAGCCCGAGATAGAGGCTAAAAGGATTATTGACTCAACAAGAGAGTCCTTTTTTGTATCTCGTACGAAGCCCAAGATGGAGGCTAAAGGATGGCTGTTTCAGTTGAGTGACAGGTCCAGTATGTTGGTTAAAAGAGAAAATCAGTTCTTATATGAGTAATGTTTGCACTCAGGGATTTTGATTCGGGCATCAGGGATATTTCCTGTTCTTTAAGGAAATGGGAAATCCAAAGGGGATTGGGACTGTCCGAGTCTACGGGTTTCATCCCCTAGTTTTGAAAGGATCTTGAGAATGTGTTTGAGACTCAAGGAAATTAGACTGTCCAAGTCTAGAGTTTCATCTTTTGTACTATGCTTAAAGAAACAATAGTAGCACGTTCATGGTAGAAGGATCTAGACTCTTTGAAAAACTGTTCTATTAAGATGACTAATTTCTGTTCCTATACCTCTAGGAGGTCGTCGCGACAATTTGTACGAAGCCCAAGAGGAGGCTGGAATCTTTTAAGAAGCCGAGGGACAATTTGTACGAAGCCCAAGAGGAGGTTATCATTCCCGGATGAAGAAATCATTTATACGAAGCCTAAGAGGAGGTTGTGAATACTTCTAAGAAGCCGACGGGTCCTTGTACAACGCCCAAGTGGAGGCGGGGATTCTGTTAAGAAGCCTGTGGGTCCCCAAACCCCAAGAAATTCAAGACAGGCTATTCACAAAGAATAGATCAAGCCAGGAAAGTTCGAGAATTTGGAAGAAACTCAAGAGATGTCATTCACGGAGAAAAGATCATCTCTGGGGAGTAGAGTTTCTTTGACGATTTCTAAGGGTGACAGTCTGTGAAAGGGTTCACCGACAATGCTGCCTTTCACGTCTCCATATTGTTTAACCCCAAGAGGAGGGAAGATTGTGTCTGGTAATCCTATGGGGATCTAGTTTTATCTATTTAAGAGTGATCAACAGGGCTTAGTGCTAGACGTAGTTGCCGGGGAAACTCTAAATATCTATACTAGTATTACACAGTTGATATGAGTTTATGAAAGAAGACTTACAGTGAAACAGCCCCACAATACAATTATATGTATATGAAAGCGGATAAAGAAAGCATATAACCACTTACTCGGTTGTAGAGCTTCCATGCTGTTTTGTTAGTTGTTCAACAAAGAAAGATTGAAGACAACAGTATATTCAAAATCAAAGGAGAAAGTGCTTTGAAAGAAAAATTGGGGCTTACAGCTCAAGGAGAGGCCTAGGGTTTTATCAGTGATGGCACTGTGGTTTTGAATTTGTACAGAGGGGCTTATACAGGTGGTTGAGGCCAAAAAGGTTTTCTGTACAAAGAGGTGGATCTTACACTCTCTGAAGAGGCCCAAAAAGGTTTGAAAGAAAAAAAGTGGGGCTTATAACACGAGGGTAGGCCCAGATGATTTTTCGTTTGAAATGGCGATCGCGCTGAGATTTTGAAAACACGGTGGGTCTTATACAATGACTGAGGCCCAAGATAATTTGGTTTTCAAAAGGGGTTGGGTCTTACACTCTAATAGATGTCCAAAAGTTTTGAATGGGTCTTATAGCTCGAGGAGAGGCCCAGATGGTTTATTTTTAAACGGGCGATGATCGCGCCCAACTTTTCTTTTAACACAGAGGGACTTATACAATATCTGAGGCCCAAAAAAGGTTTTGGTTAAAAGGGGATTGGGTCTTACACTCTAACAAAGGCCCATGTGTGTTTGAAAATGATTGATGAGGGTGAAAATCGAAGAAACCCTAATTTATTCTTTTAAAAGTAAATATTAAAAGAAAATCAAGGAAAAATACCAAGTGAATTTGAATAAACCACTTGTGATTTTTGTTTAAGGTTTGAAAAATGAAGTTTTAATCACAAGAGATATTAAAACTCACTTGGTCTTGATTTTTCAAGATGAATGTTCATTTTAAAATGTTTAAAACAAATAAAAATGAATTTATTCACAAAAATGCTAATTATATAAAATAAATAATACAAACTTAATTTTTTTTGTGGAATAAAATACTTCAACATTTTTTTGATTTTTTGCAAAAAGAACCAATCAAAAATAATTAAAATTGAAAGAGTTATTAATTTTCTAATTAATTAATAAAACATAAAATATTGGAAAAAATGGCAAAATATGAAAAAAAAAAACACAAAATGGCATGGGTGGGGTTTGAACCCACGACCTCAAGGTCACAAGGCGCGCGCGCCTTACCATTGGGGTGGTGATACATCCATTGTTTGAAGTGAAATCACAAACATACAAGTCATGCCTTGGTTTTAGGCCTGGCCCAAGGCAAGACAAGGCAAGTTTTGGCTCAGAAACGTGAAGGTCATAACTTTCTCAATTCTTAATGGTTAGAGACAAAATTTATATGCATCTGGACCAGAATTTCATAAGGAATCCAATGGTGGTGGTATTTTTTTCAGATCACACTACCTCCTCAAAACCCGATAGTGGTTTTGAAAAAGGCCTATAATTGCATTTTCTATGCTACACTTTGATACAAGCATGAATTACATGATCAATTAGTTCAAACACAACATATATAACATGTATGAGGTGTGCATGATCAGTGGATTTCAAATCATTGCATATTTTGGAAAGTTCAAGTCATGAGGCTTACCTCTTTTTGAGCTTTTTGGAGTTTTTGTGCAATCTGTCAAGCCTCTTGTTCCAGAAAAGATTTGATGCTTTAGACACACTCAAATGATCCCTTAGAAGCTTTTAGGATGATTGGAATCAACTGGTACCTGCAAAAACACAAATTGGCCCTTTCTTGCAAAAGGGGTTAAAAGTGACCAAAATAGCAACTCTCTCAAATGGTATTCCAGATGGGGGAACCATTTGGGATAGTTCAAGGATGATATTTGGAGTGTGTTTGAGGTTTTATCTGGTTTGGAAAGTGACTGAATCAAGACATGGCTTGAAAAATGCATAAAGAGCCTATTTTGAGGTTTTGAGAGGTGACATTGTGATTTTGTGATTACAGGTCACTTGTGAGAGTTTGGATCACCTACATATGATGTTTATGAGGTGTGTGTGTGTGTGTGATTGGTTTGATTGAAAAAGCTCTCAAACTCAAAAACTAAGAGTTACCTTGCTAAAGAAGGCATTTTTGCCAAGAAAAAGGGATTTTGAGGAAAGCATCTGTTTGATGGCTTTGGTGTACTCAAACTGAGCACAAATGAGCTCTATTTATAGTAGAGCAAGTTTGTTTTGGGATCAATAGTGAATGGCAACTGCAGCAGAGGTTTGGCCAATGTTGTCCAATGAAAATTCAAGTCTCCTCTAGCCATTAACTAGAGGTTAGAGCACAGAGCTTTGGTTCCCTACTTGTTAGAGGAATCTTGACTAAATTCAGTTGCAAATGTGTCATTCCATGCCACCTCTAAGCACCTATTAAATGCCCCAATCCAAAATTGGAGTCTTGTCCCTCTTTTAGGCAATTATAGGTTTGGTATGCTACTTCTTGTTCGAAAGACTTTGGAGGCTTGGCTCAGTGATTGTCCCCTTTAGATTTAATCCTCAGATGTGTCCAAGATGATGACAAGGCTTGAAATTGGCTGATTTTGGCAAATCGACCAAAAATGCAAAATTCTGCCTTGCCTTGGCAGTTTTCAGCAAGGCATTTTGCCACTACCATAACTCTTAGCTCAAATTGAATTTGGTGATGTTCTTGGCCATTTTGGAAAGCCCTTATATGATACAACAACTGTTTGATCATATTTGGTTTTGATACTTTTTGGATCCAAGTGAAAAATGTCCCTACATTTGGAAAAAAGTGAAGGCAGATTCTGACTTAGTGAAAATTTCACTAAGTGTTGGAAAAAAGTGACATTTTCACTTTTTGTGATTTTGATCAATCCATAACTCAAAATCCATGAAGAATTAGAATGAGGTCTAATTGAAGTTTTTGTAGAGGGCCATGAGATCTACAAATCAAGCTTTGGATGGGGAAAAATGGCTTTGTGGTTTAGGAGTTATGATCCTCCAAAGTTGGTACCCTTGCCACTTTGTTCATAACTTAGAAAATTTTCTAAGTTTTTATGGTTACCCCTTTTACAAGTTATCCCACTTTCTTTGATTTTTCTTGATTAATGATGATTCAAATCATACATTAACATCATTTTAGGGTTAAAAATCCATTTCTGTGAAAAATCTCAAAAAGTCAAAGTTGACTTTTGTGCCAGTTGACTTTTTATCAAATGAATTCCAAACTGTGCAATCCTTTAGGAAATCATGTCCTTGACCTAAATCAAACTTGATGGACATGTTCCATGGATGTTATAGGGTATATTGAATCATGTCTTATGGCTTGGGAGCATGTCCTGGTCCAAAGTCAAAGTTACAGTTGACTTTTCCCGCGAAACCCTAACTGTGGTTCAGATGAAATTGAAACTTGTTGCTCAAGCTTATTGGATCAACCCATTATTACAAATGGATCAATGTGGTGTACTAGGGACCCTCAAATCCTTTCTTGAGGTCTTGGCTCATGATTTGTCCCAAAAGTCAACTTAGGGGTGAATTAGGTCAAGAAACCCTAATTCCTGATTTTTTATGACTGCATCCCCTGAGGCAAAATTGACTTGATGATTGGGGTCATGAGGTTACATGGAGCATATTAGGTTATGTTTTGAAGTATTGGCTCATGCCCAGAGGAAAATTTCCATCTGGAGGCCCTGGTCGACCAAAACTCTAATTTGGTGACACTGGCGATCTCAAGGCTTAATCCACCTAGAAGGGAGCAACCTTGTGCTTAATCCTTGAAGTGGGAGTCCTTTTGATCCATTGTGGATGTTTGAGAGTTTTAGACAAGTTGAAGATCATGTCATTCCTTGATTGATCCTTTGTCTAAAAGCTCTGAGAGGTCTTGAAACCCTAATTTTGACTGTAGTAAGTGTTCACCCATCTTTGGGGAGACTAATGAGGCATAATGATACACCCATATTGTGATGATGATTTGCACAATGATTGGACTCTTAGTGGTCAAATTTGGGGTATGACATATGGCACCCCCGGTACGCGTATGGAGGCCCAGAAGTGCGAAAAAGCCCAAATTTGACGTATTTAAAGCCAACATGCGATTTTCTAAGGGGGCGGATTCTTGACGGCAAAATACACGTTTTGAAGGCTGGAGAACTCAGATTTCAACAGTGGATTCATATTTTCAAGAGCTTCCCGCGATTGAAGATCTATTCATCTAAGATTTCTGTAATGGCAACACTTTTTATCATGTTTTTCTTTACTTTTATGAGTAGTTAAACCCCTATTGCTAGGGGGTGTCCCTGATTTGATTATGTAATGACTCTAATATTATTATTGCAATGACAATCTCTTTTTGATTTAATCTTTTGCTGTTCTTAATGCTTGCCTTGTCGGACAAACGGGTTTGATTTACTGTTAACGTTTAGGCAGGACCGCCGTTGTTAATGCTTTGCTTGAGATTATTTTATAGTAGATATCACCTAGGACTAGGGATACCCTATAGAAACCGGAATATTCTTGATAATTGATTGCTTAATTTCAATTGTAATTCTCTATGGACATAGGAATTAGGTTGGATGATTAAAGGTTTTCTCACTAAGGACTTATGAGTAAACACCCTTAAGAACCGGTAATTAATTAGTTAAAATAAGTTGTTGCAGTGTTAATTCAGAGTTGTTACTGATTCAGATCATACATCTTCCCTAGCATACTACTCATATCTGTTTTAACCGTTCACGTACTTTCTTTATTTTATTCGCAATTATTTTTCACTTTGCAAAACCAAAACCAAAACCCCCAAAGCTTTTGTTTAACTAAAATAAAACCAGAACTATATATCGTCAAGCAGTCCTTGAGATCGACATTCGGGGAAATTCCCTTTTTATTACTACATTGGCAGAATAGTACACTTGCTATTTTTCCGATCAAGTTTTTGGCACCGTTGCCGGGGACTGCCAAAGATCATAGATTTTAGAGTTTTATTTTAGTTAAAATTTTGTTGCTCCGCAATTAAAATATAGTTTTAATTTTATTTGTTATTTTTATTTATCTTATTATAAAAAAAATTTCAGATTATTGTTGCTTCATGAATTCTTCTATACTGTGCGACTAATAAAGTTTGAGTTGTGTAGTTATGGATATCTTTTATACATTACCACCTGTATCTCCTGCATGTTGGTCGCCTGATTCGGAAATCACCCTGGAAGAGGCGACTAAAATTTTTAAAGTATATAGGAGGGAGGTAAGAATCCTTATGAGTGAATGTGAGGAAGCTAACTTTTATCCAGATTATTTTATTTGGCGAGAGTGCAGGTTGGAAGAAGAATGTCTGAAAGAAGAAGAACAAGGCATAACTTCAGACGAAGAAGATGCATTAGAAATAGAAGAATTTGAGGTAAACAAGATATACGGGGGCGAAGAAAAAAGGCAACTTGAAGATGATCTAGTGCTGGATGAAAATGCAGATGTAACGATTTGTGAAGATGTAGACATCCAACAAGAAAATCTTCAAGAAAATAGTATCTCTAAAAACTATTTTGACAAGGCAGATGAAAGACAAGAAATTGATAAAGTATTGGATTTCATTTATGTACTATTCACAAAAATCCCACTGAAAATGAGTTGGAAGAAACATCATCAATACCTCAAGTTCATGGGGTTGCTACCAAACAAAAGAATGAAAAAAGATGATGTGTTCTTTGTTTCATATATGCCACCCTAACATGGAATAAGGGGTCAAGCTAATGACGGTAAACGAGCGCTGCTTGGGAGGAAACCCAAGGGAGGTATTTGTATTTTGTTCTTTTTATTATTTTGCAAATTTAAATAAGGCATGAGTTGTCATTGGGTTATTGTTGTCTCTTCATAATTTTTCCTGTTAAGTGGTGATTTCTAGCATGAGTGGTTGACAAGGATTCCTTGGACTAATTGCTTGGATGTTCTCTGCTTAAGTTACCCAGACTGTTTAATACTTCTGTATATGATTGGACGCACTGGTTGAATACTGTTATCAGAACCAGGAGCAAAGAGCATTGAGCAAAGAGACAATATGGAAGTTGTCAGTTTTACCCATCCTAGTGAGTTCAGAAAAAGCCAAACACATATGTCATTATAAGAGAAGTGTCGGGTATGTCTTTATCTATCAGGGTTTGCGCACGTTCTTTCTGATTGTTAACTGTATGATTACACACACTAAGGCATTTTTTTTGTTATCACCTAGAACCTTTCTAGCAATCCCATTATTATTATTTTTATTATTATTGTCCTTTGTTTACTCCAATTGAGCCTGTATCCCTTTGTTTGTTTTACACCAGCAATTATTAACCCATGGCCAAATTATTTTCCCTACCCTGTTCAGAGTAAGTGTTATTGTTTTGAGATATATGTTCAATTTTAAGTTTAGGGTTACTGTTGGAATAATAACCTTTAAGTTTGGGGTAGCAATGCAGTTGATGGAAGTAAAACACGGTGAGTGCAAAGAAAAAAAAAGAGAAAAAAAAAAGTGAAAAAGAATGCACTCACCGAATGGATTTTAAAATTCCCCACAAAAGCACTAATGAACGAACATGGTGACACGAATGATCTCACGTACTCTGAACCAAAAACCCTTGTTTTCCTTTTTATATCCTACCTTAACCCAAGCCCCATTACAACCTAAAGACCTCAAGAAGTGTGTGTTTTTTGCATGTTGATAAGATTTGAGAATTTGTTCAAACATTTGATCTGATATTGCTTACCTTGATTTGAGCGTGATAACACTTTAACCCCGAGAGACTTGGTGACAGTGTGAAATAAGCTGACAGATGAAGTAGTGTTTCCAAGTGAAATTGTTTCTGGCTTGCTGGCTATGAATAAAAAAAAGAAAAATCCAAGGTAGTATCAAAGGGTCCAATGCGAAAGATTTCAGAAGTATTGTGGTAAGTCCTGTTTTTACAGTAAGTTTGGGGTGACATGATTTTTCTGCATAGAATGTTACTTGAGGATAGGCAACAAGCTAAGTTTGGGGTTGTGATCAGTCACCATTTTGCTATAGTTATTATCATTTTAGCAGGTGAAAGTATGCGAATTATTTACATTTTTCATATAGTTTGAGTGGTTTATATGTCAGTTTCTTTAATTTCGTATTTATCTATGTTTTAATCATTTCTGGTATTTTTTATCTTTTTGGGAAGGTTAACGTGTTTTGTAGGTCGGATGATGTCGATGATATGGTCAGAAAAGGAACGCGGCGAATTTTTAGAAACATTGGAAAAATCTATTTTTCTGCATGTTTTTCATCATGATAGGTGTGCAGTATTTTGATCATAACTGGAGCATCGTAAATCAAAATGATGTGGGTCCAGCGGCAAATGAAATCTAAGATCAAGGGCTACAACTTTCATGAAGACACTTTTGGCAGATTCGACACTGTTCATACGCGTATTGCCTCATTTCATACGCGTATCGAATGCTGAAAATGTTGTTTCTCTGCCCATACGCGTATGGCCTGCCCCCATGCGCATATTACCTGCCCCTGTACGCGTATGATATGCCTAGAATATACTCATACGCTCCCTTACGCATACCATACGCTCCCATACGCGTATGGCACCCCCGGTATGCGTATGGAGGCCCAGAAGTGCGAAAAAGCCCAAATTTGACGTATTTAAAGCCACCATGCGATTTTCTAAGGGGGGCGGATTCTTGACGGTAAAATACACATTTTGAAGGCTGGAGAACTCAGATTTCAACAGTGGATTCATATTTTCAAGAGCTTCCTGCGATTGAAGATCTATTCATCTAAGATTTCTGTAATGACAACACTTTTTATCATGTTTTTCTTTACTTTTATGAGTAGTTAAACCCCCATTGCTAGGGGGTGTCCCTGATTTTATTATGTAATGACTCTAATATTATTATTGCAATGACAATCTATTTTTGATTTAATCTTTTGTTGTTCTTAATGCTTGCCTTGTCGGACAAACGGGTTTGATTTACGGTTAACGATTAGGCAGGACCGCCGTTGTTAATGCTTTGCTTGAGATTATTTTATAGTAGATATCACCTAGGACTAGGGATACCCTATAGAAATCGGAATATTCTTGATAATTGATTGCTTAATTTCAATTGTAATTCTCTATGGACATAGGAATTGGGTTGGATGATTAAACGTTTTCTCACTAAGGACTTAGGGTAATCGATTACCACTGTAACAGATGCCAATATTTGGTGTTTTTCAAGCTTGTTTGCCATGCTTTCTTCCACTAACTTCCGTGGATTAATATGATTGATTT
The DNA here is from genome assembly GCA_022829125.1 of Lathyrus tuberosus. NCBI lineage: Eukaryota > Viridiplantae > Streptophyta > Magnoliopsida > Fabales > Fabaceae > Lathyrus > Lathyrus tuberosus. The sequence continues at coordinate 2,713,274 of JALAZF010000461.1, forward strand.
TTATGGATGTTTTAGGTGCTGTTTCACTTCAGTTTAAAGCATTATTGTGAATTTTCTGATGCCCGGTCTTTCCGAATTCATAATTATGCTCATTCTTGACATCGCATGAACATGAGCATTTTTGCACAATTTCATCCACAAAATAACATTATTTTGTAGTGCATTTTGAGTATTATTTGGTACTGTTTTGCACTTTCCTTTCATGTTCGAATTAAGTTTGTTCTTCAAAAGGACAGGCTTAATCTTGTATAATCAATAATGCACCCTTTGATTTAATAATTTTTCATTTCATTTTGGAATGTTATTAGCATGTTTTCCCCCTTTGATTAATTAATCGAAACTTCGTTTCGATTAGTTGATCCTTTCTTTGCGCTTCTCTTTAGGATTCCTTTAAAGCTTTCTTTCTCTCTTTCCCCCGCGGAGTCAGAGATTCGCACGACACTGGAGCATTGTACAACTTAGAGCTGTTGCGCCGTCCATTTCAACTTCTGGACTCCACACTGTGTGTTAGAGAAAGAATGAGAATGGAGAATTCCTACTCTCATTCTGACCACTTCAGGTAGGGGACGAATGACCCTGTGCCTGGCTTAGTCATCTCTATCTCCAGGCGGTAGTGTATCTCCTTCCCCAGTTGAGTCGATCCTCGGTCACTCTTATCTCTTTTAATTAATCTTTTGATCTATCACCATTCCCTTGGTTCACAATCATTAGCAATCTTCAGAGAGTCAATCTCCTGCTCTTGTTCAATACCTTTCCCTTGTTCCCTTCAAGAGAGTTTCAATTACCTTTTCTTGTGGCTAGTCATTTCTTTTGCTGACTCCCCATGAGAGTTGTAATCATTCTTCGTTTGGTTGATCACGGTCATACTGTTAAAACCCATGCTCTATTCCCCTGCAATCTCACTCTTTCTTGGGTTAAGCATAGTCTTCCCGTTAAATACCGAAACCCTTGCGGAGTTCGCAACCTTCTTTTGGTTCTTCTCCCTTTGTTTGGTTAATCATCGCCTGTCGGTTAAAATACCAATTTGCGCTTTTTCTCAGTTAACCACAATCTATCTGTTAACACACTGAGTTCCTCTTGGGTTAATCACCTTCTCTTGGTTAATCACCCATTCTTTTTAGTTAACCAGAGCCAGTCTGTTAAAATACTGAACTCCTTCTGAGTTAATCACCGTCTCTTGGTTAATCACTCATTCTTCTCGGTTAATCACAGTTTTTCTATTAAAACCGAATCCCCAGCAGTTAGCAACCTTATCTTGGATCGAATACTTGTACCCTTGGGTTAGTAACCTTCCTTTGGTTCAAATACCCTTTCTTCGATCAAGTGTTGTTTGTTCAGTCAGTGTACCGAATGTCCTTTGGGGTCACGACCTTTGCTTGGTCCCACACCCGTTCTTTGGGTCACGACCTTTGCTTGGTCCCACACCCGTCCTTTGGGTCACGACCTTTGCTTGGTCCCACACCCGTCCTTTGGGTCACGACCTTCGCTTGGTCCCACACCCGTTTTTTGGGTCACGACTTTCGCTTGGTCCCACACTATTTTTTGGATCACGACATTCGCTTGGTCCCACACCCATTCTTTGGGTCACGACCTTCGCTTGGTCCCACACCCGTCCTTTGGGTCACGACCTTCGCTTGGTCCCACACCCGTCCTTTGGGTCACGACTTTCGCTCGGTCCTACACCCGTTCTTTTGGTTGATCACGATCTATCTATTAACCTTTCTCCCCGCATGATTGCAATCTTTTCTTTCTTCGGTTAACCACTGTTTATCAGTTAATATACCGAATTTTCCTTATTCTTTTGGTTTCAACAACACTCTTGCACTTTATCCTCAATACAGTTACTATTGTTCCTTTGCGCTCCTTTCTTGGTTTTGACACCAATTCTTTTGCATCCCCAGCGGATCTTGCTCTATTTCTTTTGCTCTTGGTTTTGAAACCAATTTCCTTTTCCTTTTCCGTATTAGTTCCCCGAACTATGGAAGCTCTGATTCTGCATTCACTCGAATGTATGATACGTAGGCACGAGATCACGATGATCTTGGCGAGCACACTTCCACCCTTCAACCTCCTTCCATTCCTTCTTTCTTTTTCCTGGTTCCATAAACTACGGAGCTCTGATTTCCTCATTGCACTATGAGGGTACGTAGGCACGAGGGACCTAATCCTCCGCGAGCACAAAATTTCTTTCTTTCTTTTCTTTCCTCTCTCTCTCCTCTTTTCTTTAGCTAGAAGCCTTTAGATAGATAACTCATCCAAGCCTAGAAGCAAACGAAATAGTTCTCGTCGAGTACGACGAATGCGTTAGGTGCTAGTACCTTTCTTTCGCATAACCGAGCTCCGTTCCCATTTCTCTTCCGCATGGGTTTTATCGATATTTTCCCTGTCCTTTGGGACTAAATAAAGTTCGGTGGCGACTCTGTGTTATCTTTGAGTGTGCGATTCACACAGGTATAAACCAGCCATCTTCAAGTTGCGATTATAATTTTTCTCTTCGAGCCTTTCGTTCCATTTGGCTTACGTATATCCAATCCTCTCAGTAACTCGGTTCGTATAGACGAATTATCCTCGGCCGCTTCCGCAAAATATTTATAAAAAAAAATTTAGCGCCGACTCGCACTTAAAAAGAAGTGATCTATTCAACCCCCCCCCCCCCCCCCCTTCTAGATCAATTGCCTTCGTCTAACATCATTGACAAACACAAGAATTATTAATATAAACATACTAAAAGACCGACTGAAAATGGATTAAACAAGTTGTAAAAGTGAAGATTTGAGAATTTTACGAACAATCCAAGTACAACTTGTTTAATGAATGTTCACCACACTACCTAAGCTAGAATGAAAAAGTAATAACGAAACAAAAAACGATAAAACATGTTTGTTTTACGTCGTAAGCTCGACGCCTTTACTGTGCTTAGCTAGTAACTTCCTCCCTTCATGCCATGGTGATGCCTCACCCGTAAAACTCCTCAATATCATCTAGCATCACTCACAACAGTGTCCATCTCTGACACACTAAGCTAAGAGAACAACCGTGTTACCCTCGTCGACGCTCTCGCACCCGACTCGAGATACGGAGGCATTAAGCTCCGACACCCTTAAAGATTGTTAGCTCTAAATCTATATCTAGCATTGAGAAACTAACAGATAATCATCGCTAATCAAATTTTGTGAGGTTTATCTCTAACACAACCCAAACCCTGAGCATAAAGCAAAAATCAAGGACAATCACCATTAAAGATTTGTAAAGCAAATTAGATACAACACCATGGGCGACAAATATACACGAGTTCAAAGTAAATACATATACAACAACCCAACTAAGAAAAAATACACAAAGAAGAAAAGAAATAAACCAAACATCTCGCGGTTTGTCAACTCCGGTCGATGAGAAATCCACCCCGGATCATCCGTGTGCAAGCTTCAACGTTGTTTTCTAAGCTAATCCTACTAAAAAATGAGTTTGATGGAGTTGGGAGCAAAAATCCCCAAAACCATAACCTGAAAAATAAATGAAATGACTTATACACTAACAAAATCTGTCATTTCGCAACGCGAACTTTTATTCGCAAAGCGAACATCAAATTAGGCACCTGATGTGCCTCAAGAATAGTTAAACCGCCTCTGCGATTCTACACAAGTTCGCAATGCGAAATTTTATTCGTAAAGCGAACAATCGCTGGAAATTTTGCAATGCGAACTTTGGTGCCTTTTTCTACTACCTCAAGTCTGGGAGTATTCGCCGGAAAGTTCGGAAAGCGAACTCGACAGCACACCAGCCCTTGTTTTGACCATAACTTTTGAACCGTAACTCTGTTTGACGCATGGTCGGAAGCGTTGGAAAGCTTATTCAATGCTCTTTATGAATATGACAAGATATCCTAGCTTGAATACCTGCAAAAAATAAATGGAAAACAATTAAACTCAATGATATTTACACAATAATGCAATATACATACTATAACGTAAAGTAAACGTATTTATAAACAAAGCGGGGTTTATTCGAACGATATTAACAAAAAGTATCCATAAGTACAACAAAACTTATATACAAAAATAGCTACAATTTGAACTTATCAATGGAGCTAGCATGTATCAGTCCACAACATTGCAAATGAGTCAAGATGAACTCAAGCATCAGAAGACCATAGGCCCGCACGATTGACTCATGTCAATGGCTAGAGGAGACTTTGACTACATGACAAAGTTCAATGGATAATGGAGTGATCCAACCTCCAATCACTATTCCTTCCAAAACAAAGTTGCTCTACTATAAATAGAGGTTCTTTCTGGTCATTTTAAGTACACCAAAGCATAACAACTCATACTTTTCTTCCTTTCACTCTCAAAAAACCAGAAAATGCTTCTTTAGCAAGTAACATTCGAATTTTCAAATAGAGAGCAATTCCATCAAAACCAACCATCCTAACACCTCACATATGTCACATATAAGTGATCCATAACCTCAAAACACATTTGGAATGCCAGAATCACTAAGTCACTATCCATTTGCTCAAGCTTTTTGGCCTATTTGCAGTTGAGGTACCACAACAAGATCCAGGTGTTTTCCATCCATTCCAAGCTTTCAAACACCTTACATTAGGTCCATTGAAGTTGTCAAGATCATCACGTAACATCTGTAACACCTCTACATCAGAATTTGATTTCTTCTTGCAAGAGGTAAGCCTGGACTCTCAAACTCAATGATCCATGCATCATAAATGTGTTTTCAAGTTACAAACATGTTTCTGAACTTATGTAGAGTGTTTTCCCTCAATCAATTGTTTTGTAGTTATCGTGTATAGGATTTCATAGTGTTCTTGCAAAAATTAGGGTTCATGTGTTCATCACTTGATTTTTCACTCCACACTTAATATAAATGCAATTAATTGGTACCATTAGAATCCTTGTTCAAAAACGAGTGAGATTGATATTTAAATCGTGCAAAACCATTGAGTAATCAGAGTGAAAAGTGAGGTTTTGCAAATCTGCAAGATCATAGCTCGCGCGAACCACACAAGGTGTTCTTGGCGCCTTTTTCAATTTTTCAAATTTTTGAATATTTTGATATTTTATTAATTGATTTCAAAAATTAATTTATCTCTCATTTTTAATCATTTTTTATTGGTTCTTTTTTTAAGAATTCACAAAAATATTAAAATATTTTATTCTACAAAAAAAATCAAATTTATATTATTTATTTAATATAGCTTGAATTTTTGTAAATAATTTCATTTTATTTGTTTTTAAACATTTTTAAATGAAATTTCCACCTTGATTTTTCAAATTCAAATGAATTCCAAGTTTTCAAGTGATTAAACATGATTTTTCAAAACATTTTTCAAAGTTTACAACTTGTTTTTGAATAAATTTGATATTTTATATCATTTTTTATTTAATTTCCTTTTAAAATTGTATTTTAAAATTAAAATTAGGGTTTTTCTTAATTTTGATTTTTTTCAAACTTCATTTGAAACACTTTTGGGCCTCTAATAGAGTGTAAGACCCATCCCCTTTGTAAATATCCAATTTTGTGCCTCAGTCATTGTATAAGTCCCGATACGATAAATGGTGTGATCGCTGTTTTTGATCTGGGCATCTCCTTGAGCTATAAGCCCAAACTCTTGCATAAAAATAACTTTTGTTGACCTCTGTATAGAGTGTAAGACCCATCCCTTTGTGTAAATAATTTTTAGGGCCTCAGTCATTGTATAAGTCCCTCTGTGATTTTCAAAACCGCGGCGCGATCGTCGCCTTTTCAAATAAATCATTTGGGCCTCTCCTTGAGTATAAACCCCATTATTCTTTCTTCACAATAAATTTGATCTAAACAATAAACAACTTCCATGGACCTCTCCTTGAGTTGAAATCCCCATACCTCTGTTTTCAAAATCATCTATTTATTTTAAACTGGTACTAAAAGGAGCATTATTCCCGGTGAAACTGCTCATAGACCACTTGGGCCTCTCTTTGAGTTATAAGCCCCAAAATTTCTTTTCCTTTAAAACAACTTTCTTTCAAATTCAAGATTCAAAGTTTTCTCAAAACTTTCTTCAATTTCTGAAAACCCTAATCATATAGTTATAGTCAATACAACAGATCACTATACACTTGGGCCTCCACTCAGAATGTAAGTCCCAACATCTTTTTTTAATGCATATTTATGTATATATCTATCAGTTCACTTATCTGTATATATACTTATGCATATTTGTTTAGAGTTTCCCCCAGCAGTTAGGTTTACACTTAGGTCAAACCAGTGGTTATTTTCTAAACATAGCCAAAAAATAGTTTCCTCATAGGAAATTCCTTCAATACAGTCTGCCTCCTCTTGGGCTTATTCAATATGGAACAGAGAAAGGCATTATTCCCGGTGAAACTTTTCTCAAGACTGTCAAAACTTAGAAATATACATGTATACAAGAAATTCATTTCCCCAAAGAGGATTAATTCCTGGTGAAACCTCTTTTCAATTTCTTCAAACCTTATAACTGTTCAACAAAGAAAGGATTATTCCCGGTGAAACCTTTCTTGAACCTTTCTTGGGCTTGGACCCACTGGCTTCTTAAAAGTATCCCCAGCCTCCTCTGGGGCTTAGTACAAGGACCCACAAGCTTCTTAGAAGTTCCCTAGCCTCCCCTTGGGCTTAGTACAAGGACCCTCAAGCCTCCTAAAGGCATAGGATAGAAATTAGTCATATTTACTAGTTCAATCCCCTGGAGAGTCAAATTTCCAGAACACCAGACCATGCTAGGGTTAATCTTCATCCCTAGAACCAACAGTCTCCTTTTGGGCATCATACAAAGACCCCTCTCTACACTAGAGTCTACCACTTTTGAGAGAATTGGACAGTCTCAGCCTCCTCTTGGGCTTCATTCAATAAGAATTGGAAAGTCTCATCTCCTCTTGGATCTCACACAGAGACCCTCAAAATTCCTAAAAAGCACATGAAAAACCCTGATCATTTTACCAGTACACTAGTCTCCAGCAGAATTGAAGACCTCATAGGTTTTCAAACTCATCTTTAAACTCCCCTAATACCCAACAAGGTTTGACTTTCACCTTAAAAATTTCCCCAGCCAGAGTCAATTTACCATCAAAAAAATCTCTAACAGAATCAGAGCCTCATGGCATCTGGAACTTCAACTCTTCCCTGATTCCCAACAAGGGTAAATCTCTTTGGGTTCCCCAATACAATTTGGACCTGCTCCTGGATTTCAATAAATCCTCAGCAAGAGACAGCCTCCTCTTAGGCTTCATATAATGATTTTCCCAGTCAGCCTCAATCTTGGGCTTTGTACAAGACAGATAAAACCCTCCTCAATGGAGTCATTTTCTTTTAGCTTTAACCTAGGGCTTTGTTCAAGGCACATAAAAATCAACATCCCCATAGAGGAGACCATGAGTCCACTCTGTAGGAGGACACTTCCTCTATACATCACATTTTAAAACAAACAATCAAAAACCTTTTTCCAGATAATTATTGTAAGTGGCACACTTGTTAATTCAAAATCCAAGCTGGAGTCCTTCCCTTATCCTAGCTAAAATCCCTCTTTCATCTAACAGTTATAAGTGGCAAGCCTATGGATTCCATACATCCAAGCTAATGTCCCTCTCTTAGCATGAAAGATTCATGAAAGAAAAAGTGGCATTGCTCTATACTGAGTTAAAGCTTCTTCCTTCATGACATCCCTCTTATAAAGGAAATTATGGCATTGCTGGATTCCACACATCCCAGTTAAAGTACTTTCCCTTATGACCAATTTCTCAACATTTGTGATGAATAGGTGAGGTATCTCCCTTTAGAGATGACAAATTCTCTCTCAGTCAACCTTTAGCTTCAATCTTGGGCTTTAAACAAGACACCAATACTCATTTAGCTACAATCTTGGGCTTTGAACAAGACACCAAATATCTTTCCTCCCTTAGAATAGGAGGAACTACGATTGCCCTAATTTCCCAAATCTCTTTACGGGAATACGTAGGCATAAGATTGGGAAATCTTAGCGAGCGCACAAATCAAAAACTTTAGGTCCAGTACCTTACCAAAAACAACAGAAAACCCAAAACAACAAAAACATTCTCTCAATTCTCCCAAAGGAGAAACTTTCCCAATCCAAAGCAGATAAACACAAGAAAGCATTTCAAGTTAACAGAAATACATGCAAAAGAAGGTTCCTATGAATTACCATAGATACACTGGTTGTTAATAGCTTCCCTTTGTATAACCAGACCCCGATCCACGATCTCTCAGCATTTATTAAAGAAAAAATTTGCGTGCAAGGTTAGTTTTAGATATCTTCCCTTTCCTTTCCAGCTTCATAGGATAAATACAGAAATCAGAAAGTAGCACCCAAATCAATTGCGGTAAGGTGCTCGCGTCACCGGAAAAAATTGCACTCTACATTTTGAAATCCCAAATTATGAAGGCCCATTCTCTTGCTCCTTCAGTGGACCGTTTGGAGAGAAGTAGAGAAAATTATTCTAGGGGAAGTGTTGTATCCAAGAGAGATAACTCTACCGAGAAAGTAGGATCCCATTCCTTTTATCATGGTGCTACTCATCTTGAATCGTCTCAAGACTTCGAGGATCCGGCAGCAGGGAATGATCTTCTTGTTACATCTCAAGCATTCAAGGAGCCTGCAGATTCGATCGTGGGTTGTTCTCTTACGAATATTCTGAAGAGGAGTGACTCTGTTACTTCACCATCTAAGATTATAGGAGGTGATTCTATTCATGTGACTAAGAATTCAAAGGCTTCTAAGTAGGTAACCCAGACTAGTGAGTCTATTCCTAGGTGTTTCTCTATTACTGACTTTGAGGTTAATCAAGGCAACAAGAGGTTATGGGATGATATGGATTCTAAGGTATCTAAGAAGGCCTGAGAGATCATATCTTCGTTAGGGATTTTGAGGGAAGGTCGTGATGATTCTTTTGTTGATCAAATTAAAAAGATGAAGGTCATGGATAAAAGAGGTAAGAATAAGTGTGAGGAAGTAATTATGGTTCCCAAATTAATGTGATGTCATTTAACATTAGAGGGGGAAGCAACTTAATCAAGAGGAAGAGAGTTGCTCATATCATTCAGTCTGGTAAGATGGACATAGTGTTTATTCAGGAAACTAAAATTGGTGCTTTAAACGACAATTTGGCTGCTTCCATGTGGGGTGGTCTGAAGTCGATTCTTCTGGTACGTCTAGAGGTATTATTATTATGTGGAGAAAGGATCTTTTCTCTCCTTTGTTCAGTTTTAGGGGGTTCGGGTTTCTGGGTGTAAATGCTATTTGGAAGGGAGTTGAGTACTTCTTTGAGAATGTGTATTCTCCCTGTAATCTTGTGGGCAAGAGGAGTTTGTGGGGTGAATTAGATAAATTGAAGGATAATTCCAATAGAGGAGAGTGGTTAGTGGGTGGCGATTTCAATGTTGTGAGGAGCTGTTCTGAGAGGAAGGGTGTGCGTGAGGAGGGCAGTAGTGGCGAAATGGAGGGTTTCAATCAGTTCATAGCTGAGATTAATTGTATAGATGTCCCATGTACTGGACTTGGTTTAATAGGGTGGGGTCTGCGATGAGTCATATCGACAGATTCCTCATTTCTGATGGTGTAGCTACGGATTGAAAGATTCTTGGTCAAGATGTAGGAGCTAGATACATCTCTAACCATAGTCCTATATGGTTACGATCTAATATTGAGGATTGGGGTCCTAAGTCGTTCAAGTTTAACAACTGTTGGCTTATTCATGCGGACTTCCTCAAATTCGTCAAAGATGAATGGAAGGCGATGAAGGTTTCAGGTAGAGGGGATTTTTTTGTTGAATGAAAAACTGAGACTTTTGAAGATTAGCTTGAAGAGATGGAACTCTGAAGTTTTTGGTTGGCTAAACCTGAAAGTGGTCGAAGCTGTTAACGAGCTTAATGATTTGGATGTCCAAGCCGGCTAATTCGACGGGGTTACTGATGTTATTTTTGTCTCTAAAAGGGAGGATACTTCAATTGAAGTTTGGAAACATTTGTATATGAAGGAGAATCTTTTGTGGCAGAAGTCTAGGGCCCTTTGGTTAAAAGATGGGATTCGAATTAGAGCTTTTTCCATAGAGTTATGCGTGGCAGATTTAGAGATAACTTTATTTCCTTTGTTGATACAGTAGATGGCATAAAGGAAGAAGTGGTGGAGGTTAAGAGCGAGGTTCGTGATTTCTTCTTGGAGAATTTTAAAGAGTCCTTTGGTACTAGACCGGTTCTAAGCAGGATTGATTTTAGCCGTCTGTCTGACAGTGATAGTTTGTCTCTGGAGGCTGAGTTTACGGTCGAAGAAATTAAGGATGCGGTGTGGAGTTGCAATGGGTCCAAAAGCCTTGGGCCTGACGGTTTTTCTTTTAACTTTCTCCAGCACTGTTGGGAGTTTGTGGAATCGGATTTTGTGCGCTTTTCTCAAGACTTACATGCTAGGCCGGTTTTGACCAAAGCTGCAACGACTTCCTTCATCACTCTTGTCCCTAAAGTGGTCAATCCCCAGAAGCTTGTTAATTATAGACTGATATGTTTGGTGAGCGTTTTCCAGAAGATTTTGTCGAAGATCTTGGCAGCCCGCCTGAAACAGGTGATTAAGTGTCTCATTTCTCCCAAGCAAACAACCTTCATGGCTGGAAGAAGTATGTCTAATGTGGTGGTCGTGGTCAATGAAATCTTAGACTTAGAAAACTTTTCGAAGAAGGAATGTATGGTGTTGAAGGTGGATTTCGAAAGAGCCTACGATTGTGTTAATTGGGATTATGTGAGGGACATGTTGAGGAAGATAAATTTTGGTCATAGATGTAACTTTTGGATGTATGCTGTCATTTTTGGAGGGTCTATGTCGATTCTCGTTAACGGTAGTGCAACTAAGGAATTCACGGTGGAAAAAGGTTTAAGGCAAGGCGATCCTTTGTCGTCGTTTCTCTTCTTAATTGTTATGGAAGGCCTTACTAAAATCAAGTTGAAAGCTGAGGAGGTTTGCTTATTTAAGGGTTTTGAGGTTTGTGTAGAAACTTATTATAGTCTGGTTCAATTCGCGGATGATACTCTTTTCGTGGGAGATGGGTGTTGGGAGAACCTTTTTGTGCGCAAAAGAGATCCTAAGGGGCTTTGAGTTGGTATCGAGCTTGAAGGTAAATCTTTTCAAAAGTAGCATATGTGGTGTTAATTTGAAGCAGGATTTCCTCGTAACTGCCTCTGATTTTCTCCACTGTGAGGTCAATTCTTTTCCATTTAAATTTTTGGGGGTTATGGTAGGAGATAGTCCGAGGAAATCTAAGCTTTGGACGTATGTTGTCGATTCTTTTAGAAAATGGCTCGCTATTTGGAGAGGGAGAAATTTGTCTATTGGCGGTAGAGTGGTTTTCATAAATTCGGTGTTGAATCGTTGCCTATCTTTACCCTTTTCCTTTTACAAGGCCCCGGGTTAGTTTTGAAGGAGGTGATCGAAATTCAATCTAGTTTTTTGTGGGGTGGTTCTTCAAACCGTAAGCCGATGCATTGGATAAGTTAGAATATGGTGTGTATGCCTAAGGAGGAAGGCGACCTAGGAATATAACATATCACCAAGTTCAACATTGCTCTTATGCTTAAATGGAAATGGAGGTTTATTTCCGAGGAAGGTGCGTTATGAAAAGGCATTATTCATCATAGATATTCACCTTCAGATTCGTGCTTGGCGGTGAAAGTGTTGAGTAAAGGTGGAACACGTGGGAGTAAATCAGACTCTATATGGTGGAGAGATTTAATGTCCATCGGTTTTGACAAAGAGAAATCGTTCAATTTGTTTGCGAGTAACATTCGTGGCATTATTGGTAATGGAAGGAATATTCCATTTTGGAACTGCAAGTGGTTGGGAAACCAATCTATTTTGGATGTTTTTCCTAACCTATTTTCCTTTGTTGAGCCATTTGGTTATAGTGTGGCAGCAATGGGTCATTGGATTGATTCGAGGTGGCTTGGGTTGTTTCCTGCTCCTTTCCCTTCTGATTCTGCGTAGTTTTTGGAGCTGCTGGAACTTGAAGCTATATTCGATGGGAGTGACATGCCTACCCCAGCTGATAACAGATTCGAATGGGTGCTGGAGGAGTTCGCTATTTTTTCGGTACGATCCTGTTATGCTTTCTTATTGCAGGCTGCTAGTGTCTCGGGCATTGTTGATGCGAAAGTGGCTTCTGCCTTGAAATCTTTGTGGAGCACCAAAATGCAATCTGAATTACAATTGTTTTCGTGGAGGATTTTTCTGGGTAGAATTGCGATGAAAGACCAGTTGTCGAAGCAAGGTATTGCCTTTTCGGGTAATGAATATCTTTGTGTGTTGTGCAGGGAAATCGAGGAAAACATTCCCCATTTGTTTTTGGATTGCTATGGGGTGGCTTTTGTTTGGAAAGGAGTTGAAAAATGGCTTGGTGTGGGTTTGGGTAGTGCTCCTAGTTGCGCATCGTCCTTTAATATTTCCGTTAGCTTGTTATTCAAGGAGGTTGGTAATATGAAATGGTCGTTCATTTGGTCGTATGTAGTGTGGGAGTTATGGAGGGGTAGAAACAATTGTTCATTCAATATATCGGTTTTCTTACTCGGAGATGATTTTGTATAGGTTTTAGTTCTTCTCCCTCTTGTTCATTTTATGACTCGTTTAATTACTTGATCTATTGTTTAAAGCGGTGGTTCTTTTCGCTTCTTTCTTTTGTAAGAGCTTTTGTATGTCTTGTGCTCTTTAGTAAAATTTATTGCCTATTAAAAAAAAATTAATGACACAACCTTAATATTGAAAATTAGCTCAACTAATAAGTTTGAATTGCATTTATATATGCAAATTAAAAACCATCAATTTTGTTTCTTGGTTCAGAACAATTTTTCATATTTTAGCCGTTGTCAAATCAATTTCGAATTTTAGTACTGAAATAAGAATGAAATTAAAAATTTTTCTATTCAAATATCTACTGCTATTGGTGGTTAACATAAGTGGGTGTGACGTGTCCAATACCTATGCATGCTCGAAACAGTAGTTGTACATTAGTGGTTGAAATATTCATATTTAGAGAAATATAAATAGTACTAAAGTACTAAACCTTTTTAGTTGTTATATTAATGTCATCAGACATTCATAAAATTTGTCCTTATCTCCATATGCAAAAACATATAGTCAGCAACACGTATTTTACACACTACAACAACACGTATTTTACGGTTATATCTAAACAGGTTAGATAATTCTTAATGGGTAATATATTGTCAACTGTATAACTCATTTTTAAGAGTTCAAAGTTTTTAATTTTAAAAAATTATGTTTGAATTCTTTTATGATGGTTATAAACTTTTTTTATAAGTAAAATATATTATTTTGAGTATAAAGGGTATTCAAACTAAAAAAAAAATCAACTTTCACCCTTTTAAAAGCAATTAAGTAAATTATCACATGAGAATGCACAATTACATTCAAAGTTACTTTTGATTCTAGTTAAAAATTACAACCAAGACAAATGTTTGATAATGTTAAAAATTTCTTTCAAGAGAACCTTTTAAAATTTTGATGACGACAACGTTGATGAATATCTCAATTTTTTTATCTCAAGGCTCAAGTCTCACTAATTAGAAGATTAACTTGAAAATATCTTAAGTCTCATTAATTAGAAGATTTAAGATTCCCGTGAAGTGCATATATGATTGGTATATCTAAAAAAATAACTTGGGAGCTTCAGAGTTGTGAAAAAGAAAAAATATAAAAACTTGTCTAATCTTTTATGTCTGAGTAAACAAGACTCTTGTGAAAGTAGGGGAGTAACTCCTAAGATACTATGAAAACTCACACACACTTAAAATACTTTTAAAGTTTCTCTTTACTTAACAAAATCACCTAAATATATTGTTAAGGCTTAGCGAATTGATTAGAGGATTGTCTACTTGATCGGAAGAATTTTCCAAACTGTCTAATTAATTAGATTATATGTCTAATCAATCAAATGATATCTAATCGATTCTATAATAAATTATGACAGTCTCTTAATGATTAGTAAATGCTCTATATCAAAATCTTTCATTTTGGGTGACAATAATCAATTATTTGATTCACCTAATCCATTAGCCTAATTGATTATGTAATGCCCTATATAATATATATCTAGAATAATACAATACAAGCATTTTATTTGGTACTGACACCATCATAAGTGCCTAATGGCGTAATTCACATATTTGACCATTCTAAAAACATAATACAATCTATGGTACAAGATATGGAAATTAGCCAAAAATATAAAATCTAAGATCAATATACAATATCCTCAATTGTATACAACAAATAACAGCGGAACAAGCTCTATTAAGCTTCTCTTGAGACATCCAAGCATAGCTCCACTTGTAAATCAAACCTGCAAGTACCTGAAATATAGCAACTATAGTGGGGTGAGATACATCAAATCTCAGTGGGTTCCCTATCCTATAGATTCTCTCGGTTTTACAGGGTTCTATCAATTCTAACTCAAGTCAAGGGGAAGGGAAATGACCTTGAGTTCACAATCTCACACTATATGGAAACATGTCATGAGTTCATCAACTCACAATATCACTAATCGGTAACCACACCAAGGCATCCCCTTTTCCCGCCCGCTTCTACGTCTAGAAGTCGACCTAAGTCATGGATCCTGGTAACCTACTTGACATACGAATGGATTTGGGTTCTACGAGCCATTAACCGTTATGAACCGTCACTTCACACGGGCCATTAACCGTCACAAGCATACGCTCCCTGAGCGCCATTCGTACTGCACGCGGGAATCAAACCTGCCAAGTAGTTGTGCACATGTTTCAGAGGAGCTCGAGACCCATGAAACGCACTCACAAGATAACCGGTTACGATTACGTGATCGCACACACAAACGTGATTGTATTCGACAATCACAAGGCCACAATGCCTTAAGGCCATAATCGCCTTTTCTCAAAGAACACAAAGGTTCACACACATGTTCCATACTAGTGTCTCACTCTCCTCTAGGCCAATCTCGTCACGGATGCACTCTCAACATCAGGTGCCCGAGCCTTGCCATCGAGGTTATCTACTCCAGGCCAGAACTCGTCAATGAATGCACGAGCGTCGCTATCCAGAGTTTCTATCAATTTCTAGTCACAACCTATAATCATATCATTAGGTTTGGGGTAAAGTTTCCTCACTCTTCCTAATTCATTTTAACATGCATATTTCTTTCATTCGTACTTAACAACAATTAGATAGACATGGCATAACACAAATATTACACATAAACACATAATCACACATCACATAAAACACCCCTTTCGGGTTCCCTCCGATTCATTTAATCGGGTACCAAAACCAATACTTTTCACTTTCATCCCGTAGGATACTTTCATAGCTTTGTAACGGCTATCACTATGCCGCAATCGGACTTACGATCCAAAAGATGTGGATTCCAACATAGCACAAAACATTGTTATCATTCACATGCCACTAATTAATTAATCCCACATCATACCCAATGACACTAAGAACGTCCCGATCCGAGTTACGAATCGAAAGTTATGAAGGAAACAAAACTGCACAACTGTCATGTTCGCTAGGCGAACCTCCCAGCGAGCTTTCACTACCGCCTTCGCTAGGCGAAGTTCCAGGCGAAACAACAACCAGACCAGAACAGACACAAAGTTCGCTAGGCGAAATCCTTGGCGAAACTTCGCCTTGCCCTTCGCTTTGCGAACCTCTGGGCGAACCAAGGCAGAACCAAACAGAACTGAAAAGATACAAAGTTCGCTAGGCGAACGTCATTGGCGAACATTCGCTGAACTTCGCTGCCGGGTTCGCTAGGCGAACCCTCGAAAGCTGTTCGCTAGGCTTCGCCCCAGGTTCGCTAGGCGAACCATGCGGAGCCCAGAAATTCTGCAGCGCTGTTATGGGTCCAAAAACAACATTTCCCCACCCCAAATCACTTCCAATTCATACTAAAACAACCAAAACATACTCCAATCATAACAATAAGTCTTCTACACAGTTTATACCATATTTCATCCGTTAAATTCATAGTTTTATCCGATTAATCATTTTCTCTCAATTCTAACCTAAGTTCAAATCATCTATTTCTAGAACTTAGAGTGTCTAACTAGAACCCACCTGGTAATCGAAGAGGAGTTTGAAGAAGATGATGAATTGATGATCCATGAACTTCTTCTTCACCTTTCTCCACTTTCTCTTCCTTTCCTCTTCTTCTTCTTACCATCTTTCTTTTCTTTTTCTTTCTAATAAAATATATATATATATATATATATATATATATATATATATATTAACTTATAATAATATATAATCCAACAGGGCAAAATATCTCCAATTGATATTTTGTCATCTCAAACCAATTGATCAATTATTTGAGTTACCTCAAAATACTCTCTTGTACTAATAAATACCAATCTGTCTCTTTCATAAAATAATTGATCTCTTCAGAGTTCATTAGTTGCTCTACTGAACCCAAATGTCAACACTTAAAATACTTAGAGGATTCCATTAATCCAATTTACCAAAGATAGAGCACATAGGTGCTCATCTGATCTCAGCTGATATCCAATTGAGCATTTAAATAATATGGGGTATTACAGATTAGGCCATAAATTATGCCCATGTATTGTTTCCATTTTAGGCAAAAAAAATTCCTATAACAAGAAGATTTCTCCTCACTTCATTTCTCACCAGAATTTTTAGTTTTTTTAATTCTTTATAATTTATCTCTCTCTTTAAATATTTTCTTTTACCAAAGTTGCCTTAGTGCATTGTGAGTGAAAACTATTTATGAGAAAAAAGTTGTATTGGTGTCGTGTCATTGTTGTTATTTTCAAGAGTGTAATACACTACAAGAAAAATAGTGGGCAAAATAATCTTTTTCGTCCTTTAACTTTACACCAGGGTCCAATTTGGTCCCTTAACTTTAAAAAGTGGTGATTTCGTCCTTTAACTTTTTAAAACGTGCCAAGTTAGTCCTGCCGTTAGTTTGGTCAAACGTCTGTTTATATTTTGTTACGTGGCAGGTGACTTGGAATATGTTTATCGTCTTCTTCCTTGTTTGTGCATTCTGCGGACGCGTTTCCCTCAATCTTCTTCCTTGTTAGGGCAAACTCAAATCATCTTCCATCCTTACAATTTTTCTCCAAAGTAAAAGCTAGGGTTTAGGGAAAATGAAATCGGGTAGTTCTTCTTCTTCTTTGAGCAAGAGAAATGCAGAAAATGGGGATTCAATAGGCAGTGGAAATCGTTGGAGGAAGCCCATGTGCTATTGTGGAGACATGGCTATACTTCAAAGGGCAAAAACAGTGAAGAACATGGGAAAGTTATTTTGGGGTTGTCCCAATTTTAAGCAAGATGGATGCAATTACTTTGGTTGGTACCATGAGGATGCATTTTATGAGAAAGAAGAGCTTTTAATGCATAGGATGGGGGTGGCTGTAAAGGGATTAGATGAGGCAAAAAAAGACATTGAAGAACTTGGGAAAAAACTGATGAATATTAATGCTGAAATGAAGATGATCATGAAGTGGAAAAAAATATGGAATTTGTTGTTTCTAATTGTTATTGTTGTAATGTTATTTAGGTTGAATTAGGTCAGTTATATTGTGTATGTGAAAGTATGTTTTGTTGTTTTTAAATGTTTTCTAGGTTGAATGTTGTTTTTAAATGTTTTATTAATGAAAAGATTTGCTGTTATATTGTATCATTTGTAATATTTGGACATGACCTACAATATTTGGACATGACCTATAAGTATATGGAACATGACCTATAATTTGGAGTTGTAATATTTGGACATGACCTGTAATATTCTGACTGTTATTGCCCTATAATTGGGACTTATATCGTATCATTTGTTGTGACAAAATTGACCTATAACAGATTCATAACAGGTTTATAACATAAACATAATTAAAAACTGGTTCATAAAAGGTTAAGAACCATAACAACATTCTTGTTCATTACATAACAGACCAGAAACATAACTAAAAATAGGTTCATAACATGTTCAGAACCAAAACAACATTCTTGTTCATTACATCACAACCTTAAAAGTGCAAAACAAAAAACAGGTTCACTTCATAACAAAAAACACAAAACCATAGTGACTAAAACACCTAATCCTAAATATGTCTAGGGATTCTTCTTTGCAACTGTTCTCTTGGTGGGAGTAGATCTCCTAGTGACTGGACCAACAACATTCTTTGATGCAGACAACCTGGTTGTAGGGCCTGGTGGAACAAATGGCCTTGGTGCTTTTTTCACTGGTAGCTTCTGAGTCTTCCCCTTTGCAGGACCATGAGTCTTCTGAGCAGTAGATTCTTGGGCAGTTTGAGATGCTTGACTGGGTTGCACAGCAGGCTGAGTAACAGTTTTAGTAGATTCTTAGGCAGAGTGTTGAGTACTCTGTTGTGCAGCCTGACTTGTTGTGTCCTTACAAGTGGACTTGTAGTGCCCTGATTTCTTACACCTGCTGCACTTCACCAAGAAACCAGTTCTTCTCATCTTTTTATCAGATCCATCAATCTCTCCTTGTTCTACATGTCTCCTCTTTTTGGGCCTACCAGGCATCTTCTTGAACTTGGGTGGTTGCACATCAGGATATGGTGTCTTAACCCACAAGTTAGACCCATTAACAGGGTAGATGACATGTTTATAAACTGCCTTGTATTTTGAAACTCTATAGTATTCAGGGATGTAACTTTCTATCCTGAAATTCCTACTCTTCATAGCAGTCAATGCATGCACACATGGGAGTCCTGTAAGTTCCCATCTTCTGCATGAACACACGTGGTCTTTCAGGTTCACAACATACTTATCAGCTTGATTCTCCAAGTGCCTTACTTCAAACATATGCTCATCAGACATCCTAAAGAACCAAAGAAAATAGAACAAATGATTCACTTGCGTGCAATTGTTAATTCAACTGAATAAATACTAGTGTATTGAGCTGACATACCTTACAAGCCAATTGTTGGTGTAGGTGCTTGTGATATCAACTTTCTTTCTAATATTGGGCAATATGTCATTCTCATCCAATGATAAGAAAAACATAAGAAACTTGCCTTTTGTTGGTCTGATATGAAGGTGTAAGTCATGCATTGCTCTTTGCCTCCAAGGTCATCAATTAGGAGCTCTAAGAACCAAGTCCAGTTGTCCTTGTTTTCACCCTCCACAACTGCATATGCTATGGGAAGCATCTGATCATTAGGATCCCTCCCTATAGCAGCCAGAATCTGGCCTCCACACAACCCCTTGAGAAAACATCCATCTTGACCTATTACATGCCTGTACAGCTTAAAGCTTTCTTTACATGCAGCATAGCATACATATAGCCTTCTAAAGCATGGTCTATGATCCTCAACACCTTCTGGTACAGGATCCACATTGAGCTTCACAGTTGATCTAGGATTGGCTCTTAACAATTCATGACAGTAGTCATACACCCTTGTGTAATCTCCCAAGAATGATCCATCAACAAAATCCCTTGCAGCAAACCTTGCTCTTATTGCCTTTGTTTTGTTCACCCCAACATTCCATTTTTTTTTGGGCCTTTTCTTTAATATCCCTTATCTTCAACTTTGGATTGTTTTTCAAGCTATTTTGGATTCTTTTACTCAACCATTTTGTACTCATCAGTTTCACATTATATTCCCTACTGCAACTATGCTCATCAACCAATTTCCTAAGTTGCCAAGTGTCTTCATTGGGCAGCTTGCTACAATATGCCTCCCACTTACAAACATCTTTACATTTAGCCCTTACCCTAACTTTGTCATTCTTTACAAACCTAAGGTTTCTACCATTTTGCACAGCATAAGTTGTTATTGCCTCCTTAAAGTCACCCTTTGAACTAAAATAGACTCCCACATCCCACTTGTAATCAGCCATGTCTTTTGGTTGTCTAAAAATAGGATGTTTTTTTCTTGGAAGTCCAATACTTTCATCACTATCACAACCACTCTCCATGTCATCAGTATCATTGTCACTGCCTTTATCTTCACCAGCCTTCCCATTGTGTTTATGAACTTTGCTACTACCTTCAATTTCATCATGAATTAGGGATTCAACTTCATCCTGCTCAACCTCATCAAACCCATCAGACTCATCATCAAAAGCCACATCTTGTGCACTATCATACTTGTAGTCCTCATCTTCACTATCATCAGTACTTAAACCGTCATCAACTCCAACTTCCACTTCTTTCTCAACATTCACTTGTTCCCCAACATTAACATTCTCCTCACCAGTCACATGTTCCTCAACATTCATACCTTGTTCCTCTGCATTAACTTGTTCATCACCATTAAATTGTTCATCACCATTATCTTGTTCCTCTACATTAACTTGTTCTTCTACATTAACCTGAACAAGGGTGGTATTTTCACCATGAACAACTTCATCAACCAGCTTACTAAGTAACTCCTCCACCTCATCCACAATTTCTTCAGGGCCCTCACCAACTATGTCATCCACATCAACTTTGTCACAGTAGTCAGGTTGAGACAACGTGTGTTGAATGTAAATATCAACATGTTTGTGAACCCTATACAGGTCTGCTATTTCTAATGCACCTTGGTCATTAATTAGTGCATTCATACCAAACTGTGGATCCTTGTAGTAGATTGTTTCAAACTCCCTATAACCCAAATCTTTTAACACACCAACTAGCTCAAAATAACTCCATCTGTCTACATCTACCCTCAAATCATCAACTACACCATTCGCATATACACTCAGACCCTCATCAGTAAATTCCCCACTGTGATGAATTTTGAGTTCAATAATTTCATCCATGATACCTAACCAGACCAAAATATCTACAAAATTAGGGTTTACCCTATCAAATTTACAAGAAGACTAAAACTGAATACGAACCCTAATTTTCGTAACTTTTAACCCTAACTAATATGAAAGACGAATTAACTAACCGTTTGATCAATGGCAGATGAAGATCTTCACTCCTTTTCGTCTGGAACCGTCTCGTCTGGTGAGAAATCCTTCGTTTTGCACTTCGTCTCTCCAATTCGCTTGCCCTAGCAGAGTGCTACACCACTTAGAAAGAGATTGAATGGACTATTCATTTTCTGCAGATTAATTAAAACCTTCAACACTTCCACGTCACAGGTAAATCTACCACGTGGACAACGTTATCAAAAAGGGACTAACGGAAGCTAACAGAAGGATAAACGTGGCACGTTTTAAAAAGTTAAAGGACAAAATCGCCACTTTTTAAAGTTAAGGGACCAACTTGGACCCTGGTGTAAAGTTAAGGGACGAAAAAGGTTATTTGCCCAAAAATAGTGTTTTGCGACACATTGATTGCGACAGTTCCATAAAAACCGTCGTTATTTGTAAGTTACGGCGGTTGTCACGACGGTTATAGACAACCGTCGTTAAATTTTTTAAAAATTTAAAACATATTACGACGGTTTTGGATAACCGCGGTTAAATTTTTTTAAAATTTAAAACATATTACGACGGTTTTGGATAATCGCCGTTAAGTTTGTAAAAAAAATAAATTTTATATATTATATTAATAATTTTTTATTTAATTATTTTTAACTATAAATTAAAAAAAAACTATAAATTATAAATAAAACTTAAATTATAAAATAAATTTTAGAAATTAAAAAAATAAAATCAAAACTATATTAAACTCAAATTTATAAAATAAAATCAATAATATAAATTAGTGAAATAAAATAAAGTTTAAACTAAATTAATAAAAATAAATTAAAATTGAAGTAAAATTGAGTTTATAAAATAATATTTAAAAAGTAATCCTTAAAAATTTAATAAAAGCCTATAAATTATTAAAAACTTAAATTATTTTAAACTCATAAATAAAATATACTTATTTTATTATTTAATTAAAAAATATAATTATAAATATATATATATATATATATATATATATATATATATATATATATATATATATATATATATATATATATATATATATATATATATATATATATATATATATAATTTTAAAATATAAATAAATAAATTCAAAAAACCTAAATTTTTAAATTTTATAAACTATCAAAATTTATTTAAACTATCAAATTATAAATTTAAAAATCTAAAAATATAAATATAAAAGTATATATGATTTTAAACTATCAATTTTATAAAATAAAATCTAAATTATGAATTAATAAAATAAGGAATATGTGTTACAAATCTCTAAGATTCAACTCTTCCTCTCCAACTCCTTCAACGAAAAAACTCACCGTTGCAGCTCTCCCTCTCCAACGCACCGTTTAAGAAATTGCTAGGGTTCTCTCTCTCACTCATTCTTTGTTTCTTCTCTCCCTCTCCAACTCACCGTTTCAGAAATCCATAGGGTTCTCTCTCACTCATTCTGCGTTTGATTGGTCTAGGTTTTAGTCTGAACCATTAAATGGCTTCCATGTATAAACAAGAAGTACGACACATGTTGTCCCCAAAAATATTTGTACCCCAACCGGTTGGCAAAGAGAGTGGGTGTACGATTTTTGTTGACTAGTACCATTGAGGTGTATGGGGATCCATTACAACATCCCCAAGCTAAGACTTATTGGGGAAATGTTAATCCAATTGGTAATAATAAAGTTAATTTGATTTTACACTTTCAAATCTTAAATTGTGTTGATATTTTGATTTTGATGAAGCTATTTTTTGTGGTGTTTAGGTGTGAGAAGTTGTTATGATGAGGGAAAGCGTGTTGCTGAGACTTTGGCTATGGATTACCATAGAGGCGCTGGCATTGAGGTTGGTTGGTTTTACATTATGATCATTTCTATATGCATGTAGATATATCATATAGAAATGTTTGTGGATAGGTCATGGAGATATGTTTATAAAGAGAATTTCAATTTAATAATTGTTAGGTGAGGATTGCTAGAATGTTCAACACATATGGACCTAGAATGTGCCTTGATGATGGCCGTGTGGTCAGTAACTTCGTTGCTCAGGTAAACCTCTGCCATACTTTTCCATTCTTTATTAATTAATCTGTTGTATTATTATTTAGTTGTTGTTTAAGTTTATCTAATTAATAATTTTAATCTCTATGCAGGTATTGAGGAAAGATCTGTTGATTGTTTATGGTGATGGAAAACAGACAAGAAGTTTTCAATATGTTTCAGTTTTGGTATTATTTTAATGGCATCTTTTCTCACGTTGGGGTACAAAGATTTCACAAACAACCCACACAAACTCACCATTTTCCTTATAGAAATAGTAGAAGATACATGATTTAGGTCTTCATATTGATGAATTGGTAATTTGTCTCTATTCAATTACAATTCTATCAACTATTTGGATCTATGTTATGTCTAATTAACTTCATAGGCCACATATTGATTGATTTTCTGGGTAACTTATCTCATTTGATGCAATTGTATTTGCAGGGGAACCTATTTATATGTTGGGTCTTGGTGGAGTTCTTGTATTTGTAGAGTAACCTATCTCATTTGATGCATGTTAGGGTCATAAGTGTTGCCCTAGTTTCTACCTATCATTGCCGGTAAAAGCAGAAGCACCAATCTAACACCACATATAATAAAACTCTATATATTTTTTTTATATCATGATACATATTCATCAAAATAGTTAGATACACCGTTCAGTTTGACGTGGACTTTATTTACACATTGGCACGTCAAAACATGGGAACCTCTTTCAATTTCCTAATGTTAACCCCAACGTGATAGCTACCACACACTTACATACTCTTTATTTCTTTCTTGTGACCTTATATATACATTGCAATGTGTGATGCATAAGGCAGATCATAGTGTTCATATATACTAGTCACATTTTCTGAGTTTCATTCAAGCTGAAAATTTATTAACCATATCATGAAGAGCTTAAACATATCTTTGTGCATGGTTATGGCAGTGGTACTTGTTGGCTTAGGTGGAAGTGTGGCTTCTGGCTTCGACTATGGTGATGCTCTTGACAAGAGTTTGATGTTCTTTGAAGCGCAAAGGTCGGGTAAGTTACCAATGCAAGAGCAGTGAATAAAATGGCCTTTGAAGCGCAAAGGTCGGGTGAGTTACTAATTTTAACTATAATTTTAATCAACAATAATAACAACATCAATAAACATATCATTAAACATCATCGTCATCATCAACAATAACAACAACAACATAATAACAACATATCTTAACAAAACAAATAAGATAACTTCATTAACATTCTCGCCAGCAACAACAAATAAATTGTTAGGATTTATGAGTTAAACATCAACAAAAACAACATAGGCACTAAAAATTAATTAACATTCTCACCACCACCACCAACAACAAATAAACATTTAGGGTTTAGGTACTAAATATCATCATCAACAACAACAACATAATCACAACAACATCGATACCAAAACCTTCCATATCTCAAGAAGAACATAAACAATATCTCAATGCCAAAACCTACAATATCTCAATAACACAAAATCATTAATACAAAAATCTACAATATCTCAATGACACAACAACAACAACAACAACAACAAGATAAACCTAACATATCTCAACAATCTTATTACTACATGCATGATAGAGATATTTTACGTAGCACAAACGTGATGAAGAAGTCAAAGAGGTAAGTCGTGTGAGTTTTGTCCTTCCTTCTTGCAAGTATCTTCGTGTTCATCCTTCAAGTTTTTATTTTGTTTTTTGTTGCTTTTTACGTTTACTCAAGCTATATTGATTGAGTTTTCCCCATGTTTACTGAAGAACTAGGTTAAAACGGATATTGACGCTTAGGGGATGATGTTAAATGTGTTAGAGATGAAACGGTAAAATGGTTCTCGTTATTAATGGATATGAGAAACTTGTTAGGATTCAAGTGGTTTTCTAAGCATCGAATGTGTGTTTCATTTAGTAAGCCTATAAAACATGAATACAAGACAAGACAAGTTAAGCTGTATTTCATGAACAATAATATAACATTTCACCACGATTGAATAAACCAATCGTGGTGATATCCCATTAATTTAATTTAGTTTTATCAAAATGTAAGTTTTTAACCATTTAAACAAAGGAAAGCATATCACCATGAATGTAATATTAAACTGTAGTGAAATTTGGATTATATTTAGTTTAAAAATAAATCAAAAAGAAAGGTACCACTGCAATATTAAAGAAATCACAAATGTAATGCCCTGTATAATATATATTTAGAATAATACCATACAAGCATTTTATTTGGTACTGACACCATCATAAGTGCCTAATGACGTAATTCACATACTTGCCCATTCTAAAACACAAATACAAACTATGGTACAAGTCATGGAAATTAGCCAAAACAATAAAACTAAGATCATTATACAATATTCCTCATTGTACAAGAAAATAATACACAGCGGAATAAGCTCAACTAGGTTTCTCTTGAAACATCCAAGCATAGCTCCACTTGTAATCAAACCTGCACCTGAAATAAAGCAACTGTAGTGGGGTAAGATACATCAAATCTCAGTGAGTTCCCTATCTTATAGATTCTCTCGGCTTTACAGGGTTCTATCAAGTCCTAACTCAAGTCAAGGGGAAGGGAAAAGACTTGAGTACACAATCTCACAATCTCACACTATATGGAAACATGTCATGAGTTCATCAACTCACAATATCACTAATCGATAACCGTACCAAGGTATCCCTCTTGCTCGTCCGCTTCTACTTCTAGAAGTCGACCTGAGTCCTGGATCCTTGTAGTTACTTGGCATACGAAATGGATTCAGAAATAAGGGACATATTATCACCTTAATTCGTCACTTCACATGGCCTCTCATGCCATCACAAGTCTCTACCCGTAGGTTCCATTCGTACTATAACATTGGGAATCAAACCTGCCAAGGGATTCTGCCTGCACTTCAGAGGAGCTCGAGACTCATGAAGGCCTCTCTAGGGCAACTCAAAAGAAATGGTTACGATTACGTGATCTCATACATAAACGTGATTGTATTCGACAATCACCAGGCCACATTAGCCTTTAGGCCTCTCATGCCTTTAACAATAAAACATAACAATTACACATGTTCCATACTAGTGTTTCACTCATTCTATACCATTCGGTAATGGACACACGCCTCGGCCTCTCATGCACGAGCGTTGTATTAAGTTATCTACTCTAGGCCAGAACTCGTCAATGAATGCACGAGCGTCGCCATTCCGAGTTTTTCATAATTCTATTCACAACCTAGAATTATAACAATCTTAACTATGCCCTTTGTTTTGGAGTAAAGTTTCCTCACTCTGCCTATTCCATATTTTAACATGCATTTATGTTCAATTAAGTTTAACATCAATTAGGCAAAGCATATGACAATTGCACATTTTGAATTACATATAATAATTCCATCACAAACTATACAAAGACATATTACAATAGTATAGTAGAATCAGGCATAATGATTCATCACATAAAACATCCCTTTTGGGTTCCCTCCGATTCATTTAATCGGTTACCAAAATCAATACTTTCCTTTTATCCCGTGGGATATTTCCACAGCTTTACATCGGCTATAAATATGTCTCGATCGGGTTTATGATCCAAAAGATATCAATTCCTAAACATATCACATATCATTATTATCACTCAAATGCCACTAATTAATTAATCCCACATCATACACAATATTTTCACTTTTCATTGGGTAGAGGGTCGTAATAGCTTTCCAACGGTATAAAGAACGTTTAAATCGGAATTACGGTTCGGGAGTTATGAATTTTTTAAAGAAAAGAAATATTTGGAAAACTCCCAGGAGCGCCCGGCACCACAAAATTCCGCCCGGCAGTGCCCCTTCGCCTGTGCTTCGCCCGGCGAAGCAGAGGCGTAAGACCTTTGCAAAAAACTTAAAAGTTACAGAAGTGTGCCCTGCTGCGCCTCTTGGGCATCGTCCGGCGAAGCAGAGGCGCTCACTTCATGTCGCCCGGCGCTCTGAGCGCCGCCCGACGCTTCGTATCAGATGCAGAATTTTCTGCTTCGTTTTAAGGGTTCCAACCGCCCCAAAATCCATTCTTTCCCAACCAAATCATTCCCAAACATCAAAACAAGTATCAACAATTAATCACATGCATTATACGACTACTCTACGCAATTTATATCGAATTTCATCCGTTAGATTTCATTTTCTCTCAAATCTAACCTAAGTCCAAAACTTTTATTTCTAGACTTAGAGTGTCTAACTAGAACTCACCTGGTAATCGAAGAGGAGTTTGAAGAAGTTGATGAATCGATGATCCAAACTTTTCCTTCTTTTCCATTTTCCTCTTTCTCTTTTGTCTCTCTTTCTCCTTCTCTTTTTCCTTTTCTTCTTCATACTAACACACACACACACACACACACATATATATATATATATAAACCAATATTATATAATATAATCCTACAGGGTAAAATATCTCCAATTGATATTTTGTCATCTCAACCCAATTGATTAATTATTAGAGTTGCCTTAATATACTCTCTTGAATTAAATAGTTTATCTCTTTAGAGTTCATCAGTTGCTCTATTGATCCTAAATTAATAATACTTAAAGTACTTAGAGGATTCCATAAAATCCAATTTACCTAAGATAGAGCACGGAGATACTCACCTGATATCCAATTGAGCATTTAGATAATACGAGGTATTACAACAAATTTCCTCATGTTAGGATTCGAACACATAAAGTTTATGAGATTTCACCATGGGTGCTTTATCCAACCGTGGTAAAATATAAATTATTTTTAATTAAAAAATAAATAATATGATGACGCCTAATTTTCAAGATGTCACCACGGTCCTTCAATGAACTGTGGTGAAATGAGCGTCATAATATGTACTTTTGATAATATTGTGTTTATATATTTGAATTGTACTCTTCTTTGAAACTACTAAATCTATTATCTATTATAATATATTAATTATGAGCCACAAACTAATTTATTGACAACTCATCACCTTTCATGCTACTTCAATTAACGTATGATGTGTCACTCTTTAAAACATCTCAATAATTTTTTTTAATATTCATCTTAGCATAATGTGTTTCATTCATTTTTTTTTTAAAACACCATTATTTATAGTCTACAAATCATTTCTTTATTTTCTTTCCCATATATTAATAATTACTTTTAATTTTTTTGTCTATCAATTATTTTTCCAAGTAAAATATATTATATAATATTTAACTCAATAAAAAATTATAAATAAAATAAATTTTACAAAAAAAGTTTTTAAGCCATAGTAAGAAAAGAGCATTACATTACTTAAAATAAAATGGTTAAATAATATTTTTAAATTTTACTAATAACTTTTAAATAGATAAAAAAATGTCGCACATTCTTTCTATAATATATATATATATATATATAAAATTGTAATTACATATCACTTTTCATGCCACATCAATAAAATCTAATGCGACACTTTTCAAAATTTTTAATTATAAACCTTTTAATATTCATCTTAACATAATGTGTAACGTTCGATTCATATTTATTTTTTTAAAACAGTATTATGTATGTTGTACCAATCGATTCACTATTTTATTTTCCATATATAATATATTAATCTTTACTTTTTTTGTCTATCCACTTTATTTAATCTAAAATACATTATATAATGCTTTACTCCATAAAACTTATCAATAAAATACTATTTTCAAAAAAAGTTTCTAAACCATAGTAAAAATAGCATTACATACTTCAAATAAATGGTTTAATAATAATTTTAAATTTAACATATAACTTTTAAATAGACAAAAAAAATGTCTCACATTTTTTTAAAAATATATATTGTATAAAATTGTAGTTGCATATTAAAAATTAAACTTTGAATATTAAATTAAACAATAATTTTTCCTCCAATTTACATATAAATGTCAAATAATATATTTGTAAATTTAAAATAATTAATAAAGAAGACAATTCAATTGAATAAAATCAATTGTATACATTGAAAATTATTTGCTTACTACATAAAAAAATATAAATAAAGTATTATTTAACATAAAAAGTTTTAAAACTATAGTAAAAATAAGGCATTACATACTTAAAATAAAATGGTTAAGTAATAATTTTAAATTTGACTAATAACTTTTAAATTGAAAAAAAAAAGTCTCACATTTTTTTTAAAATATATAATTGTAGTTACATATTAGAAATTAAACTTTGAATATTAAATTAAACAATAATTTCTCATCTAATTTACATATAAATGTCCTATAATATATTAGTAAATTAAAAATAATTTATAAGAAAAGACAATTCAATTGAATTAAATCAATTGCATGCATAGAAAAGTAATGGGATAATGAAAGAAAAACACACAAAAACAACATTTTTAGATTTATTTCAATATTTAATTGATCATTCAACTCATAAAACATATTCAACAATCATACTCATTTCACTCTCAAACTACCAAGATTTTTCAAAATTGACAATTTCATCTTAGAGAGTTGGTTACATATGGTGTGAATCGTTTAATGTGGAATATATTCAATACATATAATGATGAATATTATGTTTAATGATGAGATTTGGAACGGTGAGTTAGTTGTTGATAAGATAATTTTCTTTTCTTGGTGGATCGGTAAAAAATCAAAGAGAAACTTTACGTGTAATTATTACGAATAGTTTAAACCACCTTGCGATTTTATATAAGGGAGATTTTGGGTGGTGGAACTTTTTTTGTATTTGAGTTTGGATACCTCCTTGTATGCTCATAATATATTTTGCTTATTAAAAAAAACATTCTTAGAAATTGGATAAATGAAAAATAAAGTAATAAAAGCTACATAAATTTTATACACTTATTTCATATTTTTTATTTCAACTTTGATATCTTATCTTATATTTCCATAATTCTAACATATATTTTTCTCTTAAAATTGTATTTTTTTAACACTCTCATTCTTTTATTTTCTTAATTAAAAAACTATCTATATTAGACAAAATCAATATCTATTTAATTTAATATTACTTAAATAATTTATATCAATCTCGCACATTATGTGAGTCTTAATCTAGTTATAAATAAAATTAATACATTTGCTTACATGTGAAACACATGCAAAATTGTTGACCTATCTCTCCATTTAATAAATGAGGATTAAAAATTAAATATTATCAAATATTTATAGGTGACTTCATTTAATGAGACATTACTCAATTTGGCGAAACAATGACATTTTAAATTTACAAAATCTCGAGCTTATAAATCTTTTAGCATTGTGGTTTGAGAGTCTGAAATCTTGTTTAGTCAACTCGACCCTATTAATTAAGGGGAGGTGACGGCTTTTCTCAATTTATATCTGATTTTTGGTATGATATTTTATCTACCATACATGGTGTTCATGCTATTTTTTTCCTCTTTTAGGGGTAGGTTTGTTGTCTTTCTTTCTAAGTCCACAATTACTAAATAAATACAATTTAATGACAGAGATTATTGAGAGAGTTAAATCTCCCACTAATTAGGATATATTTAGTGGGAGTAAATGAAAAAATGTTAAAATTTAAATTGTTGAACATTAGTAATGAAAATATTCTGCTATAAATAATCTCACATAAATTTTTCACAAACATGATAAAAATAAATTTAGTTAGAACTTTTGAGACAGACATTCATCACTAATATTTTCGTCAAAAATTCTGTCATAAACATATAAGATGTAATCTGCGGCAAATTCTCTTGAGAAAAAAATTATCATCACTAACATTTTTATATAAATAAATTTGAAAGTATTTTTTTTATAAAAACATAATTTTTATCAAAAATTTATTTATTTTATAGACCAAACGAATAATCATGTTTTCGAAATAAACATAGTCTTAGAGATTACTTTGTGAAAATTTATTTTATTTTTATTTTTCAGAGTATAAGCTCATTTTAACATACAATTGCATATAATTATTTAAACTTTTGGTTGCTGAGCTTAGCTTTAAAAACAAAAATCTCTTGAAATAGGTTATGATTGTATGATATTTTTTCTCCAACTCTTTATTTCATTCTGAGAACAAAAATAAAGGAAATAAATTCAACAACAGTATTTTTCTTTCATATTACTGTGTTGTACCGTTGAATTATTAATATGACACAACGTTAAAATTGAAAGTTAGCTCAACAAATAAGTTTGAATTGCATTTATATATGCAAATTAAAAACCATCAATTTTGTTTCTTGATATATTCTTACTTTTGTAGTTCAGAACAATTTATTCATATTTTAGCAGTTGTCAAATCAATTTTGAATTTTAGTACTGAAATAAGATTGAAGTTAAATTTTTTCTCTTTAAAGATCTACTGCCATTGGTGGTTAAAAAAAAGTGGGTGTTACGTGTACAATATCTATGCATGCTAGAAACAGTAGCTGTACATCAATGGGTGGGTGAAATATTTATATTTAGAAAAATATACATAGTACTGAAGTACTAATCCTTTTCGGATGTTATATTAATGTCATCAGACATTCATAAAATTTGTCGTTATATTAGTGTCATCAGACATTCATAAAATTTTTCATACGTACGTTACAACAACACGTATTTTACGGTTATATTTTTTAGGTTAGATAATTCTTAATGGGTGATATATTGTTAACTGTATAACTCATTTTTAAGAGTTCAAAGTTTTTAATTTTAAAAGAAAATGTCATCCGTCATATCAAACTTATATTTTAAAATTTTCTTTTACTAACATTGTAGATTGTTGATTTTCTTTTAATTATTATTATTTACTTTACTATTTTATTTCCGGTGCTTTCCCACTTATCTTGAAAATAGTAACATAGTTTACTTTTTTAATAATAAAATATTCAATATAATCACGAATTTTGAAAACCAGAATTCCCAAATCACGAATTTTCTTGAGCATCTTGTTTTGTTTTTAGTTTGAATGTGTTAGTTTGAATGTATTTTGACTGACCCCCCTTTCCTCTAGAAAAGGCGTGCAAAAACAAGTTAGTTTGAATGTTGTTTGACTGACCCCCCTTTCCTTTAGAAAAGGCGTGCAAAAACAGGTTAGTTTGAATTTGATTTTGAAATTGTTGTTGTAGATTAGTTTTGATTTTGAAATTGTTGTTGTAGATTAGTTTTAACAAAACAAGTTTCAATGACATAGGAAGTGTCGTAGAGTGGACGGTGGTGTCTTTCTAAGGGTGATTTCACGTCTTTCAACGTCCTACTTCTTGAAGGCGACGCAGGACTTGTTCTTTATATATTTACGGCTATTTTGCCCTTTTGTATACGACCTGCGCAATACTTTAACATGAGCACTTCCTCAAAAAACTCCGCGGCCAAGAAGGTGACCGAGAAAATGAAGAAGGACAGTCCAAATGTTGCAATATCTGCTGCATCATCAATCGGAGCAACCTTGTCCGAGAAGAAATCTGTGACAAAGATGAAATCCCTCACAAAAGACCGCGCTCCGAAACGTGATTTTGGTGCAGATGTTGATGAGGACTGGGATGAAGACTGATTCAATTTTCTTCATTCAGGAGGCTGGAGAGAGAGAGTGTGTGATTAGCTTCTAGAGGGGAAGCTGTATTTTGTTGTTGTTTTGATTGTCCCGTTATATGGTTGTTTTGTGGTTGTTATTTTGTTGTTTTTTATTGTCTCTTTTTAATTGTATTGTACAATGTTTTGGCTCATCTGAGGCATTTTATATAATATGTCGTTTTTCCTCCTGCAAGGAATTACTCTTTTATGTACCAAGCGTTATTTTTTTGCCTTTTTGTTTTCTGAGACTTTATATTAGCTCAACACTCAGACGTACACAAGAAGCCCCACTTTAGAAAGCATAAAAGGCCAGAAAAAGCGCTGCTAAAGGCCCACTTTAGACAGCGCTTTTCCAGAAAAAGCGTTGTTAAAGGCCTACTTTAGAAAGCGTTTTTCCAGAAAAAGCGCTGCTAACGGCCTACATAAGGCAGCGCTTTTGCATAAAACAAAAGCGATGTCTTTACCTATAGCAGCGCCACCTTAGGCAGCGCTTTTAAGCGTTGTTAAAAGCCAAAAAAAACGTTGTCTTTTCCCTTCCTTGGCATAGTGTATCTTCGTCCTGCCACTTGATAGAAGAGTTATTGATAAACTGAGCAACATCTGCCATATCCAAATCTGGAAGCAACCCTTCCATTAAACCCGCCTTCCGCAAATCCCAGCACCAATTGACGCCTTTCCACGATCCCGCATCTAACACCGAGCAACACTTAGCAGAAGAAGCAGCATACACCCTTGGGAACATGGATCTGATAGTACAGCAACCCGTCCAGATACATGACCAGAACCGGGAGTTGGACTGAGATCCAACCTTGCAATGGACAAAATTCAAGAATCCTTCTTGATCATTAGGAACTGAAATTGATAAGATATCTCTCGTCCATAAGGAATCAGAACTAGCAAAACCAACTGCACTAAAGTCCTGAATTCTCACAGCAAGATTTCCATATCTACCAACCAACAAAGGCCTCCATAATTCATTACCGGGTTGAAGAAATTTCCATATCCACTTGGCAAGCAAAGCCCTGTTGAAAAAACCGACATGCTTGATACCAAGACCACCACAACGCTTAGGTTTGGAAATGTATTCCAACTCACCCAACAGATGAACTTCCTGTCAACTGAACCACCCCAAAGAAAACGTCTTTGAATGGCAATGATTTCTTTTACCACTAAAGACGGAACCTTAAAAAAAGATAGATGATGAACGGACATATTGGATAGGACATAATTAATTAGAATAACTCTTCCTCCAAGTAAGAGATTACGCCTCACCCAAGTCGACAATCTCTCCCTTAAGCAGGTCAGCACCGGATTCCAAAAGGAGAGTCTCCTATGATTTCCTCCCACGACAAGGCCAAGAAACTTGAACGGAAGGGCACCCGATTTGCATTGAAGGAAATGTTCTGTAGCAACCAAGAAATATGGATCCAAACCAACCCCGAAAATACAGCTTTTAGCGAAGTTTATCTTAAGACCCGGGAGTAACTCGAAGGCACAAAGAATGGCCTTGAAAGCCCAGAGGTTCTACACCGATCCATCATTAATCAGCAGGGTGTCATCCGCAAATTGCAGGATGCTAGCAGAAGAAGCATCAGGGAATTTAAAAGCAGAGAGAATATTCACAGAAACCGCTTTTCTAACTAAACTAGCCAAGCCTTTCGCTACGATCGCAAATAGAAAAGGAGAGAGAGGGTCTCCTTGTTTCAAACCACGAGAAGCCTTGAAGTCCTTTGAAGGGCTACCGTTAATAAGAACCGAGAAGTGACTATTGAAGACAGAACCTCTTATCCACTTTATCCAATTGATACCAAACCCATCCTTACCAACATAGAAATCAAAAACTCCCAGTCGACACAGTCATAGGCCTGCGAGAAATCTACCTTGAAAAGAGTACATTTAGATTTAATCCTTCTAGCAAGATCCATAGTTTCACTTGCCGCTAAAATCCCGTCGACAATCTGCCTACCCAGAGCGAAAGCAATTTGAGATGAAGAAATCAATTTGTCAATAACATTACACAACCTTCTAGCAAGAATCTTGGAGATAATCTTAAGAACACACCCAATTAAACTAATGGGCCTATAATCCTTGAAAGATTAAGGATTGTCAATTTTAGGGACCAACGAGATAAAGGAAGACGCAAAGACTTTCGGAAGCTTAGCTATTACGAAGAATTCCAAAATACAGTTAATAATGTCATCATCGACAATAGCCCAACATTTCTTAAGGAAGTTGAAGTTGAATCCATCAACTTCCGGGCACTTATTCCCATCACACTCAAACACAACAGCAGTTACCTCATCTCTAGTGAAAGCAGCATCCAATACCAAACTATCCCTCTCACTTAGACAAGCCACATCCAAAAACTTACACGTAGGCCTGATCATTTTCTCACTATGGAATTTAGACTTGAAGAAGTTCATAGCAGCAAGTTTGATCGAATCAGGGTCCTTGTGCCATACGTTATCAATTTTGATACCAGCCATAAAATTCCTCCTGTTGCGTTGTTTAAGCGAAGCGTGAAAGAATCTCGTATTGTTATCGTAATCCTTAACCCACTTTGCCCTTGACTTCTAATTAATCATACTCTCTTTAATCCTAAGTTTCTTCCACAATTCTTCTTGAGCTTCCAATCTATCCAACAACAAACTGTCAACATTGGCATCACTGTTGTCCAACTTCATCTCAATATTGTTGATACAATCCACTGTTTTGCAAACTTTCAGGTCCAGCCATCCAAAAGAATTGATGTTCCACCTTTTAAGATTGGCTTTCTACACTCTAAACTTCAGAACCAAAGTATTACTAAAGGAACCTGAGAAAGGAACTGAATTCTACGAGTTCTCCACGATACCAAAAAAATCCTTGTAATCCATCCAACAGTTGAAGAACCTAAATGGTTTAGGTCCCCAATTAGTGGAATTGGACTTCAACCAAACCGGACGGTAGTCAGAAACATCCCTATCTCCCACACATTGGTTCTTCAAATCCCACTTATTAATCAAACTATCATCCACCAAAATTATGTCCAATCTACTATGACTTAAGCCATTTGAGTTGAACCACGTGTATCTATTACCATTCACAGGAAGATCAAAGAGATTCATACCTTCAATAAAGGAAATGAAGTTTGACATCTCACTCGAGTTAGCGTTACAACACCCTTTTCTCTCCGCCGCCGATTTAACGACATTGAAATCTCCACCAATGATCCAACCTCCAGGTGGATAGAGACTCTTCAAATCCAGTAACTCAACCCATAAACCTCTCTTATCACCAGATCCACAAGGGGAGTAGACATTAATGACATATAAATAGAAGTTCTACCAACAGAATTTAACCCCTAAGAAACCTTTACCATAAAAACTATAGCAAGCAGACATAACATCTTTATTCCATATAGTCAACAGACCCCCTGACATCCCCTCCGAATTTGAAGCAGACCAACCATACGCACCAGAACTCCATAAGGATTGCATAACATTATCCTTCGTATAACGCAACTTGGTTTCCTACAATAGAAATATATCATCTTGACCTCTGCAAATCGTTTGTTTAATACTCATCCTTTTGAGATAGCTACAACACCCACGCACATTAAAGGAAACAACATTCATGAGGAACCCCTAGCTACATCCCTCTTGACATTCCTAACATATTTATCTTGAACTTCCAACGCCTTAAGGATATCATGGAAGACATCATCATCCCCTTTACCTTCGAGGCCCATAAGCTTCATTGTCTTCCATACTTTGAACGAAACCTCCTCAAGAATCTTCTTGCATCTAGAATTACCATGAACCACATCCGTATCTGTAATCGATTCGCTACACTTCATACCATAAGAGCTGCTACAATCAGTTTCTTCAATAGGGCAAAGTTTTGACTTACGCTGGACGATGGGAACTTGAACTTTCTCAGGAACAGAAACAGCAGCGTGGAGTAAGGCTGAAAAGTAGGAAGGGGTATATGGGATTTTGACACAGTTATATACCTCATGAAGTAATTTTTTCTTCCTAATTTTAAGCCCACATGAAGGCCCAATAATTCCACCAGATGGGGCTGATCTGAGTCTGTTAAATCAACAACCATCCTTCCCTTCTTTAAAGGACCCGTGACAGATTTATTACAATTGTAAGCAATGTCAACCTTATCACACTTATAGGGAATGACAAACGTATGTTCTGACTTATCACCATCAACCTGATCAATCATATCTCCTTTCTTTTTCATCATTAAAATTTTACTACTCTCCTCAGCAACCAAGGCTACGTGTCGCTTCTGGTTAGACTATGAAGCATGCCTAATGTCCGCTTCAGAGTTAGCCTCGAGACCCATACCATCATCTACAACCTCATTCTCCAAACTGCCACGAACAAAGGAATTACTTTCTGACAGTTCTCCTCCATCTCTTACCAACTTCTTATTACATGAAGGATCTCCAAGATCATTTGCTAACATAGGATTAGTCTGTTCAACTACCTCATCCCAATCAGAACAATCCCACGCGTCTGAATCAATGGAAGAGTCAAAGGAATCTGTAGAGCAAAAGCTACTACCAGAATCAGGTTCGGATGCCTTCTTGAAAGCTCGAACATCTTCCACAAGCAAAACTTTGAAAATACATTTCTCAATCTCCACATTAATTTCTACGTCAAAAACCGTTTCAAACCTAGTTTTGACTAGGATATAAGCCACATCAAGAGCAACCTTGTTCTTAGTATCCATGCTACTTTGAACGTAGGTACCCACTGGTTCAGAAATCTTTTTGAAAGAGTTATTATTCCACACATGGCAAGGGAGACCATAGCATTTAATCCAAACCAATCTTTCCGTGTCAACAAAATTAGGTGTCCATGGGCGAAGATCAATTAACCATTTCTCAATCCAACTACCCGCTTCTTGATCAAACATTTCCAGTGCTCCATCCGTAACTCCCTCAAAAAGACACCAATTGGCCCCTAGAGGGGTAGCCTTAATGTTGAAAAGACCTACCATGTTCAGAGCCTTTTGAATACTGAACGGACAACCACCCTCCTTAACACGAACAACTCTAGCCTTCGTGAATCTATGCATATCTTCTTCATCAGAGCATAAAACAACACTAGGACTGCAAACCTTCAACTCCTTAACAGAAATATCAACCTTTAATGTCAGCAATCTTACTAGTCTTGCCACTACCATCAACAGCTTGAGCGAAAGTGCTTCCTTTAAACCCTTCAAACCTATTGTACCACATATAACCGCTGTCAGATCTTCCATTAGCTTGGTTAACTTCTTTACCAACGTATCCGCCATTTAAATCCACTGTACCTTGGAACTTGTTTTCTTTAGTGAATCAAGGCACATTAGCAAACAATTTTCTCCCTTCAAGTTGAATATTATCCAGTTTCACCGCCATAATCCGTGGATCATGTACCTTCCTAAATTTCGCAAATCCAAAGCATTTACCTCTCTTATATCTCCTGGCCGGAATAAAGACTTCAGAAATAACACCATATACCTTAAACACTTCAAACATATCTCTAGCGTTTATATGATCTGGGAATTCAGAGAAGAAGAAGGATGTCGTCTTTTCACCTTCCGCAACACCTTTTCCTTTGTTCTCCTTCCAAACTGAGAATCTATAAGGAAACCTCATAGCCTTCTTCTTACTCATTTCATGCCACTTCATTACCACCTTCAACAATTGCGCAGAAGAGACAACTTCCAAAACCCAACCAATGCAACCCACGTACCCAGGCCCCTAAACCCTAAGGCTAGGAATTTAAGCCAAAGATACGTAGAATGATTAGCTCCCCCCCCCCCCCCCCCCCTCTTTTTGTACTTGGAGCCACTTCGCCAACAATATTAATATAATGGCTACGTCAGGACAAGGGAGAGATACCAAGAAGATTTACCTATAAATTTTGATTGTTCCATGTAGAAGAATTTATAAATATATTTTGGATATGTCTTTAGTAGCAACGATAGACGCAATATCTTTCCTAGTCCATATAAAACTGAAGTATCACATTGATTACAATGAGCTAGTGACAATATGGTTAGGATGCAATATCTTTTATCTTCAGATAAAAATAAATAAATATTACTAAACTCTTTTCATTATGATTATAGCGGATAGCCATGAGGTCGAGGTGTTGTTGACGTCATAGGCGCATGATTAAAACAATAAAAAAACCACGGAGAATGACTCAGGGGTGGTGTTGTTTCGTTACGGCAACCTAACGGCGGAAGTTTTCAACTCCTCTTCTTCTAATCCGGCAAAAACGTCTTTAATATGGTGGAGGGATATAAAATATGTTGGCACTTTAATCTCTTATAACTCATAATGGTTATGTGATTCCATTCTTTGCAAATTAGACAGAGGTGACAAAATTCTCTTTTGGTGGAATTCCTGGTGTGGTACGCAAACCTTGTTTTCTAGATTTTATGAACTACTCACTGATACCCTTAAAATAACTTCTGTTAGATATTTTGGAACTTGGGATAACAGCTTGCAGAAGTGGATTTGGAAAGCCTTGCAACCTGTTGGTATTAATCTTGACATTTATTTCCTGGAATCGAAGTCAGTTTTCTTTGGACAGGCGATTCTTCGGGCAGATTTTCTGTGAATAATTGCTATACTTTGTTGTCCAACTTGCAGGTTTACACCAGGGGGAGCTGTCAATTTCGCAGCTTTTGAAAAATCTTTGGAAAACCAAAGTCCCTTCCAAAATATAGATTTCCGGATGGCGGGTGCTGATCAAATGATTGCCCTCAAAAATTGAACTCCAAAAAAGAGGTGTCTTACATATTCCTACTGATCTTTGCTGTGTTTCTTGTATGGCAGCGCATGAAGATCTTTTCCATCTTCTTATTTCCTACCCTTTTGACGTCAGAATTTGGAAATCCATTGAAGAGTGGTTGGATATAGACCACATTGTAGAAGTTTCAATATCTAATCATTCAGAACATTTCCTTTCTGGTATGACAGGAAAAGAAAACAAAAGCAGGAAACTGGTAATCTGGTTGGCTACTTGTTGGTGCTTATGGTTGCGCCGTAATAGCATCATTTTCAAGAATAATCTGGTGAATAGAGGAATTAAAGAAACTAGCTATTTTATTAAACTAATTTCGTGGAATTGGATTGTAATAAGTTTGAACAGTATAGTGATTATGTATTTTTACAATTGGTGGAGAAATCCCGTAGAATATCTTAAATTACGATAACTTTGTAGTTTGCTTGAGCACTTTTTGTGCTCTTTATCAATCATTTTTCTAATTGAAAAAAAAAACACAAAGTGGAAAGTAAGGGTTTACCCCCTCTTTGTGCTTAGCCTTTCTACAACATATACCACTACAAATAACACATCTCACCTCGGGCGCGAAATAGATTTTACCTTTGTTACACAATCAAGATAACGAAGGGCGACATGACAACCTGCCACTTTACCCCCTCGGTAATAAAAAAAAACCAAGGTTATAATGGAAATCTCATTGGTTCGATCCCTAGCAACAATATATTTTTATTTTCAAACCTATGAAGCACGTGCGACTTTACCTCTCAGTTTTATTTAAAATCTAAGGTATTAAGTTATGTTGGTACATCAGTTTTAGTTAATAACTGAGGGGTTAAATCTTATCTATTACATATATAATTTTTTTTAAAAGCTCATTTTGACTGGCCTATATCATTTGTTACACAAAAAGAGAATATTGACAGAACCAGAATTTGATAATTTTAAATGAACAAATTTACATTGATTTCAGCAACACAGAATACAAGATTTACAGTGTTTTCAAAATCAAATGTACAAATTTACATTATTCTCATCAACACAATATACAAGATTTACATTGTTTTCAAAATCAAATGTACAAATTTACATTGTTCTCAACAACACAAAATACAAAATTTACATATTTGCACAACCAAGAAAAACTATTATTGTTGAGGTTCATAATAGTGATAAGAAGACACCAGCCCAATGTGATTGAATGTCATCTATATCTTCTTGTGAATATGGTGATCTGTCGCTAAACTCCTATAATTAGAACAAAATCTGAATTATGATAAGCTAACAACAACAATATTAACTTAAGAAATATACATAAGTTACATGTATATGGATTAAGCTAATATGTTATGCTTAGTCCATCCATTTGTTATGCCTCCAGAGACAATATATAATTTTGTCTTATAACATAGTATCCACAAGAATGATTCAGTACGCCAAACAAGACTTTAGACAGCGCTTTTTTAGGCCTTAGACGGCGCTTAAAAGCGCTGCCTAAGCCAGCGCCGACGTAGGTAAAGACAACGCTTTTTATTTACGAAAAAGGGCTCTCTAAAGTATACATTAGAGGGCGCTTTTTCAATAAAAAGCGCTGTCTAAAGGCCCCCTTTAGACAGCGCTTTTTTTAAGCGCTGTCTAAAGTATACCTATAATTTTAATTATCAATTTTTCTATACCTTTAGAGGGCGCTTTTTCAATAAAAAGGGCTGTCTAAAGCCCCCTTTAGACAGCGCTGTCTAATGTATGCCTATAATTTTAGTTATGAATTTTTCTATGCCTTTAGAGGGCGCTTTTCAGGAAAAGCGCTTTCTGTTGTGAACAATAGACAGCGCTTTTTCTAGAAAGCGCTGTCTTTTCTCTACGTATAATTTTAATGATTTTTTAAAAAAATCCCATTTTAACCATTTTTTTATGCAGAAACCTGTATAATTCAAGCCATTTCAATAAACCTGTATATTTCACATTTCCATTAACAATTTATAGTATGGTTCATTAACCATTTCCACTAATCCCATAAATCACATAAACCACATAAACCATTTCCATTATAATTCAAGTCATTTACATTAACCATTCACAAAACTATACAATTACATTCCAAAATCACATAAATAACATAAACCATTCACAAAACTATACAATCCCATAAAATAAACCATTCACAAAACTATACATTCACATAATCCCATTATCCTATACCTTATATGACTTTTTTTCCAATAAGGTATTCGCACAATTCCTCCTTAATTTCTTGCAATTTATCCTTCTGTAATGAGAACACGCATATTCATCAAAGTACTACATAACAAAACAAAATATGCATGATTTAGTTAAAAATAATAAATTATATGACATATTCGATAAATATTAAAATAAATCCTAAGTTATAAATCCATGCATACCGTAATAGGAATCTCTAATCGATCCATTTGAAGGATTTCTCTCATAAACCTCAAAACGAAATACCCGCAGTCTATGCCATTACGCTGACGAGGGCACTACACATAGACAAACAAATAAGAATTAATATATAGTTGTTTTGTGTTATCAAGTAGCATCACTAATAAGCAACATTGTGAAAATTAATATACCTTCTGAGCTTCATTTTCATCATGTGTCTCGTGTGTGTCGTCATGGTCACTAGCCATTTCACCTGTAAGAAAGAAAAAAATAAAAATTAAATGACAAATATAAAAATCCATAATCCATAATCCATTGAATGATATAAGCTATATATAACATGACAACTAATTAATATTATTAAATGATATAAGCTATAATTTTATAACTAGTACCTTTTTCACTAACGTCTCTTTCTTTTCTTTGTTGGAATATGTTCTACCCGTCTCTTAACAACACGGACGGTTGGATTGATCCAAATACCCTCATTATGATCATTTCTTGTATATGATTCATTCGCTATAATATTTTCATCTTGATCATTTCTAGTAAATGATTCAATATCAACATCAATATCACCTTGATCTCCAATGTTTTCATCAATTACTTTGTTAGATAAAAGCACTATAGACCATTTTGTACTTGTCGGATCAGTGACATAGAACACTTGTTTAGCTTGAGAGGCTAGAATAAAAGGCTCATCTTTGTACCCCACCCTATTAAGATCCACTTGCAAAAATCCTGACTTATCCATTCGTACGCCATTATTATTTTCAACCCACTTGCAACGAAATATAGGAATCTGAAACTTCTCATAATCAAACACCCAAATGCGCTCGATAACCCCAAAATATGACAGATTTGCAAATTTGGGGTTTAAATCTTTCACACTTGAAATGTGCATGGCTTCAGCTACCACGGTGACACCACTATTTTGCATAGTACTTTTATCATCTTGTTCTTTGGTATAAAATGTGTATCCATTAATTGCGTATGCGCTATAAGAAAACACAACCAAACTTGGACCATATGCTAAACATCTCAACCTTTCTGTTATCGAAGCGGGATCTGAATATAACTTTGAATAAATATGATCCTTAAACCAAGGTATGAAACT
Organism: Lathyrus tuberosus; assembly: GCA_022829125.1. Taxonomy (NCBI): domain Eukaryota; kingdom Viridiplantae; phylum Streptophyta; class Magnoliopsida; order Fabales; family Fabaceae; genus Lathyrus; species Lathyrus tuberosus. The sequence continues at coordinate 2,756,071 of JALAZF010000461.1, forward strand.
TTGATTGTGCTCTCGTACTATCCAATTCTCATTTCTATTCAGATTTAAATCTCGGAGAACATCCTTGTGCGTTTCAACATACGGCTCAACCTCATTCTCATTGTGCAGAACATACAAATGCACTTGATCCCGTTCGACCCTTGATACTGTCACAACTTCATTTCCAATTAACTTTTTTCCTTCTTTTTTTTCGACAATATGAGATTTGGGGAGTCCAATTGATTGTACATTGGACAGATATTCAGTACAAAACTCAATCGCTTCTTCAACAATGTATCGTTCGGCAATACAACCCTCTAGTCGACTTCGGTTTTTAACATACCCTTTTAATATTTTCATATAACGTTCAGCAGGGTACATCCATCTCATATAAGCCGATCCACACAATTGTGTCTCTTTCACCAGATGAACAACTAGATGAACCATTATGTCAAAAAACGAGGGAGGAAAAATCATTTCAAGATCACACAAAGTAATTACTATTTCTTTTTGCAATGTTGGTAAGATCGCAGGATCGATCACCTTACTGCAAATTGACTTGAAGAAAAAACACAATTTAGTTATTGCGCTTCTTACTTTTTCTGGAAGAATAGAACGTATACCTATTGGTAGAAAATGTTCCATTATAACATGGCAGTCATGCGTCTTTAAACTCTTTAACTTGAGGTCTTTCATAGACACAAGTCTTCTAATATCTGAAGAGTATCCTTCTGGCACTTTAACTGCACTTAGAAATTTACACAATACCTTTTTCTCTTTTCTAAATAGAGTATAAGCAGCAGGTGGTAGATATGTTCGTGTTCCTTTCTTCATGGGTCCTAATTCATTTCTTATTCCCATCGCTACCAGGTCCTTTCTTGCTTTAAGGCCATCCTTAAACTTTCCTTGTATATTGAGTAACGTGCCAATAACACTGTCAAATACATTTTTTTCAATATGCATAACATCGAGAAAATGTCTTACATACAACGACTTCCAATATGGCAGTTCAAAAAAAATTAACCTCTTCTTCCACCCACTCTTGACAAGTGTATGTACAAAAGGCTTTCCAAACTGAGTACTCACATCTTTCACCTTTTCAAAAATTTGATCACCTGTCAATATAGTTGGAGCTCTACCATGTTCTGCCTCTCCATTGAATGTTTTTCTCCACCCATGATAGTGATGATTAGAATTTAAGAATCTACGATGACCGAGAAATACATTTTTCTGACCAAATTCCAATCGCGTCCAATCTGTTTTATCTTCACAAATAGGACACGCTCATTGACCTTTTATGCTGTACCCTGATAGATTTCCGTATGCTGGAAAATCATTAATTGTGCAAAACAACATTGCCCTCAAGTTGAAACTTTCTTTCCTATACCCATCATAAACCTCCACACCGTTCTCCCACAAAAACTTTAAATCTTTGATTAAGGGTGCCAAGTATACGTTTATGTCATTCCCTGGTTGTCTAGGCCCAGAAATTAACATAGATAACATCATGTACTTACGCTTCATACATAGCCATGGAGGTAGGTTATAAATCATTATGATCACAGGCCAAGTGCTATGTGAGATACTCTGAAGACCGTGTGGGTTCATTCCATCAGTAGATAATTCCAAGCGATGGTTTCTTGCTTCTTTTCCAAATTCAGGATAATCATCATCAATTTTCATCCACTGTGGTGAATCTGCCGGATGTCGCAACTTTCCATCAATAATTCTTTCATCTGCATGCCAAGTCAAGTGTCTTGAATCGGTCTCACTACGAAACATGCGTCTAAATCTCGGAATTATAGGAAAATACCATAAGACTTTTGCTGGAGACAACTTTTCCTTATATCGAGGGACACCGCATTTTGGACACTCATTTAACGATGCATACTCATTTCGAAACAAAACGCAATCGTTTGGACAGGCATGTATCTTATCATAGCTCATGCCAATAGAGAACAACATCTTTTTGGCCTCATATGTTCGATTGGGAAGAACATTATCCTCTGGAAGCATATCTTTCATAAGGGCCAATAACTCTGTGAAACTTTTATCCGACCATCCATTGCCCGCCTTTAAGTTGTACAACTTTAATACCACAGACAATCTTGTGAATTTGGTGCAACCATTATATAACGGTTTCTCTGCATCGCTTACCAACCTCTCAAACATTTTGGGACAATCCTTAAGATCTTCTTCAAGTGCTTCTGCAATCTCTTCGACTCGATCAGAATCGTCTGTATCTGTGTCATTGTCGTTTGAAGCATAGGTCGTATTATCCCCCGGTTCAACATTCTCGTTAATGTTCTCACCATGAAAATTCCAACATGTATAACTTCTATCAATATCACTCCTCATTAAATGCGATGCCAACTGAACCGCGTCAACCCGACTCCCAAAACAACAACCCAAGCAAGGACATCTTATTCGACTGTGGTCTTTGGCGTGCGCAATAGCAAACTTAACGAATTCTGATACCCCATTCTCGTACTCTTTCGACAATCGACTTGAAGACATCCATTTCTTATCCATAGTTATACTAATTAAACAAAACAAAAACAAAAATAAAAAATATTTACCTGCAGGGATGTAAACAACTTTTAGACCCACACAATGTCCAGATAGGTTAGAATTACCAAGATCCCCCTGTACACGTATCATAAAATGAAATATCATTAATTGACCAATTATGAGTCATAACTTGATAAGTGGCAACATGTAATCACAAACAAGCAACATACTTAACAGCAAGCATACTTAAACAAGTAATCATCATATCACAAAGATAATCATCAAAGCCATTATTGAGCAAGATAAACATCTCATGCAAAGACAAATATCATACTTTCTTTGACCATGCAATACAATAACTATCATAACTCCACTTTCATGGCTCTATATATCATAACTCCATCAATACAATAACTATCAATATTACAATAACTATCATACTTTCTTTAATCTAGAATATAGAAACAACAACTAATGAAAATAGAAATAACATGTTCAATATTAGTCATTCTAAACATGTTCAAAAATAAAAGTCTCAAAACTTTATAACTATGGTCATTACCCATATAAACACTACACACAAAATAAGTCAGAAGTATGCAACTGAATAATACACAAAATGGAAGTATGACGCAAGAACTCCGAACCACCTCAACAACACCTGTACTACGACGGCAAAATGGTAGCTAGTGACCAGAATGAAAACAGAACAAAAATCGTACGATGAAAACAAGAATGAAAAGTGTACCTCTTCTTCGTTTCGTCTTCTTCTTCACGAAAGAAATGGCGAATGAACAACGACGGCAATGGCGAACAACGACGGCAATGACGAACAACGACGGCAATGGAACGACGACAATGGCGAACAACGACGACAATGAAACGACGGCAATGACGAACAACGACGGCAATGGTTTCAGTAGAGAAGAACGATATCGAGGGTTTCAGTAGAGAAGAACGGTCGAGAGAAGAAAATGAAAAGAAATGTCTGAAAATGATTAGAAATTGTTTTATATTTTAATTCATAAATGACTTTAGACGGCGCTTTTAAAAAGCGCTTTCTTAAGTTCTACCTATAACATCGCTTTTCTCAGAAAGCGCTTTCTAAGGTGGGGATACTTTAAAACCTATAGCAGCGCTTTTGCAAAAGCGCTGTCTAAAGTGATGCCTATAGCAGCGCTTTACAAAAAGCGCTTTCTAAGGTGACTTCCATTTTGGTCATTTAACAGCGCTTTTAAAAAGCACTTTCTAAGGTTAACATTTAGACAACACTTTTATAAAAGCGCTGTCTAAAGTAATTCCTATAGCAGCGCTTTACAAAAAGCGCTTTCTAAGGTGGCTTCTATTTTGGGAATTTAACAGCGCTTTTAAAAAGCGCTTTCTAAAGGCTGTCTTTTACAGCGTTTTTTTTAAGCGAAATTTTTTAAAGACTTATAGCAGCGCTTTGTCCAAAAAACGCTGTCTTTTTGGCGCTGTCTTTATCCAATTTTGGCGTAGTGATTGTTGGATTGTTTTCGTCACTACAAATAATTTTCATATATTTATATCACTAATACACAAAAATAAAAGAATGACAAAAAGAACACGTAATATACTATCTTTTGGGTAATAAAACCTTGGCTTTCTACCAAGTTTATTACGTTTGATTGTATTGTATCTCTCCATCGTTCTGCACATGTCAGTTAAAATTAACATGAATAAAAACTATTCAAAACTAAAGGTAACATTTGAGTAATCAAAATAATACCCTAATTATCCAACTTATGTGTCCAAAAATCCATAATTATCCGATTTATTTGGTTCTATTAAAAAACGATGCTTATACCTTAATGGTTAAACAAAATTCAAAAACTAAATGAGTCTTAACATTAGAATTACTGATGTGGACAAATTTAAAGTGGCATGTACTAGAATATAAATTGTACTTACCTGCATCACAATTGTAGTATCGTTATGTCCTACCACTAATTTCCAAACAAAAATTCTTTATATCTTTTGGATCGAGATATACAATGTATGACTCTCGATCATGCTCTAATTAAACAGGAATGGATAATTTAACATACAAAATGAAACATGTAAAATTTTTTAAAGAATATTCAGAAGGAGCTGTCATCTTATTTTGGGTATTGGTATAACAGTTGAACAACTTCCTTTTGCTCTCGCACCACCTAAAATAATTTTTTACAGTCAATTCATCATATTCATTTGTACATGGTTGGGGGGTTACATCCATCGGTGCCAATTTCTACATCATAAAAAGAACAATAACACACAACATATATGTCATGTTATAAGACCACAAAACATATGCAACAAACAAAACACTATTTTCACATACCACATTAAACTCCTGCAACTCTTTCTTGCGCATTTCTTGTTATCGTGCTAATGCATATTCCAACTTCTTATCGTACATCTCCTCCAACTCTTTCTTTTGGGATTTGCGTTCCTGCACTAAGTAATCATCCAACTTCTTATCGTGCATCTCCTCCAACTTTTTCTTTTGGGATTCCAATTCATGTGCTAAATTCTTAACAACGAGTTTGTCCATCTCTTTCTTTCACAATTCTTTACTCTTTCTCGATGTACCAAAGAATAATCTCAGATTGTTGCCTTCTACAAGACCACATACACATCCACCATGCTCATTTGTTCCGATTTCTTGTACTAATATATCATGTCGTACTTGTGAAATAAAGGAATCTTGACTATTCATATAAACCAACAAATTCAACACAACATGAATAATATATCATTACCAAAGTGATTTAAATTACACACAACAAATCCTACATTTAATATTATAATTTACAAAATAATCAACTTACAATCTTCTCAGTGACTACATGTGAGGCATATGAAGTGAATTCTTCAGTTGGTCTTTGTAGAACCCTCTTCCACTTCTCAAGTAGTGATGGTGGAGATGAACTGTGATCACAGCTTATTAAGTCCTCATCTTTCCGTTTTTGTTTTTTTCATTAATCAATACTTCCTCAAGTTTCCTGCAATCTCCTTGAGAAAATCTAAAGGGGTATTTATTTTTTTCTTGTTTAGCTTCATGATTTACTTTTAACATGTAATAAACATAGTGAAAAAATTAATTTACATGGTTGTATCTAAACATAAGCATAAAATTATTAGTCAGAAAATAAGATTACTAATAACCACAAAATTAGTTGAACTATGAGATTTGAAAAACTTCTCCTAAACATGCTTAATTTAATTATATTTCAAAGTTAGATGCTTTAGATCATACTTAGGTTTCATAATGTAATCATGTGTGAGTTGTGACTTAAAGCCCCTCTAACACCCACAAGCATAAGAGATTCAATTTTTCTTCAACTTATCATCATCATAAAACTCAAAAGTCGACTAGAGTTACAATAAGTATGTATTAGTAATTAAAAAAAAAACTATAAAATCATGTAAATTAAAGGCTTAATACCCTTTTTGGTCCCGTATCTTAACCTCAGGGTTCATTTTGGTCCCTTAACTTTAAAAAAGTCCATGTTTGTCCCTTAACTCTTCAATACATTCCATATTAGTCCTTTTTGTCTTAGTAAAGACAATACTTTTTTAAACGCAAAAGTATTGCATTATGTCCCCTTTAGGTAGCGCTTCTTTTCAAAAGCGTTTTCTATTGTCACCGTTAGGCAGGGCTTTTTTCTTGAAAAGTGCTTTCTATTGTCCCCCTTTAGACGACACTTTTAAAAGCGTTGTCTAATATATCTTTTAGTTCTCTTTTAGGTCTCTTTTAGGCAGCGCTTTCTTTAAAAGCGTTTTCTATTCTCCACTATAGGCAACGCTTTTTTTACAAAGCGCTTTCTATTCTCCACTTAGGCAGTGCTTTTTTTAAAAAGCGTTGTCTAATGTCTCTTTTTGGAAGCGCTTTTTTGTTAAAAGCGATGTCTATTGTGCACGTATGGCAGCGTTTTTTGTTAAAGCATTGAGATAAGTCTCATTTTTTAATAAAATGGCAGCATCTTTTTTAGAAGCGCTGGCACAACATGAAACCGTTATAGCAGATAGTTTTTTATATATATTCCAAATTTGCATATTACCAATATATATATAGCAGATAGATTTTGATATATATTACAAATATATATACCAGATATCTACCAATTCAACCTAAAAAACTATGAACTTGTCTTCTGCACATATCAACAACTTAGTAACTTGTTATCTATATCTTCTGCACCTATCTGAAACATAACCAACAAATTAAAATGCATCAGAACCAATCTATATAACACATAAACCTTATAACCATTATAATTCAACACAAACATTATAAATATTACTATATACCATTATACATCAAGAAAATCATTTTTTATCAAAATTTATCACAAACCTTTATAATTCAACACATAAACCTTATAACCTTATAACCATTATAATTCAACACATAAAACTTATTACCATTATAATTCAACACATAAACCTTATAACCATTATAATTCAACACAAACCTCATACACCAAGAAAATCACGTTTTTATCAAAATTTGTAAATGCTATATACCATAAATAATCAATTTTCTTCAAAATTAAAACATGCATCATTCTAATAACAACATATCCACTTTCAAAACTTTTAACTTCTAAAGATTCACCAAACATAATTATAAATTCCATCAACCCTTAATTCACAACAACTTCCAGAACTATTCCAATCCAATACAGAACATCACAACAGCAAAAATCTCTAAGGACCATAAACTTCACACAAAAGAAAGAAAGACAATACCTTATCTAATTCTCATCTCAAGAATGTATTGACACCATTCCTCCTTAATTTCTTCCAGTTGATCTTTCGAGTAAGTAGCACACTTGAAATCATCAAAGTACTACATAATATATCATAATATGATTTAGTTAAAACAAATTAATTAGATGAAATATCTGTTAAATATTAAAATAAATCCTAACTTATAAATCCATACCGTGTTTGGAATATCTATTTGATCCAAAAGAATAGTTTCTTTCATAAACCTCAATACGAAATAACCGCAATCTATACCATTAAGCTAACGAGGACACTACACATATAAAAAATATATGAATATATACCAGGATATATAGTTTAACTTGTTTTATCAAGTAGCATCACTATTATAATCAAAATTGTGAAAATATATCTGCACTCTGATCCATGTAATGTTGTTTGCTTTACTCTTTGGTACTTGAGCTTTTCTTTGTGATCGGAATATTTGTATAGCTCTAACAAAATATAAACGAATATTTAGAACAATTTCACATAAAAAAATAAATATACACACGAATATTTAGAACAATCTCACTTACGTATCAACCATTTTCTTCATATTTGGGTATTTTGTTTGGTCACCATCTAACGAATCCAGATAATATACTATTTCTCTTATAGAATTGATTGCAACCAACACCTAGTGTCCACTGTAAAATAAAACAATAGGTTAGATGGAAATTTTCTACACAACGTCAAAAAACAAAAATTATAATAAATGAAGTTAGAATGAAAATCTAACCCAGTATTATATGGTAAAAGAAACAACTTTTCTATATCTTTGTTGTCCATAAATGCACCGACTAAGTACTCTTTGATTGGATTTGGATTTAGATCAATTAATTGTGCGTAGATACAGGTGGGAGATAAGAAAGAGAAATTTCCAGTCAATTCACGCGGGCGCATCAGTTTGTCATACAAGAACATTAAATAAAAACATAATTAACATTAAACTATTAATTGAAATGAGTAAATAAATTATTCAATTAATTAAATAAAGTTGATCCGAGTACCAGATATATGTATTGATAACACCGATGCCTAATTGATCATGATGAAAAATCTGATCCATATCCTCTTTAGGAATTGTTTTCTTATAAGAAAAACCAAAAATACCTTCCTCCGTAGGTATTTCACGAATATCACCTTCCATCACATATGTTGTTCCTACATATGTTTCAAGAAACGACCTAAATCGATAAATTGATGTTTTTTTAGGCTCGATCTTTGCAAGATCCTGTTTTTTTGGACATGTTGCTAAATTCAGGCTTCTTATTCCTGCTGACTTGTTGCAACTCTTGAGCATGAATCTAAATATCATATAAGTTAGGTAATGTATAAGATCATGGAGCTTTTGATTTTGGAGGATAAAATTAACATTTTCTATGCATATATATCAATGTACCTATTTTTTGATGCAACTAACTCGTTGTGTCGCATAATCCCCTTATCTTTTGATTTGGATTTTGTAGGAGTCTAACATTACCATGTAAATAAAATGTACGTCAATGTAAGAATAACTTACATGACTCGTAAAACATTTGAATACTCAAAGCTTCATAATGGTTTTCAACATACCTTATCATCTATGAAAATGAGGTTTGACGGCCATGCAACATACGATCCTATTGCGTCTCCCACCAATGTTGCATCTAAAACATCATCAGGTATAGGTAATAGTGCATCCCCCTCTAAAGCAATATCAATCGATACTTTCAAAAATCCAGCAGGGAGCGGTTTATGGTGAAGTACATCTCCCAAAGTGTTATACACTTTTCCCTTGCCAACCATGCGATAAGTCGGTGACGATAAATAGAGCTGACATGGTGAAATGCCCTAAACCAATAATAAATATGAAATTGTTAATGTGTATATATGTCAATTAAAAAAATTGTGTTAATTTAATTTTATAATAATATATATAATTACCTCAGGAAGTTTCTGTTGAAAATTATAATTGATACTATCTTTGTCGCTAGTATCTTTAAACCCTGAACCTCGCCTTTCTGACATTTCTTTATCCTTTTCAATTCACGAACTTGAGATCTTAATTCTTCCAATAATTTCATCACTTGTTTATTGCTAGGACTTTTACTCTTTGGATGCTTATACAAGGATGTTGGAGTGACCCCAAATCCCCTACCCCTCGCACGACCGGAATACTCAGGAACATTTAATACTTGACTTAGTATGCTCCTGCAATCATGGTCTTCAGCTAGAGATAAAAACTGAGATAAATTCTCCTGAAATTCATATGCATATCGAAAAAGATTAGTGGGGATTAAAAATCATAAATATTATATGTTAATAAAATTTTGATTTAATTAAAGAAATAATGTTATACTTACACATTGCTCAAAAACTTTTTGAACATCTTCGTTAACAACTCCATCCTTACCCACACGAGCAGCCTTCCACAAAACATGTTCCGGAATAGATGTTTCTTCACTTTTCTCCTCTTCTAACTACACATTAAGACAAATAATAAGATCAATTATAACACATGGAGAACAATTATATCATAGCATTTATATATACTTATTATTTTCTGCTCTAAGCGTGCATATCCCAAACGCCCTTTTTTGTATGGATACGTGGGTTTTGATGCTCGTTGGCGATTTAAGTCACTCACTTTCTGGGTAAACAAGTTTAGGTCATATCAGAACACCGGTGGAACAAGTATATAATACAATGTTCATGATAAATTAACATTACATGGAAATCTGGGGTTCTTTGTTTGGCTACAAAAGTTCCCCATTCTTCAGGTGAAATCAAGTCTGCATACTTCTTTGGACGTTCTTCCTCAATACAATTTCCTTGGGCATCCTTAAGAAACTTGTTTGTTAAAAAAGCTCGAAACCCTCTGTGTTTTCTTCCGGCCAATTGAAGACAATATTTTTTTCGTTCATCAGCAATGTTAAAAGACCTCTACGAAAAAACGTACATAGAATGTGTTAGTATAAGTAAATTTAAAGACATAATCGTCAACAAAAACAAATAACATCACATATGGTACCTGTATCTCACTCCATGTTTTTTATTTAGCGGGTTTCAACAATGGAGCTCTCCAATTATCACAAGTGATTAGAATTTGCGAACGAACAATTGCACCAATGTAACTTGTCAACATTGAACCGTTAGGCTCAACTAGTTGGTTTGTTGTATTCCAATGTACGTCATATTTTATTCCTTTATCTCTTGCACAAATGATTCCCTTCATAATAGTTATTCCTAGTGTAATTCCTCTTTCCTCATCATAAACTGATTCATTTCCATCATTCTTAGAAGTATCATGTGAGTTTTCCTCGTTAGTAGCCACTTGACCTGTAATAAAGAAAAACATAAACACAATATAAAAATCTATAATCCATAGAATATATTAAATGACAAATATATAATTTTATTGAATGACAGGATATAACTTTACTAGTACCTTTTTCACTAACATCTCTTTCTTTTTTGGTTGGAATATGATTTACTTGTCTCTTAACAACGTGGACGGATGGATTGATCCAAATTCCCTCATTATGCTCACTTCTAATATATGATTCATTCGCTCTAATATTCTCATCTTGATCATTTCTAATATATGATTCATTCCCCCTAATATATGACTCATTCTCAACATCAATATCACCTTGATCTACAATGTCATCGTCAATTACTTTGTTAAATAAAAGCATTATAGACCATTTCATACTTGTCGGATCAGTGACATAGAACACTTGTTTAGCTTGAGAGGCTAGAATAAAAGGCTCATCTTTGTACCCCACCCTATTAAGATCCACTTGCAAAAATCCTGACTTATCCATTCGTATGCCACTATTATTTTCAACCCACTTGCAACCAAAGATAGGAATATGAAACTTATCATAGTCAAACACCCAAATATGCTCGATAACCCCAAAATATGATAGATTTGCATATTTGGGGTTTAAGTCCTTCACACTTGAAATGTGCATTGCTTCAGCTACCACGGTGACACCACTATTTTTCACAGTACTTTTATCATCTTGTTCTTTGGTATAAAATGTGTATCCATTAATTGCGTATGCGCTATAAGAAAACACATGCAAACTTGGACCATATGCTAAACATCTCAACCTTTCTGTTATTGAAGCGGGATCTGAATAAAACTTTGAATAAATATGATTCTTAAACCATGGTATAAAAATTCGATTGTGCTCTCGTACTATCCAATTTTCATTTCTATTCGGATTTAAACCTCAGAGTTCATCCTTGTGCATTTTAACATATGGTTCAACCTCATTGTCATTGTCCAGAACATACAAATGCACTTACTCCTATTCAGCCATTGATACTATCACAATTTTATTTCCAATTAACTTTTTTACTTCTTTTTTTTTCCCAAAAATATAAGATTTGGGGAGTCCAATGGATTAAACATTGGACAAATATTCAGTACAAAACTCAATCGCTTCTTCAACACTGTATCTTTCAACAATACAACCCTCTGGTCAACTTCAGTTTTTCACATACCCTTTTAATATTTTCATATAACGTTTAACAGGGTATATCCATCTCATATAAGCTGGTTCACACAATTGTGTCTCTTTCACAAGATGAACAACTAGATATACCATTATGTCAAAAAATGAGGGAGGAAAATACATTTCAAGCTCACACAAAGTAATAACTATTTCTTTTTGCAATGTTGGTAAGATCGCAGGATCGATCACCTTACTACAAATTGACCAGAAGAAAAAACACAATTTAGTTATGGCGTTTCTTACTTTTTCTGGCAAAATAGAACGTATACCTATTGTCGCTACGCGAAAAATGCAGAGAAGTCGCCATCGAATGTTATTTACCCCGACGGGGGGAAAGGAAAACATCGAGAAAACCTAGGAAAAAGGATGGTCTCGCGACCAAGATATGGGTTCGGAAGTCGGTTATGCAAGGGGAAGGTATTAGCACCCCCTCACATTCATCGTACTCGATGGGAACCATCTAGGTAGTCTATGCTTGAATAGGTATTGTTATCTAAAGTTTACTTGCTAAAGAGAAATGGAGGGGTTTAAATAAAAGGGGACTGGGTAGGATCTCGCAATCCTATGCCTACGTATTCCCTCGTGCAATGGGAAAGTCAGAGTCATCGTAGTTCGGAGGCTACGAGTGAATTGGTGGGAGACTGCTCGCCAAGACATCACATCTTGTGCCTACGTATCTTCATTTCCAAATGAAGAATCAGAGAGTCCATAGTTCGTGGGACCACATGTTGTTGGTCTCGATCGCACATGGGCGAGAGAAGTTTTGTTGTTTTTGTGGGCGAGATTAACTGTCGCGTTCTAGCAGTTAAGCGTTGCTTGTATTGTGGTAGAACGGAGGTAATGTGCCCTTTTGGAAGGTTTTAAGGTGATGCCCTAAGGCAAAGGAGTGGTGAAAGTTATTTGTTTTGGAAGGTGTGAGGCGAGTCTAATTGTCGGTACTTAGAGGGAGACAAGTATTCAACCATAGGCTAAGTACGGCCCACGATCAAATACTCGAGAGTTGAGGGGACAACGGTATCCCAACCACTCCTTTTCAACCTAAGAGGACCAGGTTAAACTTTTGTTTTATTAAGTGTTTTGAAAGGTGATAGGTGTGATAAGAAAGAGTGATGATTGAATGGAAGACGAGAATGGGTGGAGGTTGATGGCGATGCCTAAGCAATTGACTTACGGGTGTGAAGGGTGAGAATTGTAGGAGTGAGATAGAGATAAAAGTATGAGAATGGAATGGATTGAGATACTTGACGTTGGATCAAGCACTCGCGTTGCTTTCAAATGAATTTGATTTTGAAAAGCACTTCACATTAGATCAAGTGTGTTTTGTTCTTTTGAAAAAGTTGTTTCTATCGTTTTTATTTTATCTTGGTTATTAACATGCAAAGGAAAACGGTAAAGAAAGTAAATTCTACGCTATTACATATTCATGGGAGTGGGGGACATTTTACCCACAACGGGGGGATGAATCATAAGTCAGGCAAGAATTAACAATTTCATACAAGCATACAAACCATACAACCATAAAAAAGTCAAGTGAAAGAGGTGAAATAATTAAATTTGAAATGGAAGTTCATGGTAATTTTCTAATGTTTAAGTATTTAATCAATTTATCAATCAAGAATTAACTAATTAACGAAGCAAAATGGCAGAACTAATTCATATAATAATTGAATTACCTCAAGTTAAAATTACTAAAATTAGACTAATTAAAATTAGTCATTAAAATTAATCGCTTGAAAGTTAATTCAACTTGACTAGCAAAATTAATCACCTAAAGAACAAAATTTGGTTACCTAATGTTGCTAATAAAAAGTAAATAAAAGGATAAAATGAGTTAAACAAAAATATAGAATTGTTTTTATCATGTAAACTCATTACCAATCAAACTAGCACATGCGGTAGATTTATATTGAATAAAATAAAAATTTTATCACTAATCCATAATTGATATGCAGTATCATATTATATTAAATAAAATTAATATAATACTGAAACTTGGTTATAAAAATAAAACTAATAAAGAAAAAAAATAATAACATGAAATGTAAGCAGCATGATAATAATGTAAAAAGTAGCAGTAGCAGTAGCAGTATGTATCTGATGGAAATTGTCCACAAACTCCTATTGATTTCTATTGATCACAAAGGTATATTTAACTAGTTAGGGAATTCAATTATATTATCTTTCTTTTTATAAAATATTTATTATAAAATATAGTTTAGATTTCATACTAAATAACATAAAGAATCAATCATAACATAACCATGAAATGTGATATAATGCATACTAAATAACATGTGATGTAATAGTAATATCTAAAAGTATAATGAAAAAGGAAGTGAGAAAAGAAACAAGCAGTAGCGGTAATAGCATACATATGAGCTGTTTTATTTGGATCATTTAATTTGGAACATAAGGAATAACATTATCTTCAAAGGTCTTGTTTGGGATGAGGATGAAGTTTTCAACCGGATTGTTTTTATTTCTTGGAGATGGTTAGAAATAGGGCATAAGAGATGTAATTTTTATGATTGGAAGTATCATCCTTTAGATTTCTTGTAGTTTTCTATGGGTTGTTTTTACCTTCCCTTATCCCTTTGATTGACTTTTTGTAATGGGTTGGAGAATCCCTGTTTCTCCCTTTTAATACAAATAGCTTATAAAAAAAAAATAAACGCCGGCTGTAGGAAAAAAAACCAGCTTTAAACAAATTTTCGATAACGGGCAATAGATTCGAATTTGATGAGTTAATATATCGTTGGAATCATAATTGTACAAAGAAATTAAATATATACTCCAAATTGCAAAACAAGTTACGGATTATATCGGAAAAACAAAAAGTAGACGAAAATTTGATTAAAGAATACTTCGGTTCGTCTAAACTATGCACCGAAACGAAAAACTAATTATATTTTCACGATCGGCACGAAAAACCGGCCCGGATGACATATTCACACGCAATTATCCGTTAAACGTTAGAAATAACTATTTTTAAGTTTTTGTTAAAATAAGTGATTATTTCAATAATCAAATTCAAAACAGTAGCATAATTTAATGGCTCTACCCCATTCAATTAATAAGATCAAACACACAAGAAGATTCATGGCAATGACATAGAAGTGGTGAAAGTCCAAGGCTTACCGACGGAGCCGAGATTTGCACCGGTACGTGTTGGAATTTTATCGAAAAGAAGTGAAACTCGGAAAACTTCAAGAGGTAATGCTTCCGATTAATCTTTTGCTTGATGATAAGATGAAGATAGATGATAAAAGTAGAGAATTAGAAAATAATAGAAAATTGATGAATCCTTGAATCTTGAATATGATGAAAATTGAGTGTTGAATATCCTTGAGTCCACTTAAATGATGATTATAGAAATTGATTGTGGCTAAGTTCCACCAAGTTTAGGATTTCAAATGTGAAATCCTAAATGGTGATGAAGATGAACTTTTGTGAAGGTGATGAAAAGTGGTGAAAATTGGTTAGAAGCAAAAATGAGAGAAAAATTGATTAAAAATTGTTCATAGTGGCTAACCCCAAAAATTGGAAAAAAAGAAGGTTTTTATAGATTTTTTGGTTAATTGAGGTTCGTTAGATCGTGTTCCAAGTCACCACTTTATCAACGGTTAAAAACTAATCTAAATGCTAATTGTGGGTCACCAATCTTAGCCGTTAGATCGATTATTATCAATGGTTGAAGTTTTGGTAAAAATTAGTTTGATTTTGTGTTAGTTTGTGAAATTTAAAGAAGTTAGAGTTAGTTAATTAGTTTAAGGGTTAATGGGTAAATGCATGGGTTTGGGGTTAAATAGGTAGTTAAGAGAAGTTAGAGACAAGGCATGTTGGAGTTTAGCATAAGTACCAAGTCTCAATGTAAGACTAATGGTCACTTGAAATATCACTTGAAATAACCTGAATTTAAATGCTTTCGCCTTGATTTTTCTACCACATTTTTCTTGAATTTTTGCGACTTAACCCATGATTTTAGGTGCCTTTGGAAAGTGATTTTATGTTGAAAATAAGCACTTCTGAATTAAGTGACAATCCTTCCAATCTCTCAACTAGCCATGAATCTCAAATAAAAAGATGATCCGCACCAATATGGAAAATAAACCCGAATAATTACCAAATAAAATCCGCCTTGAAAATCCGCTTAAACCGATTATATCCTCTATTACCGAACCGTGACCTAATGATTGTGCTATGCAAAATGTGATTAATGGTATGCATGACCTAATGAAGGGTATGTAAATGAGGACTATGAGATGCACAAGCCAAATAAGGTTAGGAATAGTGAGGGTAAATTTTGGGGTGCGACACCTATTGGTAGAAAATGTTCCATTATAACATTACAATCATGTGTCTTTATGCTCTTTAACTTGAGGTCTTTCATAGACACAAGTCTTCTAATATCTGAAGAGTATCCTTCTGAAACTTTAACTCCACTTAGAAACTTACACAATATTTTTTCTCCTTTCTAGATAGAGTATAAGCAGCAGGTGGTAGATATGTTCATTTTCCTTTCTTCAATGGTCCTAATTTATTTCTTAGTCTCATCGTTATCAAGTCCTTTCTTGCTTTAAGGCCATCCTTATACTTTCCTTGTATATTAAGTAACGTACCAATAACACTTTCAAATACATTTTTTTCAATATGCATAACATCAAGAAAATGTCTTACATACAACGACTTCCAATATGGAAATTAAAAAAAAATGACCTCTTCTTCCACCCACGTTTGACAAGTGTATGTGCAAAAGGCTTGCCAAACTGAGTACTTACATCTTTCACCTTTTCAAAAATTTGGTCACCTGTCAATGTAGGTGGAGCTCTACCATGTTCTGGATTTCCATTGAATGCTTTTCTCCACCCACGGTAGTGATGATTAGAATTTAAGAATCTATGATGACCGAGAAAGACATTCTTCTGACAAAATTCCAATCGCGTCCAATCTATTTTTTCTTCACAAATAGGACACACACATTGACCTTTAATGCTATACCCTGATAGGCTTCTGTATGCTGGAAAATCATTAATTGTGCCAAACAACATCGCCCTCAAATTGAAACTTTCTTTCCTATATCCATCACAAACCTTCACACCGTTCTCCCACGAAATCTTTAAATCTTCGATTAAAGATGTCAAGTATATGTCTATGTCATTCCTTGGTTGTTTAGGCCCAGAAATTAACATAGATAACATCATGTACTTACGCTTCATACATAGCCATGGAGGTAGGTTATAAATCATAATAATCACAGGCCATGAGGTATGTGAGATACTTTGAAGACCATGTGGGTTCATTCCATCAGTAGATAATGCCAAGCGAAGGTTTCTTGCTTCCTCTCCAAAATCAGGATAATCATTATCAATTTTTATCCACTGTGGTGAATCTTCCGGATGTCGAAACTTTCTGTTGCGGTGAGAATTGGATATCAAGCTATTGATTAACTTGAATCGCAAATCATAATTCACCATCGGTCTTTAATTTATCCAAGGGAACGGAAAAAGAACGAATAACCCATGAGAATGCAATGCAATGCAAGAGAGAATCTAAGGGTAAAATTTGGGGTATAACAGTTGCCCCTATTTAAATATCTTCACTGGATGATATGAATGATGAAAATCTTCATGAAATCATGGTGAAAAGTATTTAAATATAGATAACCGGAAATTTTTCCCTTAGATGCAATGATCATGCATTGCTATGGACAAAAGAGACTATCCTACAAATGCTGACATGCAATGAACTCTAGCATGATGAAAATGATGGAATGGTAAATGCAAAATGTAGACGAAGCAAAAACAAACAGGGATAAATTACAACATAACGAGTAACAAACTCACTTGGGATGACCAAACACTGGGGAAAAGAAACAAAACTGAGAGACCTAAAGTGATGAACCAACATGTTCAAGCATGACCGACTGACACTCAAGAAAGCATGAAGACAAAAGATCCTCAATGGAGTAGCACCGGCAAGACGGTCTCCACTGGGGAATATCCAGAGTAGTTGACCAACAGGTTCAAGCGTGACTGGCTGACACTCTAGATCAAAAGATAAAGCAGGATCCTCACTGGAGTTAGAACCAGAAAAACGACCTCCACTGGGGAATATCCAGAGTAGTTGACCAACAGGTTCAAACATGACTGGCTGATACTCTAGGACAAAAGGTAAAGCAGGATCCACATAGCAGTAGGATCATGCAAACAAATGTTGGAGTTTTCAAACAAGAAATAACATCCAAACCTTTGGAAATTCCTTAAATAAAGGGATCAAACGGGATCTTCAGGAAACATCAGGAAAGATACAGGGTAACTAAACTCTTCTATATGCCAAAATAATTGGACTTCACGGGGAAACGCCCTGATAAGCTTCTGGAAAGAGACTGCCACTTATCATCGAAAGGGACTTACACACCACCCAGAAAGGATAAGCTTCTCAAAGAGACTGCCACTTATCATTGGAAAAAGGATAAGCATCTCAAAGGAGACTGCCACTTATCGAACAAAAGGAAACAAGCTTCTCAAGGGAGACTGCCACTTGTTACTATAAAGGTAGACATAGCAAAAAGGATAAGCTTCTTAGGGGAGACTGTCACTTATCGAAAGAAGGAATAAAGGATAAAATTATAAGCTTCTCAGGTGAGACTGCCACTTATCTGACAATAGCAAAAAGGGATAAGCTTCTCTAGCGAGACTGCCACTTATCTGACAAAAGGGTAATAATGATAAGCTTCTCAAGTGAGACTGTCACTTATCTAACAAAAGTGAAGACAGGGATAAGCTTCTCGAATAAGACTGTCACTTATCAAAGAAAAAATGAGAAAGCTTCTCAGGTGAGCCTGCTACTTATCTATGAAAGTGGTAAAAGTGATAAGCTTCTCAGGTGAGACTTCCACTTATCTGAAAAAAGGATGAAATGATAAGTTTCTCGGGAGAGACTGCCACTTATCTGGAAAAGGCAAAAGGAAACAAGCTTCTCAAGGGAGACTGTAACTTGTTGTTGGAAATAAACGAAATCGGATAAGTTTCTCAGGAGAGACATCCACTTATCCACGATGAG
Organism: Lathyrus tuberosus; assembly: GCA_022829125.1. Classification (NCBI taxonomy): domain Eukaryota; kingdom Viridiplantae; phylum Streptophyta; class Magnoliopsida; order Fabales; family Fabaceae; genus Lathyrus; species Lathyrus tuberosus. The sequence goes on from JALAZF010000461.1 coordinate 2,774,907, forward strand.
GATTTGTAAAAGATTTTTCTTGAGAGACAGAGTGCAAAATAAATGCACGCTCAAACTAGGTTCGGCGACCTAATCAGGTTTACAAGGCAAAACCTCCAGGGCCCAAAGTTCAATTTTGGAACAAGCTAGAAAGAAATGGTCAAACAAGGCTCTACCCATTGAGGAATGACCTCGAATGGGGATTTATCTTATCCAAGCATGGAAAAGATAACTGAAGCAACCAACATCCACGAGGATCAAACTCTGTGGGGAATTTAGAATGGTTCACGACTCTACTTGGAGAGAAATAACAAACCCGATTACTTGGTGATAAACACAGCCAAAGTAAACGAAACAAGACAACAAGGTAGCAAACATGCTCATGCTATATATGTCATGCTTATGCTTATGCTGACAAAACAGACGAGAAGAAGTAACTGGGGATGAAATAAATATCTCGACGAGGATACTCGGCCAACCTCTGCAAGAAAGATACATCTATCAAGTGATGGATAGAAAACATAGGCGGAACCATAGTCCTACTTCAAGTTTGTAAACTTCTCTGGGAAAAAGAGTATTCTACTTGGGGATATAACACCATGACTTCATCTGAGGGATTGTCATCATGAACTTAATTTCCTTGTCAAGGAAGAAATGTCCATTGGAAAGAGTCATCCATGATTTGAGACTTCGTAGGGGATAAAATAGATATCCACTTCATCGGGGAGGTATGGAGCCAAGGCAGCTTATTGGGGAAAGTATAGTAACTTCAATGGGGAACAAAGATGACTCCACTGGGGAGAAAGTCCTCAACATCAACAATATGTATCACATGATGCACACTGGGGGATTCTCTGCAGTCTTGAAAATCACTTATGATTACAGGATTTGTTCGAGAGTGTTGTCAATTTATGCTTCAATGAGGACTTTTGCTGAAAGTGGTCAAAAGGGCTTCTGCAACATTAAGACTTCCTGGGGAAAAGCGATTTCCTTAACCAAGAGCTAGTGACAACTGGAATTTCAACAAAGGATTGGTGACGACCAAATTACCAATACCAATAACTATTGGATTTTTACACAAGAATGCAGTGATAATTGGACTTCAACAGGGGTCTGGAATTTCAATGGAGATTCATGACTTCAGTGGGTGGCCACAACTTTACTGTAGATTAGAGATGCTTCATCGGGGATCTCAAAAAAATAGAAGCAAGCCAGTTGATTTGTAAACATATCTTTCTCAAATAAAGAGAAAGATCATCTGAATCTTCATAAAACTTCTCAGATAGAAGTGCCATTTGATAGAAGCACATGAAGTAGTGGACTATTGGTGGAATCATTGCCAGTTGTAGAAAAATCCTTGTGAAGGGATATCTCAAATAAATAGAAACCACTTGTAAGGTCTTTGACAAAACTTCTTTGACTGACTTCCAGGGGAATGCTATTTGTAACTGCAAAAGGTTGATGAGCCACCAAGAACGATTAAGCTTCTCGAAGGAGATTGCTACTTATCGTCGGGGTATGAACTCCAAGAAGATGTCACAACACTGCTGGAGAAGAGTGGAGTTGTAGGAAATTCACTAATGGAAGAAATAAGCATCCACTTCACTGAGGAAGTATGAAGCTAAGGAGATTCATAGGGAATTCTCAAGGCACCAACTAAGGAGTCTTGTGTCAAATCTGTCACAACTGCTTGAAGTGGATACTCACCGAGGAGTTTCCATAACTACTTAAAGTGGATACTCATGGGAAATCACCCAAATATGTTAGAGTTACCAGTGGTGGGGACCTATTGGGAATACGCGTAAGGCAGGCCGCAATAACACACTTGCTTAAGAGAACACTTAGTTCTACATTGAAGAACTGCGTGGCCAACCACAAATCAAGCTTCAATTCTCAAATGACCCACATGGTTTATGAGAAGACGTCATCTTAAGAGGATTTTACAGAAAACCTGGCATAACAACTTGCCATAAGATGACCTCAATATTCTGAACTCTGAAGAGTTGTGCCCGTGATTCAACAACTCCTGGAATGATTGATCAACAAACCCTCCAAATTGGGTACCCTATACTGAGCTGCCTTTGCCAAATCAAAACCTCTAGCTGGCTGCACTTATGAAGGAATTGCCCCAGACTAATTGACCTTCGATAGACTTGTCTAATCTCGACCTGATTGCTTAAGATTAACCGGTCTTAGAGAGATTTATCAAATCTCGACCTAACTGCCTCTGATTAACTGGTCCTCGAGAGATTCGTCGAATCTCGACCTAATTGCTTCAGATTATCTCAATCTTTGAGTGGCTTGCTTCCTTACTCAACGAAGTCTTCAGGAGTTTTGTTTCTTAGTTTGATCAATCCTTTCATTGTAGAGACCTTCTTATCAAATATTTTCCACATTTTCTCTGAGTCTCTCATGACGTTCATCCCCATCTTCTAGCGTGTCAAGAATATCATATACTGGTTGATGCTCGTTAAAGTATGGTTGCACGCGGATATGCACAGTAGCTGGTGTAAAAGTTGGAATCACACGAGGAGCTTCAGTAACCACAGAACAACTTGTTGAACAATGGGAATTGCAGCAGGTGCAGGCACAAAACCTGATGGAAGACCATATGGAGGTACATTTGTTATAGTAACAATAGCTGGCTTAGGATCCACAACTGTATTGGTAATCTTTGAAACAACAGTGGTCTGAGTATCCATCTTCGCGCGTATAACATTCAGTATCTCCATGATTTGCCCTACATTCCCACGTAGGTCCTCTAATTCATTGCTAACGCGATCAAGTTCTTAATTTTGTTCTGTCATCCTTCTTCGAGCTTGGGCTCTGGTGGTGTATCGGCATTGAGAATTCAGGGTGAACAGTTGGTGACAAGATGATGAGATGAGCCACGATAGAAAGAATGCATATGCAAAGACATGAACGATGCAAATGTGAATGCAGACAACGCAATAAAGGAACTCAAAATTAAATTTACAAACACTATAATAATAGAGGATACAGATTAAAAAACCAAAAGTTCATTGCATTAAATTAAATAACTGAAAGTTTTACAAAGCCAACAGTACACCCTCAGAGCTTATTACATCAAAGTCAAAATACAAAAACAGAATAAAGGAAACTAGAAGTCTAATCCTTATGATTAAGACCCTTCTCCTCCATGCAGTTCCTTCATGAGCTTGTCGATCTGTTCTTGCATTTGAGCCTTTTCAAGAATCAGCTTGTCTATAATAAGTTTCCATGGGGTCGACTGAGGGCTTGAGGAACATGGATCCTCTTGCATTTTCCTCTTCTTGCAAGAGAGTGCTTTCTCATTCTTCGCCTGTAATCGTCTTTGGAGTTCTGCATTTTTCTCCATAGCCACTTGGTACTTATGCTTCCAAGCGTCTCCTATTTGTTGGGCTTTGTTCAAAGCAATCCTTAACTCTTCCACTTCAGACATGAAGATTAAGATAAGTTCTTCCTTCAGGACCATAGGCTCTTTTCGGGAATAGGGCATCTTCAACTCAATAGCTCTTTTCTGAAACCAATGGAGATAGGGTTCCAAAGAGACACAATTAGGCTTCCCTATATCATTTTTACCCTTCTTATGCTTATGACTCCAAGCACTCAAGATCTTCTCATTTAGCTCCTTACGATTTCCATCCTCTTTGAAAAAAATCTCTTCCACATGAACACCGAGAAGCTTGTCCTTCAAAGGATATCCCAGGTGTCGGTGAGCCAGGACTGGGTTATAGCTAATCCCTTCTTTGGTTCCAAGAAGAGGCACATTCCCAAAATCTCCGTAACTGTCGATAATCATCACCCCATCGTAGACACGATTGTACCAATCAATGTCAGAGTGTGTGAGAACCATGATCTTCTTTGACCACCAACCTTTCTTAGGATCCCAAAAAACATTAACCTTAGGCAAGTATGAAATAAACCATTTGTATAACAATGGAACACAACAAGTGATCATCCCTCCATTGTGGACATTCCTTAGATGAACAGAATGATATACGTCTGTTAGTAGAGTAGGGACAGGGTTCCTCTTTAGGAATATCTTGATAGCATTGAGGTCTACAAAGTCTTCGAAACTAGGAAACAGAAAGATACCATAGATGAGCAAGGCAAAGATAACCTCGAATGTATCCATGCTCAAATAGTCGGCATAATACTGGGCTTTCCCAACCAAAAACTCTGCAGTCAAACCAAAAACTCCTCATTTGGTAGTCATATTATTTCGAATATCTACCAATTCCAAATGCGTGGCTTTAGCAATCTCTTGCTCCTTGTGGTCTTTCTTGAAGATTGGAAAAGAAGACTTATCAAGAATAGGTAAGCCAGTTAAGTAAGAGTATTCTTCAAGAGTAGGTACGGGCTGGTAATCCGGAAAAGTGAAACAATGGTAAACTGGGTCGTAGAACTGAAGTATAGTAGAAAGGAACCCCTTATCGATCTTCATCTTTAACAAAGACAATAACTTCCCATATCTGCTCTTGAACCCTTCTAGATCTGTCAGCAAGGTCCCCAACCTCCTTAGGTCGTCCAAGTTAAGACTCTTGAAAATATACTTCACAATGTTTTTCCTTTCACTGTCCATGATAACCCTATGATGTTTACAAACAAAGGTTCAAATTTCACGAAACCTAAATGAAATGATGCTCATGTATGTATGTATGCACAAACACAAACAAACACAAATTCACATATACACATATACATAGACAAAAGGCCTAGGTTCAAAGGTCAAGAGCGTGGAGCCATGGTCTACCCATCCCAAAAGGTGTGTACTATGGGTTTATGATCTGCAGAACAGGTTTCTAAAAAGTTCCCAAAGTCAACAACGCATCTTTCGGATATTATCAATTTCCCAAATAACTTGGTAGTCAATAATATTCTCAAGAGAGTCTCATCCGAGCGTAGTATCGCGTATCAACTATTTTGGGACTACTCCCTCACAGTTATCACACTAAGTCCTAAAGGGCCGAAGTGGGGTGAAAAGGTGACTAAAGGTCATCAGTGTCACGGGCTCCTAGGTCGAAAGTAGCAATGTTTTCACGAATAACTCGTTCAACACGACTACTCCCAAGAGGGCCTCCACTGAGTGATGGTTTCTCAAGTCAACTTTTTCGGGAATCAACTCCCTCAAAGTCTCCTTGAATATACCATCATCCTATCTTAGGTGCACTCAAGTCAGGATATAGGACATATCTCACCACTCAAAGTAATAACCCAAGCAGATACAAATATATAGATACAGATAAGCAAATATATAAATAACACAAATAAGCAAGTTAGGTTTAACCCTCTAAACTCTATCTATCCCCAGTGAAGTCGCCATTTCTGTTGCGGTGAGAATTGGATATCAAGCTATTGATTAACTTGAATCGCAAATCATAATTCACCACTGGCCTTTAATTTATCCAAGGGAGGGGAAAAATAACGAATAACCCATGAGAATGCAATCCAATGTAAGAGAGAATCTAAGGGTAAAATTTGGGGTATAACACTTTCCATCTATAATTCTTTCATATGAATGCCAAGTCAAGTGTTTTGCATCAGTTTCACTACGAAACATGCGTCTAAATCTTGAAATTATAGGAAAATAGCATAAGACTTTTGTTGGAGACAATTTTTTCTTATATCGAGAGACACCGCATTTAGGGCACTCATTTAACAATGCATATTCATTTCGAAACAAAATGCAATCATTTAGACAAGCATGTATCTTATCATAGCTCATGCCAATAGAGCATAACATTTTTTTGGCCTCATAGGTTTGATTAGGAAGAACATTATCCTCTGGAAGCATATCTTTCATAAGGGCTAATAACTTTGTGAAACTTTTATCCGACCATCCATTGCCCACCTTTAAGTTGTACAACTTTAATACCGCAGACAATCTTGTGAATTTAGTACAACCTTTATACAATAGTTTCTCTGCATCGCTTACCAACCTCTCAAATATTTTGGGACAATCCTGAAGATCTTCTTCAAGTGCTTCTACAATCTCTTCGACTCGGTCACAATCGAATGTATCTGTGTCATTGTCGCTTGAAGCATATATCGTATTATCCCCCGATTCAACATTCTTGTTACTTATCTCACCATGTAATATCCAACATGTATAACTTCGATAAATTCCATGCCTCTTTAAATGCGATTCCAACTCAACTGCGTCAATCTGACGCCCATAATAGGAATCTAAGCAAGGACATGTGATTCGACTGAGGTCTTTGGCGTGTTCAACAACAAACTTAACGAATTCTAATACCCCATTCTCGTACTCTTTGGATAATCGATTGGAAGACATCCATTTTTTATCCATGGTTTTACTAAGTATGCTAAACAAAAACACTAATTATTCACGCAACTATAGAAAAAGAACAACTAATTACCTGTAGAGAATTCAGCAACTTCTGGAACCACGCAGTGTAAGATTCTTGGAAATGATCAGAATTTCACTCTTCACAAGTAACCCCTAGCAAAGATATTCCTGACCAACGTTTATCACGCTGGAAAAAAAAGGAATGAGAAGCTATATAAATGAATGATCAGAAGGTACCATTGACGAAAATTCAACTCGAAGTTAACATGAATGAAACAAATAGCATGCCATCGACGCTCAAATTCAATCACATTAATTCAAGTAGCATGTATACTTTGATTCATCACAAATGACACATCAACACTTCATGTTTCAACTCAAGTAAGTCATATAAAACAACTTCATCACTTAAGTTCAATTAACTTCAAAGTTCTATCTAACAAAGAATCATCAATTTGAGCATAAATCAATCACCAAAATTATCAATTCCACATTTAAACTCAATAGCAACTTCATCACTAACAAGAGTTCAAATAATCAAGAACATCACAATCTTCAACAATTAATTCATGAATGTCATTCAAGTTTCAATCAACAACATCACCAATGACTATCAAAAATAAATTCACAATGTCATCACCATTCATCATCTTCAATCTCAACAATTAACAATTAATTTCATTATCATTTTCAATCAACAATTAGATAAAAACAAAATATCACTACCAATTATCCATCAACAATGTCATTATCATCAATTAATTTCAACAATTCATCACTAACATTCAACATCAACTTACAAAATCAACACCAATTCTCAAAATAAATTCACCACAAATATCACTATTCATCATCTTCAAACTTACTACAACAACAATTTCAAAATCAAATTCCTTAACAATAGAAAAAAAAATAAGAGACAATAAAGAACTAAGACTAAGGAATCCTAATACAAAAAAAAATAAAGAACTAAACTTGGGTTTAAAAATTAATAGAAAAAAAGGAAATAACTTAACAATAGCAGATGAACGCTGATGATGGTGGTGGTGAAGCGAGCAAGTCGGTTACTGTTGAAGCTGGAGCGCGCGCGGCCGAAAATAGAGGGAGGAAGGTCGGTCGGAGGAACGGAAACGAAGAGAGGAAGGCCAGGCAGAGAGAGTAGCCTTGCAAACAGAAACAAAGAGAGAAAGGTCGGTCGGAGAGAGTAGCCTTGTGAACGGTGAACGGAGGTGGAGGGAGTAGCGTTTCAGAAGTTTTGGAAGCTTAGGGTTTCGTATTATTTGAAAATTAATGTTCTGGTTGCAGCTGGTATTGTACAGTTTAATTAGATTTCAGAAATTAATGACATAAGGCAGCGCTTTCTGAAGCGCTTTCTTATGTATTGCCTTTAGCAGCTTTTTCCATAAAAAACGCTCTCTATTCTATGGCCTATAGCAGCATTTTTATAAAGCGCTCTCTAAAGGTGACCTCTAAATGTAGCTTTAGTTGCGCTTTTCAGAAGCGCTTTTTAAAGGTGGCCTATAACAGCGCTCTCGTATCTCCGGCCTTTAGCAGCGCTTTTCAAAAGCGCTTTCTTAAGTGACCCTTTAGCAGCGCTTTTTTTCACTTTAGTTTATAGTTTTAAATATTTTTTGTACTAATAGCAGTGCTTTGGGCAAAAACCGTTGTCTATGGAGTGCTTTTTTTATCCAGTTTTGGTGTAGTGGAGGATCCCTTTGACGAATTCCCCTTCTAGCTTGAAAATCACTGGTTGTACTACCGTTGACCAAGACTGATAAAGAGGAAGAACAAACACAAGCCTTAATCCATTTTAACTATTTGTTTTCGAATTTCATCTTTTTCAGAATATAAAAAAGCTAGTCACAAGAAACAAAATCAAATACCTTTTCAAAATATAATTAAAAAGAAATAGACCTTTCTTGTTCCTCCTTGTGAAGTCAACCACTTTAGTACTAATACATTATCATGCAATCCTCTGTTAGGGACAAAAGCAGAATGATTACCGGAAACAATTTTATCTAGCACTCCCTTTAGTCTACCCGCCATCAGTTTTAAAATAGTCCTATAGATGCTGCCAATAAAATTAATTGGATGGTAGTCTGATAAGCTCTGAGGATTCTGACATTTAGGAATGAGTGATATAAAAGATGATGTTATATCCTTAGGGAGTTGTGTGTGCAAAAATAATTCGATGATACAACAAAAAATATCAAGTTTAACAATATCCCAACTAGCTTTGAAGAATTCCATGAAAAACCATCTGGGCCAGGATTTTTTCCACTTGTAGCATTCCAAATAACTTCCTCTATATCTTGCAAAGAGAATGGAGCTTCCAAACCAAATCTATTGTTATGCAAAAGTTCATTAAAAAATACTTCCTCAAGAAAAGGCATGTTAGAAAATTGCTCTTGAAAGCAGTCTTTGAAGTGTTCAAAAGCCATCTTTTTTACACCTTCGACATCATCAACTACAACATCCCCTAGTTTGAGACCAACAATATTGTTACCACAATACCTTGATTTCATGTGGGGGTGAAAGTATTTAGAGTTCTGATTTCCATCCTTAACCAGCGACATATAGACTTTTGCTTAATCATGGATTCTCGAACATGTAATCTTTCCTAAACCAAAACACGAGCCTCAATCATTTTAGAATAAGTTCTCGCCTTTAATACATGAGCACCAATTGCTACAATCAAGTCTAAATCATTAAGTTCCTAATCAAGGTCGACCTGTAGATCCTGGAATCTAAATGCTTTAGTGTTTCATACATTCAATTGATCCTAAAGATTCTTAAGCTTCTATTTGAAATAGAACAATTTACTCCATTAAATGATAGAATACACTACTACAAAACATGCATTCAACAACGCCATGGTCACCACGGTTTTTCCCTACATCGTGGTGACATATCTTAACTAAGGCGCTACCATATTTATTTTGTTTTTTGATTAAAAATTATTTGTATATAACAGCGGTTACAGAACCAACCGTTGTGATATAATTAAACTTTCATTGGTTCAAACCTCAGTGCCATAAAATATTTTATTCCTTTAACGTTAAGGCGCGCCTTTTCTTTTTTATTTATTTTTTTAAAATTCACAAATAAAAGGGATATCACTACGGTTCTTCTGCTTAACCGTAGTGATATATTTATAATAAATAAATACTTATCTATACGGTTGGTATTGTTAACCGTTGTGAAATAGTTTACCCATATATAAGCAAATTAACTTTCACTTATTGACAGTAGCGCCGTTGCCTTCACAGCGAAACCCTATAACCCATTTTTTCTCTTCGTCTTCACTATTAGCCGTGAGTCTTGTGCTTCATACATTAAGGTATTCTTCTTCTTCCATCTATTGTTAGATATTTCCCATTATCTCATTTATTGCATGTTGTTTTTGTTGATTGTTCTCATTTTTTCAAATTCGTCTTCACTACCTTAACAAAGACCATACTTTGGCTATGGTACATAATGTTTGTGTAGCTATGGAAAAAAGTACAAGAACCATGAAGCTATGATGGAAACTTCATTCACCTTGTACTTCTTCATAGCTTCACAAACAAGATGTTAGTAAATGAAGAAACAAAAGTGGCAGCAAACTTCTTCTACTTTTAGAAACAATGAAAAGAAATATAAGAAGTATGCAGCTTTTGTGTAAGCTTCTTCCTCCTTATATTTCTTTTTCATTGCTTCCCAAACTAGATGAACATCATAATTGATTCCTGTTCCGAGATTAGTTTCATTAAAAGGTACGTCCTAGAAATTTATAATATATCTCTTTAGATCTCTCTTTACTCTTCACTGGATTATGGTTTTAGGGTTTGGTTTCAACTGAGGATGCTCATTGTTGAAGTTTGTTGTGTTTCTTTACAGGTTAAGGGGATGATACATGGTGATGATGCTGGTGGTAGCAAGCGTATTGTATGAGTTTATAATATCTGGTTCTGGTATATGATGTTGTTTGAGTTTATTATATTCTATGTAGATTGTGTGTTTCACTAACCCTCACTTAAAATACGTTCATTTAATTTGACATAGATACTTATAATCTGCAAATTAAGTTGTATTTAAAAACCAACTTATATGAATCAATGTTTCTGAATTGCATGCCTCTCATCGTTCATCTCACGTTCTTTTATATATAGATTATGGTATAATGATCTGGCTCCTTAGATGCATCGCTATCTTCCATTATAGTTAAATTTCATTAACAACAATTTATTGGTTAATCTGCCTCACCATCAACACTTATAATCGTAAAAATTACGATTATAAAAATTATGATGATAAGTGATGATGATGAGGCAGTTTATCCAATTACTTGTTCTTATGGAAATTTAACTATAATCGAAGATAGCGATATATCGAAGGAGTCAGACCAATAAACCACAATATATATGTAAAAGAGTGTGAAATGCAAGATGAGACTAATGCAATCAGAAAACAACAATGGTTTGTTTAAGTTGGTTTTCAAGAATAGTTTAATTTTCAGATTATAGACTTCTTCATCAAATTGAATCCTTGTATTTCTTTATTGAGGTGTATGAAAAACAAGCAATCTACATTTAATATGATAAACTCTGGGTACTTTCAACAACAGTTATTTATTGTAACCGAGATCAAAGATAATATGGGTACTTTCAACAACGGTTATCTATTGTAACAGAGATCAAAAATAATTTATGTTTTAGATAATTTGCTGCTGATGGGTTTCGAACCCAGTACCTAAGTGTATATATCACAACGGTTTATTAGCACAACTGTTATGATATGTGGTGCGCATCCTGCCTTTCAATAGCGGTTTCCAGACCGTTGTAGAAACAACGAACTTACAATGACACTCTACTTAACAACGATATGTCAGGCGTGATGATACCCATTTTCACACCGTTGTGAAATAAGTTTTCCGTAGTAGTGATATGACCAAACTTCTTCAACCAAAGGTAAGAAATTATGGTGCTCAATCCACACCGTAAAAAATTTAAATGGCTTTAGGCCCCAATTCAACTTGCTAGATTTGAATGAAATGGGACAATGATCTGAAATGCTGTAATTATCTATAGATTGACACTTGAGACGCCATTTATCGATCGAACCCTTAGAAATAAAGAAACGATCTAATCTACTTATTCAACCCCCATCCATATTGAAGCAGGTAAATTTATTCCCAAATGCCGATAAATCCACCAATTCGTGGTCTTCAATGAATTTTGCGAATTCCTGCATTTCATAAAGGTTGAATTGAGATCTAGGACATTTTCTTTCAGAAATTCTCTTAATAGTGTTAAAATCTCATCCAAGACACCAATCGTCTGATGGAAAGGAAGATTTTAACTCGAAAATATCATCCTAAAAATGACTTTTAATATGGATGGCACAAGATGAATATATATATTCACAAAATAGATAATTATACCTCTCCAAACAACCTGAATTCCATCGAACCCTTCCCCCTCAAAACTAAGTTGAGCCTCAAACAAAACTGGATTCCATAATAGCGACATACCTCCTGATCTTCCAACATCCTTTATCGCACTCCACAATGCTTCACCATTTCCCCAAAAAGCTTGCGCCAGAGAATTCTCCATTTTTTGCATCTTTGTCTCTTGCAACATGCATAAATCTACTTTCCTTGAGCTAATAAGGTTCTGAATAACACACTTCTTGGATGAATTTCCTCCACCTCTAATGTAAATGATAACAAATTCACGGTGAATCCAATTTGTTTCCATCCTGCTGAATATTCGCATCATTATCCCTCGCTTTCAATCACCTAATTTCAGCACTGATCATCACTTTATCACCACCTCCTATAACACCTAAATCCGATGCTTTAACATGGTTCACAATTTATTGGAGATTATATGTTGTATAGAATAATGTTTTCAAGTTTTCTTTGAAACACAATTTATCTGAGTATATATGCTGTAAATAAGTATGGTATACCAAACTAACAATAAATTAAAATGGTTTTGAAAATATGGAGATAACATTGTTGCATAAAATCATTTATCAAGTTCTGTGTTCAAAATCATTTAAAAGTATATTTTAACTTCAAAATCTATTAGAATGAAAATGATTTTGAAAATGTGATAACTTTGCATTACCACATTTTTATAGCAACCGTAAGAAATAAGTATTGCTATACTCTGGGAAAAAATGAGCCGCAAAACAGAAACACATCAATGTAAAACATCATGATTCATGCACTATAAATGTAAAACTTACACTTACTATTGGGCGAGATGGCCTCATGTGCAGTGTTGGCGAGGTTAATATAATTCCTTCCACCATCACATTAATACGAGGGTGTGATGCTGCCTACATATAACATGTAGAAATTAAAATTCAAAATTCAAAAAAGACATTTGATAACATATAAGTATCTAAAATTCCAGTCTTACTTTCAACACCACAACAACTCTATTGGAGTGAACAAAGAGAAAATGTGTTATACCAGCATTCTTTGATTTAATATTTTCTAAGAAAGCTCTATATTTATATTAGCACCATCAAAGTACAAAATGCTCATTCAAAACACGAGATGTCATTTGAAAGTGCAATATTACTATTTTTTCTCTAACATTGCCCTAATGTTTGAAATAGAAACTCGACAAATCCTAAAGTTCTTTATATTTTAAGTCATGACTACCTCCATGACTTGTAGCAATATAACATATAACTTTAGACCAGTCACAAAAGCTGCATAACAATAACTGCCTAGCAAAATCTACATATCTTCCATTGAAAAATGAGCATCGAGTTAGAATTGGGTGCAAAGCATATTTATAATTGCTTATCTTAAACCAATATTATAACTAATAAATGTTGAGCTCTGGAAAATATAATGCAAAGTTAATATAAAGCAAGATTACCTATATTCATTATGAAGAACAACATAATGCGCGGAGAGTTTATTTTATCAAATTTCATTTGGTTAACACTGTATAACTTATCCTGAATAAACAAAAGGATAATCAAAATAAGATCAAACTTAATCATATTGAGAAGCTAATATAATTAAAATTATCCTCGTTGATAATGGTATTGAACTTGATAGGATGGGTTCCCAAGAGAATGTTGATACAGTTTAGTGCAAGGATGACACTTTTTGCCTACTATTGGCTCTCAATTTCGACGCCTAATTTGATTCATGTAACAAATGAAGAAAAGGAAATTTTTGTCAAGTCATGATACATTTCGACTGGGCATGGTTAGTGATTAACGCTCAGTCGAAGTCATTTCGTACGAAAGGAAGAATGATCAGGTGGACTTAGGAAAATTTTCTAAGTATGGAATGGTTGTTTCGACGGAGTGTCACGGATAATGTTTTCGACTTGGGTTTTGAATTTGAATCAAGGAGGGAATATTGTGCTTATCCAGTTTTTAAACAGAGACATGTGGAGTGTGCTGAAGAATCGAAGACATGCCGAGCGGCACTTGTATTAATTTTAGAGAAAGGTTGTTAAAAGTGGTTATTTCGATTCATTATAAATAGGCAGTCTTAGTTATAGGATTGTGTGTGTTCAAAATTGTACAAAATCTCTAAATTACTCAAAGTACCCGTCTGCAGAGAAAAGAGTGTGTTGAGAAAATGTACATTTGATGTAAACACCATACTTTTACAATGTAATTCAAGTTTATTTTCTTTATTGCCCAAGTTATTTTTAACACATTTACTTGCTTTTTGATTAAGATTCTGCAATTCACTTTCTTTGAAATTCCCAAATGTTGTTAACCTTTAAATTATAAATGTTGTTGAAGTTTTCGTCATTTTCCAAACTTTATTTCAATCATTAGCACATGTCCTAGGATTTAATATGGTCGATCCTGCAAGTAACCCAATTCCATATTGATTTGGAAGACCAACGGTTGATTACTAATTTTCACACTAAACAAATTGGCACGTCCAGTGGGACAGTGCTAACTAATTTTCTTTTCAAAAATCACGTTTTGGTCATTGTTCTTCTTGAAAACTTCGTTGTATGTTATTGAGAAGTGACAAAGTAGCCACCGCTAACGAAGATAGACCAAGGAGAAGATATACGAGGAGAATGGCAAATTCAAATCAGCCAAATGTTCTGATTCCTCAAAGTAACAATGGAGAACCGCCCCAAGTATCTTCGACCGGGGGAACCACGGTTCCAGTGACTGTGTTAGAACCAATGCCATCCACGGCAAGTTCGAAGCCCACGCAGTCGATCACCCATAATGAGCCCATTCTAACTTATATTGCGCCAAGGGGTCCTCTAGTAACGCCCCCACCAATAGGGAATTCTTCGAGTAAGCCCTTCATGCCTCCAGGTTTCTCTATGCCCTTAGACGGTCGAGAGCAACCCTATGGAATGCCAACATCTATGATGACGAACTTGCATAACGCCGTCTTAACATTCTCAGAACCAGTCATGAATGTTACTTCGCTGTTACAAGGATCAGAATCTGGGAAAAACATGGGTCGAAGTAGCCAAACTTTAGGAATAGGTTATTCCACCCAAATGCCAAACCTGACTAATATTTCTACAACAGTTATTAGACAACAAATGGATGAGAGTAATCACGAAATGGTCCAAATGTTGGCCCAAACGATGGGGACGATTTTTAATCCCCTAATCCAAAATACTACTCAATCCAACCAACAATGACAGCCCAGATGACACGTCTTGCAGATTTCTTTGGAGTACCACAGCCTCCTCGTCATCCCCAGAGAGAATACATATTGGAAAATCAGGGAGTAGCCCTCGAAGAAGATCCTACCATTAATCAAGTCCAGCAAACCCATGGAAACCCTCCTCATGCAAATCTAGTCAATCCAGGAGTAGCGGTCGAGCAACCTAAGGTCGAACACCCCAGAGCCCAACCTCAAATCCCAATTGAGGAGAGACCTAGGGTAGTAATGTAAATAGAAATCAAAACGCTGATAACGTTGTCCAGCAAATTCGACGTGATGATATGGCCGCAGATAATAACCTAGCAGACATGGTCGAAAGAATAATGGCGTCAAATGGGGTAAAATTTGGTCTTCAAAGACCAAACTATACTTCTCCATTGTCAGAGTACATTTTACATACAGATCTACCCCCTAGATGGAAAGTTCCTAAATTCACTAAATTCTCTGGGGATACCACTGAATCCACTGTCGAACATGTGGCTAGGTACTTGATAGAGGCTGGAGAGATTTTGAATAATGAAAACCTTAGGGTAACATATTTCCCAAGCTCTCTCATTAAAAACACTTTTACATGGTTTACAACCTTGCCACCAAATTCGATCCATAATTGGAATCAGTTAGAAACATTGTTTCATGAACAGTTTTATATGGAACAAACCAAGATTAGCCTGAAGTAATTGGCTAGTATCAAACGAAAGTTTACTGAGCCAATAAATGATTACCTGAATAGGTTTCAATTGTTTAAGCAATATGCTTTACGCAAGTGCCTGAACATGAGTTGGTCGAAATGGGCGCTGGTGGTCTCGACTACTCAAGTGGAAAGAAATTGGATACCCATTACTTGAGAGATATGGCCCAATTGGCTGACAGAGTTCGACAGGTCGAGCGATTGAAAGCTGAAAAAATTAGGGCAAACAAAAATAGAAAAGAGAGGGTAGCCTACATAGGAATTAGTGAAGACGATGAAGAAACATATAATGAGTCTTTAGACTTTGACGAAAGCGAGATCGACCTTGGTGAACTAAAGCAGGGACCTCCTTATGCCTGTAAAGTCCTGGCCCCTTCGAACGGGAAAAACCCTATCGAATCAGAAAAGAACGATAAATTTCCTAAGAAAACTTAAACATTCCACGTCATTAAATGTGACGAAATATTCGACTTATTAGTTAAGGATGGTCAAATGATAATGCCTCCTGGTGTTAAAATTCCTCCTTTAGAGCAAAGGAAAATAAACTCCAAAAGTCCTCGAAGGCATCCACAGCTAAGCTTGATCATCTGCACGTTACCCACGTGGAGGCAACATTAAAACAGGCAGGGTGAGTAATCACAATTCATTATAATCAATATAAAAACAGGATATGCATAAAATTGCGTCATTATCATATACAACATCATCAGGGTCATCACAGAGGAAAACATCAAAAATCACGATATCATAAATCACATCAATGCCAAATAAATGCAATGCACAACAAGACTCATGCATATGGTACCAATTCATCAAAGTCGATGGACACTAGGCCATCACCCTTCAAAGATCCCCGTTAATAGGATCGATTCTAGACAAGAACCGGAGCAAGTCAAAATTACCTCACATCCACACAATGGGATTGAAGCCACAATAGATCGAAGTCTGGAATGCTATGAATGCATGATACACAACGTAGTTATCATCATCATCTATAAAAGTCATTACGTGCATCATCATTCATCAAAATCTCATGTTAATCATATCATCATTTATTCATCAAAACATCATGAATCATCATCTCATAATCATCAATATGCACATGGTAATTCACCAAAATAATCACAGTTCAAAACATCAAGACAACACAAGAATCACAAAATAATTTCGCGAACAGCAGCCATTCGCTAGAACGTTCGCTTTGCGAACTTGTTAGCTTTGGTGTAAGCCTAGTGAGCCGCCAGCAAATTCCAAAACCCCATACAAAAACCAGAGAAACCCCATTATGTCTCTCCTTGCTACCCTCTATTCGCCTAGCGAAGTTATTCGCTGGGAAGTTCGCTGTGCGAACTAAAAATCATTTTTAAAATTCTATCCCAGTATCTCAAAACAGCGTCATCGCGCATTCGCTGCGCTATTCGCCCAGCGAGTCTGGGGCGAATATTCGCTTTGCAAAGAATTCATTCACTTAGCGAGGTCGCGATTTTCTGCAATCGCTGCTACGCACCAGTAGCACATCAGACCCCAAAAACCTTACGGGTTCAACCTCATTTACCCCAAAAACATCCCCAAAACATCCCTAAGGCATTATGGCAACAAAGGCACAAAACCTATGACTATTCGTCCGATTTATTACACTATCTTAAACCTCAAAATCACATAAACCTTCACAACCCCAAATACCCTCATAACTCCCATAAATCCCTTTCTCTACAAGGTCCAAAATAACATCAACAGAAAGATTATCCTCGAAGACCTACTTTTATCCGATCCAATTCAACTCTTCATATTCATCATCAATCCATAAAAATACCCCTAAATCATCAATTTACTCGTTACCCACAAACTCACATAAACCTCAAAAATCGGCTTTAAACACATCGAATTCCTATATCGAAAACAATGAAAGGCAATACTCCACATACCTTAGATTGTCGATTTCCAAGCTTTCTTTCTTTAGTTCTTGGAAACCTTCTCGAATCCTAGGCTTTTCTATGTTTCCTCATAGCTCTGGCCTTTTCCCTTCTTTTCACAGTCTAACAAAATGAATCCTATTCCTCTCAAATTCTCCTTTTTGTTAAACCTAAACCTTGGGCTTCTAAAATGGGCTTTCCCAATATTACCCTCACTAACTCCTCCTTAAAAGTCCAATTTACCCTTACTCCTTCTAATATTATTTAAATAAATAATAATACAATATATCCTATATTATATACTATTATTTAAATAAATAACCAAAACTCCACAAAATATCGACGTCAACACAAACCACCAAAATTCACTAAAATTCATGAATATTATATTTAAATAAATTAAATAAATATTCTTACAAATTTGAGGTGTTACAACTCTCCCCCACTTAAAGAATTTTCGCCCTCGAAAATTACCTCAAGGAAATAGAGTCGGATACGACTCCCTCATCTGATCTTCACATTCCCAAGTCCAACTTTCGCCAGCTGGTCCACCCCACAACACCTTCACCAAAGCTATGTCTTTACCCTACAGTTGCTTTATCTCTCGACCATCAATCCGCGCAGGTAATGCTTCCACTTTCAGGTTATCCCTCACTTGTACATCACATGTGACGGATCCGGAATGTACTTCCTCAACTGAGACACATGGAACACGTCATGCAAATTCGCAAGTGACGGCGGTAAAGCAATTCGATAAGCTACCTCTCATATCCTTTGCAAGATTTGATATGGACCAACAAAACGTGGAGTGAGCTTCCTAGACTTTAAAGCTCGAGCCACACCAGTCACTGGCGTCACCCTCAAAAACACGTGATCTCCTTCTTGGAATTCAAGTGACTTCCTTCTCTTATCATGGTAGCTCTTCTGGAGACTCTGTGACGCTCTCATCCTTTCTTGGATCAGCTTAATCTTCTCAGTCATCTCTTGCACAATCTCAGGTATAAGTACAGCACTCTCGCCCGACTCATACCAATACAAAGGAGTCCTACACCTTCTCTCATACAAAGCTTCATAGGGTGCCATTCCAATACTAGCATGAAAACTATTATTGTACTTGAACTCAATCAACGGTAAATGGCTATCCCAAGATCCTCCGTGATCCAACACACAAGCCCTCAGCAAATCCTCTAAGGATTGGATAATCCTTTCTGTCTGACTTTCCGTCTATGGATGATAGGCAGAACTCATCCTCAACTTAGTACCCAAAGCATCTTGCAAACTCTTCCAGAACCTAGATGTAAATCTCAGATCTCTATCCAACACAATACTCGAAGGTATCCCATGTAACTTCACAATCTCCTCAATGTACATCTCGGCTAAC
The DNA here is from genome assembly GCA_022829125.1 of Lathyrus tuberosus. Lineage (NCBI taxonomy): Eukaryota > Viridiplantae > Streptophyta > Magnoliopsida > Fabales > Fabaceae > Lathyrus > Lathyrus tuberosus. Next base: position 2,793,855 of record JALAZF010000461.1, read on the forward strand.
TTCTGCATAGAATGATTAATCTTCATCAGCAAGAAATGATCTGATTTAGTTAATCTATCCACGATCACCCAAATTGAATTATTCCCTTTTGCCATTCTCGGCAACCCCGACACAAAGTCCATGGAAATGCTATCCCATTTCCATTCTGGAATATTCAACGGCTGCATCATACCTAAAGGCTTCTGATGCTCAATCTTCGACTTCTGACACGTCAAACACGCATAAACAAACTCTACAGTATCCTTCTTCACAACTGGCCACCAAAACAACTTTTTCAAACCCTGATACATCTTCGTAGCACCGGGATGAATACTCAACCTACTTCGGTGTCCTTATTCTAGAATACTCTTCTTGATTTCTGGAATATCTGGAACACATACCCTATCCCGAAACCTCATCACACCATTCTCATCAATTCGGAATTCTCCTCCGTTGTCTTGGTTAATCAAAGTCAACCGGTCAATAAATCAGATTACTGTCCCACTCTGATTTCTTCCAGAATACCACAAGTCAACTTCAACATTCCCAACTTCACACTATCAGAGGTCTCTTCACATACCAAACTCAAATCTCGGAATTGCTCAATTAATTCCAATTCTTTCACCATAAGCATCGACATATGCAATGACTTCCTGCTCAATGCATCAGCCACTACATTTGCTTTTCCCGGATGATAACTTAAATCAAAATCGAAATCCTTCAACAGCTCTAACCACCTCCTCTTCCTCATATTCAATTCTTTCTGATCAAAAAAGTACTTCAGACTTTTATGATCACTGAACACTTCAAATTTAGAGCCAAACAGATAATGTCTCCAAATCTTCAACACAAACACACCAGCGGCCAATTCTAAGTCATATGTAGGATAATTCCTCTCATGAACTCGCAATTGTCTCGAAGCATAGGCAACAACTTGTCCATTTTGCATCAATACTCCACCAAGACCCATCTTCGACGCATCACAATACACCATAAAAGATTCGCTCGGATCAAGAAAAATCAACACTGGAGCGGTCGTCAACCTCTTCTTCAATTCCACAAAACTCTCTTCGCAAGCTACATCCCACACAAAAGCTTGACCCTTTCGAGTCAAATGAGTCAAAGGTAATGCCAATTTAGAAAATCCTTCGATAAACTTGCGGTAATAACCCGCCAATCCCATAAAACTTTGTATCTCGGTAGCAGACTTCGGAGTCTACCATTGTAGCACAACATCAATTTTAGAGGGATCAACATCAATCCCGCCTCTTGAAATCACATGGCCAAGAAAACTCACTTCCTTCAACCGAAACTAACACCTGGACAGCTTTGCATACAAGTTCTTCTCCTTCAATACTTGCAAAACAGTTCTCAAATGCTCAGCATGTTCTTCTTCAGATCTAGAATATATCAACATATCATCGATAAACACCACCACAAACTTATCCAAATACTCATAAAAAATCTGATTCATGTACTCCATGAACACACCAGGTGCATTGGATACACCAAATGACATCACACTGTATTCATAGTGACCATACTTCGTCCTGAAAGCCGTCTTCGGGATATCATCAGGCTTAAGACGAATCTGATGATAACCATACCTCAAATCAATCTTACTGAACACACAAGCGCCTACTAGCTGATCCATCAAATCGTCAATTCTCGGGAGCGGATACTTATTCTTAATAGTCACCTTATTCAACTTCCGATAATCAACACACAACCTCATGCTACCATCTTTCTTCTTTGCTAACAACACATGGGCACCCCACGAAGAAACACTCGGTCGAACAAACTTCTTCTCAAGCAATTCTTTTAGTTGTTTCTTCAATTCACTTAACTCAGAAGCTGACATCCAATAAGGAGCCATTGACACTGGACTCGTACCTGGTATTAAGTCCACTGCAAACTCTACTTCATGTTCTGGAGGTAAATCACTGATGTCATCTGGAAACACATCTGGAAATTCACATACAACAGGTAAGTTGACACTCACAGCTTCACGATCAATCTGCAATGATTCAAACATTGCAAACACCAGGGCTTCATCTTCCATAAGTTCGTGTACTTGCCTAGCAGACAAGAACATCAACTCTCCACTATCACCAAACTCAGGAAAATCCACAGTCTTATTATAACGGTTGATGTGAACATGGTTGAACTCCAACCAGTTCATTCCAAAGATTACATCGATTTGGTGCAAGGGTAAGCACACCAAATCCATCACAAAACTCTTCCCAAAAATCGTCAAAGGACATCTCAAACATACAAGGGTAGTAGTAACAGAACCATTAGTTGGAGTTTCTATTACCATATTCCCATTCATATCATACAATTTCAAACCTAATCTATTAGCACATTTAAGCGAGATAAAAGAATGAGTAGCACCAGTATCAATAATAGCAATCAACTCAATATTATTAATAAAACAAGTACCTCGAATCAGGTTGTCATTCTCTGGCACTTCTGCACCACTCAAAGCAAACACCCGGCCACTGGTCTGAGCGGCAGTAGCAGTCTTCTTCGGCTTTTAACATTGGGTACTGATATGACCCTTCTCTGCACAATTGAAATAGGTTGGACCATCGTCCTTACAGTCAGTAGCTCTATGACCCTTCTTGCCACATCTATAGCACTTTAACACACTATTGGTGCATACATCAGCACGGTGGCCTTGCTCGTCACACTTATAACACTTCCCAGAAGAGGGAGCTGCTCCCCCACTTATCTTTTTCCCCTCTAAAGCCTTCTACTTTTCTTTGTCAGCTGAAGTTGTATAAGGCTTCCCCCTATATTGCCATTTCTTCTCACTCAACTACTTGTCGTGAGCAGATCGAGCTCGGCGAGCCTCATCGTAGATTCTGCTCTTGTCCACCAACTCAGCATACCTGCAGATCTGTTGATACCCAATATACCCTGCTAAATTTCCGATCTCAGCCCATTCTCGAACTTTAGACACTTGGACATCTCAGCATCAGCACGGTTGTAGTGCGGACAGAACTTCACCAGTGCCTCGAACTTTGCGGCATACTCCGCAACAGTCATGTCTCCTTGCTTCAGCTCAAGGAATTCCACTTCTCTCTTGCCACGAGCATCCTCTGGAAAATAATTTCCCAGAAACTCCTGCTTAAACACAGCCCAGGTTATCACAGTGTCAACATCTTTGAGTCTCTGACGGGTGTTATCCCACCAATCCTCGGCCTCTTCTGACAGCATATGCGTTCCAAACTGAACTTGTTGCTCATTAGTACACCCCATCACCCAGAATATCTTCTTGATCACCGTCAGCCACTTGTATGCACTTGTTGGATCATGAGTACCCACAAAAGTAGGTGGATTGTTCCTCGGAAACTTCCTCAAAGCACAAAACTCATCCGGAACTCCACCATTCTGATTGTTCTAAGCCACTACTTAAGCAATCGACTCCAACACATCAGCAATAGCACGATCATTTCTTCCAGCCATCCTGTACACCACCAACAAGGTTAGAAGAACAAAACATCGATAGTGTACACACACTCATCGACTGACAGGGGACTGACATCAAGTACAACCTGGCCGGACGGACCGACCTGCTCTGATACCACTAGTGTAACACCCTTTTCTACCCCACAAATATTGCAGCAAAATACTCATTATATCAGGGTAAAAATTAGAACCACCTTAAAGGGTGCACATTTCTCAATAAACTCAAATAAAATAGTTGCTCCGTAAACAACGGGTTTTCCTCAAATTAAATCAAAAGGCCATTAAATAGTAGCAGAACTCAATAATTCAAATCAAAAGGGTTTCCAATAAAAGCCATAATCCTTCAAAAATAACAACTCAACATGGTTCGACTCAACGACCCAACCCGATGTTACAATATCAGAGCAAGACCCTCTACATCGACCAAAAGCAAAATAAACTCCAAAAGTCCTCGAAGGCATCCACAACTAAGCCTGATCATCTGCATGTGGAGGCAACATTCAAACAGGCAGGGTGAGTAATCACAATTCATTATAATCAATATAAAAATAGGATATGCATAAAATGGCATCATTATCATATACAACATCATCAGGGTCATCACAAAGGAAAACATCAAAAATCACGATATCATAAATCACTTCAATGCCAAATAAATGCAATGCACAACAAGACTCATGCATGTGGTACCAATTCATCAAAGTCGATGGACACTAGGCCATCACCCTCCAAAGATCCCCGTTAATAGGATCGATTCTACACAAGAACCAGAGCACGTCAAAATTACCTCACATCCACACAATGGAATTGAAGCCACAATAGGCCGAAGTCTGGAATGCTATGAATACATGATACACAACGTCGTTATCATCATCATCTATAAAAGTCATTACGTGCATCATCATTCATCAAAATCTCATGTTAATCATATCATCATTTATTCATCAAAACATCATGAATCATCATCATCTCACAATCATCAATTTACCCATGGTAATTCATCAAAATAATCACAGTTCAAAACATCAAGACAACACAAGAATCACAAAATAATTTTGCGAACAGCAGCCATTCGCTAGAACGTTCGCTTTGCGAACTTGTTCGTTTTGGTGTTCGCCTAGCGAGCTACCAGCGAACACCAAAACCCCATACAAAATCCAAAGAAACTCTATTCTATCTCTCCTCGCTACCCTTTATTCGCCTAGCAAAGTTATTCGCTGGGAAGTTCGCTGTGCAAACAAAAAATCATTTTTAAAATTCCATCCCAGTATCTCAAAATAGCATCATCGCGCATTCGCTGCGCTATTCGCCTAGCGAGTCTGGGGCGAATTTTCGCTTTGCGAAGAATTCATTCGCTTAGTGAGGTCGCGATTTTCTGCATTCGCTTCTATGCACCAGTAGCACATCAGACCCCAAAAATCTTACGGGTTCAGCCTCATTTACCCCAAAAACATCCCCAAAACATCCCTAAGGCATTATGGCAACAAAGGCATAAAACCTACGACTATTAGGCCGATTTATTACATTATCATAAACCTCAAAATCACATAAACCTTCATAACCCCAAATACCCTCATAACTCCCATAAATCCCTTTCTCTACAAGGTCCAAAATAACATCAACAGAAAGATTATCCTCGAAGGCCTACTTTTATCTGATCCAATTCAACCCTTCATATTCATCAATCCATAAAATACCCCTAAATCATCAATTTACTCATAACCCACAAACCCACATAAACCTCAAAAATCGGCTTTAAACACATCGAATTCCTATATCGAAAATAATGAAAGGCAATACTCCCCATACCTTAGATTGTCGATTTCCAAGCTTTCTTTCTTTAGTTCTTGGAAACTTTCTCGAATCCTAGGTTTTTCCCTCTTTCCTCAGAGCTTTGGCATTTTCCCTTCTTTTCACGATCTAACAAAATGAATCATATTCCTCTCAAATTCTCCTTTTTGTTAAACCTAACCCTGGGGCTTCTAAAATGGGCTTTCCCAATATTACCCTCACTAACTCCTCCTTAAAAGTCCAATTTACCCTTACTCCTTCTAATATTATTTAAATAAATAATAATACAATATATCCTATATTATATACTATTATTTAAATATATAACCAAAACTCCACAAAATACCGACGTCAACACAAACCACCAAAATTCACTAAAATTCACGAATATTATATTTAAATAAATTAAATAAATATTCTAACAAATTTGGGGTGTTACAACTGTTAGAAGAGTAATAGTGTGGGTTGTTTTTAATCGTATCCATAGGGATTGCTTGATATTTGATGCGTGCCTTTCGATAGTTTCGATATTCTAAGTTAACAGTTTCAAAAGTTTCTCAATTGTTTTTAACATTCACTTGTAGAAAAGATTAATTTGTCACAAATATTTTTGTAAAAGGTTTTATAAAAACATGTTAAGGTTAGGTTTCGCTAATCCTTTCCATGTATAAACGATTAATCAAGCATATGAACTCGGTTTCCGACCAACATAACCGCGTATCCTCCCGACTAAGTTTATGTCTAAAGCGAAATCGTGAGTACCGTTGTTTAAACCGTTAGATGATGTCTCACGCAAACAATCTAAACAACGATCATTAAGATCAATACAATGCGAATAGCAAATCCCAAATCTATGTCTAGAGTTTGGTTTTTTGAGAGATGAAATTGTTAGGTCAAGATTTGTGGAATCTATGTCTAGAGTAAAACAAATCAAACATAAAGCATTAAGAGAAAACAACTTCATCTATATTGATCAAAGACCTTGTTCATATACAATAGATCAAAAGCAATACATAAAAACAGAATCAACTACCTCTAACCTCAACATAGAGGGTTTAGCAACCACTTCTCATGGTAGATTGGATAACAAGTAAAGAGAGGAGATGAGTAAACATCCACGCCGAATAATCAAGAATGGATGCAAAATCAGCTTCTCCAAGTGAAAATACAAGCTCCAATGGTAAAAAGACTGAAAACTATGATTTTGGATCAAAATGAACAAAAGATCCTTTCAACAAAAAGTGAAATTCTATTTATACATAGCAGAAATCTGCAGGATTCGCACTGCGAGCAATCCATTCGCACTGCGAATGAGGAAAAATGGCACTTTAAGTGCCTCTGAGACTTAAATCGCCCCAAGCAGAAATCGTGGGCTCGCACTGCGAACCCTTCATTCGCACTGCGAATTATTCGCTAGCTTCATTCGCACTGCGAATAAACTAGCGAGCCAGAATTCTCAAAACTGGAACTCTCTGCCTCTCTTCGCCAGCACCTTCGCACTGCGAACCAACCAGCAAACATTCACTGGACCCTCGCTAGGAGTTCGCAGTGCGAACACAAGGTAATTGAAAACCTGGAACTCACTGCCTCCATTCGCTGGCGCCTTTGCTGGTCCCTCGCAGTGCGAACCTTCGCTGGGCCTTCGCCAGATTGTTTGCACTGCGAACACCCTGTTGCAGCAATAAATCAGTGGAAACTTGCATTGGTTACATGTGTTCACAATTTTGCTCCTTTCATGCCTATACCTGCATATTAACACACAAATTACAAGCTCCACACATATATTCCAATGTCAGCATTACAACTCCATTTTACCGCGTAAATTCACCATTCACCGTTAGAAAGAAATGAAAAATGCCAAAATTCCATACAAATATATAACAAGTTTGACATCTAACAAACTCTCCCCAACTAACTCTTTCTTTGTCCTCAAGCAAAGTATGCCTCTCACGAGGATTTGCTCGAGCACTCAATTCAACCAAGACATGAAAAACGGCTCAACTAAACAACGATCACAACAATGCACAATTACACAATTCAAGAATTTGATATGAAAAAGAACTTGCATCTTAAACAATTTCAAACAATGTTTCAAGAAACAACTAACTCATCCTGCATATGTCATTCTACACTCCTCTTCGAAAAAGGATTGAAGGCAATCGTGCATACAAAACACGGGACAATTACACTCAAATGACAAATGATGCAATACTAAGCAATTCATACCATATCTCAATGATCATAACAGAAATCATGGAAGTAAAAGATCACTAAGGACTTCAAGGTTGTAGTTTGGTCCGGTGAACAAAAAAGGGACATTTCTAATGGCCATTGAAACGAAATTGCCGAAGCAAAAGAACATTCACTATACACATATTCACACAACACACTTCATTTCACCAATTTTTCATTCCACCCTCACAAACTACCGTGCACACTTATTGATTCTATTATATTTTTTTTATTCAAGCAAGCATTTTCTCCTTTGTACAACATACTCACACTCTTTTCTTTACATGCTTGCTTGAAATTTTTTTTTTTCAAAATTTGGAGTAATGCACCCATCTTCTTTTTATTCTCCCCAACTCATTTTCAACTCAACCTAAAGTGAATGTTCCTTGCTTTTTAAGGCAAGGAAGTCAAAGTATACAATTTTCAAAGGTTAAAGAAGAAAATGTTAGAACTCGCCAAATTCAATGATGAACCAAACTTGCAGATTATGTACATAAAACAAGTTCATCATTCAATTGAGTTCTAAACTGTTTAGGCTCAAAGGGCTACCAAATGCTCACTACTCACGGGTGAATTAATATATTGACATAGTTGTGCTCAAATTCAAACAAGTGCCTTGATCACTTCTCATACTTCCACAAAATCACATGGTCACAAGATAAGGCATGAATTAAAAGTAAAGACAACATTCATCACAATCCTTAGCATATAGTAACCTTGGAGGCTTCTCACTTTAATGGTTTTGATCCTAAAATGACACATGCATTCAAAGGAAGTTGTAACATGAAACAACATTTTCAATCGCACCAAGACACAAAGTTCTAAATCATAAAAAATTCTCGAACTAGGTAACGATATACCTTGTCGCAACACAATGCTTACGGTACTATCATAGCCCTCACATCTTGGAGGAATCTACCTTTAAAATCAAGAGTCTCCAACCTACTTCCCCAAATTCATCCTAAAAGAAGGAACATCAAAATAACACATATGCACAGTTTAAGAGTTAAACATTCGTCAACTGAAGAATTCAACTCTTACTAACACTTAACAACAAAAAACATACTGAAGTGTTGAGCATTCGTAAACTGAAGAACTCAACACTTAATATGAAAATTAAAAACCAACAATTTATTAGTAAAGCGAAACAAAAAAATTTTTTTACTGCAAACCATAATCATTACTAATAATAATCATAAAGTGCCTGGTGTATAAAACACCTACATAATCCAAAAAGTACCACACTAGTACGAGTACATCAATATTAGGCTAGTAAAAGCTGAAAAAAAACAAAATACAAGAAACTTCACTTTGATGACCAAAGGAAGTGTACAAGTCTAAGATCCAAAAATCAGTCCTCCTCGGACTCCGTCTCGACAACATCAGTACCCTGATCATCCTCAGGCTCAGTCCCTATTACATCCGTCCTCTACCCATCATCATCATCAGAAATCATAATATCATCGCCATCTCCCCTCTCCTCAGCATCATCATCAGCAGCAGGCTCAACATCCTCTCCCCAACTGAAAACAGGCCTGGCCTCAGGCCATCCAGCATGTGCGAGGAACTGCTCCCTCGACATCATAGTGTGCGGCGTAAAAGGGTCGCGGATCTGCAATTGGAGAACCTGCAAAGAATCATGAATATCAGTCATGGCACGCTGCTGGGCAGCCATCCAATCCCAATTATATTGGCAGATCCCCTGCTGATATGGATAGAAGCTGTGAGATCCAGAAGCAGCACCCTCGCTTGTACCGGTCTCAGCACCAGCACCAGCCCCAGAAGATTCAGCTCTAACACCTTTCGGTTTGCAGAATTTGTCGACATATCGATCATCAATAGTCGACGGCACAGTAACTTGACGACGCGAAGGCAACGTCACTCCAGCATCAGCACATAAGGTCATAATCAAACAAGGGAAAGCAAGAGGGGCATTCTTCCTCGAAGCAGTCCCACCTAAACCACTCTCAACGATGGCCCTTATTTCATCAGCAATGATCCTTGCGACGTCAATTTCTACGTTAGTAAGGATACTGTGGACAAGGTGAGCCAAATGAATCGGAACTGTGGAGGAGTGTGACTTTGGCGTAATGTTGGTCACAACCAAAAGTAAAGCAAGTTGAGCCAAAGGCACCATATCCTCACGGTGATATCGAACAGCCACTCCTGAATGATTAAACTTTACATTTTTACCTGGGCGTAGGAGATCACGAGTCATTGCGGCAATATCACGATAATTACTCAGCGTCTCATGATACCTATCCTCTTCGCTAGCCCTCAGTGGAAGGGGATCTCCAAGAACTCTGTTAATAGTTATTCTGTCAAACCTTACCGTTTTCCCGCCAACAAACGTAGTCCAAGTAAACAGATCGCCCTCATCAGGAAGGGCGTTGGCGTAAAACTGACGAACTATTTCCACATCGTATGAATCAACAGGAGTTATCAGTGTATCCCTTTTTTTTTGCAGTTAACAGGGCAGCAATGGCACGATAACTTCCCTGCTCATTCAGAACAAACCTCCTTTCCGCAAGGATGGTCCTTGCTTATAACACTTCATACCTCTGAGCTTGTCTAATTCCTCGGAACCGGGTCTCATCAAAATGGACCGGCGCTTGTCTTGATGTGGATGTCTTTCTTTTCCTTATCACGGTTTTAGGACCCATCTGCACCAATGACAAACAAGTCCACAAAAAACACCAAGACAGATCATTAGAATTAAAGACAGACAAGCAACAGAATGAACTATCAGAAAAACAAAAATCTGGGCTGCTCGCTAGAATACTCGCACTGCGAAGCCTGGCGAACGCTCGCCCCACGTTCGCAGTGCGAACAAGCCAGCGAATGCACGAAAATTTTGAAAAACTTTTGCAGACCCAGATTTCACCATATATCATGATTTTAAATGTAATCTAAACTCAAAATCAGTTGAAAATTTTGACATGCATTGAACATTCCCCAAACAGAATTGAACCCTAACTTTCTACACATTTTCAAGCATAATTCATAACACAATTCAAATAATTAGAAAGCACATGGACAAGAATATCAAACCTGTTTGTCAATGGAAATTGAGTAAAAAAAAACTGGAGATGGACAGAGTTTTCACGTGAGAGGGAAGGAGAAGTTGAGAGCTTTTTCTCTTTTTTTTCTCTTAGGTTGAAAGTGAAAGTGACTTAGGGTTTGGTCCCCCCCCCAAGTCAATCTACACTTCAACAAGGGTCTTGGGCCTACGTGCAGGCCCACCCATCAAACCCTCCTCTTTTTTTCTGATGTGGCAGCAATGGCAAGATGGAAGGTACGCTGACGTTCGCAGTGCGAATGTCTGGCGAACGCTCGCCCCAGATTCGCAGTGCGAATGAGCCAGCGAGCAAGACAGTTTTTTTCAAAATTACAGGTCTGTCTTGCTGCTACAATTCCAAAAGTCCAAAATGTAAAAATGACTAAAAACAGAAAATTAAAGCAAAAATACTTACAATGTTGGGGTGCCTCCCAACAAGCGCTTATTTAACGTCGGCTAAGCTCGACGGTCCATCGCGACCTCACGGATCGCGGAAAGGCACAACTGCGGGATTTCGCTCGAAACCTCCTCCGAGATACACTTTCAGCCTCTGGCCATTAACTGTCCAATTTTCCTTTGACGTTGTGTCCTCAATTACGATTGCTCCATAGGGTTTGATTTCCACAATCCGAAACGGACCGGACCATTTAGATCTTAATTTTCCGGGAAACAATTTTAATCGAGAATTGAACAATAAGACCAGTTGTCCGACCTCAAACTGTTTGATGACAATTTTTCTGTCATGGTAAGACTTTACACGTTCCTTATACAATTTATTGGAATCGTACGCCTGAAGGCGCACTTCATCCAACTCGTGTAATTGCACTTTTCTTTTTTCGCCGCTTAGAGTTGGATCAAAATTCAAAAATTTTAAGGCCCAAAACGCCTTGTGCTCCAACTCTACCGGCAAGTGACAATTCTTACCATAAACCATTTTAAACGGTGTGAGACCGATTGGGGCCTTAAAAGCGGTCCGATACGCCCACAACGCATCATCCAGTTTGTTGGCCTAATCCTTTCTCGAGGCCGAAACAGTTTTCTCTAAGATACGCTTAATCTCACGATTGGATACCTTTGCTTGACCGTTAGCTTGAGGATGATATGGTGTAGCAACTTTGTGCTTCACACCATATTGCTCAAGAGCTTTGTCAAGCTGAGTGTTACGGAAGTGAGATCCCCCATCACTTATTAACACTCGAGGTGTACCAAAAGGCGCAAAAATATTTCTTTTCAAAAACTTCACCACTGTTTTTTCGTCGGCTTTAGCACATGCTATCGCCTCAACCCACTTGGAAACGTAATCCACAACGACCAAAATATATTCATTAGAAAATGAAGATGGGAATGGACCGACAAAGTCGATCCCCCAACAGTCAAAAACTTCGATTTCTAACATATTTTGTAATGGCATCTTTGAATAAGGACGGCCAATAAAAGCCCGATTGAAGGACTTTAGTGGTCGTTCTTAACCCATTGAAGTGGCCTCCGTAAGGATAGTTATGACAATGCCACAGAATATTCGTGGCTTCCTCCACTGACACACACCTTCTGAGGAGGTTGTCGACACCAAGTTTAAATAAATGGGGTTCATCCCATACAAATGACTTGGCATCAGACAAAAATTTCTATTTTTGGTGGTGCATTAGACCGTCCGGTATCAATCCGATGGCTTTGTGGTCAGCCATGTCGGCGAACCACGGTCTAACCTGCACTCTAAAAAGTTTTTCATCTGGGAACTCCTCTTTTACCTCAAATTCATTTTTGGTCACGTCAATGTTGACCAGGCGGGATAAGTGATCCGCCACCAAATTCTCGGAACCCCTCTTGTCACGAATTTCAAGATCAAATTCCTGTAACAAAAGGATCCACCGAATTAGCCTCTGTTTTGAATCAGGCTTGGTGAGCAGATACCTTATAGCCGAATGGTCCGTATAAACGATGACACGTGAACCAATCAAATAGGCACGAAATTTCTCCAACGCATACACTATGGCAAGCAACTCTTTTTCAGTTGTTGCATAGTTAATCTGAGCCTCGTTTAAAACTTTGCTCGCATAATGTATAGCGTGGAAAACTTTCATTTTCCTCTGACCCAAAACAGCCCCAACCGCATAATCGCTTGCATCGCACATTAATTCAAAATCTATTTTCCAGTTTGGTGCAACGATTATCGGTGAGGTGGTTAAACTTTGTTTTAAAAAATTAAATGCGAAAAGACAAGACTCGTCAAAGTAAAAAACCTTACCTTTGACAAGCAAGTTGCTCAACGGCTTTGCGACCTTGGCGAAGTCCTTGATAAACCTACGGTAAAACCCCGTGTGTCCAAGAAAGCTCCTTATACCTTTGACATTCATCGGCGGTGGTAATTTCTCGATAACATCCACTTTGGCTTTATCAACTTCAAGGCCTTTTGCAGAAACCTTGTGACCGAGCACAATTTCCTCGTTCACCATGAAGTTGTATTTTTCCCAATTAAGCACCAAATTAGTTTCCACACACCGTTCCAACACCGTATCCAAATTTTTCAAGCACAAATCAAATGATTGTCCAAAAACGGAGAAATCATCCATAAAGACCTCAATTGTCTTTTCGATCAAATCCGAGAAGATAGCTTGCATACACCGTTGAAAAGTCGCCGGTGCATTACATAATCCAAACGGCATCCTCCTATAAGCGAAGATTCCAAACGGACATGTAAAAGCTGTTTTTTCATGATCATCCGGGTTCACAATGATTTGATTGTAACCCGAATAACCATCCAAAAAACAGTAGTATTGTTGACCGGAAAGCCTTTCGAGCATTTGATCCATAAAAGGTAGAGGAAAATGATCTTTTCTCGTAGCTTTGTTCAACCTACGGTAGTCGATGCACATTCTCCACCCGGTTACGGTCTTTGTTGGTATAAGCTCATTTTTCTCATTTCGGACCACCGTTAATCCGCATTTTTTCGGTACCACATGCACCGGACTAACCCACGGGCTGTCAGAAATAGGATAAATCATCCCGGCATCTAACATTTTTACCACTTCCTTCCTAACCACTTCTTTCATGATAGGATTTAAGCGGCGTTGAGGTTGAGCAACCGGTTTAAAGTCCTCCTCCATGAATATCTTATGCATATAATACGAAGGGCTTATGCCTTTGAGATCGAACAATGTCCATCCCATTGCACCCTGATTCTTTCTCAACACTTGAATTAAGCGGCTTTCCTCCACTTCAGATAAAACACTGCTTATGATCACCGGTTTATTACCACTGTCATCGAGAAAAGCATATTCAAGGTTGGCGGTAACACTTTCAGCTCAAGGTGGGATTTTTCTTCAATCACCTCTTTTTTTAGAACTTCCTCTTCATACTCCCAAGGTTGCAATTCTTCCAAAGCTTCATGCTTTAATAAACACTCTTCAAGAGCTTGCTCTTCTTCAACTGAGAATACTTCCAAGGAATCATCCAAAGCTCTTTGTAAAGGATCAATGTCATGAATTTGCTTTGTAACTTCAAAACTTGCTTTCTCCGTTGCATCGATTCGGAAACAATCACCCTTATCTTGCTTGTGCTTCATGGCATCATAAAGATTGAAACACACCTCTTCATCTTGGACTCTCACTTTCATGAGAGCATCGTCCATGTCAATTTCCATACGGGCAGTTTTCATGAAAGGCCTTCCAAGAATCAAAGGTGCATCATCGTCCTCCTCCATTTCAATGACAACAAAATCAATTGGAAACAAAAATTTGTCCACTTTGACCAACACGTCTTCCGCTACACCGTGAGGACGGGTAGTGGATTTATCGGCGAGTTGAAACGTCATTTGCGTGGACCTTAATTCCATGTGGCCTAGCCGTTTCACAATCGACAATGGTATCAAGTTGATGCTAGAACCCAAATCAATCAACCCATTGCCCACATACATGTTTCCTATCATAACCGGCAATGTAACTCGTCCCGGATCACACTCTTTTCGCGGGAGCGTCCGTTGAATGATTGCACTACAGCTTGCATCCACCATAATCGTCTCCTGATCAGTATACCTTTTCTTCTTCGTGAGGATATCTTTCATGAATTTCGCATATTTAGGCATCTGCTCCAAAGCCTCGGAATATGGAATATTTATTTGTAATTGCTTGAAGATATCCATAAACCGAGAATAGTGTCGCGCACTATCTTTCTTTGTAGGAGCATGCGGATATGGTAGATATTGAATTGGAATATTGTTCATCGGCTCCTTTCCCTTCTTAGTTCTCTTCACTCTTTCTTCACTCTCTATTTTTTTCTCATTCTCTTTTTTTTCTTTCTCATTTTTTTCTATCTCATTTTCAACTAACACACCCTCAACATTTTTTTCTACTTCAATCTCCTCCCTATCTTTTTCTTTTTCAACTACAACCTCCTCCTCCACTCTCTTTTTACCTACACCCATGTCAATCTCTCTTCCACTTCTTGTGAGAATTGCTTTACAATCCTTAGGATTCGGAAGCGTATTTGCCGTAAAGGGCCCTTTTTGTTGGTCGGCCAATTGTTTTGATAATTGCCCGACTTGTGTTTCAAGATTCCTTATGGTGGCATCGGTGTTCTTTTGGTTTGAGATTGCCATTTGCATAAATTGTGTAAGAGTGTCTTCCATCTTTGTATTTCCAATGAGAGCTTGCGGAGGTTGAGTGTAATTTTGATATTGTTGACGGTTTGATGGTCCAGCTTCTTGCGGTCTCCATTGTTGTTGATAACCTTGGTTAGGCCTTTGTTGGTAACCTTGGTTGGCTTGTTGATACGGAGGTCGGGGTTGGTAACCTTGATTTCCCGCGTAATTTGCTTCCTCCACAACGGGAGGACAATAACCGGTCGGATGGTCACCTCGACATAACTCACACACTAACACTTGCACATTTTTACTTGAAGATTCATGCATCTCTTTGAATTGTTGCGGCAGCTTAGACATTTGCTTCGTTAACAACTCAATCTGTTGTGATAACAATTTGTTCTGCGCAAGGATAGCATCGCTTGTTCCTAATTCCAACACTCCCGGAGTTCGTTGAGCAGGTCCACGGTTGTGACTACCTTGATGATAGTTCAAGGCCATTTTAACATGATAGTTGTGGCTTCCGCTGGCGGTGGCATCCAACAAGATTTTGTGTACAAGTTGCAGCCCATTTCTGAATATATGAATTTGTGACAATTCATCAAAACCATGGCCTTTGCACTTTCGTAACATTGATTTGAACCTCTCCCAAGCTTCGTTGAGAGATTCATTAGCTCCTTGTGTGAATACCGCGATGGCGGTCTTTGCTTCCATAAACCGAGTGTGAGGGAAAAATATTTCCAAAAATTTCTCTTCCAAAGTATTCCAATCCGTCATTATGGCGGTTGACTGATCAAGGTACCATTCCTTGGCCTTCCCAATGAGGGAATGCGGGAATAGTCTCTTGAACAGAGACTCCTCTTCTGCTTCCGGTGCACCAGTCGCTCCCGCTATTTCATAGAATTTTGTCAAATGGGTGAAAGGATCTTCATGATCCATACCCGTAAATGGACTTTGATATAACAGTTGGAGAATTCCAGTCTTCATCTCAGCATGACGACCATTGTGTGCATGGCGAGCGAACTGAGCATTGTGTCGCAGACTATTTGTACATGGCCTAGAAGCAGGTGGTGGTGGATCTCCCTCCATAATTGGAAGTATTTGTGGAACAGGTGGCGGTGTAGAAGTACTTTCCTCTTGTTCTATCCTCTGTCTCGCTAGCTGCCTCCTTCGTCTAGTCCTGCTGTTGATTCTACGAGCGGTTCTCTCAATCTCAGGATCAAAAAGAAGTTGGTCCGCCGGTAGTTTCCCCCGCATAAACTAAGTCTGCACACTAAACAAAATAGATTAACAAGCTCAAGATAAAGTGGTAACAGCTTAAAATAACTCAACTATCGCAATGCTTGCAATATCACTTAGCAATCCCCGGCAACGGCGCCAATTTGTTAGAAGAGTAATAGTGTGGGTTGTTTTTAATCGTATCCACAGGGATTGCTTGATATTTGATGCGTGCCTTTCGATAGTTTCGATATTCTAAGTTAACAGTTTCAAAAGTTTCTCAATTGTTTTTAACATTCACTTGTAGAAAAGATTAATTTGTCACAAAGATTTTTGTAAAAGGTTTTATAAAAACATGTTAAGGTTAGGTTTCGCTAATCCTTTCCATGTATAAACGATTAATCAAGCATATGAACTCGGTTTTCGACCAACATAACCGCGTATCCTCCCGACTAAGTTTATGTCTAAAGTGAAATCGTGAGTACCGTTGTTTAAACCGTTAGATGATGTCTCACGCTAACAATCTAAACAACGATCATTAAGATCAATACAACGCGAATAGCAAATCCCAAATCTATGTCTAGAGTTTGGTTTTTCGAGAGATGAAATTGTTAGGTCAAGATTTGTGGAATCTATGTCTAGAGTAAAACAAATCAAACATAAAGCATTAAGAGAAAACAACTTCATCTATATTGATCAAAGACCTTGTTCATATACAATAGAGCAAAATCAATACATAAAAACAGAATCAACTACCTCTAACCTCAACATAGAGGGTTTAGCTACCACTTCTCATGGTAGATTGGATAACAAGTAAAGAGAGGAGATGAGTAAACATCCACGCCGAATAATCAAGAATGGATGCAAAATTAGCTTCTCCAAGTGAAAATACAAGCTCCAATGGTAAAAAGACTGAAAACTATGATTTTGGATCAAAATGAACAAAAGATCCTTTCAACAAAAAGTGAAATTCTATTTATACATAGCAGAAATCTGCAGGATTCGCACTGCGAGCAATCCATTCGCACTGCGAATGAGGAAAAATGGCACTTTAAGTGCCTCTGAGACTTAAACCGCCCCAAGCAGAAATCGTGGGTTCGCACTGCGAATCATTCGCTAGCTTCATTCGCACTGCGAATAAACTAGCGAGCCAGAATTCTCAAAACTGGAACTCTCTGCCTCTCTTCGCCAGCACCTTCGCACTGCGAACCAACCAGCGAACATTCACTGGACCCTCGCTAGGAGTTCGCAGTGCGAACACAAGGTAATTGAAAACCTGGAACTCACTGCCTCCATTCGCTGGCGCCTTCGCTGGTCCCTCGCAGTGTGAACCTTCGCTGGGCCTTCGCCAGATTGTTCGCACTGCGAACACCCTGTTGCAGCAATAAATCAGTGGAAACTTGCATTGGTTCCATGTGTTCACAATTTTGCTCTTTTCATGCCTATACCTGCATATTAACACACAAATTACAAGCTCCACACATATATTTCAATGTCAGCATTACAACCCCATTTTACCGCGTAAATTCACCATTCACCGTTAGAAATTAATGAAAAATGCCAAAATTCCATACAAATATATAACAAGTTTGACATCTAACAACAACTCAGCTGGAAAATAGTTTATCTGTCTTGTACAAAGCCCAAGATTGAGGCTAAAAAGAAGTTGAATCCACTGGGGAGAGGTTTTATCTGTCTTGTACAAAGCCCAAGATTGAGGCTAAAAGTGCTGAGGGATGATCGTTATACAAAGCCTAAGAGGAGGCTAGCTTATGTTGAGGATTATTGAGATCCAGAGACAGGTCCAAATTGGGGAATCAACTCTTGCTGGGGATTGTAGAAGAATTGAATTATCCGAGACCATGAGGTTCTGAGTTTTCTGAGGGTTTTACTGGGCGTAACTTCACCCTAGCTGGGGAAATTTTTAAGTAAGGGTTTAAAGATTGAGTTTTGAAACCTTTGGAGGTCTTAACTCTGCTGGTGATTGATCAGGGTTTTTCCTGTGCTTTTAGGAAACTTGAGGGTTTCTTTGAGATCCAAAAGGAGGTGAGACTGTCCAAGTCTACTGGTATGAAAAGGTTTATCTCTATATGATGCCCAAGAGGAGGCTGATGATTTAAGGGATGCGAATCAACCCTAAACTGGTCTGATGATTTGAGATTCTGACTCTCTGGAGGATTGAACTATCAAAGGATGACTAAGTTATGTCCTATACCTGTAAGAGGTCTTTGGGTCCTTGTACTAAGCCCAAGAGGAGGAATGAGAACTTCTAAGAATCCTGAGGGTCCTTTTATCAAGCCCAAGAGGAGGTTGGGGATGCTTTTAGGAAGTCTGTGGGTCCAAACCTAAGAAAAGTTCAAGGAAGGTTTCACCGGGAATAATCCTTTCTTTAGTGAACAGTTCTAGGGTTTGAAGAAATTCAAGAGAGGTTTCACCGGGAATCAATCCTCTCTAGGGAAATGAATTTCTTTGATAAATTTCTAGTAGTGACAATCTTGAGAATAGTTTCACTGGGAATAATACCTTTCTCTGTTCCATATTGTATAAGCCCAAGGGGAGGCAAGACTGTATCTGGAATTTCCTATGGGGAACTAGTTTTGACTGTGTTGAAAGAGTGACCACTGGCTTGATCTAATCCAAGACCTAATTGTCGGGGAAAACTCTAAGCAAGTATATACAAGCATATATATACAGATGAAATATATAACAAGTATGTAAAAGAAAGCTGGTAGAACTTACAGGTGAGCAAGCTTCCAGTGTTATAAACATAACTGTATGGTTAGTTATTCAAGAATTGAAGAAAATTTTGATAACAATTTTTGAATCTAAATCAAAAGGAAAGTTGTTTTAAAAAGAAGATTGGGGCTTATACTCAAGGAGAGGCCCAAATGAAAATCAGCGATTGCACTGTTATTTTAAAAAATTGTACAGGGACTTATACAATGACTGAGGCCCAATTTATTTATGTACAAATGGGGGTTGGGTCTTACACTCTATTAGAGGGCCAAAGTGTTTGAAAAAAAAAAAGAAACATGGGACTTACAACACAAGGGTGTAGCGAGCGATTTTGGACATGGTTCTTAAGCACTATCGCTCTGGGGTTATTACAGGTCGATTCATTTTTTATCCTATTAAGCTGACTAAGGAAGGGAAATAGATGTCTCCAATTAACCCTGCTTGCATACTGAGTTTAAACAACAGTCTGTTAGGTTACGGATGCTATATGGTAATGGGGCCTCTTTCTTCTTACTTTGTTTAGAACGAAACACCGGGAATGTTCATGGGTAGGACGCTAGGACTGATGCTTTTCGATTGATGTGTGAAGGTATGGGATTTGGGTTTTGGATTAGTGCGCTCGCTAAGATTTTTCTTTCAATCTTATGCCTACGTATTCCCGTTTACCGAAACAGGGAAATCAGAGCGATCGTAGTTCCTCCTATTCTATGGGAGGAAATGGTGTTTTGGTGTCTTGTTCAAAGCCTAAGACGTGAAGTTAAAGGGGGTTTGTATCTTGTTCAAAGCCCAAGATATGAAGCTGAAGGGCCAATTTGTATCTTGTGCGAAGCCCAAGATGTGAAGCTAAAAAGGTGTTGTCTTTAGTGAGAATTTGTCCTCTCTAAAGGGGGTCTGTTTGTCACAACTATTGGGTGACTGATTATAAAGGAGAATTACTTTAACCGGGATATGTGAATCCGGCAATGCCATAATTTCCTTTATAGGGGATTTGTAACCTGAAGGAGAAGACTTTAACTCAGTGTAGAGCAATGCTATCTTTCCTTAGGAATTTCCCATGCTAAAAGAGGGACAGTGG
The DNA here is from genome assembly GCA_022829125.1 of Lathyrus tuberosus. Taxonomy (NCBI): domain Eukaryota; kingdom Viridiplantae; phylum Streptophyta; class Magnoliopsida; order Fabales; family Fabaceae; genus Lathyrus; species Lathyrus tuberosus. The sequence continues at coordinate 2,813,994 of JALAZF010000461.1, forward strand.
CGTGGATGTAAATAATCCAGAGGCTTGCCGCTTACAGCAATTAGACGAAGGGAAAAGGAGTTGTTGATGTTTGTATATTGTGAATGAGGCACAGATTGATGCTAAAAGGTTTATTGACTCAACCGGGGTTTTCCTAGTACGAAGCCTAAGAGGAGGCTATTGACCCAACAAGGGGGTGTTTTTATGTGTCTCGTACGAAGCCCGAGAGAGAGGCTAAAAGGGGTTGACTCAACAAGAGAGTGCTTTTATATGTGTCTTGTACGAAGCCCAAGACGGAGGTTCAAGGTTGTTTGACTCAACAAGAGAGTCTTTTATACTCAACAAGAGAGTGTTTTGTATCTCGTACAAAGCCCGAGATGGAGGCTGAAAATGGTGACTCAACAAGAGAGCCTTTTTGTATCTCGTACAAAGCCCAAGATGGAGGCTAAAGGATGGCAATTTCAGTTGAGTGACAGGTCCAGTATGTTGGTTAAAAGAGAAAATCAGTTCTTATAAAGAGACTCATTAAAAGTAAGGCTATGCTTTGGGATTTGATCAGAGGATCAGGGTTATTTCCTGTTCTTTAAAGAAATGGGAAATCCAGAGGGTATTCGAGACTGTCCAAGTCTACGGGTGTTTTTCCCTACTTGAGAATGCCTTCGAGACTCAAGGAAATTAGACTGTCCAAGTCTAGAGTTTTATTTTTTGTACTATGCTTAGAGAAACAGTAGTGGGATCTAGACTCTTTGAAAGACTGTTCTATTAAGATGACTAATTTCTGTTCCTATACCTCTAGGAGGTCGTCGGGACAATTTGTACGAAGCCCAAGAGGAGGCTGGATACTTTTAAGAAGCCGAGGGACAATTTGTACGAAGCCCAAGAGGAGGCTCTCTTCCCGAAGGAAGAGTCCTTATACGAAGCCTAAAAGGAGGCTGTGAATACTTCTAAGAAGCCGTAGGGTCCTTGTACAACGCCCAAGAGGAGACGGGGATGCTTTTAGGAAGCCTGTGGGTCCCCTAAACCCCGAGAAGTTCAAGACAGGCTATTCACGGAGAATAGATCAAGCCAGGAAAGTTCGAGAATTTGGAAGAAACTCAAGAGATGCCATTCACGGAGAAAAGATCATCTCTGGGGAGTAGAGTTTCTTTGACAATTAAGGGTGACAGCCAAAGAGAAGGCTGTATCTGGTGCTCCTATGGGGGATCTAGTTTAGTCTATTTAAGAGTGATCAACTGGGTTTAGTGCTAGACGTAGTTTCCGGGGAAACTCTAAATATCTATACTAGTATTACACAGTTTATAAGAGTTTATGAAAGAAGACTTATAGTGAAACAGCCCCACAATACAGTTATATGTATATGAAAGCGGGTAAAAAAAGTATATAAACACTTACTCGGTTGTAGAGCTTCCATGCTGTTAGGTTAGTTGTTCAACAAAGAAAGATTGAAAACAACAGTATATTCAAAATCAAAGGAGGAAGTGCTTTGAAAAGATGTTGGGGCTTACAGCTCAAGGAGAGGCCCAAGATTTATCAGTGATCGCACTGTCGTTTTGTACAGGGACTTATACAAGTAACTGAGGCCCAAGAAAGGTTTTCTGTACAAGGGGATGGGTCTTACACTCTCTCAAGAGGCACAAGAGGTTTAAGGAAAAAGGATGGGGCTTATAACACGAGGGTAGGCCCATATGATTGGTTTTTGAATTGGCGATCGCGCCGAGGTTTTCTTTTAACGCAGAGGGACTTATACAATGTCTGAGGCCCAAAATTGTTTTGGTTAAAAGGGGATTGGGTATTACACTCTACTAGAGGCCCAAAGATTTTTGAATGGGTCTTATAGCTCGAGGAGAGGCCCAAGGTTTGTTTTTGTTTGAAATGGCGCTCACGCCGAGATTTTTGAAAACGCAGTGGGTCTTATACAATAAGTGAGGCCCAAAAATAGGTTTTCAAAAGGGGGTTGGGTCTTACACTCTAATAGAGGCCCATGAGTGTTTGAAAATGTTTTGCGAGGGTGAAAACCAAAGAAACCCTAATTTATTATTCTTTAAAATTAAATATTTAAAGAAAATCAAATAAAATACCAAATAAGTTTGAATAAACCATTTGTGATTTTTGTTTAAGGTTTTAAAAATGAGGGATTAATCACAAGGGATTATAAAACTCACTTGGTTTTGATTTTCAAAGTAAATATTCACTTTTAAAATGTTTAAAAACATTAAAAAGGAATTTATTCACAAAAATACTAATTATATTAAATAAATAATATAAACTTAATTTTTTGGTGGAATAAAATATTTCAACATTTTTGTGATTTTTTGCAAAAAGAACCAATCAAAAATAATTAAAATTGAAAGAGTTATTAATTTTCCAATTAATTAATAAAACATGAAAATATTGGAAAAAATAGCAAAAATGTGAGAAAACACAAAATGGCATGGGTGGGGTTTGAACCCACGACCTCAAGGTTATAGAGCGCGCGCCTTACCACTGGGGTGGTGATACATCCATTGCTTGAAGTGAAACCACAAATATACAAGGCTTGCCTTGTTTTTGGCCTGGCCCAAGGCAAGGCAAGGCAAGTTTTGGGTCAGAAACGTGAAAGTCATAACTTTCTCATTTCTCCATGTTTGGGGACAAAATTTATATGCTTCTGGCCTAGAATTTCACAAGCAATCCAATGGTGGGGGTATTTTTTTCAGATCATACTCCCTCCTCAAAATCCATTAGTGGTTTTGAAAAAGGCCTATAATTACATTTTCTATGCTACACTTTGATACAGGCATGAATTACATGATGAATTGGTTCAAACACAACATATATAACATGTATGAGGTGTGTATGATCAGTGGACTTCAAAGCAATGCATATTTTGGAAAGTTCAAGTCATGAGGCTTACCTCTCTTTTGAGCTTTTGGAGTTTTTGTGCAATCTGCCATACTTCTTGTTCCAGAAATAGTTTGATGCTTTAGACACTCTCAAATGATCCCTTGGAAGCTTTTAGGATGATTGGAATTAGCTGGAACCTGCAAAAACACAAACTGGCCCTTTCTTGCAAAAGGGGTTAAAATGACCAAAATAGAAACTCTCTCAAATGGTGTTCCAGATGGGGGGAACCATTTGGGATAGTTCAAGGATGATATTTGAAGTGTGTTTGAGGTTTTATCTGGTTTTGAAAGTGACTGATTCAAGACATGGCTTGAAAAATGCACAAAAGTACTATTTTGAGGTTTTGAGAGGTGACTTTGTGATTTAAGGATTACAGGTCACTTGTGTGAGTTTGGATCACCAACATATGATGTTTATGAGGTGTTAGGATCATGAGCTGTGATGGAAATGCTCTCTAACTCAAAAACTCGGAGTTACCTTGCTAAAGAAGGCATTTTGGCCTAAAGAGAGGGATATTGAGGAAAGCATCTATTTGATGGCTTTGGTGTACTCAAACTGAGCACAAATGAGCTCTATTTATAGTAGAGCAAGTTTGTTTTGGGATCAATAGTGAATGGTAACTGCAACAGAGGTTTGGCCAATGGTTGCACTTTGGAATCCAAGTCTCCTCTAGCCATTGACTAGAGGTTAGGGCACAGGGCTATGGTTCCCTTGGTCTTGGATAAGTCTTGACTGAATTCAGTTGGAAATGGCTCAGTCCATGCCACCTTGGTGTATACATTGAATGCTCCAATCCAAAATTGGAGTCTTGTCCCTCTTTTAGGCAATTCTAGGTTTGGCATGCTACTTCTTGTTCCAAGGACTTTGGAGGCTTGGCTCAGTGTTTGTCCCCTTTAGATTTGATCCTCAGATGTATCCATAGTGATGACAAGGCTTGGAATTATCTGATTTTTCCAAATCAAGCAAAAATACAAAATTCTGCCTAGCCTTGGCAGTTTTCAGCAAGGCATATTGCCATTGTCATATCTCATGGCTCAAGTGGAATTTGGTGATGTTCTTGGCCATTTTGGAAAGCCCTCATATGATACAACAACTGTTTGATCATATTTGGTTTTGATACCTTTTGGATCCAAGTGAAAAATCCCCCTACATTTGGAAAAAAGTAAAGGCAGATTCTGACTTAGTGAAAATTTCACTAAGTGTTGGAAAAATGTGATATTTTCACTTTTGGTGATTTTGATCATTCCATAACTCAAAATCCATGATGAATTTGGAGGGAGGTCAGTTTTAAGCTTTTGTAGAGGGTAATGAGAGCTACAAATCTAGCTTTGGATGGGGAAAAATGACCTTGTGGTTTAGGAGTTATGATCCTCCAAAGTTGGTACCCATGCCACTTTGTTCATAACTTAGAAAATTTTCTAAGTTTTTATGGTTACCCTTTTTACAAGTTATCCAACTTTTCTTGATTTTTCTTGATGAATTATGATTCAAATCACACATTAACATCATTTTAGGGTTAAAAAACAATTCTTGTGAAAAATCTCAAAAAGTCAAAGTTGACTTTTGTGCACAGTTGACTTTTTATCAGATGAATTCCAAACTGTGCAATCCTTTAGGAAATCATGTCCTTGACCTAAATCAAACTTTATGGATTGATTTCATAGGTGTTATAGGGTGTATTGAATCATTTCCTAGGGTTTGGGAGCATGTCCTGGTCAAAAGTCAAAGCTACAGTTGACTTTTCTCGCGAAACCCTAATTGTGGCTCTGATGAAATTGAGACTTGTTGCTCAAGCTTCTTGGATCAATTCCTTGTTGTAAATGGATCAATGTGGTTTATTAGAGACCCTCAAATCATGTATTGAGGTCTTGGCTCATGATTTACCCCAAAAGTCAACTTAGGGGTGAATTAGGTCAAGAAACCCTAATTCCTAATTTTTTATGTATGCATCCCCTGAGGTCAAATTGACTTGATGCCTGGGTCCATGAGGTTCCATGGGGTATTTTAGGTCATGCTTCAAAGCATTGGCTCATGCCCAGAGGAAAATTTCCATCTGGAGGCCTCGGTCGACCAAAACCCTAATTTGGTGACACCGGCGATCTTGAGGCTTGATCCACTGGGACTGTTGCAGCCTTGTGCTTAATCCTTGAGGTGGGAGTCCTCTTGATCCATTGGGGATGTTTGAGAGGTTTAGACAAGTTGAAGATCATGTCATTTCTTGATTGATCATTTGTCTAAGAACTCAGAGAGGGCTTGAAACCCTAAGTTTGATTGTAGTAAGTGTTCACCCATCTTTGGGGAGACTGATGAGGCAAGATGGTAAATCCATATTATTGTGATGATTTGCACAATGATGGGAAATCTTAGTGGTCAAAATTTGGGGTATGACAGATGCCCCTATTTAATCTTCTTGGACCCAAAGGTGTGAATGGCGAAGGTATTCGGGCATTCGGGGTGCAAGAGGATTAAATATCGGAATACCCGAAATTTTGATGGTGGTTATGAATGGTAGCTTACGCATTCATCCTCTTTTGCTAAGCAATGATGCTTAGAAAAGTTAAAAACTTCCCCTCGATCCTGGTCTTCAGCCAAGGAACTGGTCTCAGTATTCTGATATAAACTTCCCCTCGATCCTGGTTTCCTACCAAGGAACTGGTCTTAGTTTCTGAAATAAACTTCCCATCGATCCTGGTTTCCTACCAAGGAACTGGTCTCAGTTTCTGATTCAAACTTCCCCTCGATCCTGGTTTTCTACCGAGGAACTGGTCTAAGTTTCTTTTGTCAATAAACTTTCTTGACAAGGGACGTTATTTGTAGCGGTTTTCCTCAAACTTCTCGCCGAATTTTCCTGGGGAGATGCCATCTGATAGAAAAATTTTGATGTCAAACATGCTGGGGAACCCATATGTCTGAATTTTAGAGGTGTACAAACTTCTCTGGTGGAGACGCCATTTGATTCTACTGGGGGAAAATGAGTCTCTTAAGAGACTGCTTTCAGCTTGGGGTTATTACATCATACTTTTCTCGAGATCTTCTCGGAGAAGCGCCATATGATATGATCCAATTTTGAGGTGCCGATGACCTTTTCATCTGCGGTCCTTTCGGAGAAAAACTGCTGTAGTACCAGATCTCTGCTTAAGAGGCTTCCTCTGGGGATTTTTCCTTAATCCGGGAAAGCGAAGATATCATCTTCAATGTCGAAGAGTGACGTTGGTTGAAGGTTCTCTAATTTTTCAGAGGTTCAAGTTATCAAAGTGGTTAAGGGCCAACTCTGATCCAGAAATAAACTGGAGGAGAGAGATATTTCTGACTTGACATTTCCTGACGAGGTAGCCTTGCCTTCAGTAGCAGTAGTAGTTGCTGGGGTAGTAGTAGCTTCGACGTGGGTTAGCTCGTTGATAGTTTCTTTGTCAGCCTTCTCCTCCTTACCTTTGTCCTACCCTTCTTTATCTTCGTCCATTTTGTCATCATCATTTTCATCACTATGGCCATTAAGTTCAGATTTGTGCATGATCTCATCATCATCTTCTTCCATTTCTTCCTCTCCTTCTGGGTTCGTCTATTGGGGATCCCTCTTCATCGACCAAGGGTGTATCTTCATCCATGGCAGCAGCTTTTGGATTTTCTGTGTCACGATCCTGCTGAACATCGTCTGCCTCATGGTCGGAGCCATCTGTTTGAGACTGCTGGGTAGCAGTCTTTGCTGGCGAAGGGGGAGCTGTTTCAAAACCAGGTTTGTTAATTTCACCTAGTGAACTCATTCCAGAGCCCAAGTCAGAAATGGGATTGTATGTGGGCTCACCTTGGCTATTTAGGAGAGTGATGGGAGAAGGAAGATTACCAACCAGTGGCTTTAAACCACTTGCGTCAGCCTGAATCAGATCGAAGCAAGTCAGATCAAGGGAAATAAGGTAAATAAGTTGTTATTTAAAGAAAAAATATGACAAGTTGCCTTGACACCTTCAGCATCAGGGCTAGAGTTATTGCTTTCAGCATGACCTACAGCTGGTTTAGAGGCGGTTCCAGAAGAGGCTTCTGCAACTTTACTCGTAGTAGTGGTCTTTTCGGGGACTTTAGCCATTGTAGGCTCAGATTGGCCACCAGCAGCACTGGATTCTTGGCTTGGTTTCTTCCTCTTCTTGAGTTTCAAGTCTTTAGGAGGAGATTGGTCCTCATCCTCTGAATTGAAGATAATTTGGGTAGTGCCCCTCTTTGACTTCCTTTGAGGTGTCGGAGGTAGTTTGCGAGAAGCCTGAAATGATGAGAAGCATTAAGAGAAGAAGGAGTAATCAGCGAAAGGAAAAGGGTGTGGGATGTACCTTGCTGCCTTCACCTTTGGCTTCGACCAGTTGTTGAGGTGTGTTCCTTTTGGGTATAGCTGCAAAACAAACCAAGTTACCACAAGTCAGTAATGATAAAGTTCGAATAAAAGAACATAAAATTAGGGAATCCAAACCTTCATGTATTTCGGATTTGATGCGAACATCTTCGATACCGACATGAAGGTGTCCTTTGAAACTGTCTAGCGTACGCTTAGTCAGAACCACTCGCTGAGCCTTGGGTTTCGACTGCTGGCGAAGGATCTTTATAGAATCCTCACAGATGAACCAATCTGGAAATGGAGGGACAAGAGCCACTCCAAAATCAGCAGATGGTAGTCGAGGAGTCTTTGGAGGAAATAGTGCGAAAGCCACTTCATAGCGCTTCTCAGGAGGAACATATGAAGGGAGTTTCAAACTCTCCATTTTCTTTAAAAAAAATTCCTTTAGCGTAACCGCAGCTTCACGAACGGTTCGACTAATATAATCTGGTCGATAAACAGTTTCAAAGTACTTCTAGAAGGCTTGAATCTCCTTAATGTGAGTGGATGTACCTTTCTTGATCTTCTCCTGCACATCAACAAAAGCTTGGTCAATCAACTGAGCGAAACTGGAGACATTAAGGAACTCTGCAGCATAATGTTTTAACCACCAGTCATGGAACTCTTGGGTCCAGAGATGAGAAGGTTCAAAGTAGACGGGAGTTAGGAGTGATCGATGAGCATGTCGAGCAAGGTGTGTCGAACTCTCTATGGCATCGTAGATAGTGTTGGGAAGGATAACATGGACTTTCTTCTCATACAGGCACTTGGGTAGAGTCTGGACTAAACCACATTGTCGAGAGACAAGATTTGGTTGATAGGTCATCAAAGAGGTTTGGCCCTTTAGCAAGTTGAGTTGATGAACGATAAGTCGAGGGATCAGGAATGCCTCCCAGACACGATGTGATTCCTCTTCATGTTTTTTGAATGAAGGAGGAAAAGGGCCTGGCAAACCATTCAGGGCCATATTTTCTTTCAGCAAAGGGTGTCATCCTTGGTGTGAATTCATAGCACTTGCCAAACATTTTGATGAAGCCAGAGAAGGATGCCCTAAGTGTCCGCCCTTCTTCGTTTGGGGTCAGTTGCTACCTATTTCCATCATCTCCTAGACTCTAGGAGAGGTTATGATGGTTTGGGTTTTGATGTGATTTCCAAGGAGACGTTATATTCATAATCATAATTGGTTGTGATGTCATAAATTTGATTGAAAAGAAACTGAATAGTTTCTTGAGACGTGGGTTAGTCGGTTTTTGATAGACACCTATGCATGGTCGAAAGATGGCGTCGAATGGACACTATCAAAAAATGTCCTTTTCTTCAGTACTGTCGAAAAAGACATTTTTGGGGGGAAAATTGTTAGCTCATAAATTCGACGCCTATATGAAGTTGGAAGTAATGATGGGAATATTAAACTCTTGAAGATGTTTAAAGAGGCTTTCGAAGGGATCTATATGATAGGTTTTAGTCGAAGATGCTCACAAGAAGAGAGGATGATTTTTGGGACTTAGAAAATATTTCTAAGAGTTGAAGATGTCACCTTTGACCGGCAACACTGCTAATGTCTGACGTTGGGAAATTCAAATTCAAATAAGGGAGGGAGTAGTTACTTTGATTTGCTCTTGAAGAAAGACAAGTGGCGTGTATCCAAGCAATGGAAGCATGCAATGCGACACTTATCATTTGTTGATTATTTCAGGCAGTTTATAGCAGTTAGTTTTAGTATTATAAATAGGGGTTCTAGCAATAGGATTCGGGGATGTGATGTTCACTTTGTACAAGTAACTCCAAAGTTACTCAAAGTATCCGCGTGTTGAGAAAAGAGTCTTGTGAGAATGTACGTGATGTAAACACCATTTATCCTTCAATGCAATTTACTTCAACCTTTCGTTAACTTTTTATCTTCTATTTAACACAAGTTATGTTTCTGCACTTTTCATATTTTCAACCTTTACTCCACGCCTTCGACCTCCTCTTTTACATTTTTAGCCTTTTAACTTAACACTTTAAAACGTTGTTTAGATTGTGTTTTCAACGAACTTTTCTTTATGAGTATTGTCGAAGTATTCATTTCTTCAGAATTTACCTTATATTAATTGTTAGCACATGTCCTAGGATCAATCTGATCGATCCTGTGGTCACCAAAGTTAGATTTGGAAGATCAGCGATTGTTTACCAATTTTCATATTAAACAGGCCCTCCCAAGGTTTGAACCCATGCCCTTGAGGTGGAGGGTTTAAAACTTTACCAACTGAGCCAAGTGTGTTGGCTGATAAAGTGTGGCAACAATGAATAATATGTGAAACTCCCTTTGGAAAATAGTTCAAAAAAATACCAAAAGGTCTGGGGCGAGGGGGATTCAAACCCCAGACCTCTCGCTCGCTACACACACAAATACTAGTGTTTCGACTAGGGCACAATCCAATTCAAACATATATTGGCAAGTGTATAATATATACTAAAACTAAGTTTGATTCTGAAGAATGGCGCCATGGCCACCACCTTCATCTTCATCATCTTCCTCTAGCTTTTAAATTCGTATCTCCCTTAATACTCAACCATTTTAGATGATTCAAAAACGAAACTTGTTTATTTTTTAACAAGGAATTGAATGGCATTACTCAATTTTATTTAAATTCACAGAATTGAAAGAAATTGGTTTGAAATCGTATGAACCCTAAAAAAGGGAATTTAAAATGAAATTTCATATGTACAAGATATGAAGCAATTGATTGAGGGAAAATGATCTATGAACATCCAGAAATACAATGGTAACTTGAAAACATGTTTATGATGCATGATTCATTGAGTTTGAAAGTTTAAGGCTTGCTTTTGCAAGAAGGAATCGATTTTAGTGGTAGAGGTGTTACAAAAGTGAAACAATGACCCTTATAGCTTCCTTAGGCCTCAAGGATTGTGTTGCAACCTTCAGGATGTTTTGAAACTCTTTGGTTAGGCTGGCTCAACTTTGACTGCAATTGATCCAAGTGAGAAATAGAGATGATGATCCTGATGTTTCAGAAGTGTGAGGAGTGTTTGATCAACTCATATATGATGTATGGAATGTGTTAGAATAATTGGTGGTGATGGAAAGGCTCTCTAATGAAAAATTCGATAGTGACTTGCAAATGAAGGCATTTTTGGAGTGAAAGAGAGATTTTGAGTAAAGCCAGTGTTCTGAGGCTTTGGTGTACTTAAACTGATCACAAATGAGCTCTATTTATAGTAGGTCTTTGGCCAATGGTTACATAAAGAAATCTAAGTCTTCTATAGCCATTGACTTGGCTCAGTGCAGCAGGTTATTGTAGCTTTGGTTCAGAGATAAGGCTTGACTCAATTCAGTTAGCAATGTCTTGATGCTTTCCACCTTTTGAATCCATTGAATGCATTGAAAAAATTGGAGTCTTTGAGATTTCTAGCCTTTTTAGGTGACACATAGCTACATGTAGATCCTTGGACTTGGGAGGCTTGTGGATCAGATCTTTTCCCTTTGATGTTATCCTCTGAGGTGTCCAAATGGATGACAAGACTTGTAATTGCCTAACTTAACCAATTCAAGCAAGAATGCACAAATCTGTCTTGTACCAGACAGTTTGAAAGTGTCATCTTGGGAGGATCATATCTCCTTGCTCAAATGGAATTATGGAATGATCATGTACTTTTTAAAAAGCCCTTATATGGTATAATTCATGTGTGGTTATAGTTTGTCTTAAAACTATCTGGACTTAGTTGAAAAATTCCCATGAACATTGATGTTCAAGGCTGAAACTTAGACAATTTTGTACTAAGTGTTAAATCTTTGATTTTTCACCACTTTGATCCATCCATAACCAAAAATCCATGAAGAATTAGAGTTTCATGTAGTTGAAGCTTTTGTAGAATGTAGGAAGACCTACAAATCAGGCTTTGGATAACTCAAAATGGCTTCTTGGATCACAAGTTATGGTCCTTGGAAGTTGGCACCAAAACCATTCAAACTTAGTAACTTAGAAAAATTTTCAATTTTTCAAGATTACCCCTTTTACAAGTTATCATGATTTCTTGATCAACTCTTGTTAAAATGACATTATAAATCATATTTTATGAAAATATGAGTCATAAGGATCATTTTTTCCAAAAAAGTCATGTTTTGACTTTTGGCACCGGAGCGGTTCGGCGCGGAGAAACCCTAATTCCTGACTTTTGAGGAATGCATTATCTGAGGGTGATTTAACTTTTCAAAGGGAGTACTAGGGTTATTTTGAGCATATTGAGTCATATTTTGAAGCCTTGTCTCAATCTCCTATGAAAATTTCACTCTGGAGGCCTCAGTCGAGAAAAAACCCTAATTTGGTGACACTGGGTATTTCGAGGCTCCTTCCACTTGGAATGTTGCAACTTTGTGCTTGATTCTTGATGTGGGAGTCCTATTGATCCTTTATGGGTGTTTGAGAGTTTGGACAAGTTGAAGATCATGTCATTTCTTGATTGATCTTTTGCCCAAATGCTCAGAGAGGGATGGAAACCCTAATTCTTGATTATAGTGAATGCTCAACCATCTTTGAGGAGATTGATGAGGCATGATGGTACATCCATATTGTGGTAATGATTTTCACAATGATGGGAAATCTTGGTGGTCAAAATTCGGGGTATGACAGATAATACTGACATAGAGATGGCCACTCATAGACCAGTTTGTTACAATGTTATGAACAACAATTGTGTAGAAGAATGCGTTCTTCGAAAGACCTAATGAGGCTATGAAAAGTCACTTAAAGCCTCTCTCTATTACAGGAAAATCGAAGATGTGCCAGTCAATAAGATCCTAGTAGATTGCGGTGCAACGGTAAATCTGATGCCGCATTTCATGCTAAGAAAAATAAGGAAGCTTGACATGGACACGAAGCCCCACAATATGGTGTTATCAAACTATGAAGGAAAAGTTGGAACCATACTAGGAGTGATTCAAGTCGACTTGATGGTAGGAACAATTACTAGACCGACCATGTTCATGGTTGTGGAGACTAAGGCTAACTATAATTTATTGTTAGGACATGATTGGATTCACAGCATAGAAGTTGTGCCATCATCAATGAATCAGAGGATTACCATCTGGCGAACGGATGGTATTGTGGATAATATCGAAGCCTATCAGAGCTATTTTATAGCTTTGGTTAATCATGTCCATAAACGCAGTTTCGACAAACATTTGACTAATATTTCTCCTTGCAATCCAGCCAATTTTACATTTACTCCAGATGATAATGCATAATGCTCTTTGTACTTGCACCCCACCAACGGTTTTCAGTGGGATCGAGAGGTTGTGGGCGAAGATGACCTTGCATACATAGGGACATCTGGAATTGACCCAACAAGTTAGGGGAGTGAGTTTGATAACGATGACTGAGTTGCTAGCGCTCGAAAGAATTTCGACTTATATAGCCAAAAATAAGCTAAAAACGACCTTGGAGGCTGAGGTAAAATTCATGGTTGTCAAAGCCAAGAAGGAATCATGTCAGGAAAGTCCTGGTATGGAATTCGACCCAGAGGCACCTGATAAGGCTCAGGGTGAAGTACAAGGCTAGAGGCTCGACGCCATTTACGATGACGAGCCTTTGGGGTTCGAGAAGGATTCACTGGCAACCAACATCAAAATGCTAGCGCAAGATTCACTCGAAGAGATCGACTTGGGAGATGGGGCGACAAAAAGGCCAACATACATCAGTGCCAATATCAACCCTCAACTCAGAGTTGAACTAATCCAATTGCTGAAGGAGTTCAGAGACTGCTTCGCATGGGATTATGACGAGATGTCTGGTTTAGACAGAGAGCTGGTGGAATTAAAGTTGCCAATCAAGCTTGGGAAGAAGCCCATTAAGCAGAATCCAAGGCGGTTTGCACCTAAAATGCTCTCGAAGATTAAAGAAGAGGTTGAAAGACTTCTGCGATGCAAATTCATCCGTACAGCCAGGTATGTCGAATGGCTTTTCAAATATCGTGCCAGTTATTAAGAAAAATGGTACTTTTAGGGTTTGCATAGACTAGAGATTTAAATAATGTAACCTCAAAGGATGAATATTCGATGCCAGTGGCGGAAATGTTAATCGATTCTGCCGCGGGGCATGAATACCTGAGTATGCTTGATGGATATTCAGGGTATAATAAGATATTCATTGCTGAATATGATGTCCCAAAAACAGCATTTCGATGTCCATGAGCATTAGGCACTTATGAGTGGGTGGTGATTCCTTTCGGCTTAAAAAATGGTGGGGAAACTTACCAAAGGGCAATGAATTCAATTTTTCATGATTTTATTGAGACTTTTATGCAGATCTATATTGATGATATTGTTGTAAAGTCAATTTCAGGGAAAAATCACATAGACCATCTTCGACACTCCTTTGAAAGGATGAGGAGACATGGTTTGAAAATGAATCTTCTCAAGTGTGTTTTTTGTGTACAGGCGGGGGATTTCTTAGGCTTTTTGGTCCACAAAAAGGGAATCGAAATAAACCAGAATAAGACCAAGGGAATAATGAAAGCGAAAGCGCCATCAACAAAGAAGGAGTTACAGTCATTGCTGGGAAAGATTAATTTCTTAAGAAGCTTTATCTCGAACCTTAGCGGAAAAACTTGAGCCTTCTCGCCTCTGCTTCGACTCAATAAGGAAGGATTCGAATGGGGACAAGCTCAACAAGAGGCTTTCAACAATATCAAGGAGTATTTGAGTCACCCTCCAATATTGATTCCACCTTATAGAAATAGGAGTATGAGGTTGTATATATCTATGTCGGATAAGACTTTAGGGAGCATGTTAGCTCAAGAAGATGAAAATGGTGTCGAAAGAGCCATTTACTAACTTAGTAGGGTCTTGAATGATGCAGAAACCAGATATAGCATAGCCGAAAAACTATGCATGTGTTTGTACTTTTCATGTATAAAACTTAAGCATTATATAAAACCTGTTGATGCTTTTATTTCCTCACATGTTGATGTTATAATGCATATGTTATCAAAGCCAATTTTGCATAGTCAAATTGGTAAATGGGCGTTAGCCTTAACTGAATATTCTCTAACTTATATGCCCTTAAAAGCTGTTAAGGGACAAGTAGTGGAAGACTTTATAATCGACCACTCGATAAATGAGAAATCATTAAATTACCTTGAACTAGAACCTTGGAAGTTGTAATTCGATGGTTCGAGTCATAAAGACGGAACATGTGTAGGAGTCTTGATTATTTCTCCTAACAAAATTCCAACAAAATTCAAGTATAAAGTGGAAGGTTTATGTTCGAATAATGAGGCTGAATACGAGGCTCTTATAGCCGGACTTGAGATATTGTTGGAATTAGGGGAAACTCGGGTCGAAATAATGGGTGACTCAGAGTTGGTCATAAAACAGATCACAAAGGAGTACAAATGTGTGAAAGAAAATCTCATCATGTACTTCGTGATAGCCAATCGACTCTTAAAAAGATTTCTGTTTGTCAGCATTCGACACATTCCTCGATTGGAAAATCAAGTAGCTAATGATTTGGCTCAGATTGCCTATGGGTATAAAATTTCTAAGGAAAATTTGCAAGACGCGATCGAAGTCAGAGGAAGGGTTGTGTCGGCCAGATTATCCCCATTTGATCTAGAAACAACAAAGCTAGGATATGCTAACAAAGAGAACTTTGAGATATTAGCAATAGACAGCCTGACGGATAAATATTGGAGAAAACCAATAGTGGAATATTTACAAAACCCAACGGCGTCTACTGAATGAAAAATCAGGTATCGAGCTTTCAGTTATGTTCTTTTGATAAACAAATTATTTAAAATGACTCCTGAGTGAGTTTTG
This sequence comes from Lathyrus tuberosus, assembly GCA_022829125.1. Taxonomy (NCBI): domain Eukaryota; kingdom Viridiplantae; phylum Streptophyta; class Magnoliopsida; order Fabales; family Fabaceae; genus Lathyrus; species Lathyrus tuberosus. The sequence continues at coordinate 2,829,035 of JALAZF010000461.1, forward strand.
CTTAAATGTCTTAGCGAATATGAGGCATATCTAGCCCTTTCAAATGTCCATAGCGGGGCTATTGGGGCACATCAGGTGGGCCATAAAATGAAGTGGTTGTTATTTCGACAAGGAATGTATTGGCCCACCATGTTGAAAGATTGTATTGAGTTTGCCAAAGGGTGTCAAGAATGTCAAGTGCACGCAGGCATACAACATGTTCCTGCACACGAATTGCATTCTATAGTCAAACCATGGCCTTTTAGAGGCTGGGCTTTAGATCTTGTTGGAGAATTTCGACCAGCGTCATCCAAAAATCAAAGATACATCTTGGTTGGTATTGATTATTTTAGAAAATGGATCGAAGTTGTACCTCTGATGAACGTTGACCAAGAGAATGTGATCGAATTCATCAAGAAATGCATCATCTACAGGTTCAGAATTCTAAAAACTATTACAATAGACCAATGATCGGTATTTACTGGTCGAAAGATGCAAGAGTTTCCTAAGGAAAAGGGTTTCAAACGGTTAACATCTACACCTTACTACGCTTAAGCTAATGGTCAAGTCGAGGCAACAAATAACGTTGTCATTGCTTTGATTAAGAAGCATGTGGGAAAAAATCCCAGAAACTGGCATAAGACTTTAGACCAAGTCCGGCATGTCGAACATCTCATAAGGAGGCTACTAATACGACTCCATTTCGATTGACATTTGGCCATGATGCAGTTTTACTAGTGGAAATTTATTTGCAATCGACAAGAATTCAAAGACATCACGAAATTCCATCAGAAAAATATTGGAATATGATGTTGGAAGAATGAGAGGATCTGGACGAAGAGGGGCTAAATGCCTTGGAATTGCTTAAAAGACAGAAAAAGAGAATAGAGAAGTCTTATAACAGAAAAGTTAAAGTTAAAGCATTTCTTCCTGAAGATTTGGTTTGGAAAGTGATCCTTCCTATGGATCGGAAAGATAGGACTTTAGGGAAATGGTCCCCTAAATGGGAAGGTCCCCTTCAATTTATTCAAGTGTTCTCTAACGATGCGTATAAGATCGAATAATTAAGCGAGGATAAAAGGGTCTTAAGAGTGAATGGAAAATATTTAAAGAAATATAAACCTGCACTCCAAGAGATAAAAATAGCAAAAGAATAATCACATACAAAATGGTCGAAGCCAACATGGTAAATAAGTACTGCCAAAATGGCTTAAGTCATTACAAGTCATGCCACAAAGGGCTAATTACAATCGAAAAGGAAATCAAATACAATAATTCATTTCAAAATGGGAAAGAGCTTTTCATCCTTTCATAGTTGGATTTATGAAGCATCAAGCGACGTTCATAGAGAGCTTTGTTAGTTGAGAGGGTTTCGATTTCCTTTCCAAGCTGCTGAGCTCTGTCGACATGATACATTCCATCTTTGAGTTCTTTGGCCACCTCTCCTTGGTTAGACTGGAGAAGCTCATCTTTACGTTGTTTAGCCTAAGAGATTTTGCTTTGCAGAATCTTGATTCGCTTTTCCCATTCTTTGACATTTTCGTCACAACTTTCGATTTCCTTTTTATTCTGCTCAGAGATCTTTTCCAAGTTTGAAACTTTCGTAATAGATTCAAAGGTTGCGTCCCATTCGGCCAGCTGGGTCTCCAACTTATTGATAATTGTGCTTGAGAAATCTCGAAGACGGTTTAGATTAGCAACAACATGGTCAATTAATGTGCTCAGTTCCATGATGACATCAGCAACTTCAGGAGAAACCTCCAAAACATTGACTTGCTTCGAGAGTTTCTTAAGCCCAGAGTGGGCAGAAGCATCCTTTTCCAAGAGTTGGAATAGGTCCACGTTGAAAATTCGCTCTTTGATTTGAGGAAGCAAGTCCTCCTCAGGTTTTCCAATGGATTGGTTGCTTGAGGCAGCCGAAGTACTAGTGATTTTATCACCAAAGTTGTGTCTGGAGCTAATCATGGCTTTTAAGTACTCCAGCGGCCTTTGTACCTTCAATGACTCTAGTTCTTCGTGTGAAAGACTGGTAGAGTTTATGCCAGTCGAAGCAGGGTTGGTTTTCGATGCATTTTCTTTTTCGTTTTCCACTATAATTTCATCCTCAAAATCATCTTCCTCCTCTCCTTCATCCTCCTCACCCTTTTCATCACCGTTGTTCTGTTGAATGATTGGAGACTTATCTTCAAATTTATCTTCGACATCTTGGTCTACCATAACCTCTTCAACGTCGTCAGCCATAACTTCTTCCCTGGCTAGGCTTGTTTGTTGTTCAGGTTCGTTGGTGTACGAGATCTTAGTGGCGGCTGCAAGTGGTGTTTTCTCTTGAACGTCGGCAAGTTGGCTCACTTTGGAAGGGCTCGTTGGATGGTAGGTAGGTTCGCTGCTGGTAGTCAGAATTATTTTGTGTACCATTGGACGCCCTTGATCATCTTTAGTAGTCTAAGAAAAGAAATCAAATGGATTAGAAGCATGTTAATCTAAGAAGATTATAAAAGTTCAAAACGAAGAAGAAATTTGTGCACCTTAGGATTCTCAGTCCCAGGGCTAGAGTTATCACTCTCAACCTGATCTAGGTGTTTCTGGTCAGTTTGTCCTTGACTAAAAAGTGTGGCATCAGTTTCGACTACCTTCAAGGTACAAGGTTTCGTTACAGGGGCTCTGGTGGGTTTTTGCTGTGGAAAAAACTTACATCAGTGATGTTCATTTGTTTCTTCTTCTTTTGTTTGAGGTGTTTTGTTTGGTCTGGCGAAGCATCCCCGTCATCAGATTCAATCAGACGAACCTCAAGTTCCTTTTGTTTTCTCTTTTTACGTGTCAGAGGAGGTTTCCGACTTACCTGCAAATAGTAAAAGTTATATCATATTTTAATGATAATCTGAGAAGGCAATATATAAAAGAAAGAGAGAAGAAATTATAAGTACAAAATTTACCTTTGATATGGGTTTCTTGGTGTTATCATCTTCTTCTTCTTCGTTGGTTTCTTTCTCGACAGGAGTGGCTTTCTTGGATGGGATCCTTACAGCTGCTAGAGAAAAGTAATGCAGTTAATATAAGAAAAAGGAGAATATAGATGAAAGGAAAAGAGGAGATGTCGAAAAACCTCTCATTCCACACCTTCATTTATCGAAGACTCCACGCAAATGTGTTATATGCCAATATGAAGGTGGCCTTTGAAATTGTCCAAGGTATACTTAGTTGGAACCACTCGCTGAGCACGCTTTTGATAATCATGGCGAAGATTTTTCATAAAATTCTCATAAACAAACCAGTCTGGAAATGGAGGGCTAAAAGCCACACCAAAATCAGCAGTTGGCAGTCGAGGGAATTTCAGAGGATAAAGATTAAAAGCTACCTTGTAGAGTTGATCGGGTCGAACGTACGAAGGAAGTTTTAAATCCTCTAATTTTTTAGTAAATTTTTCTTTTAAAGTTACTGCTGTTTCGCTAATGGTTCGACTAAGCTAATTTGGCCTATAAGAAGTTTCAAAGTATTTCTGGAATGCTTGGACCTACTTAATGTGTATTGAAGTACCTTTTTTCACTTTGTCCTGTACAAGGGCAAAAGCTCGAGTTAGTTGAATGTTGAACGAGGCTACATAAAAAAATTTCGTGTTGTAATATTCTCTCCACCAATCGTCGAACTCCTTGGTGCAAAGAAAGCTTAGTTTGAAGGCCACAGCGTTAAATTCTGTCAGGCCAGAATATTTTGCTAACAACTTGGCACACTCTGTTTCGTTATGCACCATGTTGTAATGAATCAGTGAGCCTTTTCTTTGAAAGAGAGGCCTGGGTGTAATCTGAATCAAACCAAACTGTCGAGAGATAAGATTTAGTTAGTAGTTGACAAGATAAATTTGAAGCTTAGAAGGGTTAAGTCTTGAGGCTAATAATCGTGGTGTAAGGAAAGACTCCCAGATATCGAGAGATTCTCCTTCCTGTTCTTTCGACTCAGGAGGAAATCGTCTTGTAAACCATGCAGGGCCTACTTTCCTGTTAGCAAAAGGGGCCATGGTAGGGGAAAAGTTGTAGCACTTTGCGAACATTATTACATAACTGGTAAAAGTATGTTGAAGACTCATTCCCTCATCATTAGGAGTTAACTGCGCAAGCCGTGTTCCTTCGACTCTTCTATCCTTTACAGAGGCTTCGTTGACAGGGTTTCGACCAGGAAGTGATGCTTCGAAAGTGGCATTCAGACATAGTTGGAGTAACCAGAAGGGTCCATAAAGGAGTAAGCTTCCTTTCATCTTGATCGTCTTCGCCAAGATAATCTCGCTAAGGCAAAGGTCGTGACCAGCGTGCAATTGGTTCGCCATGGTCAAATACCTCTTCGCCACTTGAAGAGATCTTGAACAAAAAACACAGCGTGAGAGCCAGAGAGCCAAGAAGGCAACGTGTTCTTGGTCTGAAACCTCTTTGGTTTCCTTGTCATGATAGTAGGCGGTGTAGGTGGTAAAGGCTGCCTTGCTGGTATCGAAGCCTATTGAGTCGTCAGCTAAAATGTTGGGGTCGTAATCTACTCCAGTTGGTTTCAAGCCAGTGATGGCAGCAATGTCAAACAAGGTTGGGGTGACCATTCCACAAGGGAGATGTAAATTGTTATAGGTACTGTCCCAGAAGTAAAGGGAGACGATGAGGATCGAAGGACAATAACCTGATCTTACTTTTGACAGTTGGATAAGGTCATAAATGCCCATTTTCTTCCAAATTTGGGACTTGGCGTTTTATATCTTTTCTAGCCAAGCTAGATAGTCGGAAGGATCTTTCAACAAAGGGTAGGATCTGAAAACCCTAGAACTAGTATTCATGAATTCTAAGTTTATAGGGTCCTTAGAGGCTACAGTCGAAGGAGAACCATGGCCATCTAACTTAGATTTTTCATCAATCATAATTTCCTGATCAGTCATAGGTCTTAAGCCATTTGCTATGGGTTTATAGCGATGGTAGGCTGGAAAAAATTCTCTAATTTTAACAGGATCAACATTTAAATAAGGCAAAGGACCTAGCATGGCATGGGTCTTACCAGATACAAGAATAGGAATCAATACCTGAGATTGATATATACGGCGTTTCTCTTCTTCTTTTGGAGGTTCTGGAACATATTGCTGATTTCCAACCACCTTTGGACTTAACTCCTTATGAACTGAAGCAAGCTCCTTGGACTTCTTATAATCTTGTGCTTTCTTGTTGGTTTCCTTGGAGGTTGTTTGACTGGAAGCCATTGTTGCAGTGGATATGTGTAGAAAGCTCAGAGAAAAAACATGTGTGGAGAATCATACGGTTTTCGAAATTTAGGAAGTGAAAAGAAAAGTGAAAAATGATAACTTTTCCCCTTTTTATAGGTGGATTAAGACGAAACGGTTGCTATGCACGATCATTGTACCTCATTAATGGTGAAAAGATCATGGGACACGTGTCGCATGAAGACTATGCAATTAGACGGTGGCAGTTAAGTTTCTGACTCACGATCTTCTAGGGGATAGAAACGTGATGATTAAAAAGATTTAGGCATGTGAGTGAGGAGACGTTTCAGAAAAGGTGTCATGATGACCATGACATCACACTTTTGTTGAGTCATGTGAACAGTTCACAACGTCGAATTGTCCATGGCGTCGAATCATGCTATCAAAAAATATCATTTTCTCTATTAGATGTCGAAAAATACATTTTTGGGGCGCAATTTGTTGGCTCTCAATTTTGACGCCTGGTTTGATTCATGTAACAAATGAAGAAAAGGAAATTTTTGCCAAGTCATGATACATTTCAACTAGGCAAGATTAGTGATTAACGCTTAGTCGAAGTCATTTCGAACGAAAGGAAGAATGACCAGGTGAACTTAGGAAAATTTTCTAAGTATGGAATGGTTATTTCGACTGAGTGTCACGGATAATGTTTTCGACTTGGATTTTGAATTTGAATCAAGGAGGGAATATTGTCCTTATCCAGTTTTTAAACACAGACACGTGGAGTGTGCTGAATAGTCGAAGTCATGTCGAGCGCCACTTGTATTAATTTTAGAGAAAGGTCGTTAAAAGCGGTTATTTCGATTCATTATAAATACACAATCTTAGTTATAGGATTGTGTGTGTTCAAAATTGTACAAAATCTTTAAATTACTCAAAGTACCCATATGCAGAGAAAAGAGTGTGTTGAGAAAATGTACGTTTGATGTAAACACCATACTTTTACAATGTAATACAAGTTTATTTTCTTTATTGCCCAAGTTATTTTTAACACATTTACTTGCTTTTTAATTAAGATTCTTCAATTTACTAAATTCCCAAAAGTTGTTAACCTTTAAATTATAAATGATGTTGAAGTTTTCGTCATTTTCCAAACTTTATTTCAATCATTAGCACATGTCCTAGGATTTAGTATGGTCGATCCTGCAGGTAACCCAATCCCATATTGATTTGGAAGACCAGCGGTTGTTTACTAATTTTCACAGTAAACACCTACGCAAGGAAAAAAATAGTCAATCAATATCAGTCGTTCTGGCACAAAGTTAACATAATAATGGCAGAAGCATCACATCACAAATGATATCACTAAATTCTTTAAAAGTCTCTACCTATTAATAACTACATGTCAAGATAGAGAACATGGATGATAAAAATTTACTACTACAAATTCCACAAAAACAATTCGACTTGAATGCACCTGGTCCCCCAAAAGCCTTAAGCGTGTACCCTAAGAAACAAAAAAACAGTATCAAACAACATTTTACTATTATGATAAATAAGTTGAAGCAGAATGAAATTATTATTATGGTCTGAACTTGTCACGGGATGATTCAAAAAAATTCTTCACTTCAGCTTGAGAAATTCTCACTTAGATGATTGATATAAATTAAACTATTTTCCATCAAAACAATGTGGTAACTAAGAGACATGATGAACATTCAAATTCAGGTTTCTCACCTTATAACATAATGATAAACATCCAAAATCAGAAGAAAAAAAAAAACACAAAATCAGCTTGTATCAAAGTAGTACAAAAATCATAACACCAAGAAACTTGTAACATAGTAGTAAAAAAGATAAATACGGAGAAGCTTGTATGAAGGATACAAATATGTAGACATCAACATTTGTAGAATGGACAAATTTGTTCCATCCTAGTAATAAAAATAAAAGGCATCAAATCTTTAAAAACAAAACATGAAAAAAAAAGCCAAAACAGATTTATTCACCCTGTTAAAATCAAGCATTAAAATAAATAAATAAATAAATAACTTCAATCTTAAATATGAACAAATATTGTCGACTTTCATTTAGGCACCACGTTCAGCCATAAGAAATGAAAACACACAACATTTTTAGAAACTTTTTGAAACCTATCGAAACAAAAATATAATTGTTTCATTAGGAAGCCCGTTAGATTAGGAATACGAATATGGATTTAATTTTTCATTGGAGGTGGTGGTGGCTGTAGATACGGTGGAGAAAGGGGGCATTGACGATGTTAGGGTTTGAGGGGGAAAGAGGGAGAAGAAAGAATACGGGTGTGAAAGAGAGAGAAGTGTGAAAATGAAAGTAGTTTTGTGAAATTGGACAAATAAGAACATGCTATTGCAAATGTAATGAGAGATGTAGAAGTGATTTAATTGGTATATTTGTTCATTAAAAATTAGCCTATTTAGTAATATAAATTGTAAGAATAGAAATGATAAATTAGGAAGTGCATGTAATTGAATGGGTTGATACTTGATAGTAGATTTGTTATTCAATGTATTTAAAAAACAATTTTTTTCTTGAAGTGTTATTTTATTGATTTAAAGCGGTACGGTATTATTGTTATGCAATTATCATAATAAATAAATCACATTACAATTCAATAGTCACTTGGTAGTTGTACATGTACCGTACTCATAGTAAAAAAATAAACAAATAGTTGGTTGAATGCTTCAATTTACAACTAGTGTTAGGTGGGGATATTTCCATGTTCAACACGTGTTATACCATACAAATCTCAAATGTAATGAATCTATCATCCAAACCTTTTAATTATTGTTTTTCCATGACCTAAATTTCAGATATATGGCATATTTATTACTTCTTCTGTCTAAAGATACTTTCTAACTAAAAAAATTTGTCCCAAAACAAAAGTGTTTTTATATTTTTAACGCAACAATAATTAATTTTTATCAACTTTATCTATAATAAATATTTTTCACACAACTTTTAAAATATTACATCACACTATATATTTATGACAACCAATAGTAATTAAGGGCAATTTTATAAAATTGTTATTCCCTTCATTTCAAAATAACTATCGTTTAAGGTTTTTTCACATAGATTAAGAAATGCAATGATATTATCATAAAATATTACACTTTTACAAAATTAGTCTTATTACTGTGTTGAAAATAGTGTATAGAGTAATAATTATATGACACAATTAGAAAAATAACAATTATTACTATATTGAAAAGTGAGAATGACAGTCATTTTGAAACAAATTTTTTTCCTTAAAACAACATTCATTTTGAAACAGAGAGAGTACAATAAATTATTCAATCATTAATTTTCTTAATATATATATAACAACCTTAAAAGACTATTATTTTGAGACTGAGGGAGTATAACCTATGGTTTCATCAATCATGAATATATTTATAAATAGTTTACAACTTAGCCATTATTGACAAGAATCGTATACTCAATAGCTATGAAGAGAGGTTGCGTAATCCATGTTTGGAAGAATCATAATAATAAGAATATGAATATTTTGTTCTTTCTTCCCTTCAATAACTTAACCAACACCAAGTCTTTCCCTTTTTGTGCATTGTTCTCTTCTCTAACTCGACCAACACTAATTTTTATATTTCAAATATTCTTACAAAGTCGAATATTTTTTTGCACGATCAAGAAAAAAATTATTGCGTGGAAAAGAGACCATAAAACTAAAATACCAAGGAACTACCAATCATTTAACTAACATACATTTAATATAAAGTATATAATATAAAACAAATTTTGGCTCGTTAGCATCTTATTCATGAGAAAAAAACTTTATCTTTAATTAATAAGATATAATTCAAGTTGATAATTTTATTCCTTGAACCATATATACTATCAAAGATTTTGCTTATATCCTCACTTTCATTTTACCTGGAAGAATATATATTTCCTTTTATAAACGAATTTAATAATTGGAGTATATGTTGAGTTCTGTTGAAAGAAGGGTGGCAATCAAATCCATGTGTAGATGCTTGCATACTTGTGGTGACTCTTGTTTGCTTAACCAAAGGGTTTGCTTATTTACATAAAGATTGTGATTAATTAATTAAATAAATAACAAAGAATCTTTTTTTTTTTTTTATGTCTCCCTTTAATTTTTATGCAATAACTGGATTATTATTATTATTATTATTATTATTATTATTATTGATCGTGAGGGCTGATCAGATCCTGTGATGGGTCAAGAATAACGTCTGTGATGCTGGGTGTGAGATGAGGATGAGGGGGTGTACCTGCAAGGCACTCCGACGCTCAAGTAAAAAAGGGTCAGAGAAAATGGGCAAGTACAAAAGTATGAGTTCTTAGGACGATTTTTTGGATACATGACCCTCTCAAATGAGAGGGTTTATATAATGCACTCAACGCGTGGCCAACGGTCCTATTTTCGGGGCGGAATAACCGTTTCTTGAAGAATAGGTAACTGTCAAAAACTAGCCGTTATGACGGGCAGAGGTGCCCAAAACTAGCCGTTGCCACGGGCAAAGGCGTAGTTCTGGGCACAGGCGTCATGACCGTTCTTAGATGAAGGAGTCGTGCGTAACGGGCAGAAATGCTGGGGAGGAGCAAATGACTTTGAGATTCATCTGTCCACATGTGCCCGGTAGAGGGGCAGAAAGGTAAATGCTGCCCTTCCTCAGCTGGACTTAGGTAATTGAGCCGTTCTGGGAGCAGAAGTGGATTGGGCCATGCATAGCCATTGGTTCAGTCCGGAACAAGAGCCCCCCAAGTCGTTGCTCTCCAGTATGGGAGTGATGATTTAAGGATGGCTCGCAGCTCTGGGGACCTCTAGAGGAGTCGTCGTTTGTCAATGGGACGAAATTGTCTTGGGGTGCACGGGGGTTATAGTGCCCGTGGGATGTGTAACGTTGGTCGGCCTGCCCGGCATGTAGGGAGACCGACAGTTGAAGTATTTTGAAGGGACGCGATGCCACGTGTACCTCGAGCCTTGTGCTATATTAACTGCGCAATGATGGCTAGGCTAGGGTCATGATGATACCCTAGTCGCGCGTGTTTGTGCACGTGCTTTCAGGCAGTATATAAAGGAGGGAGAGCTGCTTATTTGCGTTTCTGCTTCTCTCTCCTTCTTCGTTATTCTCAAAGAATTCAGTCCGTCGCCGTCGTCGACCGCCGTCCCAGCCCTCGTACGCAGCTCCGAACAACTTCTTCAGTTCTCCAAACTCTCTTCGACCACGTAAGTTACCTGATTTCCTCTTTATTTCCAGCTTTTTCATCTTTGTTTAGTTAGAATGCATGCGGTTAGGTAGACTTAGGTAGGACTGTTGCGTTTTTCTGGCGTCTGTTGGTGGTAGACGGTGGTTTGGCCATCTTCTGCCACTGATGTGGTCGCCAGAGCTTCTTAGAGGCCCTAGAATTAGGTTGTTTCCGACGCTATCGCGACGATGGCGCAGGTGTAACCGGTGAGACCACCCAGCTTTCTAATGTTCTGATGAATATATGAATTTTTCAGTGGAGCTTTAAACGGAAACTAGGTAGTAGGTCGGGGAGGTTCCTCGTGGCGTATGAGGGGTTGTCCCCGGGCATCTCCTCGTGGGAGACTCTTGTGCTTATCTAATTTAGGGCTTAGGTCAGGGACACTGTCCTCGGCCCTTCGCGCGCCCTTTCACTTGACTAGCGGTGGAAGGGTGGATTTGATTTTGCAGTCGAATTCACTTTTGTCCTCTGCTTTTTAGGTGATAGAGATAGCGCACGAGCCTGAGCAAGAGATTCTCATAGACTCGTCTGAGGAGAGCTCCTCGAAGAGTAGTGATACCGAGGTTTCCAATGCCCCCAGCGAAGTTGGGGAGGAATACGAGCAAGATTCCGCGGGGGAATGGACCGTAGCGGAGCCAGCCGAGCACGGGTCTACTTTTGCGTCATACACCGGGGCTGTCTTTATGGACGTAGGACCAAAGGGGGAGTGGAATGTGCATTTCCCCAATCAGGACGACTGGATATGCACGGATTACGGGGAGAGGTTCTCCATGTACGAGTACGCTTTCAAGAAAATATGGTTGAGGCTGTCATTTACTGACTTCCAGCAATCGATCTTCGTCCATCTGGATTTAGCCCCGTCGCAACTGCATCCGAATTCGTTGGCGTTCATCCGCGCCTTCGAGCTGACTTGCGAGTTCCTGAAGATATGAGCTACGAAGCCTTTGTTCTTCACTATCTTCCACCTTCAAAGGCAGGTCTCGGGGAGGAGGTATGGTTGGGTCTCGCTGAAGCAACCAAGAAAGTTGTTCAAGCCCTTCTTGGAGTCGATCAGGACCTTCAAAGAGAGGTTCTATGTCATCGAGCCTGTGTCCGAGGCGGCCCAAGGTACCACGTATGCCTGGGCAGTGTCGACCGATGAGGAGGGCCGAGATATGTATAATGAGGATGGGAAATTGCTGGCGGACAGGGTGTTCAAGTTCCCTTTTTGTTGGAGTGGGAGCCACTTCACTCGGGGAACTGGCCATTATCTTGCCCAGCCGGATATGCTGGACGAGCAGTATATAACTGGTTACGAGACGCTGGTCAAGTATGTTAATTCCTTCAGGTCTGCAGAGTGTTGAACAAAGAAGGGTGCCCCGATATTTGAAAACGATGGTGGGCAGAGAGTGGAGTACCGTTACATTAATTTGAAGGCACTTATGGAGTGCAAGACTCCTGCGGACGCCTTTAAGCTACTTGGTAGTTTTGGCATTTTTTTTACTTGTCCGAATTATAGCTTCCCCGGTGGCTAACATGTTTGCTATGTTTTTGCAGGTGAGATGCCTTCTGCCCACGAGAGGATGGTGAAGAACACTATGGTGAGGGGCAAGCCTGGCGTGGCCGCCTCGAAGTCTCGGTTTACACAATGCGTGCCTCCTGCCCAACCTGCTGCAGGGAGTTCCTCGCCCGTACCTGCCCAGGGATCCCCGCTGCCTTTGGCCTCGAGGTTCAAGCGGACCAGAGTCAGTGAGACAGTGGACCTCAGTCGGGCACCTGAGAAGGGCAAGTTCAAACTTCCCCCTTGCATTCTTGATAGGAAATTTTTTGAGGGAACGTCCCTATTGGTACCTCGGGCAGAGTCTCTTCAACTGGAGGGCATGGATCGCTCGAGCGAGAAGGCACTGCTGGCGCAGGATGCCTCTGCGCTGGTTAGGATCTTGGAGATGGCGGCGATATATGCCGAGGGAGATTCTTCCTCTGAGTCCGAACTTAAGAAGGCCCAGGCGACCATAGCTTCCTTGGAATAAACCGCGAGGAAGGCCAGGGAAGAGGCAAAGGCTGCCACTGATGCGAGGAAGAAATTAGACGAAGAGGTTGTCAGGCTAAGAGGGGAGAACGACACTTTGGTTGCAGAGAAGAAAGCTGTTGAGGAGCGGGTAGACCAGGTGCGGGCTGTGGCGGCCCTGGCTGAAGATGAGCACGAGGATGTGAAAGCGCTGAGGACGAGAGTCGAGCTTGTCGCTCGTCTTATACGGGCAGAGAAAGACGTCATTGCCATTGGGGAAGAGTCGTTCAAAAACGTCAAGGCCCAACTCCGGCTGGTGAACCCAGAGGTCCAGATATCCACGGAGGGTACCAACTTCTTGGGCCATGTTGAGAATGGCAAGATAGTTAATCCGGACTTCTTCAACATTGGCGACGAGTATGCCCAGCTTTTGAACGAGGAGACTCAGCAGTCCGATCCTAACCTTGAGCAGCCCAAGCGGATGGAGGAGTGATCCCTTTTTATTTTGTTGTAATATCTGGCCTGCGTGCCATGTTTTGATGTAATTTTATTTTGTTTGGAGGCGTGGCCCCCTTGGTTTGTAATATACATACTTGTGGTCCTTGTGGCCATTAAATGTATGTATCCGGTCAGTGTGGCCGGTTTTGTATGTTGTATGTTTGCGCATGGCTTTCTTTGTTTATTTTTGCTAAGTGTTATATCTTAGCGTGTGTGCCCGTTATAGGGATTACTTTGATTTGTTTAAAGTTTTAGGGAATTGCTCGATTAGATGTGTTCGGCAGTGAGGGGGATTGGTCGAATGGCCTGGGAATTTCCGGGCAGGATAGCGGAGCTCAGGTCGCGTTTGAGGCCTGAGTTCGCGGCGTGAACTTCCCATCGCGAGCTGGGTGTTCTGCCTATCATGATATTTTGAAGACGGCGAGCTCGGTTGAGGAACCGCTGTCGGGCAGGGACCCAGCTCGATCCTGAGCAGGGACTTGCCTCGGCTGGCTGCAATGCTTGTACCTGGGCGCGCATCGTGGTTGGGATGTTATATTCGTGAATGACGGAGAAAACCGACAATTAGGGCCTTAGCTATAGTATTGTTTTAGCTTTTCAGCGTTCCATGGTTGAGCGAGTTCTTCCTCGTTGAGATGTTCTAGGTAGTAGGTCTCATTCTCCGTCTTTGCCCGGACGCGATAGGGTCCTTCCCAATTAGCGTCGAGTTTGCCTTCACGAGAGTCCTTGTGGTTCCTTCTCAAGACAAGGATGCCCACTTGGAACTCTTGCCGTATCACTTTGGCGTCGTGCCTGATTGCAATTTTTTGCTTTAATGAGGCTTCGCGGAGAGTTTCTCCGGACCGGACCTCTTCAACAAGGTCGAGCTCTTCCCTTAGTGCCTCGTCGTTCATTTCCTCGTCCAGGGGTGACTCAGTCCGTCTGTATGGTACGTGTATTTCGATGGGGATTACTGCCTCAGTCTCGTAGGCCAGGCGAAAAGGAGTTTCCCCGGTCGAAGAGTGTGGGGTTGTGCGGTATGCGCATAGAACGTTGTGCAGCTCCTCGACCCATGCTTCCTTCGTTTCGTCTAGCCTTCGCTTGAGGCCTCGTAGAATATCTCGATTTGCTACTTCAGCTTGCCCGTTAGTCTGAGGGTGCTCGACGGATGCGAAGTGTTGTTTTGTGCCTAGTTGAGCGACGAAATCCTGGAACTTCCTGTCTGTGAATTGTGTCCCATTGTTTATGAATATCGCTTGGGGGATGCCAAAGCGTGCGAGGATGTTTCGCTTGTAGAAACGAAGTATGTTAAGGGCTGATATTTTGGCCAGAGCCTCCGCTTCTATCCATTTTGTGAAGTAGTCAATGCCTACTATTAAGTACTTGTTCTGGTTCGATCCTACCACGAATGGTCCTAGAATATCCAGGCCCCACCAAGCGAATGGCCATGGGGAAGACATAGATTTGAGCTCGTTAGGTGGGGCTAGGTGCATGTCCCCGTGCCATTGGCATTTATCGCATTTCTTCACGTGCTCTTTGGCATCTTGCTGCATGGTTGACCAGTAGTACCCTGCTCGAAGGGCTTTCCGGGCGAGGGATCTCCCCCCGAGATGTTGGGCGTTGATTCCCTCATGGATTTCACGCAGGACATGGGAGACCATCTCCTCCTCGACACATTTGAGTAATGGGATGGAGAATCCTCGCCTGTAGAGTTTGTCTTCGACCAGGACGTAGGAGCAGGCCCTGCGCTTGACTGTGATGGCTTCTTTGGGGTCAAACGGAAGTTCGCCCCTAGCAAGGTTATAAACGGGGTTCATCCAGCAATTGCTAAGGCTGATTACATGTACGTCGAGGGTCGGGGATTCCTTCTCGATACTGGGTCGAGGAAGTATCTCCTGGATGACGAACTTGTTTCCGACCTTTCTCTCTGTGCTTGCTAGTTTAGACAACACGTCTGCTCTGACGTTATGTTCGCAGGGAACATGCTTCACCTCTACTGCAGCGAATTTTGTTATCTTTTCCTTGACCAAGGCTAAGTACTCAGATAGGCTATCATTTTTGGTCTGGTACTCTCCTCGAACCTGGAGGGCCACGAGTTGTGAATCTGTACAGATGACGACCTCTTCTGCCCCTAGATCCTCGGCCAGGCGCAGGCCGACGAGGAAGGCTTCATACTCAACCAAGTTATTAGACGTGGGGAAGGATAAGATGAGTGATACCTCCACGATGATTCCCTCGTCGTTCTCCAAGATGATGCCGGCCCCGCTCCTGCCGAGCTAGATGCCCCGTCTACGAAAATGGTCCACTTGCGCGCTCCGCAGGTAGGGGAATCTGCGAACGTCATTTTTGCGAAGAAGTAAGCCAAATCCTGGGCTTTGAGGGCTTTTCTGCTTTCGTACTGAATGTCGAATACGGACAGCTCTAACGACCATTTGAACATTCTGCCAGCCATATCTGGTTGCCCCAGCAGCTACTTTACGGGTTGATCTGTTCAGACCATGATTGTGTGAGCCAGGAAATAGTGTCTCAATCTCCTCGCAGCGTTGATGAGGGCCAGCGCTACCTTCTCTATTTTCTGGTATCTCACCTCTGGTCCTTGCAATGCTTTGTTGGTGAAATATATGGGCTTTTTCCCGTCAGGCGTCTCGCGGATAAGGACGGCACTTACGGCCTCGGTAGCCACGACGAGATATAGATACAGATTTTCGCCGTTGTCTGGCCGAGAGAGGACCGGCGGCTCAGGCAATGCTCGTTTTAGATGGAGGAGAGCCTGGTCGCATTCCTACGTCCATTCAAATGCTGCCTCCTTGCGGAGGAGTTTAAAGAAGGGCAGGGCATGTTGGGCGGACTTGGCTACGAAACGAGACAAAGACACGAGCATCCCGTTGAGGGATTGGATGGAATTCTTCGAGTTGGGTATTGGAAATTCGGAGAATGCTCTGCACTTTTCGGGGCTGGCCTCGATTCCTCACTCTGCCAGATAGAAGCCGAGGAACTTGCCTACCCGGACTCCAAACGTGCATTTCTCTGGGTTGAAGCGCATCCAGTATTTCCTGGCCTGTTTGAACACTTTTCTTAAATGGGTCGTGTGATCGGTTTCCTCGTGGGATTTCACAATCATGTCGTCCATATAGACTTCGAGCATGTCATCTATTTCTCTCTGGAAGACCTTTTCATCATCCTCTGGTAGGTCGCACCGGCGTTCTTCAGGCCGAAGGGCATTACGTTGTAGTAATAATTGCCCGATTCGGTCGTGAAGGTCGTGTATTTTTTATCACTCATTGTCATTGGTATTTGATTATAGCCCGAATAGGAGTCCATGAAAGATAATAGTTTAAAACCGACAGAGTTATCAACAAGTTTATCAATATTGAGGAGGGGTAAGCATCTTTTGGGAATGCCTTATTAAGATCGGTATAATCAACACACATTCGCCATTTACCATTAGGTTTTTTCACGAGTACAACGTTGGACAACCAAGTGGTGTACTTGGCTTCCGAGATGAATTTTTCCTCGAGGAGGTCTTTTACAACTTGTTCTGCAACCTCCGTTTTCTCCGGAGACTGCTTCCTCCTACGTTGTGTTACTGCTTTGACGGCAGGGTCAATTGTTAGTTGATGGCAGGCGACGGCGGGGTCCAAGCCAGGTATCTCCGCGGCACTCCAGGCAAAAAAGGCCGCGTTCTCCCAAAGGCAGGCTTTGAGTTGCTTCCCCACGATGTCGGGAAGGCCGATTCCTATCTTTACTCCTCGCCGAGGATCTTTGCCGAGCAGGATGAGCTCGAAGTTGCCATCCGGGATAGGGCGCATCGGATGGGAGTTGTTGCTGGTTGCGGATGAGCTGCTCGCTTGGTTCTCCTTCTGGTCATCTTCGGCGAAGCGGATGTCGAGGTCGATGGAGTCGACTTGTGGCAATGGTCTGGCCTCCTCTGAGCTGCTGGGTAAGGCTGGCTTGCAGGACGTCTTCGCCTTGGAAGTGATGGCGTTGAGTCTCTTTGAGGCAGCCTCGAAGCATCTCCGCGCAGCTTCTATGTCCCCGTGCAATGTAGCAACCATACCTTTCGAAGTGTAGTACTTCATTTTGAGATGGACAGTGGATGACACAACTACCAGCTCGGCCAGAGTTGGCCGTCCGAATATCCACTGATTGAGAGACGGGCAGTCGATTACCAGGAACTAAACTTTAATGGATCTGGATGTCTCTGCAGATCCAAAGGTCACGATCAACTCGACGTACCCCCAGGGTTTCGTGACCGATCCATTAAAAACTTGGAGGTTGGAACCCAAATAGGGAGTGAGGTGGGATTCGTCCAACTGGAGAGTCGAGAACAGCTGTGAGTACATAATATCGATCGAGCTGCCTTGGTCAACTAAGATCCTGCGAACGTCAAAATTGGTCATCTGGGCTCGAACGAGCAGAGGGATACTTGAGTTCGAGGATCCTCTGAGGAGCTCTTTCCTATAGAAGGAGATGAGGATTGGTCCCTTCTAGGCCTTGTCGAGCGTTGTCACCATGCTGGAGCTCGTGCTGATCAGGTGCTCGAACTTTCTCTTCACGGAGCCCACAGTGACTTTGTTGAAGCCCCCTCCGGAGATGACCATTGCAGAAGGGAAATTTTCCATGGGCTGTGGCCAGCGAAGTATGCGGGAGCGCTGAGCTCATCTAGGACGTAGAAATCCTCCGGTTGAGATATACTCAAGGCGGCTTAGAGGTTAGTTTCTCCCGAGGAAGGCGCCTCTTCCTCCACTTTCTTCGACTCCTGGGCGTCTTGCCGGGGAGCATCTTTCTTTTTTGTAAACTGCTTCAGGTGGCCATCCCTGATCAGTATTTTGATGGCATCCTTCAAGTGGATGCAATCTTCAGTGGTGTGGCCGTGACTCTTATGGAAACAACAGTATTTTGATTTATCGGTGTTGGGCTTGGCCGGTATCTGCTTGGGGAACCAGACTCCCTCCTGTTTAAACTCCGAATTGGCACATTTGAAAAGAATCTTTTCCCTGGAGACAGTCAGGGGAGTGTAATCGTGGAACCGGCCAGAGGGCCCCTTGTTGTCCCTGGATTCCCGAGAACGATCTTCGCGCCTTCTTTCCCCCCGACGGGATGTCGAGGGCTCGTCGCCTTTAGAGGCCCGGGCATTTTTCTGATGGCGGGAGGCTTGGGCGGAGCTAGCCGCTTCCATCTCTTCGTATTGAATATACGACTGTGCCTTGAGGAGGAAGACGTCCAGGATCCTTGGAGGTGACAGGCCAACAGCTTTAGAAAATTCTGAATACGGACGAAGTCCTCGCTCGAGCAGGAATTTCTTTATGTCGTAGGTAGTGGGGACTTGGATAACTTCTTTATCAAACCTCTCGATATATGCCCGGAGAGGCTCATCCTTCCCTTGAATTATAGCCTCAAGGGAGGCTTTAGTCTTTGGGTGGCGGCGCGACGCCGTAAAGTTCCTGGAAAACATCCTGCCGAGCTGCTTCCACGAGGTGATGGATTCCTCGTGCAGTTGTTTGTACCAGGTCATGGCCCTCTTTCGGAGCGTGGTCGGGAACAGACGACACTTGATGGCGCCCCAGACGCCACGGTAGTCTAACAGCGCATCGATGTTTTCGATGTGCTCATCTGGGTCGGTTGTCCCGTCGTACGTGCCCAAAGATTGAGGTTTTTCCAAACCTTTGGGGAGACGTGTAACCAATATTTCCTGGGACAATGGGTCGTGGGGCTCATCGTCGCTGCTGGAACTGGTCCTAGATGGAGAACGGGTGCCTCGCTCATGACGACGACTTCTTCGGGGCGATGGTGTACGTGCTCGGCCTTTTGGTCTGATCGGGGGTGAACGTTGATCCCTCCGGGTTCTCTTGTGGCCCAGAGAATGTTGGTCTCGCGGGGAGACGTGATTGCACTTCCGTACGACGTAGGACTCGGGCTCTTGGCGCACCCGACGATTGATTTCCCGTCGGGGTTGAGGACTCTTGGATCGTCGTCGATTCTTCCTCGGCTAAGGGGATCTCGGACGGGCAGATTCTTCCAACGCCCCGATCCTCTCGTTTTGTTGGAGGATCAAGATGTTGGTCTTGTTGATTGCTTCAAGGAGGGCCACCACGATCGGGTCGGCGTTGGGTCGAGCTGAAACAGGCTGGAAGGCCAGTAGGGGCTGGTCATCAACACGGTCAGCAGGAGTAAGGGAGGGAGACGCTGTAGCTCTGTCCCTCAAATGGCGGGCATCTCCTCCAAGAAGGGATGTAATTGCGTCAGCATCTGTTTTGTTGACGGGGAGGACAGAGAGTTTGCGAGCATCTTGGACGTGATCTTGGGAAGCCTGATCGTAATCTTGGACGGAGGAAGTGCTTTGGTCTTAGAATCTGAGGTGTATGTTAAGACGGGGACAACAGGTTCCCACAGACGGCGCCACTGATCGTGAGGGCTGATCAGATCCTGTGATGGGCGAAGAAGAATGTCTATGATGCTGGGTGTGAGATGAGGAGAAGGGGGTGTACCTGCAAGGCACTCCGACGCTCAAGTAAGAAAGGGTCGGAGAAAAGGGGCAAGTACAAAAGTATGAGTTCTTAGGACGATTTTTCGGATACCTAACCCTCTCAAATAAGAGGGTTTATATAATGCCCCCATCGTGTGACCAACGGTCCTATTTTCGGGGCAGAATAACCCTTTCCTAAAGAATAGGTAACTATAAAAAACTAGTTGTTATGACGGGCAGAGGTGCCCAAAACAAGCCGTTGCCACGGGCAAGGGCGTAGTTCCGGGCACAGGCGTCATGACCGTTCTTGGATGAAGGAGTCGTACGTAACGGACAGAAATGCCGGGGAAGAGCAAATGACTTTGAGATTCATCTGTCCACATGTACCCGGTAGAGGGGCAGAAAGGTAAATGTTGCTCTTCCTCAGCTGGACTTAGGCAATTTGGTCGTTCTGGAAACAGAAGTGGATTGGGTCATGCCTAATCATTGGTCCAGTCCGAAACAATTATTATTATTATTATTATATTATTATTATTATTATTATTATTATTATTATTATTTATTTCAAGTCATTGTCTCAAACACAAAGGTCAAATCCAAAATCTTATATAAAATGAATTTGAGATCAGTTTCAATTATAAAATAAGTTTTACTAATTAATACAAAACAATTAAAAAATGTAATACTCGTAACAATGGATTTTTATCCACGCTGCAATTATTCTCAAAATGGCAAAACAAATAAAGCATATTAGTAAAAGGACAGGGTGAAATATAAGTTACTTATTAGTATTATTCAAGTTAATGAGTACAAAAACAAAAGATAATTCTCTGAAAACTAGAATGATAATAAAAAGATGTTTAATGTCCATAGGGCTTACAAATAAATTTCTTAAACAAAAAAGAAGATTTGTTGCAAATATTAATCTCTAAGTTCAATGCAATGAAACATGATGGTAAGTTTATGGAGAAGAAGGGTTGGCTGATTCATCTTCACCCTCCATTGTTAAATCAATCTCAGATGGTGTAGTAACTTTCTTCTCACCCTTTGCCACCTTCATCTTAAAGACTCTATATGCTCCTAATTTTGACTTCTGCATTAAATTTGAGCTAAAAATTTCAGTCACTATAAGTCACTATATTTTGCATGAAAGTTGCATGATTTTCAGCTGAAAATAAAAATAAAAATACATTATGATATTATTATATTATTGTTGTGTTACCATGTTTGGATGAAGAATTGGACTGATGTGAAACTCCTCCATCATCCATTCACTTTTCACAGCTTGTGTTCCCACCATCTTCCAATACTCAAAAGTGTTCTTTCTCCCAATGAAGTAAAAACTTTTGAGAGAAACTTCTTTTCTTTTTTCTACAACCCTCCATTCACCATTACCAGCTTTTCTTATCTCCATGTTTTCAAACCTATGGTTCCTCATATCAAAAAAATAGTACTTCCTATCACTAAATGAGTTTCTTGTATCTGCAAAAACATACAAAGTTCATTCTCAAAGATTAAAAAAAAACCATAAAATATTAATTAAAATGCTCAAAGAACACTAAGAAAGTTTCAAATGGTTCATAGAAAATTTTGATTTTTCTAAACAAGAAACAATGTTTATAAGAAAAAAAATTAAAGGGCTACGAGAACATATAATATAAATAAAGTGCTTTTTGACTTACCAAATGGTAGCCTCCATGGTTCAGTTTGGAACACATCAAACTGAAGAATTCCATGAAGTGTAACAGGTTGGTTAAAGATCTTCTTCCTCAGATAATAGCTCATGAGAACATCATCTGTTGGATCAAACCTATATCCAACAGGCAATTGAGAGACACAATCTATCGAATCATAATCAACACATTTGTTCACAGCCATGGATATCACCAAAAAGTATTATTCTTAGCTTTATGTAAAGAAAGAACTCTTTGGATATGAATTTGTGAAGCAAAAGCATCTTCTTAGGACTTAAATTTATAGGTAGAAGAAGACATGTAGTGTCTTCAATATGGTGTTGAATGCAAGAGAGAGAAAATGGTGAGATACAAACGTAAAAGGTAAATCATAACTCATATACTAATATGTAAAGAATTTTTAAATTCTAATTGACTTTAATTTATTTTTCTTTATTTTAATTTTTTTTCCTAAAAAGTGACATCCACTTTTACTAGACAGGTACACTGAATAATAAATCTAATGTACGTTCATAATTCATTTTTTGACCGGTGTACAGAAGTATATTATAAATTATATAGAGTTAAATTGTAAAATAAAAAATTTATTTGATTATATTTTAGTCATAAACATAGTTATTTTATTGCATTATGAATTATTGGAAAACTTGCATGCTTATAAATTTTTTTATATTATTATATTTAAAAAATGTTTTAGAAACTTCTCTAAAGATTTTAAATCACAATTAATGTATAACTTTATCATGTTTTTTTTTCCATTCCCTTATTTTGGAATTCAAAATAATAAATATATTAATATTTAAGATAATTGACAACTTAAGAAACAAGAAAAATAAAAATAAGGAAACAGTTTAGCAAGAGTTAAAGTTTTTTGTTACAAAGAATTTAATTATTTTCATATTACTAAAATATTAATTTTTTTTATATTTAAGTACTTATGTATTATTTATTTATTATGTAATTAGAAAATGGTTGCGCTACACAACGACCCATAAAAGTGGTTCATTCCATAGTTTCGCTCCAAGTACAAACATTTCAATCAATCTATACAAGTGAACCTTCGTCTACAAGCGCCACACAAATACACCCTCCTATGAGGAGGGTCAAGGACAAAACAGGGACATTTGTAAGCATTGCGGATTTAGAAATTATCTTTAGTGGAGCTAAAAAACAATGTATATATTTTGAGTTTAAAAGATTATGATTTTTTACAAAATACATAATTTAAATAATTTTTTTATTTATGGGTCTAATTTTGATGATTGCTTAGCCAATAATTTTGATGATTGCTTAGCCAATATAGAAAGAGTGTTTGAAAGACATGTAAAAGTCAATCTAATGTTGTATTGGAAAATGACACTTTATGGGAAAGGAGGACATAGTCCTTGAATATTTAGTGTCCGGCAGAGGAATAGAGGTTGATAAAGTTAGGACTGAAGTCATGGAGAAGTTAACACCTCCCACCACTTTGAGAGAGGTTAGGAGTTTAATAGGTCATACATACTTTACTGTCGGTTCATCAAGAAGTTTTCTAAAATTTTCAAGCCCTTAATCGAAGTATTGATGAAAGATGTTGAATTTGAATTTAATGAAGAGTGCGCTGAATCTTTCTTAAAATTAAAATAGGATATGATCTCTGCTCGCATAATGTAACCTCCAAAGTGGAGTTTACCTTTTGAGATAATGTGTGATGCTAGCGATTACATAATAGGCGCAGTGTTAGGGCGGATGAGAGATAACAAAACGCACGTCATATATTTGTTGTGGTTTTTGCTATTGATAAGTTCTATTCTTTCTTGGTAGGATCAAAAATAATTGTCTATACTGATCATGCAAACATTAGATATCTCATAAGCAAAAATGATGTAAAACCAATGGTAATTCGATGGATTTTGTGGCTACAAGAATTTGACATCGAAATAAGAGATAATAAAAAGATAAAAATGTGTTTGGAGACCATTTGTCCAAATTAACGAATATTAGGAGGGAAGAGTTACCCCTTGACAATTTTTTTTTTCCGAATGACAAGTTGTTTGCGTTAATTCAAGTCATGGTATGTTGACTTTGTCAACTACATATCTAGCTGCAGGAGTCTTACCTTCGGACATGAATTACCAAAGCAAGAAAATAATTCTTTTCAGATCTTAGGCATTATTATTGGGACGAGCCTCTACTTTTCGAGAAAGGCACCGACAAAATTTTTTGGACATGTATCTCGGAGACAACCTACAATTTTTCGTGCTAATATGTTTGTTTCTGTGTGATTTATGTAGTTTTTAGTTGAATAAAATACTTGTAGAGAAGGAATTAAGATGATCAAGAGACTGAGAAAGTTTGAAAATATCAGAAACCAAAAAAAGAGGCAAAACCACATAAAAAGCAAAAATTACATAGAAAAACAATGGGGCTGCTACGGGTAGCCATAACAGGTGCTACGTCTCATAGCACCTCCACCCAAACAAGACTATTTCCGCAATAGAAAAACCAAGGGGATACTACAGGTGCTCGTAGCAGCTGCCACAGTCTATAGCGCTCCAACAACTCTCCCTTTCAAAATAATTTAAATTCCAAATTTTATGGGTCCCACCCACCTTTTAATCACTCACTCACACGAAATTATTTCTTTTAAATGGCCAATATTATGATTTTTTCTTCATTTCCTCATCAACATTCTCTCTTCACTCATTTTCTCCATTTTTCTCTCAACCTACACTCAAAACCTCCACTGTTAACCAAAATTCCAACCTTTACAATCATCCCAACACCACAACCAAAACCCACAACACAAAAGCTTCACAAAAAAATCATAAACATGAATCCACCACCAAAACCCCAAAAACTAAATTCAAAGTTTTCCAAGTTTTCATCAACGACTCTAAAGAAAAATTGCAAAGAAAAGCAAGCAGAATCTTCATGACCACGAAAGAGAGGAAGCTCAAGAACACATAATCCTCACATCATTTAAAAAAAATGACTACCAAGCAACAAGGTACACTGTGCTGGCTCAGCGGAGGTAAACTCTGACGAGGTACCTCTATGATGATACGCTAGTTACTCTAGGTTTAATCACTGTCGTCGATAGGACACTTAGTACAATAAGATTGCTTGAATTCATGTGGATGAAGTACCATATGTATGAATAAATAACTCTAGAGTTCGTAAGTACTATAGAGTTTAAGTTATTGAAAAAGTATGTAGAGGGCGTGAGGTACTACTATGGTACTCTCACATTTCACATGTTTAATGAAAACCATGAGCTAACTGTTGAGGAATTAAGACATAGTCTCTGATTGCCTACTGATGGGCCGGGAGATGTCCCTAATGAATTTGATTCTGTGAAATTCTAGGCGGCAATCTTAGACAAGGGTTTTATATTTCTGCCGTAGTAATAACCCCGATAACCCAAAATTCTTGTTTCAAATATGCTCCAAAAGCTCTAGCATATACCCTCATCGGTTGAAGCAATAGTATTTGCGTGACTACCCAACTAGAGGTTTTCTTTTTGCATGCCATAATAAAATATGATCTTATAAATAATGCGCCTTTTGTGGCCAATTACTTAGGTTAGGTGTCGAGAGAACCCAGTAGCGACATTTCGATTGGGGGGTTGATTACCCCAATTGCTTAACACATAAGGCAAGTGTTTAACATATAGACTTCTCATCTCGTGTCAGGAAAGTCAAAGCTTGATATGGTATCTCTTATTCATATGGGCATGATTGACTTTGAGGGGGAATACACTCTGTATAATAATTCATAGGATATCCATTGTTGATTTTCCCAACCCAATGAGAGTGAAGGTAGACAAAAAGAACAATTGGCTTTATGATCGGGGTATCCACTATCTAGAGGATTTATCCGAGGAAGAAGATGCCCTTGAATTTGTTGATGTTGATGTAGGGCTAAACATGGACGAAGACTCTGCACCACCACCTCCCCTACCTACAAAAATTAAAATCGGGACCTCAAGTTAATATCAGGTCCTTTGGAAGTGGATGCAGTCTCAGGTCTAAACCATTAGAGCGGAGGAAAAAAAGAGGAATAAATAACACTTAGCCATATACCAAATCTTACCAAACAAGAACAACAACATTTATATATCTACCATTACAAAACACCCTACCCATGTTCCATCTCTCCTAAATGATTAACATAAAATATTATATAAAAAATGATACTTGTTAGGCTTAAATGAATTTTGGTTTCCCTATTTAGGTGTTTTTAATTTTTTGGTACCCTTATTACAAAACCCAACTTTTTGCTGCTCAATTTTACTTGAGGTTTTCGTGGGCCCCTCCAGTTTTGCATATGTGTCCTCCTCATTTATTACGTGACACTTTAATTGTGGTTCCAGATCAAAATTTTTGACTTTTTATTAAAATAAATTATTATTTAAAAAACTTTTAATATAATTAAAATTAATTTTATATACTTATTTAAGCTAGAATATTTCTGTAAATCATAAATCTAACGAGCTCATTGTGTCATACCCTAATTTTACACCTAAGATCCCACCTCATTTACATCTTTGA
The DNA here is from genome assembly GCA_022829125.1 of Lathyrus tuberosus. Lineage (NCBI taxonomy): Eukaryota > Viridiplantae > Streptophyta > Magnoliopsida > Fabales > Fabaceae > Lathyrus > Lathyrus tuberosus. The sequence continues at coordinate 2,854,629 of JALAZF010000461.1, forward strand.
ATGCATCAAGATCACAAACATGGGATTCTCCTAACCCTCATCTCTTTGGGATTATCTATGGAAGAGATCACCAGACACATTTTTGTTTCTTTCTGTCTTTATTTCTTGTTTATTTCTAACATTGCTAACCAAAATACAAAAAAAATGTTACAGTTTGTTTGTTTTCTTTTTCTGTGTGATTAGGGTTTTGCAGGGAGGTCAAGGACAATGGCATGGTTTCAAATCAAGTGTGGCTATTCAGTCATGGTCTAGTTCAAATGGAAGTTTGACCTCATCTTGGCCAAACCATTCGGGGATTGTTTCAATTACAAGTTATCTGTTTTAGTGAGTTATTTCTCAGGCAATGTGTATCCAAAGTCAAGCTGTCTGTTGAGGAAATCATCAGATTATCAAGCAGTGATTTATGTGAAGTTTGGTCCAGGTTATCGTGATTAAGTGCTCATCAGTTCATTAGTGTTCATCTATGGATTTATTTTCCTTAATAATGATTCAAGATCAGGGAAAAGTTCAAGATAATTCATAGGGTCGTTGTTTCAGTCACAAGTTTTTTAGTGGTTCAGGGGTAGCCTCATTCACATTAATAAGAGGTTCGTGGAAGAAGTTCATGTTGATTTATGATTAAAATCAAGGTTTCATGGCCATATATGGAAAGTATTGGTGGAGGTGCAAAAAGAACCATTTTCTAAAGCCCAAATCCATTTTTAAAACCATTTTTCACAAATATCCAATCCAATTCATATCCATTTTTTTGTAATAACCAATTATATCCATTCACATTTTTTTATCTATTATGCATATCCAATTTCCAAATATCCAAATTTTTTAAATCCAATTTCCATTCTTAAATCCATTATATCGAATCCAATTCATAATATTTTCAAATATCCAATCCAATTCATATCCATTTTTTATGATATCCAATTTCATATCCATATTCATAAAAATACATTTTCCATTATCGTTTTTTTTAAACCATTATGTCCAAGTATTTCAAAAAAAATCCATTACAAAGCCCAATACAAAATAATTGTAAAAAGATATATGAAGAAGCAAGGCCCCATGAAGTATACACGGCCAGCCCAAACCTCACTACAAGCTACTCACAAGTCATTACATACACTAAACAACACTCATGTCAGCCCACACTACTTTCCACGCAAAATAAACATGCCTCAGCTACATACAGGCCAAACAATTTCTAAACACCAGCCAAGAGAAGCTAACGCGAGCCAGCACACAACAACGCGTGAGCCTTCACGCCGCTACTATCAAAATCCTTCAGTTAGATTTAAATTGCAAGCCACCACACAACTTCATGCTATATAAAGCATCACACTAAGTTGTGCCAAGCCACCTCATGCTGCTATTACCAACACAAGTAAAACTCGTGCATACAAATTGCAAAACGACGTAAACAAGCAAGTCATTCGCAAGCTATAACAAATTTAAGAACGACATCAAAATGCAACTAATCCAAACACGGAGAAAAAATGCAAAAGGAAACTCAAAGATTCAAATAAAATTTACTCTTCCAATTCTATAAATAGAACCTCTTTTTCATTCAAAAATCAAGCTTTCACAGCCAAAGAATTTCTACCAAAATCACTTCATACTTTATCTTTTTCTTTAAGCTCCAAAACCTCCATTAAAGCTTGTTTGAACTGTAGCATAGCAGCAAGAAGCAAAAGATTTGGAAGAATTGCCTCCGGGTTTTATCGTTTCCACAGGGATCGGTGCGAGGGAATTGTTGGAAATTCACCACACCCTATGATGATTTCGCTTCAATCTTGATCTTAAGATTGATCACCAACTCACACAATACGCAATGACAATGAAGAACAAATGAAGAACAAGAACATCAAGAAAAGAAAACGAGAGAGAAGGGAAATATTTGGAGAAAAAAATGTTACCCACGAACTGTGGAATTTTGAATCTATTGCACTTTCACTTGCTACCCGCAAACTGTGAATACAATTGTTGTGTTTACAATGCAAGGGATACTCCCTTTATATAGATTTAGATTTACAAAGGCCCAAAAACTTTAAAGCCCAAAATATCAAATCTAATCTAAATCATATCAAATCTAATCTAGAAACAAATCTGTGTGAAACACCCTATTTCTACACTCTGCTTCATCACTTCGACTTCGACACTTGGCAACTACTTCGACTTCGACTTAGACACTAGGAATTACAATTTAACACACCACTTAATTCATTGTGTCTAAACTATCTACATTCATCATCAGTCTTAGCTTCTTGAATACTTCGACCTGCACTCTCTTCGTCATGATATCTGCAATCTGATTCTCAGTTCTGCAGTGTTCCAAATTCATCTTCCCTTCTGCTACCGGCTCTCGAAGATAATGGAACCTCATTTCGATGTGCTTGCTTCGACCGTGTACTATTGGATTCTTCGCCAAATTGATAGCTGACATGCTGTCGATCTTCATGGTAATTGCTCCATGATTCTTCCCTATAATCTCTTCGACCAAGTTCACCATCCATGTTGCTTGACATGCACAAAGAGAAGCAGCTATATATTCTGCTTCGCATGATGACAATGCCACTACTGGCTTCTTCCTCGAACTCCAAGCAACTGGTGCACCACATAACATAAACACGTATCCAGCTGTGGATTTTCTATCCTCAGCATCACTACACCAACTAGAGTCGGTGTATCCCACTAACTTGCATTCTTTCCCTTCATCAGCTGCAGGAAACAAAATGCCATAGTCGAGAGTCCCTTTCAGATACCTCAGTATCCTCTTCGTCGCTGTTAGGTGTGATACCTTTGGCTTCTACATGAATCTACTTACCATACCAACATTGTATGCTAAGTCAGGCCTTGTGTGACAAAGGTATCTAAGTGACCCAATAAGTATTCTGTATTGGGTTGGGTCGACATCATCTTCGTCTGGATCCTTCGACAGTTGCAGTCTGGTCTCAGCTGGAGTCGAAGTTGAGTTGAAATCTTGCATCTCAAATCTCTTGAGTATTTCGCCTGCATATCTTCGTTGGTGCATCATCAAACCTCTACTAGTCTTGTAGAATTCGATGCCAAGGAAATATGAGAGATTTTCCAAGTCTGACATTTCAAACTCTTCGCTTAGTTCATGTTTGAAATCTTCGATCTCCTTCTTGCAACTTCCTGCTATCAACAAATCATCGACATAGAGACATAGTATAAGCAATTCGCCATTGCTTCTTCTTACATATACTCCATGCTCAGTTGTACACTTCGCAAATTCCTTTTCCCTTAAGAAGCTGTCGATTTTCTTATTCCAAGCTCTTGGAGCTTGCTTAAGTCCATACAGGGTTTTATGCAGCCTGTACACCTTTCCTTCTTCTCCTAGTTTCACATACCCAGCTGGTTGTGCGACATAAACTTCTTCATCTTGGGGACCATTAAGGAATGCACACTTCACGTCCATCTGACATGTGTGCCAATTGTTCATATTTGCTAGACCAACAACCAACCTGATTATTTCGATTCTAGCAACAGGTGCAAACACTTCATCGAAGTCGATTCCTTCCTTCTGAAGAAATCCTTTCGCCACAAGTCTCTCCTTGTGTCGAGTTACTTCTCCTCTAGGATTCACCTTTACCTTGTAAACCCACTTCACATCAATTGCCTTCTTGCCTTAAGGCAATTCGACAAGTGACCATGTGTTGTTGACTTCGATGGATTCTAACTCTTCATTCATTGCTTTCACCCACTTCGAATCTTTCAATGCCTCAGCTGCATTGACTGGTTCGACATCTGCGTAGAAAGCATAATGTACCAAGTCACCCTCTTCATCGACCACATCATCTGATGTAATTACACATTCTTGCAACCTTGCAGGCATGTGTCTTGTTCGTCGAGGTCTGCTTGAACCTACTTCATCTGCAACTGATTCCTGTCGAACTTCTCTTTCGACTTCAGTGGCTGGTTCTTCACAAGAGATTCTCACTGAATCCTTCTTGGCTTTCTCTTTCCAATCCCATTCTTTAAGCTCATCTATGATCACGTCTCTGCTGATCACTACCTGCTTATTCACTGGGTCGAACAGCTTGTAACCTCCAGTCGAATGATATCCTATCAAGATCATCTGATTCGACTTGTCATCAAGCTTCCTTCTCAACTGATCTGGCACATGTCTATGTGCTATAGATCCAAACACCTTTAAGTGACTGAGGCTTGGCTTGACACCAGACCAAAATTCTTCTGGTGTGACTCCTTCAAGCTTCTTCGCCGGACATCTGTTCAAAATATATGTTGCTGTCGAAACTGCTTCTCCCCATAATTCTTTGGGTAGATGCTTTCCATTCAACATACTTCTTACCATGTTCATGATGGTTCTGTTCTTGCGTTCTGCAATTCCACTCTGCTGTGGAGTGTAGGGTGGCACCACCTCATGCACAATCCCTTCTTTTCTACACAACGCATTGAACTCTTTCGACACATATTCTCCACCACCATCAGTTCTCAGAGTTTTCAACCTTCGACCACTCTGTCTTTCGACCATGGATTTGAATCTGACAAATACCTCAAACACATCACTTTTCTTCTTGATGAGGTAGGTCCATAACTTCCGACTGAAATCATCTATAAACGTGACAAAATATCTGTTGCCACCAATCGAATCCACCTGGATTGAACCACATACATCAGAGTATATGACTTCAAGTATTGCCTTCGACTTCCTTCCTGCATCCTTGCTGAAGCTATTCTTGTGTTGTTTCGACTGAACACACTCTTCACAGACTTCACTTGGAATGTCGATTTCTGGTAATCCTGAAACCATATTTCTTCTCTTCAGTTCTCTGATGTCATTGAAGTTGAGATGGCCTAGTCGAAAGTGCCATAACCACTCATCTCTGCTGGCTGCTGTTGCTAGACACTTGTGCTCCATCACATTGAGTTCAATCTTGAAGGTCCTATTCTGAGACATTGGAGCCTTCAAGATCAACCTACCACTTGCATCGAGAACTATCATCATCTTGTCTTCGACAACTACCTTGTAGTTCTTTTCGACTAGCTGCCCTATACTGAGCAAATTAATCTTCATGCCTGTTATGTACAACACATTGGAAATTGTTGACCTTTTGCCATCTTTCCTCATAATCAGAACATCACCAACACCTTCAACTGCTAGCGTGTTGTCATTTGCAAACTTCATTGTGTTCTTCGACGAGGGCTTCATGTTGACAAACCAATCTTTCCTTCCAGTAATGTATGAAGAGCATCCTGAGTCCAAGTACCACTGATCATGGAATCTCTCTTCATCTTTCGTTGTGACCATCAACAACGTCTCTTCTTCTTCATGCTTCGCCAGATTTGCATCAGTTTCTTGATTTTTCTTCTTTTCTGGACAGTTACTAACATAATGGCCATACTTCTAACAATTGAAACATTGAATGTGACTTTTTTCTGGCTTTCGACCACCACCTCTTCCTCTACCTGCAGCACCACCTCTTTGGTTACCTTGGTTCCAAGGTTTCTTCTGAGTCGAATTACTGCCTCTTCTATCTTTGTTGCCATTCACGTTTCCTTTGCCTTTCCTTTCCTTTTCTGACTGCGCCTGCAAGGCCATTTCACTTTTCGACTTTCCTGCAGCTTTTTCAGCCATCCTTTGTTCATGAGACTCAAGCGTCCCTTAAAGCTCTTCCTTCGTCAATACTGACAAGTCTTTCGACTCTTCTATGGCTACTACCACGTGGTCGAACTTAGGAGCCAACGATCTCAAAATCTTTGAGACTACTGCTTTCGTCGTCAGCGTTTCTCCACATACTTTGATTTGATTCACCAGTTTTGTAACTCTGGTGAAGAAATCTGTAATACTTTCATTGTCTTCCATCTGAAGCAAGTCATAGGTTCTCTTGTGAGTTTGTAACCTCACCTCTTTCACCTTTTCTGCGCCTCCAAACGATTTTTCAAGAATCTCCCATGCTTCCTTTGCTGATTCTGCATCGCTAACTTTTTCAAAGTTATCTGGATCAACACATTGATGGATTATAAACAGCGCTTTATAATCTTTCTTCTTCAAATCTTTAAGTGCAGCCTTTTCTTGATCCGTCGCATTTTCCCCAAGCGGTGTTACTCCTTCCTTCACAAGATCCCACAGATCTTGATAACAGAAAACCACCTTGACCTGCTTGCACCAATTCTCATAATTATCTTTCTTGAGAATTGGTAGGGTCGCCGGAAAGTGCCCATTTAAATGATTTATAGCCATCACGATTTTCCTCCTTGAATCGCAATGGGAGCTCTAGATACCAGATGTTGGAAATTCACCACACCCTATGATGATTTCGCTTCAATCTTGATCTCAAGATTGATCACCAACCCACACAATACGCAATGACAATGAAGAACAAATGAAGAACAAGAACAACAAGAAAAGAAAACGAGAGAGAAGAGAAATATTTGGAGAAAATAATGTTACCCACGAACTGTGGGATTTTGAATCTATTGCACTTTCACTTGCTACCCGCAAACTGTGAATACAATTGTTGTGTTTACAATGCAAGGGATACTCCCTTTATATAGATTTAGATTTACAAAGGCCCAAAAACTTTAAAGCCCAGAATATCAAATCTAATCTAAATCATATCAAATCTAATCTAGAAACAAATCTGTGTGAAACACTCTATTTCTACACTCTGCTTCATCACTTCGACTTCGACACTTGGCAACTACTTCGACTTCGAATTAGACACTAGGAATTACAATTTAACAGGAATGAATGTCATTTAACAATCTTTATCTCTCTAAGCTTGGGTTTAAATGGTTTGAATGAGTAAAGTGCGAAAAGTAATAGATATTAACAAGTAAATAATTCATTCTTTAGAGAGAAGATAACTCGTCAGGAATTGTATTTCATCTACCCATCAAATACTAAAAAATCTGTCAATCAACTGTACGCAACCTAAATCACTCGTAAATATCATCACATATCACTCACAACAAAGGTTATGTCTAACGTAAAGTTGAGAGAACAACCGTATCATCTCATCGTGATGTCTCACGCAACTTAACAACACAGAGCATTAAGATCTGATACCCACGCGAATATTAGACCTAAATCTATGTCTAGAGTTTAGAATCTAACAGATGTTCATCTTAGATCGAGTTCGAACCATATATGTCTATAGCAATCCAAACCCATTAAGATAAACAATGAAATCAAAGATAACCATCGATAAAGATTTGTAAAAGAGATTTTATACAACAATCAATAAATATACATACAATCAAGATAAACTTACATATAAAACCCCAACAATTGAGGGTACAAAGTGAAGAAGGAAGATGAAGAGGAATCTCTCGGTTTTGTCATCACCGATTGAAGAAAATTCAACTCCGGATCATAAAGATATACACTCTAATGTTGTTTCTAAGCCTCTCTACTCAAAAATATGTTGGTGATGAAGTTTGGGTTAAAAGATCTCAAAAACATAACCTAAAAATGCTGAAAAGTGACTTTTTAGACAAAATTGACTTCGTGTCGTCGTTGTACGAGCTTCAGGTCACACAACGACCATATTAGGATTAGATGCTTCCTCTACAGTGCTTTTCTACGCTTCTGGGTTGCTTTCAGCTCGCACAACGACCGAAAGGCGATCTCGCTTTCCGCTCGCACAACGACCATGACATACTTTGAGAAGAATCAATTCATGTGTCGACTATAACTTTAGAACCGTAACTTCGTTTTACGCACGGTTGGAAGCGTTGGAATGCTTATTCAATGCTCTATAAGAAAATGAATAAATATCATTGCTTGAATACCTACAAAAATGAGATAAAAACAATTAAACTCAATGATATTTACACGATAACGCAATATATATATTATATCATAAACTATACAAAATATACACAAAAGTTGAGGTTTATTAGTATAAAACGAATGAATTTAGCCGATGAGTGCTAATTATTCACACTTAAAATCACAAAAATTTATCACTCATCAAACTCTCCCCAACTTAGACTTGTTTGTCCTCATACAAGAATCAATCAACCTAAAGAAACAAAAGCAGTTGCGATAAATCATGCTTAACAAGTTTTTACAAACAGAAACAAATATATAGTACAAATATCAAAAGTTCACACAAAATAATGCTTACCACTATACCACAACGACGCAACGAATATGAAACAATGTCTAAGCACAAAACACATGTCAAACTTTCTAAGGCAATACATATGTTCAAGAATGAATCACACCTAACGCACAACTTCATCAAGGGATGAAAAACAAACATGAGAGGTTGAACTCACACCCAAAAATCTTGCAAACATCAATTCAAATTATGCATTCATCTACTAAAAACTCGTATTGAAAGTATAAAAGCAAGAATCACAAGGGCTTTTAAGGGTTGTAATGTGGCTTGGCTAACAAGGAAGGGTCAATTTCTAAAGGTCAATGAAATAAAAATTTGCCTAATCAAATGAGAGTGATCATTTGTCATAATCTCAAGAATTCACAAATTTCCTTCACTTTTTTCTATTTTCCTAATTGTTACACCATTTCACATAACTTATTAGCACAATTTATTTGCTATTTTTTACTTCTTTTTCAATGCCTTTTTCTCTTTTTTTTTTTCTTTTCTTTTTCACTTTTTTCTTTCTTTTTCACTTTTTTCTTTCTTTTTCAATCTTTTTCTTTCTCAACCGCATAGCAACCAACCTTTTCTCCCCAACTTGAATACAATCAAGCAATGCAATGTGAATGCTCCCAAACGTATTAAGGTAAGGGTAAAAATTCAAACCACAATTCATGGTTTTGGTTCAAGAAAAAAATTAGAATCCGTATAAAAATTAAACTCAACACCAACATGGATTCTAACAAAGGCTCAAAGGGGGTAAGCAAATTCTCACTCACTCACAAGGTAGATTGACTATTTGGTCAAGTGGTTGTGCTCAAAATCAAACAAAATGCCTTGATCCTTTTCATGATATCATACAAATCAACACAACTAAAAGATTAAAGATAATTCAAACGAGTTAAACAAGAAAGTTGGTCTCCATGCAATTTAGTAAATAATGGAAAGGTTCCTCACATTGGTTATGAACTAAAGTGATTCAAAATTGAACAAAAATTGCAAGAGAATAAATGTCATGTAAGTTGTACAAAGCCTAAGGTTCATAAACATGCTATGTTGTAGAAAGCAATAAACACATACCTTGACAATGCAACTTTATTTAAACATTTTACATTACCATGACATTTCCTTGTTGAACATTTAAACTTGAACAATCACAACATGTCTCCCCAAGCTAATAAAAAACAAAGCTTGAGAAAAAACATAAAAAAAATTCTAACAACCTAACAAAATCAAATTAAACTAACTAAACATAAAGTTATACAAACTCAAGAACCATTGGGTTGCCTCCCAACAAGCGGTTGTTTCACATCGTTACCTTGACGCCTTTATTGTGCTTGGCTAGTAACTTCCTCACAGACATGTCCATGCTTTTCTTCAAAGCACAAACCTAAAGAAAATGTCATAAACAAATACTTGAACAAACGTTATGGGAACAAAATATATACACCACTTGAACAAACATAATGGAAAACGCAAGCAAAACAAGTATCTATACAAGCATATATACAATAAAGACAATTATGTACAAAGCTTAGAAATATAGAAACTATCACAATGCTTCTAATATTAAGACCAATCCCCGATAACGATGCCATTTTGTTCGAGCTGCAACATAGCGGCAAGAAGCAAAATATTTGGAAGAATTCCCTCTGAGTTTTATCGTGTCCATAGGGATCGGTGCGAGGGAAAGAATGTTGTTCAGCAATCTCTATCTCTCTAAGCTTGGGTTTAAATGGGTTGAATGAGTAAAATGCGGAAAGTAAAAGATATTAATAAGTAAATAATGCATTCTTTAGAAAGGAGAGAACTCGTCAGGAATAGTGTTTCATCTACCCATCAAATACTAAAGAATCTATCAATCAACTGTATGCAACCTAAATTACTCATCAATATCATCACGTGTCGCTCACAACAGAGGTTATGTCTAACGCAAAGTTGAAAGAACAACTGATCGTCTCATTGATGATGTCTGACGCAACTCAACAACACAAAGCATTAAGAACCAATACCCACATGAATATTAGACATAAATCTATGTCTAGAGTTTAGAATATAACAGATGTTCATCTTAGATCGAGTTTGAACCGTATATGTTTATAGCAATCCAAACCCATTAAGATAAACATTAAAATCAAAGATAACCATCGATACAGATTTGTAAAAGGGGTTTTATACAACGATCACTAAATATACATACAATCAAGATAAACTTACATACAAAACTCCATCAATAGAGGATACAAAGAGAAGAAGGAAGATGAAGAGAAATTTCTCGGTTTGTCAACGCTGATTAAAGCAAATCCAACTCCGGATCATCAAGATATATACTCTAATGTTATTTCTAAGCATCTCAACTCAAAAATATGTTGGTGATGAAGTTAGGGTTAAAAGATCCCAAAAACATAACCAAAAAAATGCTGAAAAGTGACTTTATAGGCAAAATAGACTTCACGTTGTTGTTGTGCGGGCTCCAGGTCGCACAACGACCATATCAAGCTTAGATTCTTCCTATAGAGTGCCTTTCCACGCTTTTGGGTCGCTTTCATCTTGCACAGCGGCCGCAAGGCGATCTCTCTTTCCGCTCGCACAGTGACCATGACAAACTTTGAGAAGAATCAATTCTTCCTTCAACCATAACTTGAGAACTGTAACTCTGTTTTACGCACGGTCGAAAGTGTTGGAAAGCTTATTCAATGCTCTATAAGACAATAACTATATATCATTGCTTGAATACCTACAAAAATGAGATAAAAATAATTAAACTCAATGATATTTACATGATAACACATTATATACACTATAACATAAACTATACAAAATATACACAAAAGTTTAGGTTTATTGGTATAAAACGAATGAATTAAGCCGATGAGTGCTAATTATTCACACTCAAAACTACAACAATTTATCACTCATCAAAGCTCCAAACCAAAAGCTTAAAAAAAATTCCAAATCAATTCAAATTCAATTATAACCGTCACATTTCAACCACAACAACAACATTTAAGAGTAGTAGAAGAGAGAGGAAGAAAGATTGAAGCCTTGCTTACCTGAATTTGAAGGTATTGGAAGTTTCGACGTAAATCTGCGGTTTTAATTCGGTTGATTGAGACACTTTCACACGAATCTAATTACATATTCAATATCTACGCAGAATTTCGATCAAGATAAGCTAGTTTCGGAGCTCCGTCGCTCCGGTGCGGCGGAGCCCAATTTTCACTTCCTCCTTGTTACTACAGTGGCCGCGCGAGCATCATGGTGGAAGAGGATCTATTTTTTTCTCACTAGTTATTTTAGTTTTTAAGAATTTGTTGAATTTCATTTGGGCTTAAGCCCACTTGAATTGATTTTCTCACCATAGACCTCCATTTCATGTTTCATACTCTCTCTTTATTTTTTTACCTTGCTTTTTTTTTTACTTTTTCTCAATTGTTTTAATTTTGCTTGTTACTATTTTAATCTTATTTTATTTTTTTCTAACATTTGTTCTTGGATCAATTTTTCTTTAAAAATCATTTTTATCTTTTCCATTTTTTAAAATCATTTAAAAAATTATTTGATGCTTGATTTTATTATTTCTTTTTGTTTTTCTATATATTGATTATTATTGTTGCCTTGAATCATGATTTCTTGATCAAAATTTTCCTCAATTTCAATGGACTTTGGGTGTTGATGAGGTTGGATGAATCTTCATCAATTCAGACTTATTATTAAATGATCATTTAGATCATTTTTCAGTACTTTTGATTGAAGATATGTTTAGTTCCTTAATCCACCAAGAAAGATGATTAAAATTGATGATAAATGGATCTCAAGTCTTGGTTTAATTTGGTTTCTCTCTTCATCTTTCTTTCTCCTTCTTTTTATTTTATTTTTTCTTTTCTCTTGATCAATTGGATGATTTAGTGTCCATCTTGTTCATGAAGTTTGGATTGATGCTTGATGAATTTTCATCATTTCAAATCTACCTTTCAATTGATCAATGATCATTTGAGGTACTTTAGATTGATGCATAAGTTTGTCCTAAGTTGTCATGAATGATGATTGATGTAATGGACCAATCTCATTTCCTTAGTGCTTGATCCCTCCTTGGTTTTTACTTGTGCTATATGTTTTAGGAGTATGGTTTCTATCATATCCCTAACATGTATGGTACATAAATTGTTATTCACCAGCCTCCCATAATATGATCTTCTTAATAGATTGTATTACGATTGCTTAACATATCACTACATTGTTCCCTAATCGATAAATCGATCCTTGATCGATAACCAATAACGATTAACTCCTAACTTCTAACATTTATCTTATTGCCTTTACATTTTCGCAATTTAATTCTTGTCCTTTAATTTCTTGCTCTTTACATTATGCCTTTACTTTTAGCATTTACATTTCATATTGTTTATGTTTATGCTTCTTTTTAGCATTTACTTCCACTTTATTATTTTTCTTAGGATAGTCTCTTCATCTCCTCCCCTTCTTAAATTTTCAAAATTTTCTCCCTTTTTTTCAAAGACTTCTTGTTTTCAAACTTGAATTGCTTTCTCAATAAACCTTGACTTTGTCAAGTGAATTTATAAATCCTTTTCTTAAAAAAATGCTAAGACATCTTAAGCATATCAAAACAATTTCAAAAGACTTAAAAAACACAAAACTCATTAAATTCTTTTGTTCCTTTGTGCACCTTTTCCTTTTAGAACTTTTTCTTAAGAATGGTCATTAGTTGTATTCTTGTAGTGATGTAACTCCTATACTTCTACAATAATGTAGGAAGTGATGACATTGTCCACTTAGATGTTGAGTGATAGTCTTGTTTATTTTAATCCAAGCAAAAGTCCTCCATCTTAAGATGATGCAAATGCTAATTCCTTATTAATTGTGGGTAGTAAGTTGAGTTTCCACTCGAATATGACAAAATGTCTATTAATTTAAAATCAATCAAAATGAACACTTTTGTTATTTTTATCACGAACTACGAGATTTTGATCCTCCATTGCACTTTGTGGGTACGTAGCCACGAGGCTCAGGAAGTCTTGTCAAACACCAAAAATCTTAAAAAATATTTCTCTTCTCATCTCCCCATTCTTTTACAAACAACCGATTTTAAGCCAAACATTGATTTTCAAGAGATTCCTATAGAGTACTATAGATGTTTTGGGGTGATAACGCCTTCCCATTGCATAACCAAACCCCTTACCCTTGTCTCTTTGTTTTATTAGTTTTGTTCAAAAACTTCTGTGGGTTGTATTAGCTATTTTCCCATTCCTTTGGAAACAATAAAGTACGGTGGCGATGCTTGCTTTGTGAGTTAAGTTAACCAAGAACTTAATCTCCAATTTTTCACCGCTACAGAAAAGTGGCGACTCTGCTAGGGAATCGTCCCTAGTGGGTTTAGCCTAACTTGTTTATCTGTGTTTTATTATTATCTGTTGTTTACTATTGTTTTTTGGTGCTTGGTGATCTCTGAGTGGTGAGATAAGTCCTATACCCGAACTAAGTGCACTTGAGATAGGATGGTGGTATAGTCATGTTTGGCTTACGTGGAGTTAATCCTTAATAAGCTAACTTGAGATCCCCAACTTAGTTGAGGCATTTTTTAGGGTGATAATGTTGAACAAGTGAGTTGAGAAGGCATATTAGTTTCGACCTGAGAGTTCGCGAAGCTGAGGACCTTAGAACCCTTTAACCTATCTTGGCCTTTTAGGGCGTAATGCGGTGACTATTCAGGTGTAGAATTAGATTAGTTGTTATGCAATACTACACTCAGCCAAGTTTCTCTTGAGAATATTATTGGGTGATGAGTAGTCATTTAAGCCGGTAGTATCCGAAAGATGGAATCACGACTCTGGAAACTTTGTAGAACCTTGTTGTACAAGTGATTTATTCTTAGTACATACATTGTGGATGTCGTACCTCAAAAAAAGCACGATCCTTCGCGAAGCGCAATCGCACGCTCGTGGAACTGGACTAATAGAGTCGCCACCGAACTTTATTTATTCCCATAAGGGGAAAGGGAAATTATCGATAAAACCCCTAAAACGAAAAGAAAATACGTGGTCATTGCAACCAAGAGTCTGAGCTCGGGAGTCAGTTACGTGAGGGGAATGTATTACCACCCCTCACGTCTATTGTACTCAACGGGAACCATTAGGTTAGGTTTGCGTGTTAATGTTTGCTTATAAGTGTTAGGCTTCTCGGGTTTTTAGAAAAGGAAAGAAAATAGGGACTAGTGGTTTATTTTCCTAGGGTGCTCGCCAAGATCGTCACAATCTCGTGCCTACGTATCCTCATAGTGTAATGAGGAAGTCAGAGCAATTGTAGTTTTGGGTAACTACAGTTTATTGGTTAATTTTAGGATGACGAGAGCTCGAATCACAAAATCTACCTCTCGGATCCTCACTCTCGGGGAGACGTTGACTACACCCCTCTCCTTTTTCATATTTTTGAAAATGTCTAAATATGATTAAATTGATTAAGTTTGACTTAGAAAATGCCACTTGATGTTGAATCAAGGGTTTATTCATGGTGAAAGGGTTCGAACTAAAGGAAAAGGAGGTCCTAAGGTAAAGGGTGAAGTCGATGGCGATGCACAAGGCAATCGACTTACAAAAGTAAAATGAAAAATGGAGTGTAAATGGATAAGAATTTATGGTGATGGAAATCATATTGAGTTGATTTATCATGAAAAATGCTTGACGTTGGGTCAAGCTTATTTGTGAATTTTGAAATAAAGCGTGGTTGATTTTAATCTTGATTAGAAACTACCTAAGCGCAATGAAATGACACAATTATTACATCTCATGGAGGGATACACTTTTGAAATTCTGGCATTGCAGATAGAATATGTCCTAACACATGTCACGACATTGTTCAGCATAATTAGTAAACAAGGAACAGAACGGAAAACTGATATCCAAAATATCAAAAACTACAGAAAGAGAGATGTTTCGACATCTGTTTCAACATTGTTAACCAAAGCTGAACTGTAAATTGTAGAATGATAAACAACACAGAATATGATAACCCAATTCGGTGAAAATCACCTACATCTGGGGGCATACCAAGCCAGGAAGAAGAATCCACTATCAGTAGTATAGTTTTATGTAAACATTCACTGGTTTACAGTAAACACCTCTGATTTACCTATCACTACCCAATAAAAACTTTATCTAAGAACTCCTTCCTAGATAAGAGAAACCCATCTCACTCCCTAAATCATAACCTGTGATTATCTAACAGTTATAAACACAATAATTGTATCATTCTATTGAAAAACACCCGTTTCAATACAAAGTTCAGTCAAGCATCCTTGACTAACAAGTTAACTTGGATTTGCTTAAAATATTCATCCAAGAACAATACATGATTCATTACCTACGGGTTTCTGAATCTGTACAAGTACATATGTCTTCCACAATGTATCAAATCGATACAGAGGGAGACTTACAAGAAAGCCTACGAATCTCAAAACACTAAACCCTATTTTCTACTTTACAAAAGTGTTACAATAGGTTCAGTTGTTTTTATTCCTAGGTCTTGATCTTCTTTTATAGCCTTCTGCTGCATTGGGCTTTCAATCTTCTGTTGGTTGATTCCTTGATCCACGTTCTAATTGCTCCTTAAATCTTGCAACTGATATGTGTAACGCCCCAGTTTTAGTTATTTTTATTTAATTGAGTCGTTTTGATTATTTTATTATTATATTATTTTATTCTGACTTTTATTCGAAAATATATTATTTTTCGTCGTGATTATATTTTATCGCGTTTTGGGAGCGTTTGCGAGATATTTGAGTGTAGGGGTATTTTGGTCTTTTGTTGGGTAGATATTATATTTTTCATATAATAGAAATAGAAAGAGAGAAAATAGAAAGGAAAGAAAAAGAAGATAAGAAAAAGAGAAAGAAGGAAAGAGAAGAGAAAGAAGAAAAAGAAAGAAAACTTGGAAATCTAGGAACCGATTCAACCGACTTTTCAAACGCGATTTAATCGGGTAAGGGTGCGAAACTCGATTATACTATGTTTGTGTATGATTATGTATGTTTGTGTGGAAGTTTTATTGGTTTTTAGATATAGGTCGAAATGAGATAAACGATAGAAATCAATGTTTTCGTGGTTGGAAAATTGTGTAAATGCGGTAGAATACTTGTTACCATGATTAGATTATGTTCTGATTGCTATATGTTGGTTTGGACGTGTTTTGGTGGTGAAAATGTGGTTTTGGGTTGCATGACTGCGCTGCTGGGTTTTCTGGTTTTCGCAGGTTCACACTGCGAATCCCCTAGCGAAAGGGAAAGCGAGCATTCGCTGGCAATTCGCACTGCGAAGGTGTTTGCGAACATTCGCCAGAGACTCGCACTGCGAACTTTGTGTTATTTTGTGTTGTTTTCTTTCTGCCACTGTTCGCTGGGAGACTCGCACTGCGAAGGGGGAAGCGAGCATTCGCTGGGAGTTCGCACTGCAAACGTTAGTAATTTTTTAGGCTATTTTCAGTTCTGACTTGGTTCGCTGGGACATTCGCACTGCGAATGAAGAAGCGAAGGACTCACTAGGAGCTTCGCAAAGCGAATGTGACAACTTTTCCCAATTTGTTTTCTTGATAACTTTTGATCCGTGAGCCGGTTTGAGGCGCGGTTTGGTGCATTGGGAAGCTTTTGACATGTTCTTTCGTATATTATTGGTTTTGAGACTAGTGGCCGATTTAATTATGTTGGGAATTGGAATGGTGTTGTTTTGTTAACTTGTACCATTGTAAGTGTGTGTAGTTGATATGTGTTATGCAATATGTTGTTGATATGAATGTTGTATGACTTGTGTGCTGTTGTGTGATGGAAATGCATGTGATAAATGTTGTGATGATGATTTGTGGCCTAAGAGCTAGTAAATGCAAGGTGTTGTATTTGATGATATATGCATGATTATGGATGTGTATATGTGTGCATTTGAATGTCATGAGTCATTGTATGCCAAGCATCATGATATGCATGTTGGTGATGTCGTGTGCCCTAGTGGGTGTTAGCGACGAAACGGGTCCAGAGGGAATCCGCTATAACATCGTGCGCCTTATACAAAGAGGACCTAAAGCGATGATTATAGACGATCGTGCGCCTTATACAAAGAGGACCTAAAGCGATCGGATTGTGCGCCTTATACAAAGAGGACCTAAAGATATCCATAAACGTCGTGCGCCTTATACCAAGAGGACCTAAAGCGACGGGGAACATCGTTTGCCCGACGGGGTGTTACATGAGTGGTCCTCAGTAACAAGCGATGATTCCAATAGTTCCTGAGTGAACTAGTGATGAGATATGATGGATGGATGGTACCGCATGTGCATTGCATAGAGTCATTGTGTCGGTCTATGTACATTTGTATAAATCATGAATAGATTGATTGTGTGTGGAATTATGGATGAAATTGATGAGTTAATGTATGTATATATGTTGGTGATATCTATATTGTGCATGGTTGATATACCTTGGTGATGGCTATATGAAATATACATTGTGTTGTTTTGTGTATGAATTCTGGTATAAGTTGTGTTGAGAATATTTTATATGTGTATTTTTGTGTTATATATAATTGTATGCAATTATATTATGATTGTGTTTCTCACCCTTCTGCTATTTTTAATGCTCTATGAGGCATTGCAGATTAGATTGCTGGAGGTCTTTTTGTGAAGCTTAGGTCTTCATTCTTTTGTCGGTCGACTCTGATATGTAGCACCGGGTAGTCGGGGGATCGAGTGTACTTATTTTGTATTATGTATATATATATATATATATATATATATATATATATATATATATATATATATATATATATATATATATATCTTTTGGTTTGTACATGTATGATGATGTATATGACAGACAAACTCTTTATGTGATATATATATGAGATTCAGTACAGATTTTCCGCTTTTATTCTGTATGTGAATTGTGGGTGTTAGGAACTAAGTTCCTTTGTTATGTGCTACCTGAATTGTTGCATATCTTTATGAGCAGGTGTATGTGTAATTGTTTCAATTGACGTGGCCCCTCGGTCTATGCCATGAATGTTTTAAATATACTCTGATGAAATTTTGAATTTTATTTATCGCTTTGTTTTTGGGGGTATAGATTGGGGGTGTTACATTAAGTGGTATCAGAGCCAGTTCGTGTCAGTTTGTGTCAGCCCTTGTTGGTCTTTGTGGTTCGGTGAGCTGTTTGTTTAACCATAGTTGCTGTTATTGGAAATGAACAGAATATGGCTGGCAGGAATGATGCTACTTTAGCTGTTGCGATGCAAGCTATGGCTCGGACTGTGCAGGGTGCACCTAATGCTGCGGGTAATAATGAGTTCAGGAAGAACAAATCGCCTATCTTCAAAGGAAGATATGATCCTGATGGTGCTCAGATTTGGCTTAAGGAGATTGAAAGGATCTTCCGAGTGATGGATTGTGCTGAGGATCAGAAGGTGAGACTGGGTACTCACATGTTACTGGAAGAAGCTGATGATTGGTGGGTTAGTACACATCATGTGTTGGAAGCTGCAGAGGAGGAGATCACTTGGGCTGTGTTTAGCATTGAGTTTCTAAGGAAGTATTTTCCTGAAGATGTTAGGGGAAAGAAGGAAATTGATTTTTTGGAATTGAAATAAGGTAGTATGTCTGTTGTTGATTATACTGCTAAATTTGTGGAGCTTGTGCAGTTTTATCCACATTATGCGGAAGCGACTGCGGAGTTTTATAAGTGTGTGAAGTTTGTGAACGGATTACGTCCTGAGATAAAGTAGGCAATCGGTTATCAAAGGATTAGAAGGTTTTCTGATTTGGTGGATTGTTGTAGGATTTATGAGGAGGATAGTAAGGCTCGTTCTACTCACTATAAGAGTGTGAGCGAGAGGAAAGGGAAGCAACCGTTTCGTGGTGGTCCTTATGTAACACCGGCAGATAAGGGTAGACAAAGGGGGAATTTTGAGAAAAAGCCCAGTGGAGGCGGTATGTCTAATTCTCCGAGATGTTTTAGGTGTGGTGAATTAGGACATCGCCAGTTTGAATGTAGAGAAGTTATGAGGAAGTGTTCCAATTGCAGAGGTTTAGGGCATGTTGCAGCTGAGTGCAAGAGGAAGAATGTGGCGAAGTGCTTTAACTGTGGTGAACCTGGTCACATTAGTACAAAGTGTCCGAAACCGAAGCAAGCTCCAGCTGGTGGGAAAGTTTTTGCCTTGGCGGGAACTCAGACTACAAGTGCATATCGTCTGCTCAGAGGTACTTGTTTTATTAATAGTACGCCTTTAGTTGCTATTATTGATACCAGAGCGACTCATTCATTTATTTCGTTTGAGTGCTTGAAGCGTTTGAATCTTGTGTTGTCTTCGATGGATGGAGAGATGGTTATTCATACTCCAGTAATGGGGTCCGTAACTACTTCTTTGGTTTGTTTAAGTTGTCCTTTGACCATTTATGGTAAAGACTTTGAGATGGATTTGGTGTGTTTGCCGTTGGAGGGTTTAGATGTGGTTCTGGGTATGAATTGGTTACAATTTAATCGGGTTCATATTGATTGTTATCATAAGCTAGTAAGGTTTCCTTCTCTTGAAGAAGACGAGGACTCGAGTTTCTTATCTACCAAAGAGTTGAAGAAACTTTTGGCGGACGAAGCTCAGTTGTTCGGGTTGTTTGCATCATTGACTGTGGATAGTCAAGTTTCACTTGATGTGTTTCCTGTTGTGTGTGATTTTCCGGAGGTGTTTCCTGAGGATATTTCAGATGTGCCGCCAGAGAGAGAGGTGGAGTTTTCTATAGATCTAGTTCCTGGTACTAGACCTGTATCGATGGCACCATATCGAATGTCGGCATCTGAGTTGGTTGAGTTAAAGAAGCAGTTGAATGAATTGTTGGAAAAGAGGTTTGTGAGGCCAAGTGTGTCGCCTTGGGGTGCTCCAGTTTTATTGGTGAAAAAGAAAGATGAAAGTATGCGGTTGTGTATTGATTATCGCCAGTTGAATAAAGTGACGATTAAGAATAAGTATCCTCTTCCGAGAATTGATGATCTGATGGATCAGTTGGTAGGTGCTTGTGTGTTTAGTAAGATTGACTTGAGGTCGGGTTATCATCAGATTAGGGTCAAAGAGGAAGATATTCAGAAGACGGCTTTTAGGACACGTTACGATCATTATGAATATTTGGTGATGCCGTTCGGGGTTTCTAATGCGCCAGGTGTGTTTATGGAGTACATGAATCGTATTTTCCACGAGCATTTGGATCGTTTTGTTGTTGTGTTTATTGATGACATTTTGATTTATTCTAAGTCTCGGGAGGAACATGCGGAGCATTTGCGCATTGTGTTGCAGGTTTTGAAGGAAAGGAAACTTTTTGCCAAGTTATCCAAGTGTGAATTCTGGTTGTCAGAAGTGAGTTTTCTTGGTCATGTGATTTCAGGTAACGGTATCGCTGTGGATCCATCTAAAGTAGAAGCAGTTCTACAATGGGAGGCTCCAAGATCTGTTACTGAAATTAGAAGCTTTTTGGGATTAGCCGGATATTATCGAAGGTTCATTGAAGGTTTTTCTAAGCTAGCGCTTCCTTTGACCCAGTTGACTTGTAAAGGTCAAGCGTTCATTTGGGATATTAGGTGTGAGGGAAGTTTTAGTGAGCCAAAGAGAAGATTGACGATAACTCCGATTTTGATTTTGCCAAATCCTACTAAACCGTTTGTGGTGTATTGTGATGCGTCTTTGATCGGTCTAGGTGGTGTGTTGATGCAAGAAGGTAAGGTTGTGGCTTATGCTTCGAGGCAATTGAGAGTGCGTGAGAAAAATTATCCTACTCATGGTCTTGAATTAGCAGCTGTGGTTTTTGTGTTGAAGATTTGGAGGCATTATCTCTACGGTGCAAGATTCGAAGTCTTTAGTGATCATAAAAGTTTGAAATACTTGTTTGATCAGAAAGAGTTGAATATGAGGCAAAGTAGATGGTTGGAATTTTTGAAGGAGTACAATTTTAGCTTGAATTACCATCCTGGTAAAGCTAATGTGGTAGCCGATGCGTTAAGTCAAAAATCATTGCATATGTCTGATTTGATGGTTAAGGAGTGGGAACTTTTGGAATCGTTTAGAGATTTGAGTTTGGTGTGTGAATTGACGTCTGATAGTGTAAGGCTTGGTATGTTGAAGGTTACTAATGATTTTCTATTGATCGTTAGCGAGAAACAGAAATTGGATGTGAAATTTGTTGATTTGATGACGGTGGGTGATCAAAGTGAAAATGGGGAATTTAAAGTGGATGATCATGGTGTTTTGAGGTTCCGAGGCCAGAATTTGTATTCCTGATGATGCGGAGTTGAAAAGGATGATTTTGGAGGAAGGACACCGGAGTAATTTGAGTATACATCCGGGAGCTAATAAGATGTATCAAGATTTGAAGAATATTTTCTGGTGGTCTGGATTAAAGAGAGATGTGGCTCAGTTTGTGTATTCATGTTTGACGTGCTAGAAGTCGAAGGTAGAACATTTGAAACCTAGTGGGTTGTTGCAACCGTTGGATATTCCTGAGTGGAAATGGGATAGCATTTCTATGGACTTTGTGACAGGGTTGCCGAATACAACGAGGGGACATAATGCGATTTGGGTGGTTGTGGATAGGCTGACCAAATCGGTGCATTTCGTTCTGATTGACATCAATTTTTCTTTGGAGAGGTTGGCAGAGATTTATATTAGTGTGATTGTGAAGTTACATGGAGTTCCATTGAGTATTGTTTCAGATAGAGATCCGAGGTTTACTTCGAGATTTTGGGAAAGTTTACAAAAGGCGTTGGGTTCTAAATTGAGATTGAGTTCGGCTTATCATCCGCAAATGGATGGGCAGACGAAGAGAACGATTCAGTCGTTGGAAGACTTGTTGCGAGCTTGTGTTCTTGAACAAGGTGGTGCGTGGGATAGTTATCTTGCGTTGATTGAATTCACGTATAATAATAGTTTCCATTCTAGTATTGGAATGGCACCGTTTGAAGCGTTGTATATACGAAGATGTCGAACACCGTTGTGTTGGCACGAATCTGGTGAGAGTTCGGTGGTTGGACCTGAATTGATTCAACAGACTACGGACAAGCTGAAACTTATTCGTGAGAAAATGAAGGCTTCTCAGAGTAGGCAAAAGAGTTATCATGATCGAAGAAGGAAAGATCTCGAGTTTCAAGAGGGCGATCATGTATTTTTTAGAGTTACGTCGGTGACAGGTGTTGGTCGTGCATTGAAGTCAAAGAAGCTTACTTCTCGGTTTATTGGTCCTTACCAGATATCCGCGAGAGTTGGTGCTGTGGCTTATAGGGTGGCGTTGCCGCCGAGTCTGTCGAATTTGCATGATGTGTTCCATGTTTCACAGCTTCGGAAGTATGTTCCGGATCCGTCGCATGTGATTCCGATGGATGAGGTTGAGGTAAGGGAGAACCTTACGGTTGAGGCGTTACCAGTGAGGATTTTGGATCGCGAAGTGAAGCGGTTAAGGGGCAAGGATATTGCACTTGTGAAAGTGGCGTGGGGAGGCGCTGCTGAGGGCAATTTGACTTGGGAGTTGGAGAGTCAGATGCGGGAGTCGTATCCGGAGTTGTTCGTCTCAGGTAATATTTTCGAGGACGAAAATTTCTAAGTGGAGGAGAGTTGTAACGCCCCAGTTTTAGTTATTTTTATTTAATTGAGTCGTTTTGATTATTTTATTATTATATTATTTTACTCTGACTTTTATTCAAAAATATATTAATTTTCGTCGTGATTATATTTTATCGCGTTTTGGGAGCGTTTGCGAGATATTTGAGTGTAGGGGTATTTTGGTCTTTTGTTGGGTAGATATTATATTTTTCATATAATAGAAATAGAAAGAGAGAAAATAGAAAGGAAAGAAAAAGAAGAGAAGAAAAAGAGAAAGAAGGAAAGAGAAGAGAAAGAAGAAAAAGAGAGAAAACTTGGAAATCTAGGAACCGATTCAACCGACTTTTCAAACGCGAATTAATCGGGTAAGGGTGCAAAACTCGAATATACTATGTTTGTGTATGATTATGTATGTTTGTGTGGAAGTTTTATTGGTTTTTAGATATAGGTCGAAATGAGATAAACGAAAGAAATCGATGTTTTCGCAGTTGGAAATCTGTGTAAATGCGGTAGAATACTTGGTACCATGATTAGATTATGTTCTGATTGCTATATGATGGTTTGGAAGTGTTTTGGTGGTGAAAAAGTGGTTTTGGGTTGCATGACAACGCTGATGGGTTTTCTGGTTTTCGCAGGTTCGTATTGCGAATCCCCTAGCGAAGGGGAAAGCGAGCATTCGCTGGCAATTCGCAATGCGAAGGTGTGGGTGAACATTCACCAGAGACTCGCACTGCAAACTTTGTGTTATTTTGTGCTGTTTTCTTTCTGCCACTATTCGCTGGGAGACTCGCACTGCGAAGGGGAAAGCGAGCATTCACTGGGAGTTCGCACTGCGAACGTTAGTAATTTTTTAGGCTATTTTCAGTTCTGACTTGGTTCGCTGGGACATTCGCACTGCGAATGAAGAAGCGAAGGACTCGCTAGGAGCTTCGCAATGCGAATGTGACAGCTTTTCCCAATTTGTTTTCTTGATAACTTTTGATCCGTGAGCCGGTTTGAGGCGCGGTTTGGTGCGTTGGGAAGCTTTTGACATGTTCTTTCTTATATTATTGGTTTCGAGACTAGTGGCCGATTTAATTATGTCGAGAATTGGAATGGTGTCATTTTGTTAACTTGTACCATTGTAAGTGTGTGTAGTTGATGTGTCTTATGCAATATGCTGTTGATATGAATGTTGTATGACTTGTGTGCTGTTGTGTGATGGAAATGCATGTGATAAATGTTGTGATGATGATTTCTGGCCTAAGAGCTAGTAAATGCAAGGTGTTGTATTTGATGATATATGCATGATTATGGATGTGTATATGTGTGCATTTGAATGTCATGAGTCATTGTATGCCAAGCATCATGATATGCATGTTGGTGATGTCGTGTGCCCTAGTCGGTGTGAGCGACGAAACGGTTCCAGAGGGAATCCGCTATAACATCGTGCGCCTTATACAAAGAGGACCTAAAGCGATGATTATAGACGATCGTGCGTCTTATACAAAGAGGACCTAAAGCGATTGGATTGTGCGCCTTATACAAAGAGGACCTAAAGCAATCCATAAACGTCGTGCGCCTTATACCAAGAGGACCTAAAGCGGCGGGGAACATCGTTTGCCCGACGGGGAGTTACACTAAGTAACAAGCGATGATTCCAATAATTCCTGAGTGAATTAATGATGAGAATGATGGATGGAATGGTACTGCATGTATAGAGTCGTTGTGTCGGTCTCTGTGCATTTACATAAGTCATGAATGGATTAATTATGTGTCGGATTTGTGAATGGGATGGATGAGTTGATATATATATGAGTTATGAATTGCGCATGATTGATATATATATGATTGATATATATATGAGTTATGGATGAGTTGATATATATATGAGTTGATATATATTGGTGATAAATGTATTGAGCATGATTGATATGCCTTTGTGATGGATGTATGAGTTATGAATTGCGCTGTGTTGTATTTGAACTATAGTGTATGTTGTGGTGAGAATGTTTTGTATGCGTATTTCATGTTATTACATATTTGTATGCAACTATATTATAATTGTGTTTCTCACCCTTCTGCTGTTTTGAATGCTCTATGAGGCATTGCAGATTAGATGCTGGAGGTCTTTTTGTGAAGATTATGTCTTTATTCTTTTGTCGGTCGGCTCTGATATGTAGCACCGGGTAGTCGGGGAGATCGTTATGTGATATTATGTATATATATCTTTTCGAATTGTGTATGTATGATTCGGTATAAGACAGACAAACTTTTATGTTTATATATATGAGATTTCAGTTGCAGATTTTCCGCTTTTATTCTGTATCTGAATTGTGGGTGTTAGGAACTGAGTTCCTCTGTTTATGTTGCTACCTGATTGTTGCATATCTATATGAGTAGGTTGTTGTATTTCGTTACTTTGATGTGACGCTACCTGATTGTTTCATAACTCATATATATATCAATCATGCGCAATTCATAACTCATATATATATCAACTCATCCATCCCATTCACAAATCCGACACATAATTAATCCATTCATGACTTATGTAAATGCACAGAGACCGACACAACGACTCTATACATGCAGTACCATTCCATCCATCATTCTCATCATTAATTCACTCAGGAATTATTGGAATCATCGCTTGTTACTTAGTGTAACTCCCCGTCGGGCAAACGATGTTCCCTGTCGCTTTAGGCCCTCTTTGTATAAGGCACACGACGTTTATGGATCACTTTAGGTCCTCTTTGTATAAGGCACATGATCCGATCGCTTTAGGTCCTCTTTGTATAAGGCACACGATTGTCTATAACGTCACTTTAGGTCCTCTTTGTATAAGGCACACGATCGTTATAGCAGATTCCCTCTGGAATCGTTTCGTCGCTCACACCCCACAAGGGCACACGACATCACAAGATGCATATCATGATGCTTGGCATACAATGACTCATGACAATCAAATGCATACACATATACAACCATGTGAACCATTTAAACATCCATAATCATGCATATACAATCAAACACAACACAATGCATTTACTTGCCCTAAGGCCACAAACCACCATCACAACATTTCATCACACGCATTTACATCATATAACAACACACAAGCCATACGTTATATATCCAAAAACATATTGCATGAAAACACATCAATCGCACACAATTACGACGATAAAAGTCGACAAACGACACGTTTCTGAATTCCCGACATAATTAAATTGGCCACTAATCCAAAAAACCATTTTTATAAGAAAGAACAGCTCAATAACTTTCCAACGGTACAAAGAACGTCCCGATCCGAATTACGGATCAAAAGTTACGGATTTTAGAAAATAGTTTTAATTTTGATGTTCCAGGTCGCGCTAAGCGGGCTCCTCCCCGCGCTGAGCGCGCTCCTCACTGCCTGGTGAGGTTACAAATTTTCAATACCGCGCTAAGTGCGCAGACCCGCGCTGAGCGCGCACTGCAAAATTCAGAAAAATAAACCCTTCGCAAATCCAACCCCAAAAATCCCATTTCTCATCCCAAATCAATTCCAACAGCAAAACAAGTATCAACAATTGTTCATAAACACAGTGTGATCATACAACGCGATTTATACCAATTTCCGGCCGTGAAAACATCGATTTCTATTCGTTTATCTCATTTCGACCTATAATTAAAAAAACTAGTAAACATTCCAACACCCACATACATAATCATACACAAGCATAGAATAACCGAGTTTCGTACCCTTACTCGATTAATCGTGCTTTGAAGTGTTGGTTGAATCGATCTCTAAACTTTCAAGTTTTTTCCTCTTTTTCTTCTTTTCTTTCTCTTTTCCTTCTTTTCTTTCTTCCCTTCCTATTTTCTCTCTTTTTCTCTCTATGTTTCCATTTTAAATGAAAAACAATATCTAACCAAGCCAAAAAGACCAAAATACCCCTACACTCAATTTTCTCGCAAATGTTCCCAAAACGCGATAAAACATAATAACGATAAACATAACACATTTACCAAATAAAAACCAAGAATAAAATAATATAAAGACAAAAATAATTAAATCGACTCGATTAAAATAAATCTAACAAAAATCGGGCGTTACATTTGGGATATCCTTGGTTTGGGGTAGTGACCTTAAGATTATACCTTAAAGGAATAGTAGGGGTGTTTGAGCAAAAGTGTGGAGATTGGTGGTGTGGTGAGTAAAACTAATTAGATTATTTTAGTTAGTATTTATTTAATTATAATATTAGGTGAATATTGATTTAATTAAATATGTGATGAAAAATTATTATTATTGTTATTTTTCATTAGTTGGATTAAGTGAAAATAATAATAATATTATAATAAGAAAAAAGGGATTAGAGAAGAGAGAGAAATCACTCTACGTGAAAACAAGAGAAAGAGGCAAGAGAGAAGGCTAGGGCTCAAGAGAGAAGAAGGAAGTCTTGCAAGAACTCTAAGGTAAGGGTGAGGTTCTTCAATCACTTAAGGGATATATGATGTTTGTATGAGGGTAGGTAAATTGCTAGGATCTTATCCATGTGTTTGTTGATTGTTTGGTGTTTTGGTGAGAAGTTGGAGTCGCGTGTCGGTAATAGTAATAATGCTCGAATTGTGTAAATTGCTTGGTTTAATTGTGATTTCTAGTGTGATAAGAGTTCCTAATGTATGTATAGCGTTGTATACTGAATTAGAGGTTCAATTTCTGTGGTATATGTTGTTTGGAGATGTTGGGTAGAGTTGCAAAAGTGATTTTTTGAAACAGAACAACAGAGATTTGATTCTGCAGGTCAAGTAACCGGTTACTGGGTTTGAGTAACCGGTTACCTAGTGTAAAATTGGGGGGTTTTTGACTCTGTTTCAGTAGAGTAACTGGTTACCGGTTTGGAGTAACTAATTACCCTGTGTAAATCTGCGTTGTAGGGGCGTGAAAGGCTGAAGTAACCGGTTACCTATGTGGACTAACCGGTTACCACTCAACGAAACAGATTTTTTCTAAATTTTCAAAAATTCATATTTCTTGATTCGTAAGTCTGTTTCGTTCGCCGTTCAAATTGTTGGAAATCTGATTTTATGTACTTTCTGCTAAAATTATTTTCAATGACAAAATTCCAACTATTCAACGTGTGGGGTGTGTTTTCGTTTTGTGTTTTGATGTGTTGAATCGTGGAATTCGGGAATCGGTGGTGCGATGCGTGTTGTTATTATGGATTGCAATGTTTGCAATGTTTGAACAGGTGTATACTGTATATTGGACAGTCGTGAGGTAATGTATTGGTGATATGCTAGTATTATGCATTGTTTCGTTGTTGTATGTTGTTGGTTGAGGTGCATAGTATGTTGCATGAGTTGTGGGATAAGACGTGTGCCCATGAGGGGTGTGAGTGTTTATCTGGATTCTTCGTAAGGGAATCGTGTTGCTGTTGTTGTTGAGGTGATTGTGTGCCTATGTGGGGTGTGAGCAATCACGAATGTCGTGTGCCCGTGTGGGGTGTGAGCGACCTATATAGAAATTCCGACGGGAATTGTGATCATGAAAAAGGGATCAAAATTGGTACCACATGCATTGAGTCGAGTTGGTGTCTCATTGCATTGTATAAAAGTTGTGTTGCATTATGAATTGCACGATTATCTGTTGTGTTGGAAATAATTATGTTTGTTGAAGTTGCGATGAAAGGGTGGATTGCTTGATGATTTTATGCTTTCATATTTATATCATCTATTTCTTTTGTTGATTTGAGAATCTCACCCCTTCTGTGTTTGGTGATGCTTTATACGGCATCCTGTAGATAATCAAGATTAGTGTGGAGTTTCGGTTAGTGAAGATGAAGTCTTTCACTTATTTTTGACGTCTGCTCTGATATGTAACACTAGGGGTCTTGGAACGCTTCTATGCATTGTTTTACTTTGTCAAGTATCATTGGTTTTCCTTATGTTTTTTAAACTAATTTTGTTGTTTTGAACCGTTATGATTTGTTATTAAATTAACGAAATTTTCGTTGCTTAATAAAAATGCTTTTTGGGTTATGGATCTGTTAATTACCGTTAATAATAATTATGTGTTACATGTCGTGATTATGAGCATGAGTAGTTGACAAGTAATACCCTTTATTGCTGAATTTTATTTTATTACTCTGATTATTTGAATAATTTACGCGGGGGAATTTAGGGTTTTACACCTAACACATGTCAAGACATTGTTCAGCATAATTAGTAAACAAGGAACAGAACAGCAAACTGAAATCTAGAATATCAGAAAATGCAGAAAGACAGATGTTTCGACATCTGTTTCAACGTTGTTAACCAAAACTGAACTGTACATTGCAGAATGATAAACAACACAAAATATGATAACCCAGTTCGGTGCAAATCACCTACATCTAGGGGCTTACCAAGCCAGGAAGAAGAATCCATTATCAGTAGTATAGTTTTATGTAAACAACCACTGGTTTACAGTAAACACCCCTGGTTTACCTATCACTACCCAATGAAAACTTTTTCTAAGTACTCCATCCTAGATAAGAGAAACCCATTTCACTCCCTAAATCACATCCTGTTATTATCTAACAGTTATAACCACAATAACTATATCATCCTATTGAACGACACTCCTTTCAATACAAAGTTCAGTCAAGCATCCCTTACTAACAAGTTAGCTTGGATTTTCTTAAAAGCTTCATCCAAGAACAATACACGATTCATTACGTACGGGTTTCTGATTCTGTACAATTACATATGTCTTTCACAATGTATCAAATCGATACAGAGGGAGACTTACAAGAAAGCCTACGACTCTCAAAACCCTAAAACCTATTTTCTACTTTACAAAAGTGTTACAATAGGTTCAATTGTTCAGTCCTAGGTCTTGATCTTCTTTTATAGCCTTCTGCTGCGTTGGGCTTTCAATCTTCTGTTGGTTGATTCCTTGATCCACGTTATGGTTGCTCCTTAAATCTTGCAACTGATCTGCAAGCATCCTACTGTTAGTAACATACACGATGTCCAAACATCGTTTGAGACATCTTATCTGACATGTCTTCTTTTAGCATAATTCTTCTTTGTTGTTGGAACATCTTGTACAACAACCTGTTTTACCAAAATTTGCTCAAATATTTAGAGTCTTCAATTTTGATGAATGGGGATAAGAAAAAGTAAAGCAAACACCCACACAATCAAATATGCACACAAGCTAAACATGAACACATAATTCAAACATAAACCAAGAGAAAAAATATCACACATAAACACAAACAAGAAAGAAATCATTAATCAAATTAAATATAAATATTTAATAAGATTAATCAATAATTTAATTAACAAATATTAAATAAAAAAATTTAAAATAATTAACAATTAAACATGTATATTTTTTGGATTTTTTGAACTTAAGGAAACTAAAGAAAATTAATTAGATTGAATTTAAATATTTAATAAAATTAATCATTAAATAAATTAATTACTATTAAATAAAAAGTTTAATAAAATTAATTAATAATAAATTAAAAGTATTTTTTTTTAGTTTTTTAGAATTAGGGAAATTAATTTAAAATAATTAATTGATATAAAATCAAATATTTAATAAAATTAATCTCTTAATGGATTAATTAGTAGTATTAAATAAAATTAATTAAAAATTTAATAATAAAAAGTATTTTTCATTTTTATATATTTAAAAAAAAAGTCAAAATAAAATATAAAACATATAAAAAGAGAGAAAAAAAAGTAAATAAAAAAAAAGAAATGTGCCAGGCAGTGTTGAAAGCAAAACTGGGGTTGCTAATCAAAATTCCAGGCCCATACTCTAGGAGGCCCACACAGTGAGGAATCCAGCAAGGACTCTAGGTCAGCCATTGACCTTCCTAGCCAATCTGGGACGCTGGTTACTAGGGGAGTAAAAAAAAGACTCTGATCAAACGGCTTAAAATGCATGCAGACGGTAGGAGACCAGGAAGCACGTGCATGGGATCAGATCACGGGGAGTATTACACCGGTGACAAGTGTCCAGTGGTGGGGACACTTGTCACCACCACTCTCAAGCAACACAACGCATAATGAGAAATAAAACAAAAAAAAGGATCGTAAGGGAATCGTGTTGCTGTTGTTGTTGAGGTGATTGTGTGCCTATGTGGGGTGTGAGCAATCACGGATGTCGTGTGGCCATGTGGGGTGTGAGCGACCTATATAGAAATTTCGACGGGAATTGTGATCATGAAAAAGGGATCGAAATTGGTACCACATGCATTGAGTCGAGTTTGTGTCTCAGTGCATTGTATAAAAGTTGTGTTGCATTATGAATTGCATGATTATCTGTTGTGTTGGAAATAATTATGTTTGTTGAAGTTGCAATGAAAGGGTGGATTGCTTGATGATTTTATGCTTTCATATTTATATCATCTATTTCTTTTTTTGATTTGAGAATCTCACCCCTTCTGTGTTTGGTGATGCTTTATACGGCATCCTGCAGATAATCAAGATTAGTGTGGAGTTACGGTTAGTGAAGATGAAGTCTTTCACTTATTTTTGACGTCTGCTCTGATATGTAACACTAGGGGTATTTGAACGCTTCTATGCATTGTTTTACTTTGTCAAGGATCATTGGTTTTCCTTATGTTTTTGAAACTAATTTTGTTGTTTTGAACCGTTATGATTTGTTATTAAATTAACGAAATTTCCGTTGCATAATAAAAATGCTTTTTTGGTTATGGTTCTGTTAATTACCGTTAATAATAATTAGGCTTAAATGCAGTTTTGGTCCCCATAGTATCATTTTCCTAAACTTTTGATCCCCCTTTAAAAAAACCCAGGTTTTGGGTCCCTTGTTTTGATGTTTTTTTGGATTTTTTTGGTCCCCCCTCCAAATTAGGGTATGTGGCACATTTTATGTTGATGTGGATTAGCTGACTGGGATTATGTATTATTTTATATTCATTGACATAATTAATATATAACTTTAATAAATAACCTAATTAATAAATAAAAAGTAAATCCCTAATTAATAATTATATTATTATTATGCTGAATTTTGGATATAAGTACCAAATCCCTAATTGCAGCACTCCACCGTGACATTGTTGAAGAGGAAAACTCCCAGAAACATTGAACCCTAGACGAGCAAAGGCGTGAAGTTTTCTGAAGATTCCATGGAAAATTCTGGTCTTTCCAAGACGAGCAAAGGCGTTAAGTTTCGCCTTAGGTATGGGTTGTATCGTTTTCCCACGTTCTTCCGTTATTGCATTTCATTCTTAGTTTAATGTTTATGGTGGACCCCAATTGGTTTAGGGTTTTTTTCGTTATATTTTACCGTACTTGGTGGTCCCTTTTTCTGTTAGGGTTTCGAAAACTTTGTGGTTTAGGGTTTTGTGGTCCTACCATGTCTTCAATATTTAAGCCTTGTTTGTGTGGTCCCATTCTGACAATGATGTATGAATTGATACGGCCAACCAAGTGTCAAACAATTAGGTTTAGGATTCACCATGGAGGTGCACTCGTTGAAACTCCTGTGAGACTGTATGTTGGTGGATTTGTTACAGAAATGGATTGGAAGTGGGATGTAGATTATCTGTCCTATATGGAGTTGTTTGAACTGATTAAGAAGGATAGATATGTAGACATTAAGTGTATCTGGTATTTGAACCCTAGGAAGAGTTTTACCCTTGGTCTTAGGCCATTGAACTGTGACAAAGATGTTTTGCAGATGATAAGAGATGTTGATGGCTATGAAACTGCTGACTTGTTTGTTGAACATGGCATTAGTGAACCTGATATTGTAGATGAGGCAGAAATGGGTCATGAAGTATTCTCTGATGATGAGGTTGTTGAGGTGACTAATGAAGTGGGAATGGAAAAAGAAGCTGAGGTGAATAATGAAGAGGGATTGGGAAAGGAGGATGAGGTGAATGATGAAGAGGGAATTGAAAATGAGGCTGAGATGAATGATGAAGAGGGAAGAGGAAAGGAGGCTGAGATGAATGATGAAGAGGGAATTGGAAATGAGGCTGAGATGAATGGAGAAGAGGGAAGAGGAAAGGAGGCTGAGGTTAATGTGGAGGAGGCTATGGACAAGGATGATGAAATTGATGATGAATTGGAAGATGAAATGGATGCTGAATTTGAAGATGAAGTTAATGCCTTTGATTGGACAAGTGTATTACCTAAAGACAATGTTGAACCCATTGTGAATGACTTTAGCAATGGGGTTGATTCTGACCTGCTACAAACCCCAAATGAGAGTGAAAATGATGCGGAATATGAGAATTTCCCAACCTATAAAGTTGGTGAGGGAGTCAGATTTGAGTTAGGGATGAGATTTAATATAAAGGATCTGGTGAAGGAGGCTATAAAGGAGTATGCCATGGTGGAGAAAAAAAATGTTTACTTGCATAAGAATGATGGAAAGAGGATGATGGTTAAGTGTATCACTGACTGCAAATTTTACATGAGGATTGGGAAGAGGGTATGCAATCAGTATTGGCAGGTTGTGTCTTTGTATGATGAACATACTTGTCATAGGACTGCTCAGAATAGACAGGCTAAGACTGAATGGTTGGGGAAGCAGTTTAGCCATATTTTAAGGCATAGTCCTAATTTGAAACCAGCTGGTTTAGTTGCCATGAGTTTTGAGAAGTGGGGAGTTAAATTGTCTACTGATCAAGCATACAGGGCTAAAAGAAGAGATATGGAGATTATTCAAGGTGTTGGAAGGGACCAGTTTAGGCATCTAAGAACATATGCAAATGAGCTTCTTGCATCAAACCTTAATAGCAACATAGTCTTGCAATGCTCAGATTCTGCTGCTGGACCTGTGTTTGAAAGAATCTACATATGTTTAGAGGCATGTAAGGTAGGTTTTTCAAACTATTGTAGGCCACTCATTGGTCTTGATGCTTGTTTTTTGAAAGGGGATTTTGGTGGGCAATTGATGTCAGCTGTAGGAAGGGATGGAAATAACCAAATATTTCCAATAGCATATGTTGTAGTGGAGGCTGAAACAAAGGACTCTTGGGAGTGGTTCCTTATCTTGTTACTTGATGACTTGCAAAAAATTAATCAAAGGGATTATGCTTTAATATCTGATCAACAGAAGGTAAATGACACTATATTTTTCTCAATTTCATTCTTTAACTTGTCAATAATTGTTAACTGATATAAAACTATGAACTGCAGAGACTTGTTCCAGCTGTCCAAGGATTGAGTGAGCATGTGGAACAGAGGTTATGTGTCAAGCATCTGTATGGAAATTGGAAGAAAAAGTATGCTGGTATGAAATTGAAGGAAAGTATTGTGGAGTGCTGCAAGGGCCACTACTGTGCAAGGGTGGGAGAGAGCAATGTTGAGGATGAAAGGATTGAAAGAAGCTGCTTGGCAAGACATGAAACAGGTGCCAACTGAATTTTGGAGTAGGTCTCATTTCAAGACTTACTCTAAGTGTTACCTTCAGGTAAACAACATGTGTAAAGCTTTTAATAGGGCTATTCTAGAATATAGGGATAAACCAATCATCACCCTTTTAGAAGGGATTAAGCATTACCTGGCTAAGAGGATTACACAACAAAAAGAATTGATGGTTAAATATGTTGGTGATCTTTGCCCAAGAATTCAAGTAGTTCTTGAGAAAAGTAAGAGGTTTGCTGAAAGATGGATTCCAACTTGGCATGGTGATGATGAAATGACAATATTTGGTGTGACTAATGGTATTGAAACATATTGTGTCAACCTTAAGGAGGGAACATGTGCTTGTAGGAAATGGAACCTCTCTGGTATACCTTGCAGTCATGCAATAGCATGCATGTGGCATAACAAAACACAACCAGAAGAATTCACTTCTGATTACTACAAGTATGATTAAACTATTACCATTTTTAGTGACTTTGTTTTTTTTGTTGTCATTTTATCAATTGAACTTAGTGCTATACTTCTGCAGGAAAGCTACTTTCCAGAAAACATATTCACATATCATCTTCCCAACTAATGGTTCTCAGCTGTGGCCTGTAAATGATGAGCTGGTAGTCAATCCACCTGTGATGAGGAGGGCAATTGGACGCCCAAAGAAAATGAGGAACAAAACCAATGATGAACCCAAAAATCCACACGTGCTACCAAGGAAATTCCAAACCGTGACATGCCACAAGTGTGGTTCCCTTGGTCATAACATGAGAACTTGCAAGGGGAAGAGAGCAGCTGATAGAGTGATGCCTAAGGGAGGGAACAAAAAGCAAAAAACTGTCAGTAAGCAGAAGAAGCATAAAGATGGAAAAGGTGCAAAGGCAAAGAAGGCAAAGAAGCAAAAGAAGCAAAATGAGTCAACTCAAGAGATTGGATCATGTTCTCAAGCTCCACAGCCTACCCAAGAATAGGATTATGTATTTTCCTAGGCTGTCATTTTGTAACTGTCATGTTCTCTAAGCTGTAATTTTGTAATTGTCATTACATAGGCTGTCATTTTGGATTAAGTACTTTGTTATGCTGAATTAAGTATTTTGTAACTTTCATGACCTAAGTGTTATGTTGAATTATGTAGCCATTACTGGCTATACTGAAATTTGATTAAGTATTTTGTTATGAAGCTAGCATTTTGTTATGTTGAATTAATGTTTGGAATTACAAAGCTGATATTGATATTTACAAAGCTGATATTGATAAAGCTGATATTGATATTTACAAAGCTGATATTGATATGTTGCATTAATGTTTGGAATTACAAAGCTGATATTGATATGCAAAAATTATAGGTCTGTTAATTTAACCAAAAATTATAGGTCTGTTATTGCAGGTCATTATAGGTCATTATCTCTGTTAATTGAACCAAACATTACATGTCATTATAGGTCTGATATTAACATGTTTTTAAAGGTATATGTTTGTTACTTCAACCAAACATTACAGGTCATTGCTGTACTGATATAGGCACCAAATACATAAGAAGCACAAACATAATAATCAAACACAAACAAATACAGCAAGTTAACATTTTCATTATACATTATAGGTCTGAGATTACAAACTACTTAACATTTTGTTTGAGATTACAACCAAAACTAACACTTAACCATTACAAACTACTTTGTTACATTAGATACAACCCATCCAATCAACACCACTATTGTCATTCCCATAATAACTTTGTTCAACATCTTCAAATATTTGATCTCTAACTTGAGCTCTTCTTCTCTAACAGTAGCTTCAATAAGCTTAACATTTTCTTGGTTCAATTTTTGATGCAGAGAAGATATAACTTCCTTGGCCTGTTGAGACATTTCTTCATCAAACTTGGCAAAGTGAGAACATCTCTTGTATCCATGACTCTAGCAAAATAGATGAAGAAATTAGGGATTTACTTGATTATAAGACAAACAATGGAAGAAATTAGGGATTTCACGACAAACCTTGTACATCCCACAACCAAAAAAGCGACGACCTGGGTTTTGATCCGTCCAGGCAGTCATCAATGGCGACAAAATCCCACACTTGCATTCAACATAAATGGAGCGAGACACAGTGCGCTTGCTTGTAGAAGAATACACAGACATCCTGGTGAGGGTTGAATGGTGAAGATTGAAACAAAATCACTAATTTGCAAATGATTATAGATTTAGGGTTTCTGAAATTTGAAGATTGGGGAAGAACACGATATTTAGGGTTACTGAGTTTTCCTCTTCAACAATGTCACAGGGAAGAACAAGGGATTTAGGGATTTGTTACTTATATTAAATATCCAGCATAATAATAATAATATAATTATTAATTAGGTTATTTATTAAAGTTATATATTAATTATGTCAATGAATATACAATAATTCATAATCCCAGTCAGCTAATCCACATCAGCATAAAATGTGCCACATACCCTAATTTGGAGGGGGAACCAATAAACTCCCAAAAAAAATCAAAACAAGGGACCCAAAACCTGGGTTTTTTTAAAGGGGGATCAAAAGTTTAGAAAAATGATAGTATGGGGACCAAAAGTGCATTTAAGCCTAATAATTATGTGTTACACGTCGTGATTATGAGCATGAGTAGTTGACAAGTAATACCCTTTATTGCTGAATTTTATTTTATTACTTGGATTATTTGAATAATTTATGCGGGGGAATTTAGGGTGTTACACCTAACACATGTCAAGACATTGTTCCGCATAATTAGTAAACAAGGAACAGAACAGCAAACTGAAATCCAGAATATCAGAAAATGCAGAAACACATATGTTTCGACATCTGATTCAACGTTGTTAACCAAAACTGAACTGTACATTGCAGAATGATAAACAACACAGAATATGATAACCCAGTTCAGTGCAAATCACCTACATCTGGGGGCTTACCAAGCCAGGAAGAAGAATCCACTATCAGTAGTATAGTTTTATGTAAACAACCACTGGTTTACAGTAAACACCCCTGGTTTACCTATAGCTACCCAATGAAAACTTTTTCTAAGTACTCCATCCTAGATAAGAGAAACCCATTTCACTCCCTAAATCACATCCTGTTATTATCTAACAGTTATAACCACAATAACTATATCATCCTATTGAACGACACCCCTTTCAATACAAAATTCAGTCAAGCATCTCTTACTAACAAGTTAGCTTGGATTTGCTTAAAAGCTTCATTCAAGAACAATACACGATTCATTACGTACGAGTTTCTGAATCTGTACAAGTACCTATGTCTTCCACAATGTATCAAATCGATACAGAGGGAGACTTACAAAAAAGCCAACGACTCTCAAAACCCTAAAACCTATTTTCTACTTTACAAAAGTGTTACAATAGGTTCAATTGTTCAGTCCTAGGTCTTGATCTTCTTTTATAGCCTTCTAA
This sequence comes from Lathyrus tuberosus, assembly GCA_022829125.1. Lineage (NCBI taxonomy): Eukaryota > Viridiplantae > Streptophyta > Magnoliopsida > Fabales > Fabaceae > Lathyrus > Lathyrus tuberosus. The sequence goes on from JALAZF010000461.1 coordinate 2,892,146, forward strand.
TGCGTTGGGCTTTCAATCTTCTGTTGGTTGATTCCTTGATCCACGTTATGGTTGCTCCTTAAATCTTGCAACTGATCTGCAAGCATCCTACTGTTAGTAACAGACACGATTTCCTAACATCGTTTGGGACATCTTATCTGACATCTCTTCTTTTAGCAGAATTCTTCTTTGTTGTTGGAACATCTTGTACAACAACCTGTTTTACCAAAATTTGCTCAAATATTTAGAGTCTTCAATTTTGATGAATGGGGATAAGAAAAAGTAAAGCAAACACCCACACAATCAAATATGCACACAAGCTAAACATGAACACATAATTCAAACATAAACCAAGAGAAAAAATATCACACATAAACACAAACAAGAAAGAAATCATTAATCAAATTAAATATAAATATTTAATAAGGTTAATCAATAATTTAATTAACCAATATTAAATAAAAAAATTTAAAATAATTAACAATTAAACATGTATATTTTTTGGATTTTTTGAACTTAAGGAAACTAAAGAAAATTAATTAGATTGAATTTAAATATTTAATAAAATTAATCATTAAATAAATTAATTACTATTAAATAAAAATTTTAATAAAATTAATTAATAATAAATTAAAAGTATTTTTTTGAGTTTTTTAGAATTAGGGAAATTAATTTAAAATAATTAATTGATATAAAATCAAATATTTAATAAAATTAATCTCTTAATGGATTAATTATTAGTATTAAATAAAAGATTTTAATAAAATTAATTAAAAATTTAATAATAAAAAGTATTTTTCATTTTTATATATTTAAAAAAAAGTCCAAATAAAATATAAAACATATAAAAAGAGAGAAAAAAAAGTAAATAAAAAAAAAAGAAATGTGCAAGGCAGTGTTGAAAGCAAAACTGGGATTGCTAATCAAAATTCCAGGCCCACACTCTAGGAGGCCCACACAGTGAGGAATCCAGCAAGGACTCTAGGTCAGCCATTGACCTTCCTAGCCAATCTGGGACGCTGGTTACTAGGGGAGTAAAAAAAAGACTCTGATCAAACGGCTTAAAATGCATGCAGACGTTAGGAGACCAGGAAGCACGTGCATGGGATCAGATCACGGGGAGCATTACACCGGTGACAAGTGTCCAGTGGTGGGGAGACTTGTCACCACCACTCTCAAGCAACACAACGCATAATGAGAAAAAAAACAAAAAAAAAACGTGAATGAAAGATTCACTTCCCACTTTCCTCTTATCTCTTCAATTTACCTCCATTCTCTCTCTGCAAAAAGAAGGCTTCGCCGGAAAATCAATAGAACCGCCAGAGAAGATGGTGGCGTACGGTGTCCGCCGCCGTTTGTCTCCAGGTAAAACCTCAAAGTAACCCTAAACCTACCAAATCAAACTCTCTGAGTCCAAATCTAGACTCAGAAATCCTAGATTCTAACGCAAAATGCCCAAATCAGAGAGTTCAGAACAAAAACCTAAAACCCTAGATCTACAACATAACGACAAAATCGTGCAATCAAAAGAGGGTTTAACATCTACAAAGCATGAAGATCAACAATACGACGTCAGAATGCATTAAGGAAGAGATTTAATACCAAATCGGAGCTATCCCGACGTGCAGACTCTGGCAAGGCAAAGGTACTCGTCCAACCTTCACTCTCTCGACTCTCTTTACTTCTTCCCCTTCTATCCTTTCTCTTCTACTCTTTGATCTGTTGTTGTTGGTATTAGCTCACAAGCATATAGAATTTCGATGTGAAATTCTATACGTGTTAGGAATGATTTGAGCTTTAGTGGATAGGTTTTTTTTGGTATATCTGAGTATCAGCTTTTAGGTTTTTTTTTTCACTGATCTCTGGTGAATGAATAGTAGTGTTTATATAGGACTCCAATTAGGGTTTTTGCTGATGATACGAGTGAGAAAAATCCGTTATGAGGTATTGCCATGAATTCGTGAGTGGTGGTATGTTTTTTTTTTAAAGCAATTGGGATTATAAAAGAACTGCACAAGGGGTGCCGAAACCCTACAAAGGAAACAAGCTAGGTCCCTTTACAACATAAAAGAGGAACAGAAAACCAGTCATAGAAAGAAATACAGTTGATATTCCTAAGTTTAAAGCACCACTTCCAACTAAAGAATTTGATAGCATTTAGAATGTCGTGAACAGAAGCTCCTTCCGACCCAAAACGACCAGCATTTCTACTGAACCACATATACCATACTGCGATGCTCCAGACCATAATGCCAAGGCTGCTACCGGACCGTCTCCTAACCGCGCCAGAGAACTCAACAGCAGAAGATATCCAACTATCAAAGTTGCTTAGCTCAAAACCCAGCCAAACTCCCAGACCATTCCAAACCGCTAGCGATTTAGGACAAACGAAGAAAACATGATTTAAAGTTTCAATTACGCAACCACACTCGTGACAAGCCAACAACCCTGCTGAACCGGCAAAACCTCTAACCGCTAGTTGATCCATAGACGGGAGTCTATTCCTAGCAAGACACCATATGAATATCTTGATCTTCAGAGGGAGAGTGGACTTCCAAACACTGCTCATGACATGAACTGAATCATCAACCTCAGCAGCAACATTTCTAGAAAACCATAACAGCTCATAACACTCTTTGACAGAAAAACTACTACCTCCACCAATGCTGCCACTCCTAAAAGGGAGCAAACTATGAATATCCTGGCTTGTGGAAGGAGAATAAGCTTGAATCAGATCCCTCATCTCCTCTTCCTCCGTTGCCATCACAGAACCCTCAGGAAAAGTAGAAAAATTGACAGACCACTTCCACTCACATCCAAGTCACTCTCCAAGGTTGGCAACAGAACTAAAGGGATCAACAGCAAAGAGAAACAAGTTTGGAAAAAGGTCTCGAAAAGGAAGATCAGCAGCCCAATTAGAAAACCAGAACGAGGTATCTTCACCATTACCTATCGAAACACGGATATTAGAAGAGAATGTGTCTCTATCCAACACTTTATCATGACTTATGCCTCTCAAATCGCGCCACCAAATGGAATCAAACAGATTGACCGAAGCCACAACAGAGCTTTGAGTCTTCAACGCCAGATTCCCGTATGTAAACTTTAACAGTTTCTTCAAAATACAATCCTCAGAGTTCACCATTCTCCACTTCCACTTCATCAAAAGGGCCTTATTGAAATCAGACAAATCCCTAACACCCAGGCCACCCTCACCTATAGGGCGACAAACCGTAGTCCAATCCACCCAACGAATCTTCCTCGTTTCCTCGTTCCCACGCCATAAGAACCTACTTTGAATACCTTGAAGCAACTTCAATATACCAGCAGGAACTTTATAGAAGGAAAACGCATAAAGAGGCAGAGAACTGATAACCGACTTAATTAAAACAAGTCTCCCCCTATAGATTATTGTCTCCCTTTCCAATCTGCCAGCCTTGCTCTGACTTTCTCAACCAGCTCCTTCCACATGAAAAACCTTCTAGGACTTGCACCTATTCGAACACCAAGGAAAAGAAATGGGATCTCCATAATATCACAGTTGAGGAAGGCTGCTGCAGAACACAGAAAAGAATTGCTAACATTGACACCTCCTATTTTGCTTTTGAAGAAATTCACCCTCAGCCCAGACAGCAACTCAAAACCACGGAGAATTGCCTTAATAGTCGAAAGGTTACCCCAAACCACGTCACCAAGAAACAGGGTATCGTCTGCAAAATGCGTTATAGAGAAGCTCCCTTCTTCGCCAGCTTTAAACCCGTCTTACAGACCAATACTCTCTGCTTTATGGACTAAAGAGGTGAGCACCTCCATAACAAGTAAAAATAGAAAAGGGGAGAGAGGGCCCCCTTGCCTTAACCCTTTCTGAACCTTAAAATCTTTCGTCGCACTACCGTTAACTAAAACCGACATCGTACCATCACAAACCAAAGATCTCATCCATTGTAACCACTTCTCCCCGAAATTCATCTTAACCAAAAGGTCCTGAAGGAACTTCCACGAAACACAATCATAAGCTCTAGCAAAGTCTAACTTAAAAAACAAACAGCTTTTATTTCTTCTATTGGCCATGTCAATTACTTCACTAGCTAGCAGAACACCATAAAAAATGCACCTTCCTGGCAGAAAAGCAGTCTGCTCAGCAGAAACCAAGGACCCTATAACTTTCCTCAGCCGGCTAGCGAGAATCTTAGATAAAATCTTCTGAAAACACGAAACAAGGCAAATAGGTCTATAGTTCGAGAGATGCTGAGGGTTCCTTGTTTTTGCCACCAAAGTCAAGAAAGAGGCCTTAGCAGAATAAGTAAGCGTCGGGTTTCTATGGAAATCCCTCACAAAACGAAGAACATCTCCTTTGATAATCTCCCAATAGCCCTGGAAAAAAGCGAAAGTGAAACCATCTGGACCCGGGCTCTTATCGCCACCACAGTCCCAAACAGCTTCCCTAACTTCATCATCTTGGAATTGCCTTTGAAGCCAAACTTTATCTTCCTCCCTCAATGATTTCAACACCAGATCGTCCATGGTCGGACGGAAGTAACATTCTTCTTTAAAATTTTCCACGAAAAAGTTAGTCACCTCTCTTTTGACTCCCTCAACGTCCTCCACCATTCCTCTATCACAACTGACAAATTGCATCCGGTTACGACTCCTTTTCCTTCTAACAACCTTGTGAAAGTATATAGAATTGCTATCACCATCCAAAAGCCACTTCTCCTTCGCTTGAATCCGGATCAAATCCTCTTTCATATCAAGATTCTGCCAAACCTCATCAGTAGCCTTACTTCTAGCTTTTAGCATATCATCGAAATTAACATAGCCAAGTTGACTTACCTCCTGGTTGAGACCGTTAAGCTTAGAAACAACTTCTTCAATCTTAACTTCCATCCTACCATAAACCTCCTTGCTCCAAACTCTCAACTTGTCTTTAAGAAGTCTCAGTTTTTCCTTAAAAACAAAGTCTCCCCTGCCCTCTATTTCTCACGACTCCCAGCAATGCTTGACAAAACCATAGAATTCAGGGTGCTTTAACCAAGAGTTCACAAACCTAACAGGCTTCGGGCCCCAATTCGTTCTATTGCACTTTAACCAAATAGCACAATGGTCAGAAATGTCCCTACGACCAATTTCTTGACCAGAAATACTCCACAAGTCAATTAATCCATCGGAAACGAGGAACCTATCAATTCTGCTCATAGAGTTCCCCGTCCTATTGAACCAAGTGAAAGCATCCCCCTTGCACGGAACATCCACACAATCCAACTCTCCTATGAAATCACGAAATTCAACCATCTCGTTAACCCTACAGACCCCCCCAGATTCTTCCTCTCCTCCCTATAAGCAATGGCATTGAAATCGCCTCCTATCACCCATTTGCCCCTTAAATGGTTCCTCTTAAAACTCAGCAGCTCCCTCCACAGCTCCCTCTTCTTAGGCAAGAAACAGGACGAGTAAACATTGATAAGAAACACATCAGTACCCTTCCAGCTGCCACTAACACCCAAAAATCCTTCCTTCCTAAAACTACTGGTAAAGGAAATAGAATCCCTTTTCCACATAATCAACAAGCCACCCGCACTCCCTATGGCATCCGAATGGGACCAGTCCACCTCCTGATTCCCCCACAATGAATAGACCAACTTACTATCTATACCAGTCTTCTTCGTCTCTTGGATGAAGCAAACATCCACCTTCCCCTTTTGAATCACACTGACAACCCTTTTCCTTTTAACAAAGCTGCCACACCCTCTCAGATTAAGCGACATAATATTCATGGGAGAACACTGGTAGCCTCCCTCTTTCTCGAACTTACTTCATCTCTCTTCTCCATCAATCTAAACTCATTCTCCATGCTCGACTTCTCACCTCCTTTAATCCCTAATGACACAACAATGTCGTTGACCTTACTAGCCACTTTACTCTCAATGCCTTCCCAAAATCTTTTGTTACCCACCAATATCTCAGAATCAGTCACCGAATGACACCTGCTAACAAGTTTCCCAGCTTCCTCCATTGATATGATCTGCCTTCCTGTTTCACCATCCACAGATAAAGCCTCTATAGAATCCTTAGTACCAACTTCCACCGAGCCTTCCATCCTCAACTCATTCTTCTTCATCTGGATAGACGTAACGCGCGTGTTGAGATACGTGCACTCCTTAACTGAACAGTTGACTGAGCTAGAATTACCTTCTACAGAAACGCGAGGAACACCATCAAGAGACTTAGGCCCAACAATCTCTTTACTCCCTCCTACTGGCCCAATGTAAACTGGCTTGATCCTTTGGGCCTTCTTTCCTTTTTGTACCCTAACCAGCCCAACAAAGCTATCTAAGTCCCTTGTTCCATTCTGACTCAGATCCATTTGACTACTACCGTTAGTCTTCTCACCATTACCAACACCATTCCACGTGGCATTAAAGATAAGATTCTGAGATCCTATGTCTGATACACCTGCTTTACCTGCTTTAGACTTTACTTCCTCGGTCCTCCTACCTTTCACTCTTATGTGATTACCTAGTTTCCCCTGCCAACCCCCTCCTATCCCCATAACTTCTTTAAGGATACCACTGCCACCATTAGGACTGCCCCTAGGACTGTAAGGAGCAGGTGTTTCTTTGCACACGCTACACTCTTCCTCTTCCCCGTCTCCACCGTCCCCCTCGCCTTCCCCTGAACACCACCAAGTGTCGCTGCATACGAAACTAGAGTCATCTCCTTCGGAACAAGTCACACTACTTCGATGCTTCACCACCGTTTTACACAGAGAACCTCTGTTTTCTTCAACCACTCTAATTCTGAAAACGGAATCATTAATAGCCACCCTGAACACTTCATCGATTGTGCTTCCACTTCGAGTTCTAATCATGACAGAAGCGACGTCCATTTTAGTAGCTCCCAACGCGTCCTCATCGCAGCAAACATAAGTTCCCATTTTAGATGTAAGAAATTCGAAGAACGAGCAAGACCACGCATGACACGGAACACCGAAAATCCTAACCCAGGTAGTTCTCTCCGTATCAATATCTTCAGGCCCCCACCTCCTTACCTCAACAAACCACTGATCCATCCAGCCTTTAGCGTTCTGCAAAAAGTCTTCTATTTCACCTTCATCCTTTTCTTCCAAGAGACATAAATTGGCACCCAGCGGTGTCACCTTAATCCCGAAATAACCCTCTGCGTCAAAGTTTCTTTGGATGTTGAAAGTCATACCAGGTGCTATGACTCTCCCGACATAAGCTTTCTGAAATCTACTCATGTCCACCTTGTCAACGTTGAATTCCATGTCCCATTTTCTCGAACCCCCGAACTCTCCTCTGACAATCTCAGCGTATGTGTTCGTAGGAAAACGAATTTGGCTCAGAAATTTGTCTGTAGTGAAAATACATGGTCCTAACTATTTTTCTTTACTGAACCTTTTTCTAATTCACTGCTTGCAAAAAAAATGACCTCTTGAATGACTTTTTCTTGAATGTGCCTTATGATGAATTATTGTGACGAATTTGGCTCGCTTGCATTCACAGAACCTGCTGCTATGTGCTGCCTTTCACCAAATTCAATGTAAAATGTGTATTGAAAATGGAATAATGAAATGCATACTTATGAATGGACTTGACTTGTTGAAATTGAAATAGAAATATGACATGATGAATGATAGTGAATGTATTGTATGGCATTATGTAGGTTTGAAATTTGAAAGATGATTGTTATTAAAACTGGATGGATGTTATGATTTGTGATGAATTTATGAATGTGAAAATAAGAAACTTGATGGAATGATGATGAGTATGCTTGAATGGCCTAATATGGATGTGTGAATATGAATGTATGTGAATGTTTTATGAATTCTTGTAACTTATGAATGCAAATGAAAATTGTGAAATTTGACATGAAATTGAGTTGAATAACATGAACTCAATTGTTGACATTTGAACTGGTTTTGCCTTAGATTCAAATTGGTTAGAATAAAAATTGGAAACTAGACTTTAGGAATTGACACTTGAATTGGATTGAAGTGCTTGAAACATGAGACTTGAAACTAAACTTTGAGTTTAAAATTGGATGGAAACTTGAATTTTGATTGGAAATGAAACTTGAATGAATTGTGTCATGTGTATGTAGCTTGAATGGAATTGTATGGATTTGGAATGAAGTTTGCTTGAATAAATTGTATTTATCCTTGTCTTGTTTAAATTCTTTTCATGTGCATTGGTGAATTTAGAATGAGGATGGAGGAGAAATACGGCACTTGGGTGGATAGGACGCGTCTTAGGAGCTTGGTGGCTTTAGGCATGAAATCTTGGTGAAACATGAACATTAGCTTTTGGCCTCGGGCTTGGAGAAAAAGATGAATTGGTAATGGAAGACAATGAAGCTTGGCATGAGATGAGACCTTTGTTTAGGCCTAGGATTTGTACCACTTTGCATTTGTACTCTTTCACCTTTGTATTCAACATTCAATTTGAACTCTTAAACTTTTGTAATTCATGAGACTTGGATGATTGTCTATTCCATCAAAAGAGAATTGGCTATTCTTGTAATCGAATCAATTTGAATTTGCAAATTTGAAATTTTGTACCAATCGTGGAACTTGATTGTTAGTGTAGTTGTCTTGAATTGCCTCATGGGACTTGAAAGTGAATCATGACATGGATGAATTTGGTTATGTGAGGAAGAAGTTTGATAAAAAAAATGGTGAATGAATGCCTTATGTATGCGGTGTGAATTGAATAAGAATTGGATGGGCATGGATTTGGAATTGAACCTAAAATGAATTTGAACCTAAAATGAAGCTTGGTCTTGAAACTTTTGACATAACTTATTCTCAAACTTTGTGACATAACTCTGTGACTATGGAAAGAATGGGATTAGAAAGGAATTTAAAGTTGAATTCTAAAACTTGAATTTGAATGAATGTGGAGTGAAAATGACACTTGAACTGAAATTTGGATTGAAATTTAAACTTTGTAACTTGAATTTTGGATAGAAGTAAAAATGCATGAGACTTGAAACTTGAATATGAATTAAAAAAAGAAAAAGGAACTTGCAACATGACTTAAGAAACTTGGAACTTTGAATTGAGATAAAAAAAAGATGCTTGATTTTTTTTGAATGAATTTAAAAACTTGAATGGAAATTGTAATTTAAAAATTAAAAGAGACGGCTTATGGAAATTGGGACATTTTGGCATGACTGAGTTTGTGATTGTTATAGACTTGAAACAAGAATTGACATGGATTGGAAAGAATTTGAATATTTATCCTTATAACCTTGAATCTATACAAAAAACAAACTATTTCAAAATTCAACATTCTTATCTTGATAAAGAAAGACCTTGAACCAAGCATAAGTGAAAAATTTATTGAAGCTTGTATTCCTCCAAAATCATCAGTAACAGGCCATGACAGTTCTAGGTTTTTTGATCCCCAAGTCTTGTAACATCTTAAACCCTAACTCCTTAGGACTATCCATTGCGTTGAAAAAACACACAACCTATCCTTGTCAACCCCTTGTTCCAAATATCCAAAGGTGATGCTATTGATGAATTCAAGGAAAAGCTGGGTGGAAAATGAGGGTGTGACAGTTGCCCCTATTTAAATAGCTTCGCCAGATGACACGAGGGATGGCAATCCTCACGTAATTCTGATGGGAGTTATTTAAATACAAGAATACCCGAATTTTGCTCCCAGATGATATGCAGTATACTAGGTTATGCTATGCTATGATGCAATACGCTAATGATATGCTATGATGTAGATGACAAGACAGACTTTGTGGGGTTTATTGAGACGACTGACAATGAGATTTGCTGGGAATTGAACAAAGAAGTAAGGTAGACTGACTCACTGGGGATACTTGAGGAAAAAATGGTTAGTTATGGTTTCTCACGGAACAAACCAAAAGTTATTTGACAATTTGTGATGGAAGGTATGCTCTGGATTCGCACAGAGAAAAAAGATAATTGATTGTAAATAGACAAGACTCCGGATTCGCACAGAGTATAAAAGCAAAAGACTCCAGATTCGCACAGAGTATAAAAAGGAAAGACTCCAGAATCGCACAGAGTATAAAAAGGAAAAGACTCCGGATTCGCACGGAGTATAAAAAGGAAAAGACTCCGGATTCGCACAGAGTATAAAAAGGAAAAGACTCCATATTCGCACAGAGTATGAAAAGCAAAGATTCCGGATTCGCACATAGTATAAAAAGGAAAAGACTCCAGATTCGCACAGAGTATGAAAAGCAAAGACTCCAAATTCACACAGAGCATGCAAAATCAAATGGGCTATGGTTCTATTTAGAACAACGTAGATAGGTATGGTTTCTCTCATAACCATGAAAAATAGTTCCGGATTCGCATAGAACAAACAAAGGACTCCGGATTCGCATAGAGTACAAAAGAGAGATGGGTTAATGCTTCTCGCACAACCATAAAAATGAAGTTCCGGATTCGCACAGAACTAACAAAAGAAAGGACTCCAGATTCGCACAGAGTATAAAAAAGGAAAGACTCCGGATTCGCATAGAGTTTAAAAAGAAAAGTTCCAGATTCGCACAAAACTAACAAAAGAAAGGACCCCGGATTCGCACAGAGTATAAAAAAGGAAAGACTCTGGATTCGCACAGAGTTTAAAAAGAAAAGATTCGAATTCGCACAGAACCAAAATGAAGGACTCCAGATTCACACAGAGTACAAAAGAACGGGTTCCAGATTCGCACATAACCAAATTGACAGAAAAACTTGACATGACATCCAGAGGAATATCTAGAAATTTTGTCAGACAAGAAGGTAACATAAAAGTGAGACCTATCTGGTATATGATCTGGAAAACCTCAGATCGACAAAAGAAAAAAAACTCTGGCAGGTATCTATTTTAGTAAGTGCCAACAAGGCTGGATTTTGTAAAGAAGAGATGACATGATATGCTTGACATGCAATGATCTGAATATATGCAAGTCGAAGACTGGATTCTTGTAACAAACACAAAGGATCCTTGGTGTAGAGATGACTGTCTTATTTTCCTCAACTCTCGGAGGAGCACCTTAACTGAAAATAAATGGATGTTCTGAACATGTGCTTCAAGCATGTTAGACTTGAATCAAGCATAAGTGAAAAACTTCTTGAAGCTTGTATTCCTCCAAAATAATCAGTAACAGGTCAGAACAGTTCTAGGTTTCTTGATCCCCAAGTCTTGCAACATCTCAAACCCTAACCTCCTTAGGAATATCCATTGCGTTGAAAAGACACACAACCTATCCTTGTCAACCCCTTATTCCAAATATCCAAAGGTGATGCTACTGATGAATTCAAGGAAAAGCTGGGTGGAAAATGAGGGTGTGACAGTGGGTGGTTCTTATCCTTGACTCCATGCTCGTGACGTTGAACCCTTGAACCTTGTTTGTAATCTTTTTTGTTATTTTTGCATAATCATGCACTCATGCATTCATGAACATCCTATTTCACTTTGTTTTTAAGGAACTTAGTGATTTTCTTTGCAAACATCGCAGGCATTGTGATCATGGATATTGGAAGGAGGAACAGTCAGAAGTACAGTTTCAGAGCTCCTGATCTCAAAGAATTGAGAAAGTTAGCATCCTTAGTGGTTGATCCTGCGGATTTCAAAACTCGCCATGGAAGACTTTTGGCTATTCTCTCCACCAATGTTGAAGATGAAATTATTAATACTCTAGTTCAGTTTTATGATCCTATCTACTAGTGTTTCACATTTCTAGATTATCAGCTTCTGTAACTTGTTGTTTCCTCGCGCGATGATGATGATCGAAATCTGAGCGTATTTTCATTTTTTCTCGTTAAATTGAAAAGTTGATGATGATGCTCTTTTCCAATTTCACTGCGTTTTTTCTTCTTTTAGTTTGTTTAAGTTTTGACCTATGATGTTGAACACTGTGAATGAGCTGCTTGATAGTGAGTCACACAAATTCACTTTTGTTTCTTTTGAGTTGTTTGGCTGGTGAATTATGGGCTAGAAAGCCCGTCACGTTTTTCTTTGCTTTTCTCACATATCCTCTTTTTTTTAATTGCACCCTGTCTGATGTTGAGCTAATGGGTCTGGTTAAGCCCATTCTTTGATTCCATTTTCACACAGTTCTATGGCTCCAGCACCTCCCCTCCCTCTTGATTTTTTTTTTTTAACTAAATCAGTGGTTTTTAAATTTTTTTGAATATTTTATTATTAAAATTTTAAAGTTGTTAGCCCTTAATATGTTTAGTTTATTTATGTATACGATTTCTTTTTCGATTTTATTTTGGGCCAATGATATAACACAAATTTTGATATATTGATTTATTTAAATCAATAAAAATCTTGATAAATATGAGGCCATTTTCTATTTTTGTTGGTCAATGAAAGTCTAATATTAGATTATCGATTTCCCGATTAAATCTTGATTAAAACGAGACCAACTTTATTTTCATTTCGATTCCATTTTCTTTATTTGGGTCGATGATATAACAAACTTCATGGTTTGGCTGATTTCATTAAATAGACAAAATTTTGATCAATATGAGACCACTTTCTTTTATTTCAGTTTCATTTACTTTTTAGTCGATGAAAGTCAAGAATCATGGTTGTCAATTTTTATTGATAAGTTATGATTAAGACTAGACCATTTTTAATCCTATTGCATCTCAATTGTTAACTTCTAAATTTATTGGACTACTAACTCGTCATTTCTTTTCTTGGTGAGGCTTGTAAGTATTTCATGATAAAGTCTTGTGGATGACCCTCTTGTTCCTGTTATGATTTTTGCTGCCTGCTTCATTTGACAATTCCTCAATACAGTTCCAAAGGAAAGCTTCATTATGGACTCATAAGTCATCTTCATACTGGTTAGACCTTTCTAATTTCATTTCCGTGACCTTTTTAGGATCACCATTCTTGGCCTTATAAGAGCCTTCCTTTCTCTTTGACCTAGATTTAGGTTAGGGTTTTTGAACCCTATGTGAGTAGTATCCTCATAGATACTTACTTTTCCCCTTTGGCCTGATTAGAGCCATTTTGCTTTACAACTTAGAGTTAGGCTTGGAGTTGTTGAACTTCATGTGAGTACCATCATGATGCGTACTCACTTTCCCTTTTGAATTTGTTTAAAGTCAACCTTAGGTTAGTTCTCAACTTAGTCTTAGAGAGTTCTTTAACTCTACGCGAGTATTGTAACACCCTAAATTCCCCCGTAATATTTAATCGAAAAACCAGAGTTAAATCATCCAATTATATTTAAGGCATTACTTTCGACAACATACTTGCTCTTTATTAGACATGTAACATATTGTATAATTCAATAAATCAACTTTTATTATGCAGCAGAAAAATCAATCATAACAATGATAAGGAAACATAACGGTTTTAACTGACAACTTTTAATTCGAAACTTTAAAGACAACAAAATCCTTATAACAAAACAACTCATGCAATAAGTGTTCCCGACTCCCCATGTTACATATCAGAGCAGACGCCACAAGGTGAAGTACCTCGTCTTCACCGACCACGACTCCAACTACTCTTGAGTATCTACAGGATGCCGTTTAAAGCATCACCAAACACAGAAGGGGTGAGATTCTTAAATCAACGAAAGAGAGAGATAATATAAATAGAAAAGCATACATCATCAAGTTATTCACCATATCGTAACATCCAACAAGAATCACACACCTCAACTTATGCACAAACAATCACCGATAATTATACCAACCATCATGCGACACAACCAACAAGAGAATGCAAATGAGACTCGACTAGACTCAATGCATGTGGTACCAAAATCGATCCCTGTTTCATGATCACAGTTCCCGTCGGAACTCTCGACCCCTGTTTCATGGTCAAGTATGACCCCTATTTCATGATCACACCAACAAACCCTGTTTCATGGTCACGTACGACCCCTATTTCATGATCGCACCAACAACTGTGATTGCTTACACCCCATCTGGGCACACAATCACACCAACAACAATAATTCCATCAAGGAATTCGGATAGACGATAACACCCCACCTGGGCACGCCATCTCACAACTATGCAAATGCCATGCACCATTAATGACAACATGCGACAACGACTCATGCATACACATAGCATACTCATCTTCATACCAACATCATTTAACAGTCAACATGCATTCATCTAAACATACATCAATTCACCAATACAATAACTACACATCTTCACATCATTCAATCATGCATTTCACATTATCACATCAACATCAACAAAACAAGCACATAACACCTCAATACATGCTCACCATACAACAACAACACAACATTAATATAATATAAAACAGATATTTTCCAAGAATTTTAAGTTAATAAAAATAATATTTTTCAGCCCCAGGTCGCGCTAAGCGAGCCCCACCCACGCTAAGAACGCAACTCTCTGCCTCGAAGAGGCGAAATTTCTCCAGACCGTGCTAAGCAACCTAGACCGCGCTAAGCGGGCCCTGCGATTCTGCAGCCCAAAACTCTGCGATGACAGCAACAAACCACCTGCATTTTCTGCACTAAACTCGATTTTTAACAGTAATTTTTCCTAAATTTTGCACCAATAGCCTACATCTAACATTTGCAATTCAACCAAACATATCAAACAAGACTAATTCATCAATTCCAATCATATTATCACAAAATCTTCTTAAAACCCTCATTCAACCCCATGGATTCCAACTTAGTGATTTCTACTTCAATACTTACATCATTTAACCCTTGAGAGATGAAAGAAATCCCACCCTTACCTTAAAGTGATGAGCTTTCCTAACTTCAATGGATTCTCCCTTTCTTCCTCTTGCCCTAGCTCTTCCCCCTCTTTAACTTTTTCACGTGGAATTAGAATAATGAACTCTCACTCTCTAATTCTCTCATATACCCCAATTAATGAATCGCCTTATTTTCCCTCACTTAATCCTCGCCTAATTACCATAAAGCCCTTCCACTCACTACCCCTCTTAATTATTTTAATTATCTTATTATATTAACATTATCACTCAATTAATGAAATAAATTAGTCAACAAATGATAAATTAATATAATCCAATCAACATTACTCAACGCACCGCTAATCTCTATGTTATTAGCCCTACACCCCTACTACGCCCAAGACCTACTACTTAAGGCCACTACCCTTCACCACAGGTACACAAAACACAACGAAAGTACAACAACACATAATCGATCACAACAACATATAATTATTCGCAAATAATAATAAAAGGAGAATGGGGCGTTACAACTCTCCCCCACTTAGAATATTTTCGTCCTCGAAAATTTACCTGACGCAAACAAACTCGAATACGACTCTCGCATCTTACTCTCCAATTCCCAAGTCATGTTCCCACCGGCAGCACCTCCCCATACTACCTTCACGAGAACAATCTCCTTGCCCTTCAACTGCTTCACCTCGCGATCATCAATACGCTTTGGAAAGGCCTCGACTATGAGATTATCTCTCACTTCCACATCATCCATCGGAATCACATGCGACGGATCCGGAACATACTTCCGAATCTGCGAAACATGGAACACATCATGCAAATTCGACAAACGCGGCGGCAATGCCACTCTATATGCAACAGGTCCAACTCTTGCCGAAATCTGATACGAACCAATGAATCTAGGAGTAAACTTCCTCGACTTCAAAGCACGTCCAAAATATCTTCTTCAAGTCTTGATACATCTTCGTAGCTCCTGGATGGATACTCAAACTACTCCGATGACCTTATTCTAAAATCATTCTCTTCAACTCAGTATTATCAGGGATGCAAATCC
Source organism: Lathyrus tuberosus (assembly GCA_022829125.1). Taxonomy (NCBI): domain Eukaryota; kingdom Viridiplantae; phylum Streptophyta; class Magnoliopsida; order Fabales; family Fabaceae; genus Lathyrus; species Lathyrus tuberosus. Next base: position 2,907,905 of record JALAZF010000461.1, read on the forward strand.
TGTCACGGAATCTCAACAAACCTTGTTCATCCACTCTGTACTCATTACGTTATGCTTGGTTATCTCCAATTATCAAATATACCAGCTTCACATCCAACTTCTGACTGTCTCTGATATTATTAAGAAATTCGTTGTTAATCGTCAGCATACCCAACATTACACTCTGCGGTGTCTGTTCGCAAACCAAACGCATATCTCCGAACTGTTCAATCAATTCTAACTCTTTAACCATCATAGCTGATACATGCAATGATTTTCGACTCAGAGCATCAGCCACGACATTAGCTTTGCCGGGATGATAATTCAAGCCAAAATCATAGTCCTTCAAGAATTCTAACCATCTTCTTTGCCTCATATTCAATTCCTTATGATCAAACAGATACCTCAAGCTCTTATGATCACTATACACTTCAAATCTGGAACCATAGAGATAATGCCTCCAAATCTTCAATGCAAAAACTACTGCAGCTAACTCCAAATCATGAGTTGGATAATTCTTCTCATGTACCCTCAACTGTCGTGAAGCATAAGCCACAACCTTACCATCCTGTATTAGCAACCTCCCAAACCCATCAAGGTTGCATCTCAATACACTACAAACAGTTCATTCGGTTCTGGTAGAACCAACATTGGAGCTGTAGTCAACCTCTTTTTCAGTTCAATGAAATTCTTTTCACAATGAACATCCCACACAAATGCTTTACCTTTGCACATCAACTGAGTCAACGGAAGTGCCAACTTCGAAAACCCTTCAATAAATCTTCGGTAATAACCAGCCAAACCCAAGAAACTTCTAATCTCGGTCACCGACTTCGGAGTCTCCCATTGTAGAACAGCGTCTACTTTGGATGGATCTACAGCAATACCATCACCAGAAATAACATGACCAAGAAAACTTCCTCCCTCAACCAGAATTCACACTTAGATAACTTGGCATAGAGCTTCTTCTATTTCAACACTTGCAACACAATCCGCAAATGTTCAGCATGCTTCTCTTCTGACTTAGAATAGATTAGGATATCGTCAATAAAGACAACCACAACCTGATCCAAGTACTCATGAAAGATACGATTCATATATTCCACGAATACACCAGGTGCATTAGTAACTTCGAATGGCATCACCACATACTCATAATGTCTATAACGTGTCCTGAAAGCCGTCTTCTGAATGTCTTCGTCTTTTCCCGTATCTGATGATAACCCGACCTCAAGTCAATCTTACTAAACACACGGGCACCCACTAATTGATCCATCAAGTCATCTATTTTCAGAAGCAGATACTTATTCTTAATCGTCACTTTATTCAGCTGTCTGTAATCAATACACAACCTCATACTACCATCCTTTTTCTTTACCAACAACACTGGAGCTCCCCAAGGCGACACACTTGGCCTCACAAATTTCTTGGCTAACAAGTCTTCCAATTGCTTCTTCAGCTCTAACAATTCTAACGCCGACATCCTGTATGGTGCCATAGAGATAGGTCGGGTACAAGGGACAAGATCAATAGCAAACTCTACTTCTCTCTCTGGTGGCACATCAGCAATGTCATCTGGAAACACTTCAGGGAATTCACGCACCACTTGCAATTCGTTAATCATTAAATTACTCTCCACTGACAAAGATGCGAACAATGCAAGCACCTAAACTTCTTCTTCCAAGAGTTCCTTGAACTCTCTAGCAGACAAAAATCCATCATCTCCCCCTTCCTCAAGAGTAAGAAATCGAACCGACTTGTTAAAACAGTTAATATGAACATGATTGTACTCCAACCAGTTCATACCCAAAATCACATCGAGACCTCCCAACGGTAAACAAATCAGATCTACACCAAAGTCCTTACCATAGATTGATAATGGACAATTCAAACAAATCAAGGAAGTAGCCACCGATCCCTTAGCAGGAGTTTTGATAACCATCTCTCCCTTCATAGGAGAAACCGCAAGGCATAGCCTTCTTACACAATCAGCAGCAATAAAAGAGTGAGTAGCACCAGGATCAATAATATCTATCAAAGGCGTATTATTAATATAACATCTACCTCTGATCAATCTGTCCTCATTGAAAGTCTGAGTCCCTGTCAAAGCGAACACTTTTCCTCCAGTCGAAGCTTGCTTTAGTTTCTGACGAGTACTAATATGGCCCTATTCCCCATAATTGTAACAAGTAACCATATTAGCTTTGCAGTCAGCAATCAGATGTCCTACCTGACCACACTTAAAGCACTTCTTTACATCGCTCGTGCACTCACTGACACGATGTCCCAACTCTCCACACCTATAGCACTTAAGAGGAGCAGATGCACCTCCCCCACGTGGTTTCTTGCCATCAGTATGTTTCTGTTTACTCTTCCCAGCGGGAGCTGCATAAGGCTTCCTACGATTCACCGGTTGTTTTCCTCTTCTCTCGGCCAACCCTTTATAGTGAGCCGATCGAGCCTTGCTTTCTTTTTCAAATATCCTGCAACAATCCACCAAATCAAGAAACCTTCTGATCCGCTGATACCCAATCGCCTGTTTGATCTCAGGTCTCAACCCATTCTCAAACTTAACACACTTCGAGAACTCAGCAGTCGCCGCACTATAGTGAGGATAAAACTTAGCCAAATCTGAGAATTCAGCAGCATACTCGGTAACCGTCATATCACCCTGCTTCAGTTCCAAAAACTCAATCTCTTTCTTTCCGCAGACATCTTCAGTAAAATACTTCCTCAAGAACTCTCTACTGAACACAACCCAAGTAATTGCCTCACCTGCTGGTCCCAGCACTTGACGAGTACTAACCCACCAGTCATCAGCCTCCTCTGCTAACATATGAGTACCTAACCGCGCCTTCTGTGCCTCAGGACATTCCATAACTCAGAAGATTCTCTCAATCTCGTTGAGCCAAGCCTGCGCTCCATCCGGATCATATCTCCCCTTAAAAGTAGGCGGGTTGTTCTTCCGAAACTCATCATTCTCGTTAGCACGCAGTAGATTCTGTACCGCTTGAGCCATAGCTTGCAAGGCAGCAGCATCGTTCCTTCCAACCATTCTAAATCTGTTACGCATCAACAACAGAAAATAATGGTTAAGGAACTTACATTGATAGTAATCAACTATCACATACACAACAACAACAACTCAACGACTCGACGAATTGGCCGGACAGACCGACCTGCTCTGATACCCCTTTGTAACACCCTAAATTCCCCCGTAATATTTAATCAAAAAATTAGAGTAAAATCATCCAATTATATTTAAGGCATTACTATCGACAACATACTTGCTCTTCATTAGACATGTAACATATTGTATAATTCAATAAACCAAATTTTATTATGCAGCGGAAAAATCAATCATAACAATGATAAGGAAACATAACGGTTTTAACTGACAACTTTTAATTCGAAACTTTAAAGATAACAAAATCCTTTTAGCAAAACAACTTATGCAATAAGCGTTCCCGACTCCCCATGATACATATCCGAGCAGACGCCACAAGGTGAAGTACCTCGTCTTCACTGACCACGACTCCAACTATTCTTGAGTATCTGCAGGATGCCGTTTAAAGCATCACCAAACACAGAAGGGGCGAGATTCTTAAATCAACGAAAGAGAGAGATGATATAAATAGAAAATCATACATCATCAAGTTATTCACCATATCGTAACATCCAACAAGAATCACACACCTCAACTTATGCACAGATAATCACCGATAATTATACCAACCATCATGCGACACAACCAACAAGAGAATGCAAAGGAGACTCGACTAGACTCAATGCATGTGGTACCAAAATCGATCCATGTTTCATGATCACAGTTCCCGTCGGAACTCTCGACCCCTGTTTCATGGTCAAGTATGACCCCTATTTCATGATCACACCAATGACCCCTGTTTCATGGTCACGTACGACCCCTATTTCATGATCGCACCAACAACTGTGATTGCTTACACCCTATATGGGCACACAATCACACCAATAACAACAATTCCATCAAGGAATTCAGATAGACGATAACACCCCACTTGGGCACGCCATCTCACAACTATGCACATACCATGCACCATCAATGACAACATGCGACAACGACTCATGCATACACATAGCATACTCATCTTCATACTAACATCGTTTAACAGTCAACATGCATTCATCTAAACATACATCAATGCACCAATACAACAACTACACATCTTCACATCATTCAATCATGTATTTCACATTATCACATCAACATCAACAAAACAAGCACATAACACCTCAATACATGCTCACCATACAACAACAACAACACAACATTAATATAATATAAAACAGATATTTTCCATGAATTTTAAGTCAATAAAAATAATATTTTTCATCCCTAAGTCGCGCTAAGCGAGCCCCATCCACGCTAAGCGCGCAGCTCTCTGCCTCGAAGAGGCGAAATTTCTCCAGACCGCGCTAAGCGCGCTAGACCGTGCTAAGTGGGCCCTGCGATTCTGTAGCCCAAAACCCTGCGATGACAGCAACAAACCACCTGCGTTTTTCTGCACTAAACTCGATTTTTAACAGCAATTTTTCATAAATTTTGCACCAATAGCCTACATCTAACATTTGCAATTCAACCAAACATATCAAACAAGACTAATTCATCAATTCCAATCATATTATCACAAAATCTTCTTAAAAACCTCATTCAACCCCATGGATTCCAACTTAGTGATTTCTACTTCAATACTTACATCATTTAACCCTTGAGAGATGAATGAAATCCCACCCTTACCTTAAAGTGATGAGCTTTCCTAACTTCAATGGATTCTCCCTTTCTTCCTCTTGCCCTAGCTCTTCTCCCTCTTTCACTTTTTCACGTGGAATTAGAATAATGAACTCTCACTCTCTAATTCTCTCATATACCCCAATTAATGAATCGCCTTATTTGCTCTCACTTAATCCTCGCCTAATTACCATAAAGCCCTTCCACTCACTACATCTCTTAATTATTTTAATTATCTTATTATATTAACATTATCACTCAATTAATGAAATAAATTAGTCAACAAATGATAAATTAAAATAATCCAATCAATATAACTCAACGCACTGCTAATCTCTATGTTATTAGCCATACACCCCTACTACGCCCATGACCTACTACTTAAGGCCACTACCCTTCACCACGGGTACACAAAACACAACAAAAGTACAACAACACATAATCGATCACAAAAACATATAATTATTCGCAAATAATAATAAAAGGAGAATGGGGTGTTACAACTCTCCCCCACTTAGAATATTTTCGTCCTCAAAAATTTACCTGACGCAAACAAACTCGGATACGACTCTCGCATCTTACTCTCCAATTCCCAAGTCATGTTCCCACCGGCAGCACCTCCCCATACTACCTTCACGAGAACAATCTCCTTGCCCTTCAACTGCTTCACCTCGCGATCATCAATATGCTCTGGAAAGGCGTCGACTGTGAGATTATATCTCACTTCCACATCGTCCATTAGAATCACATGCGACGGATCCGGAACATACTTCCGAAGCTGCGAAACATGGAACACATCATGCAAATTCGACAAACGCGGCGGCAATGCCACTCTATATGCAACAGGTCCAACTCTTGCCGAAATCTGATACGGACCAATAAATCTAGGAGTAAGCTTACTCGACTTCAAAGCACGTCCAACACTGGTCACCAGAGTAACTTTCATAAACCCATGGTCTCCTTCTTGAAATTCAAGATCCTTCCTTCTCTTATCATGATAACTCTTCTGTCTACTCTGCAAAGTTTTCATCTTCTCTCGAATCAATTTCACAGTCTCAGTAGTCTGCTGGACAATATCAGGTACGCTCTCACCTGACTCATGCCAACACAACGGCGTCCGACCTCTCCGACCATATAAAGCCTCAAAAGGTGCCATTCCGATACTTGAATGATAACTGTTGTTATATGTGAACTCAATCAACGGCAAATGGCTATCCCAAGCACCTCCTTGTTCAAGCACGCAAGCCCTCAACAAATCCTCCAAAGATTGTATAGTCCTCTCTGTCTGCCCATCCGTCTGCGGATGATAAGCGGAACTCAACTTCAACTTCAAACCCAAAGCTTCTTGCAAATCTCCCAAAATCTGGAAGTGAACCTCGGATCTCTATCCGACACAATACTCAACGGAATTCCATGCAACTTCACAATCACCTGAATATAAATCTCTGCCAACTTCAACAAGGGAAAACTGATATTAACCGGAATGAAATGTGCCGACTTAGTTAGTCTATCCACTACCCAAATAGAGTCATGTCCTCTCGGCATGTTAGGCAACCCTTTTACAAAATTCATAGAAATACTGTCCCACTTCCACTCTGGAATATCTAACGGTTGTATCTTACCAACAGGTTTCTGATGTTCCACTTTCGACTTTTGACAAGTCAAACAAGCATACACAAACTGATCTACATCACGCTTCAATCCAGGCCACCAAAATATCTTCTTCAAGTCTTGATACAACTTCGTAGCTCCTGGATGGATACTCAAACTACTCCGATGACCTTCTTCTAAAATCATTCTCTTCAACTCAGTATTATCAGGGATGCAAATCCTGTCACAGAATCTCAACACACCTTGTTCATCCACTCTGTACTAATTACCTTCTGCTTGGTTATCTCCAATTATCAAATCTACCAGCTTCACATCCAACTTCTGACTGTCTCTGATATTATTAAGAAATTCGTTGTTAATCGTCAGCATACCCAACATTACACTCTGCGGTGTCTGTTCGCAAACCAAACTCATATCTCTGAACTGTTCAATCAATTCTAACTCTTTAACCATCATAGCAGATACATGCAATGATTTTCGACTCAGAGCATCAGCCACGACATTAGCTTTGCCGGGATGATAATTCAAGCCAAAATCATAGTCCTTCAAGAATTCTAACCATCTTCTTTGCCTCATATTCAATTCCTTCTGATCAAACAGATACCTCAAGCTCTTATGATCACTATACACTTCAAATATGGAACCATAGAGATAATGCCTCCAAATCTTCAATGCAAAAACTACTTCAGCTAACTCCAAATCATGAGTTGGATAATTCTTCTCATGTACCCTCAACTGTCGTGAAGTATAAGCCACAACCTTACCATCCTGCATTAGCACACCTCCCAAACCCATCAAGGAAGCATCTCAATACACTACAAATGGTTCATTCGGTTCGGGTAGAACCAATACTGGAGTTGTAGTCAACCTCTTTTTCAGTTCAATGAAACTCTTTTCACAATGAACATCCCACACAAATGCTTTACCTTTGCACGTCATCTGAGTCAACGGAAGTGCCAACTTTGAAAACCCTTCAATAAATCTTCGGTAATAACCAGCCAAACCCAAGAAACTTCTAATCTCGGTCACCGACTTCGGAGTCTCCCATTGTAGAACATCGTCTACTTTGGATAGATCTACAGCAAAACCATCACCATAAATAACATGACCAAGAAAACTTACCTCCCTCAACCAGAATTCACACCTAGACAACTTGGCATAGAGCTTCTTCTCTTTCAACACTTGCAACACAATCCGCAAATGTTCAGCATGCTTCTCTTCTGACTTAGAATAGATTAGGATATCATCAATAAAGACAACCACAAACTGATCCAAGTACTCATGAAAGATACGATTCATATATTCCACGAATACACCAGGTGCATTAGTAACTTCGAATGGCATCACCACATACTCATAATGTCCATACCGCGTCCTGAAAGCCATCTTCTGAATGTCTTCGTATTTTACCCGTATCTGATGATAACCCGACCTCAAGTTAATCTTACTAAACACACGGGCACCCGCTAATTGATCCATCAAGTCATCTATTCTCGGAAGCGGATACTTATTCTTAATCGTCACTTTATTCAGCTGCCTGTAATCAATACACAACCTCATACTACCATCCTTTTTCTTTATCAACAACATTGGAGCTCCCCAAGGCGACACACTTGGCCTCACAAATTTCTTCGCTAACAAGTCTTCCAGTTGCTTCTTCAGCTCTTACAATTCTAACGCCGACATCTTGTATGGTGCCATAGAGATAGGTCTGGTACCAGGGACAAGATCAATAGAAAACTCTACTTCTCTCTCTGGTGGCGCATCCGCAATGTCATCTGGAAACACTTCAGGGAATTCATGCACCACTTGCAATTCGTTAATCAATAAATTACTCTCCACTGACAAAGATGCGAACAATGCAAGCACCTGAACTTCTTCTTCCAAGAGTTCCTTCAACTCTCTAGCAGACAGAAAACCATCATCTCCCTCTTCCTCAGGAGTTAGAAATCGAACCGACTTGTTAAAATAGTTAATATGAACATGATTGTACTCCAACCAATTCATACCCAAAATCACATCGAGACCTCCCAACGGTAAACAAATCAGATCTACACCAAAGTCCTTACCATAGATTGATAATGGACAATTCAAACAAACCAAGGAAGTAGCCATCGACCCCTTAGCAGGAGTTTTGATAACCATCTCTCCCTTCATAGGAGAAACAACAAGGCCTAGCCTTCTTACTCAATCAGCAGCAATAAAAGAGTGAGTAGCACCAGTATCAATAATAGCTATCAAAGGCATATCATTAATATAACATGTACCTCTGATCAATTTTTCCTCAGTGGAAGTCTGAGTCCCTGTCAAAGCGAACACTTTTCCTCCAGTCGAAGCTTGCTTTGGTTACTGACAACAAGTACTAATATGGCCCTGTTCCCCACAATTGTAACAAGTAACCGTATTAGCTTTGCAGACAGCAATCAGATGTCCTGCCTGACCACACTTGAAGCACTTCTTCACATCGCTCGTGCACTCACTGGCACGATGTCCCAACTCTCCACACCTATTGCACTTAAGAGGAGCAGATGCACCTCCCCCACTTGGCTTCTTGCCATTAGTATGTTTCTGTTTACTCTTCTCAGTGGGAGCTGCATAAGGCTTCCCACGAGTCACCGGTTGTTTTCCTCTTCTCTCGGCCAACCCTTTATAGTAAGTCGATCGAGCCTTGTTATCTTCCTCAAATATCCTGCAACAATCTACCAAATCAGGAAACCTTCTGATCCGCTGATACCCAATTTCCTGTTTGATCTCAAGTCTCAACCCATTCTCAAACTTGACACACTTCGAGAACTCAGCAGTCGCCGCACTGGAGTGAGGATAAAACTTAGCCAAATCTGAGAATTCTGCAGCATACTTGGTAACCGTCATATCACCCTGCTTCAGTTCCAAAAACTCAATCTCTTTCTTTCCGCAGACATCTTCAGGAAAATACTTCCTCAAGAACTCTCTACTGATCACAACCCAAGTAATTGCCTCACCTGCTGCTCCCAACACTTGACGAGTACTAACCCACCAGCCATCAGCCTCCTCTTCTAACATATGAGTACCTAACCGCACCTTCTGTGCCTCAGGACATTCCATAACCCGAAAGATTCTATCAATCTCCTTGAGCCAAGCCTGTGCTCCATCCGGATCATATCTTCCCTTAAAAGTAGGCGGGTTGTTCTTCTGAAACTCATCATTCTCGTTAGCACTGGGTGAATTCTGTACCGCTTGAGCCATAGCTTGCAAGGCAGCAGCATCGCTCCTTTCAGCCATTCTAAATCTGTTACGCATCAACAACAGAAAATAATGGTTAAGGAACCTACATCGACAGTAATCAACTGTCACACACAACAATAACAACTCAACGACTCGACGAATTGGCCGGATGGACCGACATGCTCTGATACCACTTTGTAACACCCTAAATTCCCCCATAAAGTTTAATCGAAAAATCAGAGTAAAATCATCCAATTATATTTAAGGCATTACTTTCGACAACATACTTGCTCTTCATTAGACATGTAACATATTGTATAATTCAACAAACCAATTTTTATTTTGTAACGGAAAAATCAATCATAACAATGATAAGGAAACATAACGGTTTTAACTGACAACTTTTAATTCGAAACTTTAAAGACACCAAAATCCTTTTAACAAAACAACTCATACAATAAGCGTTCCCGACTCCCCATGTTACATATCAGAGTAGACACCACAAGGTGAAGTACCTCGTCTTCACCGACCACGACTCCAACTATTCTTGAGTATCTGCAGGATGCCGTTTAAAGCATCACCAAACACAGAAGGAGTGAGATTCTTAAATCAATGAAAGAGAGAGATGATATAAAGAGAAAAGCATACATCATCAAGTTATTCACCATATCGTAACATCCAACAAGAATCACACACCTCAACTTATGCACAGATAATCACCGATAATTATACCAACCATCATACGACACAACCAACAAGAGAATGCAAAAGAGACCCGACTAGACTCAATGCACGTGGTACCAAAATCGATCCATGTTTCATGATCAAAGTTCCCGTCGGAACTCTTGACCCCTGTTTCATGGTCAAGTATGACCCCTATTTCATGATCACACCAACGACCCCTGTTTCATGGTCACGTACGACCCCTATTTCATGATCACACCAACAACTGTGATTGCTTACACCCCATCTGGCCACACAATCACACCAACAACAACAATTCCATCAAGGAATTTGGATAGACGATAACACCCCACCTGGGCACGCCATCCCACAACTATGCATATGCCATGCACCATCAATGACAACATGCGACAACGACTCATGCATACACATAGCATACTCATCTTCATACCAACATCATTTAACAGTCAACATGCATTCATCTAAACATACATCAATGCACCAATACAACAACTACACATCTCACATCATTCAATCATGCATTTCACATTATCACATCGACATCAACAAAACAAGCACATAACACGTCAATACATGCTCACTGTCATACCCCAAATTTGTCCTACCCGTGTATATTTTCATTTGTACTTCCATCCACTAACCATATTCAGAAAATCCAAAAAATGTATGTAATTTCTGCTTGCATAAACTCAGGATCATTGAGGGCTATCAGGACGGTGATGTGTGTATTAGTAGAGGTTCATATAGTCTTGACCTAAAATCTCTGGGCCAGACAAGAAAATTTATTTCAAGACCATCAGGCAAGAGTGTATTTCCCGATTCAAGGGTGTGTGGTTAAAAAATTCAATTAGGGTTTGTTATCAGGCCGTGCCAAGTTCATAGTGCTTTATGGTTGATAGTCATTAGAGACCAATTCACTTTTCAGTTAAGGTTCATGGCGGTTATGTTCAATTAATCAGAGGTTTGTGGAAGAAGACAAGATTGAGTTTGAGTTGAAAGTCGAGATTCCGTGGACGTGTTGTTGGAGATATTGGTCCACATCCATTATTATCCATTTTCTAAACCAATTTACCAACCCATTTCTCCATTCATTTTAGATCATTTTTAAACCCAATCCATTTCATCCATAATCCATTTCAATTATCCATTGATCCACTTTGTTATTTATCCGTTTTTTATCCAAACTTATCCAATTCCACAAAAAATCCTTTTTCATATCCATTTCCACTAAACCCATTTTTTACGTAATTCTCATTTTTTATTATCCATTTCATTTTCTCCAAATTCATTCCATATTCAAACTCTTTTTTTTTTAAATCCTAAAAATCCACTTCATTTTTAATGTCCATAATTACCCATTCTCCATTATTATCCATTTCCATTTTTAATTCTAAGCTATTTTTCATCCATATTCATTCCCACTTTTCAAATCCATATTTTCCAATTCAAAACCCATATCCATTTTTATTTTGTTCAAAAATCTTTTTTCTTTAAATCTTATCCAAATTTATCCATTTGTCAAATTCAAAAATTCAATTCCACATTTTATCCATTCATTTCAATAACCATTTCAAAAATCCATTTGTAATCCATAATATTAATTCATCCATTTTCCTTGTTCAACTTTTCCCCCCCTCATTATACCATTTAAAATAGAATTAACAAAACCACCAAAATATAAGTCCAATACAACTCAAAAGGCCCATTCCAAAATCTAAGTAAAAGAGGGCCCATTTTACATCAATTTGAACAAAATTTACAAAAAAAAGAGAGATCCTCCTCTGCTACAAAAGTACAGCAACCTATCACACCAAAACGACACCAAATGCTGCAAGCCAAAACTCTGCATACTGATTCAAACCTGCAAATTTCAGCAATAGCGACAATACTCCACCGACAAAAACCGCAACATAGGCTGCAATGTTCGCACCACAACCATGTTCGCACCTTCTCAAACTTCTTCCATCCACACATGACAATATAAACTCCTCACTCCAAACTGACGCTCAACACCACAACCACAGTCATATCACTTCAACCACCTCCACCGTATAACTTCTACAACCACCATAACTTCAACCTCAACATCACGTTGGACTTCCACTCACCACTAACATCTCTCACACGGTCAAACACAAACACCTCCCTTCCAAATCACCATTAACACCTTCACAATCTCACCAAAAACACTCAAAGGAATAAACCGCAACACGCTGAATTTTTTCAACCTTCATCAGCTCACCCTCCAACATCCAAAAATCCTCAATTCCTTCAACCTCTGTCATTTTCTCTGACCCAAAAGTACAACCTCACCACCACACGGCTGACGACCACCCTTCATCATTTTCCCTTTGCACCAGTCACAAACACACGAGATAAACTCACTAACCGAACTTCAAAACCATAACTTAGCCACAGAACAACAACCGCAACACAACATCATCACTGTGACCTTTTCTTCACAAATAACCGTCATCGCCAGAGGTCGCACAGCCACACAAGTCGCCGCGAAAGAGAAGACGACGAGAGAGAAGAGATCGTAAAACAGAAGCTGCGCGAGTATAGGTGAGTGAGAAAAGAGAAATAGAAATCGAAAGAGACGGTGAGACGATTGAGAAAGGTGCGCGAGTGAAGGAGAGAAAAAGCGCTGATCGAGAGAGTGAAAATCGAGAGAGAGATCTGCGGTTTTTCTGAACTTTATTTCCATTTTACTTTTGGAAGCGATGAAATGGCCATGTGGATATTAGGGTTCTCTCAACCCTTTTCTTTTCTAAATCAAACCGGGTCGACCCATGACCCGTTCGATTTCAGCCCTCTTGTTTTGTTTGGGCCAGCTTTTGTTGAGGGTGGTTTGTTGGGCTCACACCCAAAATACTTTCTGACCCTATTTTCCCTTTTTTTAGTTCATTTGTTTTTTTAATGAAATCTGAATTTGGTTTTAAAAATAATTTTAATCTTGTTTTTTTAGAAAATCTTAATTTTGTTTCTTTAAGAAAATAATCTTTTTTTCATTTTAATTTTTGTTTAGATTTTTTTTATAATTTAATCTTTGACCACCTAGATTTTATTTAATGTCCATCAATTTCTTGTTTTTTTTTTATGATTTTTGCGACTTAAATCTCTATTGGTTTGATCTCACAATTTCAATTTTTCACTCGACTTTTCATTTTCGATTTATTTTGTTTTTAGGCCAATGATATTAAAAATCATGACTTAGTTGATTTATTCAAAATGACTAAAAGTCTTGATATGTATGAGGCTCACTTTTTATTTTATTGGTCGATGAAAGTCAAATATCAAGATTATCGATTTACCGATTTAAATCTTGATTAAGTCGAGACCAATCTTTATTTTTCATTTCGATTCCATTTTCTTTATTTTGGGCCGATGATATGAAAAAAATCTTGATTAAGTTGATTTATTGAAATCGATTCAAAATCTTGATTTATATGAGGCCACCTTTTTTTTTATCGGTCAATGAAAGTCAAAAATCATAGCTTATCGACCTAAGATTAAAGATCTTGATTAAGACGAGACCGATTTTATTTTCACTTTTACTTTTCATTTTTTATGGGTCGATGAACATCTAAAACCAAATTTTGTCGGTTAAGATGAGACTTTTCTTTGATTTCGATTTTATTTCACATTTTACTTTGCACTATATTCTTTTCATTTCCGATCAATGAAGGTCTTAAACATCATGGAACCCTTTTTTTAGAGTTCTTGATTAAGACGAGGTCGTCACCCTTTTATTTCCCGATTCACCCGATTAATCATTATCTTGTTATATTTTTATTCATACTATTCATATTTTCCATATCATTTCATATTCATGTTTATCTAACAATTTTCTTTGTTCATACACTTAATCAAAATACACTAAATTGGAGACCTTTTATTTTCAATCAAACTTTCGAAAGGAGGAGATTTTTGGGGTCTAGCATTCCTTGGATCTTCGAATGGATGGCTCTCGAGGCACGCCCCTTGGGTTGTCATTCATTCAATCTTTCGACCTTTTCAACTAAACCATTTCCAAACTAGTCCTCGATTCGCCATCGAGCCCAATCGTAGGTCGAGCGCCTTTTGCCTCGCCATCAAACACACACTTGTACATCTCGAGGTTTCGTTACTAGGAGCACCCCTAGGGGCTAGTATCGATCCTCACTTCTTTTCGAAACCAATCCGATTTAACCTATTTCAAACACTTTCTTAATCAACTAACAAAAGGAGGAGATTTTTGGAGTCTAGCATTCCTTGGATCTTCGAATGAATGGCTCTTGAGGCACGCCCTTGGGTTGTTGTTCATTCAACCTTTCGTATTAAAACACTTAATCATTATCAAACAATTTCATAATCAATAGAATGAAAAAGGTGTCGTTGAGATCTAGCATCTCAGTAATTCCCCGATTAATTGGTTACGAGGCCGACGTCTCGTTTATCGAATAGTCGTCATTCTTCCTCTAAAATACTTAACAAACCAAACACTTCCCACGCAACCGAAACCCTAATACACTTAATCCACAATTCAAACACCGTTCCCAAAGAACATTGTTTAAGTCATTCTTTCGCGCATATGAACTCGTGCTTCAGCCTCCCCTAGCGAGCAGACAAGCCAATGTTTAGCAGTTAGAATGCAACCTAAACTCTCGTTCGCCTAAAATACGTCCAAATTAAACCTTTTTCTTAATTAAATCTCTAATACACTTAATTCATATTCAAACAACTTTTCATAAAAAGAACATTGTTTAGTCCATTCTTCTGCGCATATGAACTAGTGCTTCAGCCTCCCTTGACGAGCAGACAAGCCAACGTTTAGCAATTAGAATGCGAATTAAACACTCGTTCGCCTAAAAAACACAAACCAACCATAGTCCCACGAACTACGAATGCTCTGACTTTCCCATTGCACGAGGGAATACGTAGGCACAAGGATCTTAATCCTTGCCGAGCACACTAATAAAAAACCACCCATTTTCCCCCTGAGAAAGCAATTTTACCTTAGAACAAAACAAACAAACCAAGCTAACTTATTTCTCTCGAATCGAATCAAGAGGTTCCCGTTGAGTACAACGGACGTAGAGGGTGCTAATACCTTCCCTTTGCGTAATCACTCCCGAACCCGAATTTGGTTGCGATGAGCATGTTCTTATCTCCCTTTAAAGGTTTTATCGATATTTCCCTATTCCTACCTTGGAATAAATAAAGTTCGGTGGCGACTCTGTTTCGAACAATTTTTTCCGCGGCCATCGCGAGGATCGTATTTTTTGAGGTACGACACTCACCATACAACAACAACAACACAACATTAATATAATATAAAACAGATATTTTCCATTAATTTTAAGTCAATAAAAATAAAATTTTCCAGCCCCAGGTCGCGCTAAGCGAGCCCCGCTCATACTAAGCGTGCAACTCTCTGCCTCGAAGAGGCGAAATTTCTCCAGACCGCGCTAAGCGCGCTAGACCGTGCTAAGCGGGCCCTGTGATTCTGCAGCCCAAAACCCTGCGATGATAGCAACAAACCACCTACGTTTTTCTGCACTAAACTCGATTTTTAACAACAATTTTTCATAGAGTTTGCACCAATAGCCTACATCTAACATTTGCAATTCAGCCAAACATATCAAACAAGACTAATTCAACAATTCCAATCATATTGTCACATAATCTTCTTAAAACCCTCATTCAACCCCATGGATTCCAACTTAGTGATTTCTACTTCAATACTTACATCATTTAACCCTTGAGAGATGAAAGATATCCCACCCTTACCTTAAAGTGATGAGCTTTCCTAACTTCAATGGATTCTCCCTTTCTTCCTCTTGCCCTAGCTCTTCTCCCTCTTTCTCTTTTCACGTGGAAATAGAATAATAAACTCCCACTCTCTAATTCTCTCATATACCCCAATTAATGAATCGCCTTATTTGCCCTCACTTAATCCTCGCCTAATTACCATAAAGCCCTTCCACTCACTACTCCTCTTAATTATTTTAATTATCTTATTATATTAACATTATCACTCAATTAATGAAATAAATTAGTCAACAACTGATAAATTAAAATAATCAATCAACATTACTCAACGCACCGCTAATCTCTATGTTATTAGCCATACACCCCTACTACGCCCAAGACCTACTACTTAAGGCCACTACCCTTCACCACGGATACACAAAACACAACGAAAGTACAATAACATATAATCGATCACAACAACATATAATTATTCGCAAATAATAATAAAAGGAGAATGGGTCGTTACAAGTATCATGATCATGAATACTCATTCCCCTTGGAACTTTGACCATAGTCGATGGTTCCTCATCCCTAGTTAGGTAAACTACGAATGCTCTGATTCCATCGTTATTAGGACACGTAGGCATGAGATGTGACGTCTTGGCGAGCATACTTAGTGTACATACCATAGGTCTTTACCTTTACCTTTAGCAGATCCCTTAGCAAGCAAACATAGCATACACATACAAACAAGAGGTTCCTGTAGAGTACTACAGATATCTAGGATGCTAACACCTTCCCTAGGTATAACCAACCCCCGAACCCTCGATCTCTTAGTTGTGTCTTCATATAGCGCAATTAGGGTTTTCTTCGATCTTCACCCTTTCCTTTGGATAAATCAAAGCTCAGTGGTGAATTTCAAAGATGTGTGATTCAAGTTAATTAATAGTTTGATATCCGATTCTCACTGTAACACTCATGATATGTGCTTTATTCCCAATGTGAAGATCCCTACCAAGTTTAAAGTCCCTGATTTTGTGAAATATAAGGGCAATACTTGTCCTCAAAGCCATCTTGTGATGTATGCGAGGAAAATGTCCACTCATACAAATAATCATTAGCTTCTGATCCACTATTTTCAAGATAGCCTTGCAGGCATTGCTCTTAAATGGTACATGGGATTAGACAATACTCATATTTGCACTTTCAATGACTTGGGTGAAGCGTTTATCCGAAAATACAAATACAATCTGGATATGGTACCGGACAGAGATCAACTCCGTGCTATGTCTCAAAAGGAAAAGGATACTTTCAAAGAATATGCCTAGAGATGGCGTGAGATTTCTGCTCAAATCAATCCCTCTTTGGAAGAGAAAGAGACGACAAAGATATTTTTGAAAACTCCGGGTCCTTTTTATTATGAAAAAATGGTGGCTAGTGTACCTAGTGACTTCACTGAGATGGTGAATATGGGTATGCGTCTGGAAGAAGGTGTCCGAGAGGGATGTTTGGTTAAAGGCGACAGTTTTACTGGTAGTTATAAAATGTATGGAAGCTGGTTTTCTAAGAAGAAAGAGGGTGAGTCTAATGCCATTTCTCAAGAAAGGCATAGAAGGTATCAAGGAAGGAACAATCATCATCAACAACATGTGGCATCCATTACACCTATTATTAATGTTGATCCTGTTGCTCCAGGGACTCCTACTTATCAACCTCAGTTTCAACAACATACTCAACAGCAACACAACCAATAAAATTGTGTTCAGAAGAAAGCTCAATTTGATCTGATTCATATGCCATATGATGAATTATATCTTGCTCTAGTACAAATTACTCTTGTGCAAACTAGAGATCCATTGGCTGTTACAAATGATCTTCCTTGGTGGTATAAGTCTGATCACTTTTGTGCTTACCATCAAGGGGCACCTGGTCATGGCATTGAATTTTTTTTTGCACTAAAGGCTGAAGTTCAGAGGTTAATTTGAAGTGGTATTTTATCCTTCAAGTATCTGGGACCCAATGTCTAAGCTAATTTGTTGCCCAAACATGGGGGTACTGCTGTGAATATGGTAGATGGTTGTCTTGGAAACTACCGTATCTTTGATGATAATATGATTAGAGGATCTTTATTTGATATGCATATCAATTTTTGTAGACTCAGGTATTATGAACATGATCATGCTGCTTGCAGAATTTGTTCAAGAAGTCCACGAGGATGCTCTATTGTGAAGAGAGATCTTCAAGAGATGTGGGATCAGAGGCTTATCCAGATTACTCGAGCAAGGGTTGTTATTGATCATGATGTGGATGTCATTGTTCCTCATTTTAATATACCAGAATTGGTGGAAATTACTTATAACAGTTGGAAGTCATATGTATCTTCTTTGGTTATTTGTCTGCCTGGTCCTACTCCCTATAATTCTGACAAAGCTGTGCCTTATATATATAATGCTACTATGATCGAGGATGGCAAGGAGGTTCCTATTCCATCTCTTTCTTCTGTTGTTAATATTGCCGATGTTAGTAGAGTGACCCGTTGTGGTCGTGTGTTTTCTACTGTGCCTCCCAAGAAGGTTGATGAAGTCTTTGCTGATAAGACAGTTCAAGTTGAAATTCCTGTTGTACAATCGGAATCAGGATTTGTGATAGGGAAGTCTAGTGGTTCGAATCAAAATTCTGACGCTGATGAAGTTTTGAAGCTGATTAAGAAGAGCGAGTATAAGTTTGTTTATCAACTCATTCAAAATCCATCTAAAATATCTGTCATATCTTTGCTGATGAATTCTGAAGTTCACAGGGATGCTTTGAGGAGAGTTTTAGAACAAGCTTACGTAGACCATGATGTTACTATTGACCAATTTGATGGTATTGTTGGCAATATAACTGCATGCAACAATTTGAGCTTCAGTGATGAAGAGCTACCAGAGGAAGGCAGGAATCACTATATGGCCTTGCATATCTCAATGAATTGTCATGCTGATGCATTATCCAACATTTTGGTGGACACTGATTCTTCTCTGAATGTGATGCCTAAGTCTACTCTGTCAAGGCGTTCTTATCAAGGTACTCCGATGCAATATATTGGAGTTATTGTTAAGGATTTTGATGGATCCAAAAAGACTATTATATGGGAAATTGATCTCCCCGTGAAGATAGGCCCTCAACCCTTTCAGATTACATTCCAAGTGATCGATATCCATCCTGCATATAGTTGCCTATTGGGTCGTCCATGGATCCATGAAGTTGGGGAAGTCACTTCAACTCTCCATCGGAAGTTGAAATTTGTGAAAAATGGAAAGCTAGCCATAAATGTCATACCCCAAATTTTAACCACAAGATTTCCCATTATTGCGCAAATCATCACCACAGTATGGACGCACCATTATACCTCATTAATCTCCTCAAGGATTGCTAAGTATTCACTATAATCAAGAATTAGGGTTTTGAGCCCTCTCAGAGCACTCAGACAAAGGATCAATCAAGAATTGACATGATCTTCAACTTTTCTAACCTCTCAAACACCCATTAAGGATCAAGAGGTCTCCTATATCAAGAATCAAGCATAAGGTTGCAACATTCCAAGTGGATCAAGCCTCAAGATCGCTAGTGTCACCAAATAAGGGTTTTGGTCGACCAAGGCCTCCAAATGAAAATTTTCATCTGGGCATGGGCCAATACTTCAAAACATGATCCAAAATGCTCAAAGGGATCTCATGAACCCAATCGTGGATTCAAAATAGCCTCAGGGGAAGCATTAATTAAAAATAAGGAATTAGGGTTTCTTGACCTAATTCACCCCTAAATTGACTTTTGAGGCAAGACATGAGCCAAAACCTCAAGACATGATTTGAGGGCCTAAAATACACCACATTGATCCATTTACAACACTGGATTGATTCAAGAAGCTTGATTCACAAGTTTCATTTTCATCTGGATCACAATTAGGGCTTTGAAGAAAAAGTCAACTGTACCTTTGACTTTGGACCAAGACATGTTCCCAAACCTTGGGACATGATTCAAGACACCCTAAAACACCCATGGAATTCATCCATTAGGTTTGATTTAGGTCAAGAACTTGATTGCATAGAAGATCACACATTTTGGAATTCATCTGACAAAAAGTCAACTGTGCCCAAAATCAAGTTTGACTTTTTGAAAATTTTCACAAATGTGACTCCCCTAAGTCAAAAACAATATTAATGAATGGTTTTAATCATCATCCATCAAGAAAAAACAAGAAAAATAGGATTACTTGCAAAAGGGGCAACCTTAAGAAACTTAAATTTTTCTAAGTTATGGAACAAAATGGATTTGGTACCAACTTTGCAAGGTCATAACTCCCAAACCCCAAGGCATTTTTCTTCCATCCAAAGCTCAAAAGAAAGTTCACATGACTTACTTCAAAATTGTCAACTACAAAAGATTCCAAATCCTGTTGGATTTTGAGTTATGGATTGATCAAAATCACAAAAACATGAAAATGACCACTTTTTCCAACACTTGGTGAAAATTTTGGACATAGTCTGTCTTGGATTTTCACAAACTTTGAGGCCATTTTTCATCTTGATCCAAGTTGAACCATGTCCATTGGTGGACATCAAAGTTAAAGTATGTCATACAAGCTTTCCAAAGAGTACTAGAACTCATCCTAATTCAATTTGAGTAGGGAGTTATGAGCATAGAAACATGACACCTCCAAGACTGGGTTTTGCGAGACAGTCTTGTACTTGCCCCACAATTTTGTCATTTCCATGACTTGGCAAGCCTTGTCACCATACAAGACAAGTTTCTAAAGTGCAATGAACATGATCTCTGCAGAGCTACAACACCATAGAGCCTTGCAAGTCCAAAACCTCATCATTTGGAATGTGACATTCAAAGTTCAAATCCAAAACTTTCAAATTTGTCATGAGGCACTCAATGGATGCATCAAGATGGCATGAACTGAAGCAAATCTAACTGAATGAGTCAAGCCTTATCCCTGCAACAGAAGACCATAGGCCTGCAAGATTGACTCAAGTCAATGGCTAGAGGAGACTTGAGATTCCTTTTGAAAACCAATGGATAATGGACTGTCCCAGCCACCATTCACTATTGCTGCCAAAACAAACTTGACACACTATAAATAGAGCTCATTTGTGTTCAGCTTTAGTACACCAAAGCACTATATCACATGCTTTCCTCAAAATCACTCTAAAAAAACTAGATTTTGCTTCTTATTCAAGCAACTTTCGAATTTTTCATTTGAGAGCAATTCTATCAAAACCAATCATGCCAACACCTCACATACATCATATATGAGTGATCCATGACCTTAAAACTCATCTGGAATACATGAATCACAAAGTCACCCCCCATTTGCTCAAACTTTTTGGCCTGTTTGAAGTTGAGGTGCCTCAACAAGTTCTGAACTGATTCAATCCATTCCAAGCCTTCAAACACATTACTTGAGGTCCATTGAAGCTGTCTAGACCATTACACAACATCTGTAACACCTCCAACATAGAATTCGATCACCAGCTGCAAGAGGTATGCCTGACACTCTCAAACTCCATAATCCATCCATCATAAATGTGTTTTCAAGTTACAAACATGTTTCTGAACTTATGTAGACTGTTTCCCCTCAATCAGTTGCTATATATGAATCGGTTTTAGAATTTCATGATGTTCTTGCAAAAATTAGGGTTCTTGAGTTCATCATCTGAGTTCTCACTCCACACTTAATATAAATGCAATTAATTTATATGGTTGTAATCCTTGTTCAAAAACGAGCAAGTTTCATGTTTACAAAAGTCATTTTCATTGAGTAATCAGAGAGATATGAGAGGTTTTGCAAATATGGAAAACCAGAGCTCGCGCGAAGAAGATGACTTGTTCTTGGCACCATTTTTCAAATTTTGAATATTTGAATATTTTGATATATTTTTAATTGATTCAAAAATTAATTTCTCTCTGAATTTTAATGTTTTTGAATTGATTCTTATTTTCAAAATTCACAAAAATGTTAAAATATTTTATTCTACAAAAATTTCACAAAAATATTATTTATTTTATATATTTAATATTTTTGTAAAGAATTCATTTTTATTTGTTTTTAAGCATTTAAAAATATTTCTTTCCCTTGATTTTTCAAACATTAATTCAAGATCACAACTTGTTTTTCATACATGTTTGATAATTTTGATAATATTAATTGATTTTTATTCAAATTAAAATGCATTTTTCAATCAAATTAGGGTTTTAATTGTTTTCACACTCACGAATTTTTTTCAAAAACACTTTTGGGCCACTTGATAGAGTGTAAGTCCCATACCTTTGTAAATAAACCTTTTTGGTCCTTAGTCATTGTATAAGCCCCGATACGATTTAAAAAAAAATCTCTGCGCGATAGCCGTTTTCAAAATAATTTTCATCTGGGCCTCTCTTTTGTTGTAAGTCCCATTTTTCTTATTTTTCAAACACTTTTGGCCTTCTAATAGAGTGTAAGACTCAACTCCCTTTGTACATAAATAATTTGGGCCTCAGTCATTGTATAAGTCCCTACGCGATTTTCAAAATAAATGGTGTGATCACTGTTTTTCATCTGGGCCTCTCTTTTGTTGTAAGTCCCATTTTTCTTATTTTTCAAACACTTTTGGCCTTCTAATAGAGTGTAAGACTCAACTCCCTTTGTACATAAATAATTTGGGCCTCAGTCATTGTATAAGTCCCTACGCGATTTTCAAAATAAATGGTGTGATCACTGTTTTTCATCTGGGCCTCTCCTTGAGCTATAAGTACCATCTTTTATATATAATAAACTCTTGGGCCTCTAATAGAGTGTAAGACCCATCCTATTTGTACATAAATAATTTGGGCCTCAGTCATTGTATAAGTCCCTCTATGGTTTTCAAAACTACGACGTGATCGTCGCTTTTTCAAAAGAGATCATCTGGGCCTCTCCTTGAGTATAAGCCCCAAACTTCCTTTTAAAATAAATTTCTTTTTTATTAAAATTTAAATTCAAAGTTTTATTAAAATTTTCTTCAATTTCTTGAATAACTAACCATACAGCTGAAGTTACTATGCTTGGGCTTGCACAACTGTAAGTTCCATTATCCTCTCAATATTACTTGTTTATATATATCATCTATATATGCTTGTACATAGTTGCTTAGAGTTTTCCCCAACAGTTAGGTCTAGATTTAGATTAAACCAGTGGTTACTCTTTCAACACAGTCAAAACTAGTTCCCCATAGGAAATTCCAGATACAGTCTTGCCTCCTCTTGGGCTTATACAATATGGAACAGAGAAAGACATTATTCCCGGTGAAACTTTTCTCAAGACTGTCCAAACTTAAAAATATATGTGTACAAGAAATTCATTTCCCCAGAGAGGACTAATTCCCGGTGAAACCTCTTTTGAATTTCTTCAAACCTTAGAACTGTTCAGCAAAGAAAGAATTAATTCTCGGTGAAACCTTTCTTGAACTTTTCTTAGGCTTGGACCCATAAACTTCCTAAAAGCATCCCCAACCTCCTCTTGGGCTTTGTACAAGGACCCACAGGCTTCTTAGAAGTTCTCAACCTCCTCTGTCCTACACTTGTAGGAGGCCTTTGGGTCCTTGTAGGTGTTCATACTCAAGGTTTAAACCTTTACCATCATTAAAACCCTAATAGAATCAGAACCTCAAGGCATCTGATATTTCAACTCTCCTTCAATCCTCAGCAAGAGTTGATTCCCCAATACAATTTGGACCTGTCTTTGGATCTCAAAAGTCCTCAGCAGAAGCCAGCCTCCTCTTAGGCCTCATATAAGAATTTCCCCAATCAGCCTCCTCTTAGGCTTTGTATAATGATTTTCCTCAGTAATGTCAGCCTCAATCTTAGGCTTTGTACAAGACATATAAAACCTCCCCAGTGGAGTCAATCTCTTTTCAGCCTCAATCTTGGGCTTTGTACAAGACAGACAAAACATTCCCCAGAAGAGTCAATCTATTTTCAGCCTTAATCTCGGGCTTTGTACAAGACAAATATAAAACTCCCCTAGTAGAGCTAACCTTTTAGCTTCAACCTTGGGCTTTGAACAAGGCACACAAAAATCAACATCCCTTTAGAGAATATCAAGAGTCCTCTATGTTGGAAGACATTTATCTGTATATCACATATCAAACAAATAATCAAACAAACCCTAATTCCGGATAACTGCTGTAAGTGGCACACTTGTTGATTCAAAAATCCAAGCTGTGGTCCCTCTTTTATCTTGGTAAAACTTCCTCTTTCATCTAATTTCTGTAAGTGGCAAGCCTCTAGATTATTTACATCCATGCCAGTGTCCTTCTCTTAGCATGGAAGGCTCCTAAAGAAAAATGGCATTACTCAACATTGAGTTAAAGTTTCTTCCTTCAGGACAATTCCCTCATAAAGGAAATTATGGCATTGCTGGATTCATATATCCCAGTTAAATTAATTTCCCTTATAACCAATTACCCAACAATTTGTGATGAATAGGTGAGATAACTCACTTTAGAGATGACAAATTCTCTCTCGGTCACCCTTTAGCTTCAATCTTGGGCTTTGAACAAGACACAAACACTCTGATAGCTTCAATCTTGAGCTTTGAACAAGACACCAAACATTTTCCTCCCATAGAAATAGGAGGAACTACAATATCTCTGATTTTCTGAGTATCTTTACGGGAATACGTAGGCATAAGATTACGAAATCTTAGCGAGCACACAAATAAAAAACTTTAGGTCCAATACCTTACCAAAAATAGCAGAAAACCTGAAAACAACAAAAACATCTTCTTAACACTCCCAAAGGAGAAACTTTCCCAACCCATGACAGATAAACACCAGAAAGTATTTAAACATGCCATAAAAGATCTATGGATAGCCATATATACACTGGGTGATTGACAACTTCCCTTTGTATAACCTGACCCCAAACCCCCAATCTCTTAACATTTGTTAAAGAAAACATTTGCGTGCAAGGTTAGTTTTAGATACCTTCCCTTTCCTTTCCAGCTTCAAAGGATAAATAAGAAATCAGAAAGTAGCACCAAATTCCAACCATTGCAGTAAGGTGGTCGCGTCACCGACAAAAATCGCACGCTACAGAAAAATGGCGATTCTGCTGGGGAGTGTCTTTAGGATTAGAGTTCCTAAGAGGTCTAGGCTTTGTTTGGCATTTTCTATACTTTCTACTATATAATATTTATCATTTACTGTTATACTACTTGATACCGTGTTTAATTTTCTGTCAACTAGGAATGCGATTAATACGCATGTGGAAAGTTTGAGAGAACATTAAGATAAGTGGTGGCATATCCAGGAAACGCTTATAGGGAGTGAATCCCGACCAAGCTAACTTGGCAGTCCACCGAATCAGTCGAGGTACCCGTGCGAAAATATATATGTTGAACGACCGATTGTCATGAATGCATCGTCTATCCCAGTGCGGTACCCATGACCCTGAGGATTTAGTAGACATTAACCATATGGACATTTGGTAGTGCGGTGACTATCGGGAATAGTTGATACGCTATACTACAGTCAAAAGAGATTCATCCTAGGATATTACAGCTCGCTCGAGTGAATCAGCTTGCTGTTGGTATCCCTATGAGGGGTCAATGACTTTGGGAACCTTTTAGAACCCGTTCTACATGTACAAAAATGGACCAAAATAGTACAACCTTTGGGGATGGGTAGAGCCATGACTCCATGCTCGTGACGTTGAACCCTTGAACCCATGTTTTGAAATATTTTTGTGTCCTGCATTCATGCATTCATTTAAAAAACTCTTTTCAAACGGAAAAAAAAATCTTTTTCAAAAGAACTAAAATAATAATTGCAAATATCAGAGGTTGCATTATGGATTTCGGTAGAAGAAAGACGCACAAGTACACATTCAAGACTCCGAAACTAGAAGACTTAAGGAAATTGGGAAGGATGATTACCAATCCCAAGGCTTTCAGAGCTAAGCATGGAGGACTGCTGTCTCTGTTAAGGGTCAACGTGGTTGAAGGGATCATGTCTACGCTGATTCAGTTCTATGATCCGGTTTACCACTGCTTCACTTTCCCATATTATCAACTCACTAACACTGGAAGAGTACTCCCACCTGATTAATTTACCTATCACTGATCAAGCTCCATTTTCTGGACTGGAAGAAATTCCAAAAGATCAAACCATTGCAAGAGCAATCTCTTTGGATGAATTAGAAGTTAGGACTCACATGACCACTAAAGGAGGAATCCAGGGTTTACCGGCTAAATTTCTGATGGAGAAAGCTCTATACTTTGCTAGTATAGGAAACATAACTGACTTCAAAGACGTCTTTGTTATGCTCATATATGGGTTATTCCTCTTTCTCAACATTGACAACTTCGTCGATACCAATGCTGTTAAGATATTCTTAATAGAAAACCCCGTGCCAACCTTGCTCGCAGATGCTTATCATTCCGTACACTTAAGGAATTTGTACAGCGGAGGAATGATCACATGCTGCATACCTTTACTCTACAAATGGTTGATTTCCCATTTGCCCAAGTCTGCTGCTTTTTGGGATCATAAGAGTACTCTACGTTGGTCACAGAGGATTATGTCTCTTACCAATTCTGACATAGATTGGTACAAAAGAATTTAAGAAGGGATAAAGATCATTGACAGATGTGGAAATTTCCCTAATGTACCCCTCATTGGAACTAAAGGAGGAATAAACTATCATCCAATTTTAGCCCGCCGTCAACTCGGATACCCGATGAAGAATATCCCATATAACGTTCATCTGGAAGGTCTTTTCTTCAAGGAAGGAGAAAATGATAGGGCACTAAAGAAAGAAATAGTGCATGCCTAGCAACATTTTCAAAGGAATGGGAGAGAGTCTCTGGGAAGACCAAATCGTACCTCCATGGAACCTTATCTCCACTGGGTGCAAACTAGAGCCCTCAAGCTGAGGATGCCTTATCCTCGTCAAGAAGTTTTTCCCTTCAAGGAATCTGTCCTTTATTTCATGTCGGATGCGGAAAAACTCCAGGCCACTCTCAACAAAGTTCAACGTGAGAAGAGCTCTTGGAAGAACAAATACCAGATCCTTAATTTGGGATGTACCAAGATTCAGGAACTGCTAAAGGAGAAGGATGCTCTGATTGAGATATTAGAAAAGCATGCTATAGAAAGTCAGGAAGACCGAAGAAATTTGCTCACTCCTTTTACTTGTCAAAGGGTCGTCGACCCGACAATGGCTGAAGAGCCCCGATCAAAGAAAAGGAAAATACAGGAACCAGCATCTGAGCTCTCTTCAGAGAGAACTCAGGATCCATGAGCTTAGACATTTTCCTTACAACACTTTATAAAATATTGTACTTTTCTTTGTAAAATACTGTAATCTTTCGAATTAAATAAAAGGGGTCTCCCCCACTGTGTGATATTTGCAATCTATTTGTTGAAGTTTCTTTTGAAAAAAAAAAAAAAAATGTCTTTGCATATCATTCATCATTCTCACATAAACACATTTTTCTTATCCTTGAGTCTCACGTATGTGTCACAATTCTAGAGTCAAACTGTATCACTCATACAATACTCGGGCCAAATGACAAAAGAAAGTGGACGATCTCTAGGAAGAGAACAGAGAGCTGAGAGAAGAAATCAACGCTCTAAAGGAAAGTTTGGAAAAACTTCATAGCAACCTACAAACCCTGACAGCAGCCCAAGAGCAACAACATCAAAGGACTGTGATCTCAGAGATTACATCTACACCCATATTGGAGACACATGATAATCATCCTCGGTACAACATGACTAAAGGGCGCCCCTAGGGGATGCCTTTCAACTTTTTACCTGAAGGATATATCCCACCGGTCACTGAAGACCCAGAAACCGTAGCAGGAACCACTGGACCTGAAGGTTACAAACTTCGGGAAAATGAAGATGCGAGGGTTACGACAGCAACTCCTGAAGGTTACAAACTTCAGGGCACTGAAGCGCCAAAGGTCACCGCTATAATGTCTATACCACAACCAGTGGTACACATTATCCTGGAAGGACAGATTCCGCAAGCAACTTCTGGCGGAAACGAAGACATGTACGAAAGGATGAATGAGTTCCAGGAACAATGCTTGGAAATGCAGAAGGAACTACATGCCATTCGCGGTCAAGACTTATTCGGAAAGAACATCGCGGACCTCTGTTTGGTCCCTAATGTAAAGATACCACACAAACTCAAGGTACTTGACTTTGAAAAATACAAAGGCAACTCTTGCCCTCAAAGTCATTTGGTAATGTACGCTCAAAAAATGTCTACCCAGAAAGACAATCAATAGCTACTACTCCATTACTTCAAAGACAGTTTAACCAGTGCCACACTCAAATGGTACATGGGTTTAAACCACACCAAGATCAATACTTTCAGAGATCTCGGGGCAGCCTTCGTTCAGCAGTATAAGTACAATTTGGACATGACACCAGATAAGGACCAACTCAGGGCAATGTCACAAAAAGACAAAGAAACTTTCAAAGAATATTCTCAGAGATGGCGTGAAATTGCCGCTCAGATCTGTTCTGCTCTTGAGGAAAAGGAAATGACCAAGATTTTCTTGAAAACGCAGTGACTTCACTGAAATGGTGAGCACGGGAGTACGCCTTAAAGAAGCAGTCTGAGAAGGACGATTGGTCAAAGATGCAGAGCCATCTTGCAGTACCAAAAGATATGGTAGTGTTTTCCAAAAGAAGAAATAGCAAGATATCAGTAATATCTCTCTGGAGAAGAAAAGGCGAAGGTATCAACCAGTAGCAGCGGTAACTACCGCTATCAACCCAGCGCCAGCTCCGACTTATCAACCTCAGGTTGCTCAGAGCCAACCAAATCAACAACAGTATCAGCAAAGGCCGCAACAACCTCCTCAGCCGGCTCGCCCGTAGTACAATAATAACAATCGTACTACACGACCATCAGGGTTCGACCCTATACCGATGTTGTACGCAGAATTATTTCCACTTCTACTGGCCAAGGGGCATGTTCAAACCAGGACACCTCTCGCAATACCAGAAAATCCACCTTTTTGGTTCAAAGCAGATCAAACTTGCCCTTACCATCAAGGAGGACCCGGACATAACATTGATAATTGTCTCAGCTTCAAGTCTGATGTAGAGAAGCTTGTCAGGAACGAGATTTTATCTTTCAAGGATACAAATCCCAATGTTCAGACGAACCCATTACCTTAACATGAGAAGACTACAGTGAATTTGATAGAAAAAGAGCCTGTCAACAGCTATCAAATTCACAATATACTCTTATTGGGAACCAATATGGTAAAGATGCACTGTAAACAAAGCGGGTACGGTAGGGTACCACCTCACAATTATGAGCGCTGTAGAGTATGCTCAGAAAATAACCAAGGATGTTATCTCGTACGAGTAGCCCTCCAAAATCAGTTGGACCGGAAAGAGATTCGACCATGTTCGAGTTCTGGGTCGATCAACGTGATACAAGATTACCTCCCCGGTCAGAACAAAAACGCTGTCGTAATCTCCAACCATGGAATAACCAAGGACATTTGCGCCATAATTCCTCTACTCAATGAATCAAAGATCCCTCTTGATAGTAGAAAAGTTCCCAACCAGGAACTGATCGAGGTTGCCTATGACGGTCAGAAAAACCCAAAAACCCTTGTGGCTATCTACCTGCCAGGTCCAATACCGTATACGTCATATAAATATGTCCCTTACAAGTATGGTGCAACGACCATCAAAAATGGAAAAGAAACTCCATTACTCTCCTTCGTGAACATTACCGACATCAGTCGAGTTACCTGGAGCGGTCGGATCTTCAACAAAAGAGTTGGAGAACCTGCCAAAGAAAAGGAACCACAAACGGAAGTTCATAACCAACAAGTTGGTCAATCCAGTAATCCAGAACCTGTAAAGAACAACGATGAGATGCTGAAGCTCATCTAGAAAAGCGAGTACAACATTGTGGATCAATTGTTGCAAACTCCGTATCGAATCTCTGTACTATCTCTCCTGCTTAGTTCAGAAGTGTCGCTCCCGGGATTTTCATCCAGGTACAAACGCGAAAGTGCCGCGGAAGAAAGAAAGAGAGTCACCAGCCAGGCATTTTTATCCCAAAGAAAGGGAAAGGTAATGCTGCACAAACCCGGGAGAAAGGAAAGAACGAGGTCTCGCTAACCAAAGAGAATGGGTAAGGGAGTCGGTTACGTGAAGGGAAGGTTATCGCACCCCTTCACGTCCGCCGTACTCGACGGGATCCACGCTTGAAGTACTACTCAAAGGGTGATAGAAAAGATGCTGGAAAAGGAACAGAAAGAGAACGAGAAACAAATGTAGGGAAAATAAAAGAGGTGCTCGAATGGGCCCTACCGCACTGCCTACGTATCTCATCGGGAACATGA
This sequence comes from Lathyrus tuberosus, assembly GCA_022829125.1. NCBI lineage: Eukaryota > Viridiplantae > Streptophyta > Magnoliopsida > Fabales > Fabaceae > Lathyrus > Lathyrus tuberosus. The sequence goes on from JALAZF010000461.1 coordinate 2,938,300, forward strand.
GAATCAGAGCGACGTAGTTCCCCTGACTAAGGGAAAACTGCTTGTGTTTTTTTAGGGAACGACTAATGTTCTAGCTCAGGTGTTGCAGGCTCGCTGAATCGAGTGCGTTACCGTATTGCAAGAGAACGAGGAGAAGCACGTTCATACGTTGAGAGTGAATGAGATGAGAAGAGAATTCCCGAAGGAAAGATGTTATTGTTTGTTTGAAGTGTTTTAGAAGTTTTTTATTTGAAGTTTTTTGCATAGGAGAGTGTACCTAAGTCTTTTTCAATGGAATGTGCATCTCATGCATCATTCCAAAATGAAATGATGATGAAGTACACTAAGCATGAGGAAGATCCTCAAACTTACTTCCAAATTTAAAGGCTTAAGTACACTAGCCTATTCTCTTTATTAAATATTTTTGTTGTTTTTAAATGAAGAAGTGTTTTTGAGTTTGTTTGTGAAATCACTTCATGTTAAAGACTTGTACATCATGCTAGAAAACCTACAACACATTCCAAGATGGAATGTATACAAGCCCCCCATGGAATAAGGCTCATGTCACATGAAGATGTTTCAACCTTTATTAGGTGTTTTGAAGTTGTTTTGAGATAAGAGAAGAGAGACTCAAAAGAAACAAAAGGTAAAGACTAAAAGGGACTAAGACTCACCCTAATATTATCATGATTGGAGATCCTAAGGGTTTAGTGTGGTTTGAGAACCCTAAGCTAAAAGAAGAGAGAAGAAGAGGGAAAGAGGTAACATAACTCACTTCTAAGATAGAAGATGAGTTATGAACCAAGAGGGAGAAGAAAGAAGTTGAACAAAGAAAGCATTGAAATGCTTTGCACAAACACAAAAGAGAAAGCATTAAAAAGATTAGGGCAGAAAGTATGTGTGGAAGAATATCCACACACTCAACTTACCATTAGCCCCTACACAAAATGGTTAGTACCAAAACAATTCAAATATTGAAGTACAAGTGAAGGATGTAAGCAAATAAATCCTAGTGTTCTAAAGGAAACTCTAGGAAGCTCCTAAAGGGCTAAACCTAAAAAGAATAGATCACTAAAGGGTGGTACTGGCCTAGGGCAGTAGCAAAGCCTATTTACATCCACCAATGGTTACAAAGACTTACAATATCAATCTATGCCTAAACAATCTACCAAACATCAAAGGAATGCAATGATAAGCACTAAAGATGCATCATGAACATTTAAGAGATGTAAAACATGCAATGATGCAATATGAAACACCACAACCAATAGGAAACCACTTCATAAATGCCACTAAGTATCCATGACTTATCATCCATAATATGAGAATAAAACTCAAGAAGAAGAAGTGGGAAGAAGTAGAACAATGTCACACAAGAATTCACAATGTTGTTTACTTACAAAACAAGTCACAAAGGAGAGGGAAATGCAATTATGAATGCAAATGAACATGGATCAGTAGCATACATGTTATAAGATGACATGAGAATGCACAAATGAACAAATTTGGTTCATACACAAGTCACATTAGAGATTAAGAAGAAGAGAACACAAGTTGAAGTTCATACAAAATGAAACATGCTTCAAATGTTTATGTAATTGTAATGCATATGATATGACATTATGAGTCAATACAAATAGATGAAATGGTTTAGATACAGTAAAGGGACATATAAGAATGAATGTGAATGGTGTAATGCCCCAGTCAGTTTTGTCTTTTTAATTAATTGAGTTGTTTTGAGTATTTTATTATTATATTATTTTATTTCTGACTTTTATGTGAAAATGTGTTATTTTTCATCGTGATTATATTTTGTCGCGTTTTGGGAACATTTGCGAGATATTTGAGTGTGGGGGTATTTTGGCCATTTCACTGTATTTTGATTAAGTTAGAATATAAATAGAAAGAAAAAGAGAGAAAATAGTAAGGAAAGGAAGAAAAAGAGAACAGAAGAAAAGAGAAGAGAAAGAAGAAAAGAGAGAAAAACTCGCGGCTCAAGAAATCTAATCAACCGACTTTCAAAAACACGATTAATCGGATAAGGGTGCGAAACTCGATTATCTTATGATTGTGTATGAATATGTATGTGTGTGTTTGAATGATTCTCTTGCCTTTCCATGTTTTTCACTTCTAGGTCGAAAATGATAAAATGATTAGGAATCGATGTTTTCGCGGTCGGAAATCGATATAATTTGCGTTGTATGATCACAATGTGTTTATGAGTCATTGCTGATAATGGTTTTGCTGTTGGAATTGATTTGGAATTAAAAATGAGATTTTTGGGGGTTTTGGATCATGTAACCCGTAACAGAATTTTTCTGGTTCTGGTGTGATTCGCCAGGCGAATTTGGGATTCTCGAGGCGAATTAAGTCTCGCCACTAGTTTGTCAGGCGAAGTGCTGGCGAAGGGGGATTCGCCAGGCGAAATCGTAAGTCGCCAGGCGAAATCGGAAAGACAAAAATGGGGTAGCTTCTGTAACTTTTGGGGTTTTCTAATTTTGTGGTTCGCCACTAGTTCGTCGGGCGAAGTGCTGGCGAATGGGGATCCGCCAGGCGAAATCGTAAGGCGCCAGGCGAATCTGGCTGTTTCTCAATAAATTCTTTTCTTTGAAAAATTCATAACTTTTGATCTGTGGTTCGGTTTGAGGCGTGGTTTGGTGCGTTAGAAAGCTTATCAAATGTTCTAGCTTATGATGATGGTTTTGAGACTGTTGGCCGATTAAATTATATCAGGAATTAGAAAATATGTTGTTTTGTCGACTTTTGTCGGTTGAATTGTGTGAACTAGATATGTATTATACAATGTGTTATTGATGTGGATATTGTATGACTTGTGTGCTGTTGTGTGATGAAAATGCATGAAATACATGTTGTGATGATGATTTGTGGCCTAAGGGCAGGAAAATGTATTGTGTGGCATTTGATGATATATGCATGATTGTAGATGTGTATGTGTGTGCATTTTGAATGTCAGGAGTCATTGTATGCCAAGCATCATGATATGCATTCTTGTGACGTCCTGAGTGACGGATTGATTCCAGAGGGAATCTGCTATAACATCGTGCGCCTTAAAAATAAGAGGACTGAAGCGCCTTAAAAATAAGAGGACCGAAAGCGATGATTATAGACGATCGTGTGCCCATGTGGGGTGTGAGCGATCGGGTCGTGTGCCCGTGTGGGGTGTGAACGATCCATAAACGTCGTGTGCCCGTGTGGGGTGTGAGCAACGGGGAAGATCGTATGTCCGACGGGGAGTTACAGTGATGTAACGAGCGATGATTCCAGCAGAGTTCCTGAGTGAACTAGTGATGAGAAACATTGGAAGTCGGTACCGCATATGCATTGCATAGAGTCGTTGTGTCGGTCTCTGTGCATTAGCATAAATCATGGATTAATTGTGTATGGAATTATGAATGTGATTGATAAGATGGAATATGTATAATTATATTGAGGATGAGTGTATTGTGTATGACTGATGTGCATTGGTATTGGATACCTGAGAATTGTACTGTGTCGTGCTGTATTTGATTGTGGTGCATTTGTGGTGAGAATATTTTACTTGTGCATTTCTGTGTTAATATATAATTATATGCAACTGTATTATGATTGTGTTTCTCACCCTTCTGCTATTTTATAATGCTCTATGAGGCATTGCAGATTAGAGTTGCTGGAGGTCTTTTTGTGAAGCTTAGGTCTTCATTCTTTTGTCGGTCGGCTCTGATATGTGACACCGGGTAGTTAGGGAGGCCGTTTGTGATTATTTGTATTATGTATATGTATCTTTTGGATTATACATGTATGATGTTGTATATTACAAACAAACTTTTATGATATATGTATATGAGATTCAGTTACAGATTTTCCGCTTTCATTCTGTTACTGAATTGTGGGTGTATTACTACCTGAATTGTTGCATATCTTTATGAGCAGGTGTTGTATGTTTGTTTCAAATTGATGTGGCATCTCCAGTCTATGCCGTGAATTAGTAAATATACTCTGATGAAATTTTGAATTTTATTTATCGCTTTAATAGCTTGGGGGTATAGATTGGGGGTGTTACATTAAGTGGTATCAGAGCCAGTCCGTGTCAGTTTGTGTCTGGTTGTGTCAGTCCTTGTTGGCCGTTGTGTTTGGGTGAGCTATTTGTTTAACCATAGTTGCTGTTATTGGAAATGAACAGAATATGGCTGGTAGGAATGATGCTGCTTTGGCTGCTGCGATGCAAGCTATGGCTCGGGCTGTGCAGGGTGCACCTAATGCTGCCGGTAATGATGAGTTCAGGAAGAACAAATCGCTTGTCTTTAAAGGGAGACATGATCCTGATGGTGCACAGATTTGGTTGAAAGAGATTGAAAGGATTTTCCGAGTTATGGATTGTGCCGAGGACAGTAAGGTGAGACTGGGAACTCACATGCTACAGGAAGAAGCGGATGACTGGTGGGTTAGTACTCGTCAGGTGTTGGAAGCTGGGGATGAAGAGGTTACTTGGGAATTGTTTAGCCGGGAGTTTCTGAGGAAGTATTTTCCCGAAGATGTAAGAGGAAAGAAGGAAATTGAGTTCTTGGAATTGAAACAAGGTAATATGTCTGTTGTTGATTATACTGCTAAGTTTGTGGAGCTTGTGCAGTTTTATCCTCATTATGCTGAAGCGACTGCGGAGTTTTCTAAGTGTGTGAAGTATGAAAGCAGATTGCGTCCGGAGATTAAGCAGGCAATCGGTTATCAAAGGATAAGAAGGTTTTCTGATTTGGTGGAATGTTGTAGGATTTATGAAGAGGATAGTAAGGCTCGTTCTACTCACTATAAGAGTGTGAGTGACAGAAAAGGGAAGCAACAGTTCCGTAGTGGTCCGTATGTAACACTAGCTGATAAGGGTAAACAAAGGGGTACTTTTGATCGAAGGCCCAGTGGTGGAGGCATGTCTGGTCCTCTGAGGTGTTATAAATGTGGTGAGTTCGGGCATCGTCAGTTTGAGTGCAAGAAAGATATGAGGAAGTGTACTAATTGTGGAGGTGTCGGACATGTCGTAGCTGATTGTAAAAGGAAGAATGTGGTGAAGTGTTTCAACTGTGGTGAACCTAGTCATATTAGCACGAAGTGTCCGAAACCGAAGCAAGTTCCATCTGGTGGGAAAGTTTTTGCATTAGCAGGGACTCAGACTACTAATGCAGATCGTCTGATCAGAGGTACTTGTTTTATTAATAATACGCCTTTAGTTGCTATTATTGATACTGGAACGACTCATTCGTTTATTTCATCTGAGTGCGCTAAGCATTTGAATCTTGTGTTGTCTTTGATGGATGGTGAAATGGTTATTAATACTCCAGCAATGGGGTCAGTAACTACTTCTTTGGTTTGTTTAAGTTGTCCTTTGACCATTTATGGTAAAGACTTTGAGATGGATTTAGTGTGTTTACCGTTGGAGGGTTAAGATGTGGTTCTGGGAATGAATTGGTTGCAGTTCAATCGGGTTCATATTGATTGTTATCATAAGATATTAAGGTTTCCTTCTCTTGAAGAAGATGAAGACTCGAGTTTCTTATCTACCAAAGAGTTGAAGAAACTTTTGGCGAATGAAGCTCAGTTGTTTGGGTTGTTTGCATCGTTGACTGTGGATAGTCAAGTTACACTTGATGTGTTTCCTGTTGTGTGTGATTTTCTGGAAGTGTATCCTGAGGATATTTCAGACTTGCCGCCAGAGAGAGAGGTGGAGTTTTCGATAGATCTAGTTCCTGGTACTAGACTTGTTTCTTTGGCACCATATCGAATGTCGGCATCTGAGTTGGTGGAGTTAAAGAAATATTTGAACGAATTGTTGGAGAAGAGGTTTGTAAGACCTAGTGTGTCGCCTTGGGGTGCTCCAGTTTTGTTGGTGAAAAAGAAAGATGGAAGTATGCGATTGTGTGTTGATTATCGCCAGTTGAATAAGGTGACGATTAAGAATAAGTATCCTCTTCCGAGAATTGATGATTTGATGGATTAGTTGGTTGGTGCGTGTGTGTTCAGTAAGATTGACTTGAGGTCAGGGTATCATCAGATAAGGGTGAAAGAGGAAGATATTCAGAAGACGGCTTTTAGGACACGTTACGGTCATTATGAATATTCTGTGATGCCGTTCGAGGTTTCTAATGCACCAGGTGCGTTTATGGAGTACATGAATCGTATTTTCCACGAGCATTTGGATCGATTTGTTGTTGTGTTTATTGATGACATATTGATTTATTCTAAGTCTCGAGAGGAGCACGCGGAGTATTTGCATATTGTTTTGCAGGTTTTGAAGGAAAAGAAGCTTTTTGCCAAATTGTCCAAGTGTGAATTCTGGTTATCGGAAGTGAGTTTTCTTGGACACGTAATTTCAGGTAATGGTATCGCTGTGGATCCATTTAAAGTAGAAGCAGTTCTACAATGGGAGGCTCCGAGATCTGTTACTGAAATTTGAAGCTTTTTGGGTTTGGCCGGATATTATCGAAGGTTCATTGAAGGTTTTTCTAAGCTAGCACTTCCTTTGACCCAGTTGACTTGTAAAGGGCAAGTGTTCATTTGGGATATTCGGTGTGAGGAAAGTTTTAATGAGCTGAAGAGAAGATTGACGATAGCTCCAATTTTGATTTTTCCGAATCCTACTGAACCGTTTGTGGTGTATTGTGATGCGTCTTTGATTGGTCTAGGTGGTGTGCTAATGCAAGACGGTAAGGTCGTGGCGTATGCTTTGAGGCAGTTGAGAGTGCATGAGAAAAATTATCCTACTCATGATTTGGAATTAGCGGCTGTGGTATTTGTGTTGAAAATTTGGAGGCATTATCTTTTTGGTGCGAGGTTTGAAGTCTTTAGTGATCACAAAAGTTTGAAATATCTGTTTGATCAAAAGGAGTTGAATATGAGGCAACGAAGATGGTTGGAATTTTTGAAGGACTACGACTTTGGCTTGAATTACCATCCTGGTAAGGCTAATGTGGTAGCCGATGCGTTGAGCCGGAAATCATTACATATGTCCGCTTTAATGGTTAAGGAGTGGGAACTTTTGGAATCGTTTAGAGATTTGAGTTTGGTAGGTGAAGTGACGTCGGATAGTGTGAGGCTGGGTATGTTGAAAGTTACTAATGATTTTCTGATGACGGTAAGTGAGAAACTGAAGTTGGATGTGAAATTGGTGGATTTGATGTTGGTTGGCGGAAAAGATGCGAGTGGTGATTTTCAAGTGGATGTTAATGGTGTGTTGAGGTTCCGTGGGCGAATTTGTATTCCGGACGATTCGGATTTGAAACGGATGATTTTGGAGGAAGGACACCGGAGTAATTTGAGTATACATCTGGGAGCGAACAAGATGTACCAAGATTTGAAGAAGATTTTCTGGTGGTCTGGATTGACGAGAGATGTGGCTCAGTTTGTGTATGCTTGTTTGACGTGCCAGAAGTCGAAAGTGGAACATCAGAGGCCTAGTGGTTTGTTGCAACCGTTGGATATTCCTGAATGGAAATAGGATAGCATTTCTATGGATTTTGTAACCGGGTTGCCGAATACACAGCGAGGGCATAATGCTATTTGGGTGGTGGTGGATAGGCTGACTAAATAGGCTCATTTCATTCCGATTGACATCAGTTTTTCTTTGGAGCGATTAGCTGAGATTTATATCATTGTGATTGTGAAGTTGCATGGGGTTCCGTTAAGTACTGTTTCGGATCGAGATCCAAGGTTTACCTCGATATTTTGGGAAAGTTTATAGAAGGCATTGGGTTCTAAATTGAGATTGAGCTCGGCTTATCATCCGCAGACGAATGGTCAGACCGAGAGAACGATTCAGTCTTTGGAAGATTTGTTGCGAGCGTGTGTTTTGGAACAAGGTGGTGCGTGGGATAGTTATCTTGCGTTGAGTGAATTCACGTATAATAACAATTTTCATTCTAGTATTGGAATGGCACCTTTTGAAGCATTGTATGGACGAAGATGTCGGACACCGTTGTGTTGGCACGAATCTGGTGAGAGTTCGGTGGTTGGACCGGAGTTAGTGCTACAGACTACGGAAAAAGTGAAGCTTATTCGTGAGAAAATGAAGGCTTCTCAGAGTAGGCAAAAGAGTTATCATGATCGGAGAAGGAAAGATCTCGAGTTCCAAGAGGGTGATCATGTATTTTTGAGAGTTACACCGGTAATGGGTGTGGGTCGTGCATTGAAGTCGAAGAAACTTACTTCTCAGTTTATTGGTCCTTACCAGATATCTGCGAGAGTGGGTGCTGTGGCTTATAGGGTGGCGTTGCCGCCGAATCTGTCGAATTTGCATGATGTGTTCCATGTTTCACAGCTTCAGAAGTATGTTCCGGATCTGTCGCATGTGATTCCGATGGATGAGGTAGAGGTAAGAGAGAATCTTACAGTGGAGGCTTTACCAGTGAGTATTTTGGATCGCGAGTTGAAGCAGTTGAGGCGAAAGGAGATTGCACTTGTGAAGGTGGTGTGGGGAGGCGCTGCTGAGGGCAATTTGACTTGGGAGTTGGAGAGTCGGATGCGGGAGTCGTATCCAGAGTTGTTCGTCTCAGGTAATATTTTCGAGGACGAAAATTTCTAAGTGGGGGAGAGTTGTAACGCCCCGGTCAGTTTTGTCTTTTTAATTAATTGAGTCGTTTTGAGTATTTTATTATTATATTATTTTATTTCTGACTTTTATGTGAAAATATGTTATTTTTCATCGTGATTATATTTTGTCGCGTTTTGGGAACATTTGCGAGATATTTGAGTATGGGGGTATTTTGGTCATTTCACTTTATTTTGATTAAGTTAGAATATAAATAGAAAGAAAAAGAGAGAAAATAGTAAGGAAAGGAAGAAAAAGAGAAAAGAAGAAAAGAGAAGAGAAAGAAGAAAAGAGAGAAAAACTTGTGGCTCAAGAAATCTAATCAACCGACTTTCAAAAACACGATTAATCGGGTAAGGGTGCGAAACTCGATTATCTTATGATTGTGTATGAATATGTATGTGTGTGTTTGAATGATTCTCTTTCCTTTCCATGTTTTTCACTTCTAGGTCGAAAATGATAAAATGATTAGGAATCAATGTTTTTGCGGTCGGAAATCGGTATAATTTGCGTTGTATGATCACAATGTGTTTATGAGTCATTGCTGATAATTGTTTTGCTGTTGGAATTGATTTGGAATGAAAAATGAGATTTTTGGGGGTTTTGAGATTTTTGAGATTTTTGGTGTGATTCGCCAGGCGAATTTGGGATTCGCCAGGCGAATTAAGTCTCGCCACTAGTTCGCCAGGCGAAGTGCTGGCGAAGGGGGATTCGCTAGGCGAAATCGTAAGTCGCCAGGTGAAATCGGAAAGACAGAAATGGGGTAGCTTTTGTAACTTTTGGGGTTTTTCTAATTTTGTGGTTCGCCACTAGTTCGCCAGGCGAAGTGCTGGCGAATGGGGATCTGCCAGGAGAAATCGTAAGGCGCCAGGTGAATCTGGCTGTTTCTCAATAAATTCTTTTCTTTGAAAAATTCATAACTTTTGATCTGTTGTTCGGTTTGAGGCGTGGTTTGGTGCGTTAGAAAGCTTATCAAATGTTCTTGCTTATGATGATGGTTTTGAGACTGTTGGCCGATTAAATTATGTCGAGAATTAGAGAATATGTTGTTTTGTCGACTTTTGTCGGTTGCATTGTGTGAACTTGATATGTATTATACAATGTGTTGTTGACGTGGATATTGTAGGACTTGTGTGCTGTTGTGTGATGAAAATGCATGAAATACATGTTGTTATGATGATTTGTGGCTTAAGGGTAGGAAAATGCATTGTGTGGTATTTGATGATATATGCATGATTGTGGATGTGTATGTGTGTGCATTTTGAATGTCATGAGTCATTGTATGCCAAGCATCATGATATGCATTCTTGTGACGTCCTGAGTGACGGATTGATTCCAGAGGGAATCTGCTATAACATCGTGCGCCTTAAAAATAAGAGGACTGAAGCGCCTTAAAAATAAGAGGACCGAAAGTGATGATTATAGACGATCGTGTGCCCATGTGGGGTGTGAGCGATCGGGTCGTGTGCTCGTGTAGGGTGTGAGCGATCCATAAACGTCGTGTGCCCATGTGGGGTGTGAGCGACGGGGAACATCGTATGCCCGACGGGGAGTTATAGTGATGTAACAAGTGATGATTCCAGCAGAGTTCCTGAGTGAACTAGTGATGAGAAACATTGGAAGTCGGTACCATATATGCATTGTATAGAGTCGTTGTGTCGGTCTCTGTGCATTAGCATAAATCATGGATTAATTGTGTATGGAATTGTGAATGTGATTGATGAGATGGAATATGTATAATTGTATTGATGATGAGTGTATTGTGTATGACTGATGTGCATTGGTATTGGATACCTGATAATTGTACTGTGTCGTGTTGTATTTGATTGTGGTGCATTTGTGGTGAGAATATTTTACTTGTGCATTTCTGTGTTAATATATAATTATATGCAATTGTATTATGATTGTGTTTCTCACCCTTCTGCTGTTTTATAATACTCTATGAGGCATTGCAGATTAGAGTTACTGGAGGTCTTTTTGTGAAGCTTAGGTCTTCATTCTTTTGTCGGTCGGCTCTGATATGTGACACCGGGTAGTTAGGGAGGCCGTTTGTGATTATTTGTATTATGTATATGTATCTTTTGGATTGTACATGTATGATGTTGTATATGACAAACAAACTTTTATGATATATATATATATATATATATATATATATATATATATATATATGAGATTCAGTTACGGATTTTCCGCTTTCATTCTGTTACTGAATTGTGGGTGTATTACTACCTGAATCGTTGCATATCTTTATGAGCAGGTGTTGTATGTTTGATTCAAATTGATGTGGCGTCTCCAGTCTATGCCGTGAATTTGTAAATATACTCTGATGAAATTTTGAATTTTATTTATCACTTTAATAGCTTGGGGGTATAGATTAGGGGTGTTACAAATGGCATACCAATATGGGATACACACAAGCTATGTTGAAGAAGAACAAGTGATAGATGCACAATTAAGTATGAATGCAAGATGAACATCAATTGCAAAACATGTCAAAATGAGATATGGAAGACCTATAATTTGACATGCATAACCTATAATATTCAAGAAATGACTTATAAAATGATCATACAAGTCCTAATGCAATGGCACAAGTGCCCCCTAATCAATCAAAGTTCAGAAGTCAAACAAAAGCACACAAATGTGACTTATAACAATCAACAAGGCAAAAATAGAAAGAGAGTTGGAAAAAATATGAAATTAATTCACAAAGTACCTAAGTCAGAAGCTAAACACATGTCAAAAGCTCATACAAAGATTCAAGAAGAAATTAGTTCAAACAAGTCATCAAATTCATATTATGGCAAGGAGAAGGATGCACAAAGAAATGGTTCAAATGCTATGTAAAAATGATTTTAAAAATATGAGGAAAATGTTTTTAGATGCCTTAAGATGTTGCCAAAACATGAAAAAAAGATTAGGTGAAAAATATTTTTGGAGCTATGCAAAACAATTATCTATAGTTGAGGTATCAAGGAAGAAACACTTAAAAAGAAATAAAAGAAAATCCACAAAATATGATCAAATATTCACAAAATCAGAATTAAAAATCATACAAAATTATTTTAATGTATAAATATGGTTCATGAATGTTTGTAGAATTTTTAGATGCATTTTGGTATTTTTAATAAAAGGAAAACAAAACAATATAAAAAAAGAAATTAAAAATAGAATGAAAATAGGAGAGGGGGTGCAAGCAAAGTAAAAGCCATGTTCAAAATGTGTTTGGGCTCAGACAGAGGTGTGTGAAAAGCAATTGAGGCCTGGGTCCAATAAGGCGTGTGGCATACAGAAATATGGTGGAACTCAGTTAACAGGTTGACTCAATCATGTGTGTTGGATTAAGTCATGATGATCAATCAAGTAAAGTATGCAAGATGAGTGGATCACAAAGTAAGCACATGATAAGGAGCTTACACGCACACACACACAAGCATTCAGATCACAAAATCAAGGCACGTGAGAGAGACACTCTCTCATTTATTCGCTGGCAGCATCCTAACCGTTCATGCACAAAGATCCAATGGCCACGTTTTAAAGTTCCTAAAACCCTAACTGAACTTCTCACCGACCGGAGAAGGACCTCTGGTCATCTTCTCCGGCCACTCTCCGGCGACTGCACATCCTCAAGTGTTCTAGAAATTCACAAAAATGATACCAAAACGTTCAGCATGCTTAGTAGGTTATAGATCCACCAATAGCAATCACAAAACATGCACATACAGAGAGAAACGACAACAAAAATTTTGCCCTAGGTTCTGCAACTATGCTCTTAGAGAGCCTATCAACTAGCCGGATCATTCATAGCTTCTAGTAAGCTCCAAATCAGTCAAAAACAAATGTAAATCGCCCGAAAAATTCAAAGATAAGTTTGAAGAATGTGAACCTGAAACTGATGCACTTTGAGTTGTAAGAATACCAGAGGTGTTTCTTTGATCCTTGAACTGCAAAAGGAGCCAAATAAAGGCTTGAGAGAACTTGCAACCGTTTGAGAATTCAGAGAGAAGATTGAAATTGATAAAGATCCAATGATGCAGCAACACTCTTACTCAATGCTCCATTGAAATTTATTGATGATATATGAAGAAAATGCAGAGAAAAATAGATATGGAAGCTTCGAGAGAGAGAGAATTTCAGAGAGCTTTTGAGAGCTTTAAGGTGTGAGAGTGAAAAATGAAGTGTGTCCCCTTCAAAATTTGTTAGATCAAGCTTTTATATCTCTGGTTAAGAGTTAACTACAAGAGTTAACAGTTGGAAATGTGGTTAAATGAGTTGACTTAACTGGGTTCTGAGTTAACAGAATGAGCCAAGGTAGTTATGCCACGAGTTGGTGAGTTTTCCTATGGTGATGAGGGAGCATGTTAGTTTATGGTGGTGATTTTAGAATGAAGGGTGATGATGGTATCAGTGCAGCAGCAAGACTTGTAGAACAAGTTTATCATTTTCCTCTTTGGTGTATGGCTCTATGTGTGGAGTATGTATGTCTAAGGTATGTTGGTCCAAAAGATGCAAATGATGGTTGGTGTTTGAAGGCATGCGTGTAAACTGATGTAAACCAAACAACAACAATGCAAAACACCTCATTCCTGGCAGCACAAAACAATGGAAATGTGGAAGTTTGATGGAATATTTCTTCATGTACAAGGCATAAAATGATGCACTTTTGGATGCAATGAAAAGAGGATACATGATAGAACATAGTTGATGTTTGAATCAATATGAAAGAAGACCTCTAACACACTTGAAAATGATAATGAAATAAAGTAATGGTGACTGAATACATAGGTGTGTCAAGTTGCATGGTATGCATGGCCATGGGCCTATGGAGTAATCAGTTTGAAACCTTGACTTGAAGCACTCATAACTCCTCATATGTTGATCAGATGAAAAATTGATAAACATGAAAGTTGTAGAGGGCATGGAGATGAACAAGATTGGTGTTCAAAATTTTTTCATTTGGAGCCTTATTCATTGAGAAAATTGGCTTGACATCTGGCACACCACATGTTTGATGAAATGCATGCATGCCAGCCCAGTTTTGCTTGGTCATGACTTGGAATTTGCCTTGATTTTACCAAACTTTGGTTGATCATAACTCCCTCAATTTTGATCCCATGGAAGAGTTCTTTATATGGATTTGAAGCTTGGAATGTGACCTTTAATTGGCTCAACTTAGGCCTGAAGTTTGAAGCTTTTATCATGGAGAAAGAATGCCTTGAAGTAGAGTGCAAAATGGTCTAAACTTTCCATTTTTAGAAACCTTAAAGTTTCTATTTTGGGCAGTTTTGTGATTTCTTGGTTTTCCATGAATATCTCGTCATTTCTTGATCAAATATTGTCCAATGAACATATGTGACTTGATTTTCATGAATTTGACCTTAAAAAGTCAGGCGTTGACTTTTTCCTTTGCACAGTTGACTTTTCCCCAAATTTCTTGATTCTCAAGCAACTGATCCATTGAACCTCTTCTGAAATGAACCAATGGGCAATCTCCCATCCTTAGATACTTGACATCATGTAGAAAACATTGAGATCAAGTTTGAACCAAAATTTCGTCAGGAGACTGCTTGAAACCAAAACCCTAATTTTGACTGCTTCTGATAGGAGATGATGAACTGTCCAACCTTCTTGATGAATTCCCATCTTCCAATGACTTGTGGGATCAAAATGAGATGATATATGATATAAGAGACATTTGAGACTTGTTTGAAGACCCTTGGCTCTTGCTCTCCTGCTTTGGATGATCAAAACTTTGAAAATTAACTGATCTCATGCCCTATGCATGAACCAATGCTGAATGCTTTATTTTTCTATGACTTGAATGTAATGCAATGAAATGAAAACACATGCTAAATGATACGAAAAAATGAGAGGGCAAATTTTGGGGTATTACAAGAAGCTCACAGGGAAGCTCTATAGAGGGTCTTAGAGCAAGCCTTTGTACAACAAGATGTGACCGTAGGACAATTTGACAACATCATCTCCAACATCACTTCCTGCAACAATTTAGAATTCGGTGATGGAGTACTTCCGGAAGAAGGCAAGAACCATAATATGGCACATAACATTACAGTCAACTGGCAAGACGATGCTTTAGCCAGCGTACTGGTAGACACAGGATCATCTTTGAATGTTATGCCAAAATCAACTTTGGTACGACTATCGTTTCAAGGAGCTCCGATGAGAGGCGGTGAGATCATCGTCAAAGCCTTTGACTGATCTAGAAAAATAGTTATCGGTGAAGTCAATCTTCCCATAACCATCGCTCCTCACACTTTCCAAATCAATTTCTAGGTCATGGACATCCGGGCAGCATATAGTTATTTATTAGGAAGACCTTGGATAAACGAAGCTAGGGCAGTCACTTCGACACTTCACTAGAAACTAAAGTTCGTTAAGAATGAAAAATTAGTCACGGTATGTGGAGAGCAAGCCTTAATCGTGAGCAACTTATCATCATTCTCCTATGTAAAACCAGAGGAGGTTATTAGAACTCAGTTTCAAGCACTCACGGTGAGCAATGAGAATCACCGAGAAATAGGGACGTCGATTTCCTCATACAAAAACACTCTCAAAGTGATCGGGAGTAATGACATAAAAGGATGGGGATAAATTGTAACTCCGATAGATAACAAGACAAGAAAAGGTCTTGGTTTTTCTCCGACCAGTACCCAAGTGACAAAGAAGAATGATGGTTTCATCCCATTTAGGATTTCTTTCACAGCGGAGGATTCCTCCACCCAGTGTCTCAAGAGGTACACACCATCGATGGGAACGACTCTTCTGACACAGATGAGGAATGGAAGTCATATCTCAATGATGACAATTATATGTCTCCGGGAGAAGCGCACATGCCATTATGTTTTCCAAAGTAGAGCCCGAGATATATACCAAGGTCAGACGTCCGGATGATCTATGGAGATTGTAATCTTGAAGGATACCGTGCTCCACCCAATTCATTAGAGGAAGACAATATAATTAAAGGAAACCTTGACCACGATTATTATGATCCCCTGGATGACTTGCCTATCTGGAAGCCATACACGGAAGACTCGGAGCCAAAGAGTCATCCTGATAATGCCTTTCAACTGAGTAATCTAAAAAAGAATACCCATGTCCCCACAGGGTCATGGAATCATTACTCAAGACATTTCGAAGATGTCCAGCACCACAGTGATGAATTCGCAAAGATTGCGGGACAAGAATTTATTAACTACGCATTTTCCGAGGTCAACGTCATCGAGGAAGATGACTCATCCATTCCCACAGAAACATGGGACACCTTAGGACAGCCGAGCGATAAGTATGACTTCCTAGTCAAATACACTTCTCCCAAAAGCTCTCGTATTAGGCTTGAGGACATCCAGCCAACTGGGTGGGGAGATTCCCTTGATAGTGAAAACACCATGGAAAATACAGCAGAAGAGTTCATTTATGACAACTCTGCATGGGAAGAAGACTCCAATGATCCTACTCCGCCAGAAATCAGCGTTGTTTATAAAGACAAACCAAGAAGGAAGGTACCCGATTTTGTAATTCACAGAGGAGTTCATCGCCACTAGGTTGCTGTCGATGTCCCGAAAGTCGTCCATAAGTCTAAGTAATTACCATCTTTGTTTTGACTTTTCACCTTGCCCGGGTGAAATGGATGATTTATAGGGCTCACTTTTCTGTAAATGTCCCTCTTCGCTTCGCCTAAAGCGACAGAGTTTTGTTTTATATGGCTGTATTTCAAGAATCGACAAATCATGAATAAATAATGTCATTCTGAATTCCCGCATTTATTGCTGTTTTCACTTTTCGTTTTTTTTTTAAAAAATGGTAATCTTAAAAACAACCCAAAATAAAAACAAGCATTTTTCAGAAATACACTGCACACACTCTTGCATTCTCTCTGTCTTTGCTAAAAAATGAATTATCACATCATGCAGATTGCTTGTTTTAAACCCCATTGAAACATACGATCCAATGCCTTCTCCCAACTTTGAATTCCCGGTATTTGAAGCTGAAGAAGAAGAGGACGAAGAAATTCCAGAAGAGATCTCCCGACTACTCAGACAAGAGGAAAGGTCTATTGAGTCTCACAAAGAGCCGTTGGAAACGATCAATTTGGGTTCAAAAGAAGAAAAGAAAGACGTTAAGATTGGAGCATTGCTCAGTCCAACAGTCAGAGAAAGCTTGATAAAACTCTCAAAGAATTTACAGATGTGTTTGCTTGGTCCTATCAGGACATGCCAGGGTTGGATACCAGCAACGTGGAACATCACTTACCACTGAAAACAGAATGTCCTCCGGTAATACAACGACTGAGAAAGACTTATCCAGATATGGCTATCGAGATTAAGGAAGAAGTGCAGAAACAGATCGATGCAGGTTTCCTTGCCACCTCAGAGAATCCTCAATGGTTAGCTAACATAGTGCCAGTTGCGAAAAAGGACGGAAAAGTCAGAATGTATGTAGACTACAGGGATCTGAACAAAGCAAGTCCAAAGGATGATTCCCCCTACCACACATTGACATGCTGGTAGACAACCCATCAAAATTCAAAGTCTTCTCCTTCATGGATGGATTCTCGGGCTATAATCAAATCAAAATGGCGCCAGAAGATATGGAGAAAACTTCATTCATCACCCCATGGGGCACCTTTTGTTACAAGGTAATGTCGTTCGGTCTAAAGAACGCGGGGCAACCTATCAAAGGGCCATGACAACTCTGTTTCACGACATGATGCACAAAGAAATTGAAGTGTATGTCGATGACATGATTTCCAAATCTAAAACAGAAGAAGAACATGTAACACACATGTCAAAGTTATTCGAGCGTCTGAGAAAATACAAACTCCGATTGAATCCTAATAAATGCACATTTGGTGTTCGCTCAGGAAAACTCTTAGGGTTCATCGTCAGCCAGAAAGGAATTGAGGTTGATCCTGACAAGGTCAAGGCCATCCAAGAAATGCCTTCACCAAACAACAAGTCAGAGGATTTTTAGGACGATTGAATTACATCTCAAGATTCATATACCTCATGACTGCGACATGCACCAATCTTCAAACTACTCTGAAAGAATTAAGATGCGTATGGACAGAAGATTGCCAAAAGGCTTTCGACAACATAAAAGAATATCTGCTGAATCCATCGATTCTGTCTACTCCAATGGAAGAAAGACCACTAATCATCTACTTAACAGTCTTGGAAGACTCCATGGGTTGTGTACTTGGCCAGCAGGACGAGACAAAAAGGAAAGAGTCTGCCATTTACTACTTAAGCAAGAAGTTCACGGATTGTGAAACTCGGTACTCTGTGCTCGAGAAAACTTGATGCGCTCTGGCTTGGGCCGCCAAACGTCTTCGCGAGTATATGATTTGTCACACTACTTGGTTAATCTCCGAAATGGATCCGATCAAGTACGTCTTTGAAAAGCATGCTCTCACGGGAAGGATTTCCAGTTGGCAGATGTTGTTATCAGAATACAACATTGAGTACCATGCTTAGAAAGCCGTCGAAGGAAGTATATAGCCGATCATTTGGCTCATGAAGCGATTGACTATCAGGAATTAGTCAGATTTGACTTCCCAGATGAAAATGTCATGTACTTGAAAATGAAAGATTGCGATGAACCGCTACCCAGCGAAGGGCCAAAACCAGGTTCCCAATGGGGACTAATATTCGATGGAGCCGTCATTACTTATGGAAACGGAATTCGGGAAATCATTGTAACACCTCAGGGTACCCATATTCCTTTCACTTCCCGACTAACATTCAAATGCACAAACAACGAGGCCGAATATGAAGCTTGTATCATGGGCCTCAAAGAAGCAATTGACTCAAGGATAAAGAACTTGGACGTGTATGGAGATTCAACCCTGGTTATCAATCAGATCAAAGGAGAGTGGAACACATACCAATCAGGATTGATTCCTTACAAAGATTACGTGGGAAGGTTGTTATCATTCTTCAACAGAATCAAGTTTCATCACATCCCTCGAGAAGAAAATCACATGGTTGATGCATTGGCCACCTTATCCTCCATGATTAGTGTAAGTCAATGGAACAACGTACCTAAGATTGACATAATGCGCCTTGAAATGCCCGCTTACATCTTCACGATTGAAGCAGTCATATATAACAAACCGTGGTATCAAGATATCAAGTGTTTCCTTCAACAACAAGAGTACCCACCTGGGACATCAAGAAAAGATAGAAAGACTCTCAAAAGACTGGCCGACAACTTCTTCCTGAATGGTGATACACTCTATAAGAGAAACTTCGACATGGTTCTGCTCAGATGCGTAGACAGACAAGAAGCAAACATGTTGATGAAAGAGATTCATGAAGGATCCTTTGGAACTCATGCCAACAGACACACAATGGCGAGAAAAATTCTGAGAGCAGGATATTATTGGCTAAAAATGGAATCCGATTGCTATAAGTACATGAGGAGGTGTCACAAGTGTCAGATATACGCTGACAAAATCCATGTACCGCCAACGCATCTCAAAGTTCTTTCTTCTCCATGGCCTTTTTCTATATGGGGAATCGACATGATTGACATGATCGAACCCAAAGCTTCAAAAGGACATTGGTTAATCCTGGTAGCCATTGACTACTTCACCAAGTGGGTCGAAGCAGTGTCATACACCAATGTAACCCGACAAGTGGTGGTCCGATTTATCAAGAACAATCTCATCTGCCATTATGGTGTTCCAAGCCAGATCATTACTGACAATGGATCCAACTTGAACAACAAGATGATGAAAGAGTTGTGCGATGTGTTCAAGATCGAACACCATAACTTATCTCCCTACCGAACCAAAATGAATGGAGCGGTAGAAGCGGCTAACAAAAATATCAAGAAAATCATTCAAAAGATGGTTGTAACCTACAAAGATTGGCATGAGATGCTACCCTATGCTCTTCACGGTTATCACACATTTGTCCGTACTTCAACCGGGGAAACCCCTTTCTCTCTAGTATATGGCATGGAGGCAGTGCTTCCCATAGAAGTAGAGATACCATCAATCAGGGTATTGATGGAAGCCAAGCTAATAGAAGTTGAATGGTGTCAAAGCCGGTACGATGAACTGAACCTAATCGAAGAAAAAAGAATGACGACTTTGTGCCATGGTCAGTTATATCAACAAAGAATGAAGAAAGCGTTTGACAAAAAAGTCTGACCCCGTGTCTTCAGAAAAGGAGACCTCGTGCTCAAGAAGATACAATCATTTCTCACTGATTCCAGGGGCAAATGGACTCCGAATTATGATGGCCCCTATGTGGTCAAGAAAGCCTTCTCAGGCGGTGCTTTGAGACTCGCAACCATGGATGGAGAGGAGTTTACATACCCCACGAATGTTGATTTAGTCAAGAAATACTTCGCCTAAATAAAAAAATGTCTCGGTGGATTGAAAACCAGAAAGGGCGATCCAGGCAAAAATTAGACACAAGCAAAAATCATCCCGATGGATTTAAACCTCCAAAAGGCAATCTAGGCAAGAATTAGGGATTCATGGCAAGTAACTACATCCGATAAGGTTAAACCCCCAGCGGTAACGCCATCTGTCGAAAGACTTCAGTCAAGGTCACCTTCGACATAAGCTCAGAATTCCAGAATTCAAAGTTGGTAGAAGGATAGCGGTCGTTATGTTTCAATGTAGCCCATTTTCCCTTAAATTACCATTTTTTTTCTAAACTTTATAATGCTATATGGGATCACGCGCTTGGCTGATTATTATTCTATCAATAAAATTTAAGCCCTAGTGCTTTTGTTTATAATTCTCATTTATTTTGCTTTACAAAATGACATTTTTAACATGATCAACGATTCTTAAAACAAAATGAAAATAAATTTACTTGTCAAATTTTCTTCTGCTTTTAAAATAAAGATGACAATTCTTTTTGACTACTAAACAAAAAAAGGAACATCGATGGTTTCTCCGGAAGTGATTAAACCTCAAAATACAGGATCAAAGTACTCCTTCTAAATCGGTACGCCTGAATAAAAGGATTAACTGTTTCAGATGTAATGTCCCATATGAATATCCCCGACAGAGTTCTTACCTCTGAAGACCAATTGATAGTTTTTCTTCCTAGTAGGGTCTACCCCTTCCAAGTAGGCTATCTTGAACCAATGATACTTTTTATCCCCCACAGTGGCCGAGTATCCAGCCATGTTCATTCACCAGTCTGTATGTCGCGTCTGTTTTGTCAGCATAAACATACATACATCATGCATAATTAATTCATATTCATATTCATGTTGCATTAAAATCACTCTGGTCATTTTCACCCCCAAGTGATAAAGTCCTCTTACCGATAAAGTTGTCAGTTCTTTCGTCATCCGGAAATGTATCGTCTGAGCAATCTCTCCCCAATTTACTTCTGGATTGGAGCCTGTCCTCGACCACTTTGATAACTTGAACCTCTGAAAGGCAAAAAGACATTCGACAGACACCTTTGGAGCATCACTCTTCACCATTGAAGATGATATTTTCGCTTTCCCAGATTAAGGAAAATCCTCAGAGAAAGCCTCTTAACCAAAGACTCTCGGTAATACATCGGTTTTTTCTCCCAAGAAATTCGATGTTAATGAAGTCATCAGCACCTCAAAGTTGGATCACAACACATGGCATTTCTCCGAGATAGATCTCAAAGAAAAGTATGATGTAACCTCACCAAGTGAACATCGGTCTCTCAAGAGACTCATTTTCCCCAGTAGAATCGACAAATGGCATCTCCCACAGAGAATTTTGTGCACCTCTGCTATGGCTCAGACTAATGGGTTTCCCCAACAAGTCTGATATCGAATTTTTCCATCAAATGGAGTCTCCCTAGTAAAACTCGGCGAGAAGTTTGATAAAGACCTCTACAAATAGCGTTCCTTGTTGAGGAAGGAACACGACAAGAAGAAACTTAGACCAGTTCTCTGGCTGAAGACCAGGTTCGAGGGGAAGTTTATTTCAAAATAAGACTAGTTCCGTGGCTAAAGACTAGGATCGAGGGGAAGTTTATTTCAAAAAGAAACTGAGACCAGTTCCGTGGCTGAAGACCAAGATCGAGGGGAAGTTTATTTCAAAATGAAGCTGAGACCAGTTCCATGGCTGAAGACCATGATCGAGGGGAAGTTTCACCCTTTTCTAAGTATCGTTACTTAGAAAACGAAGATGGACAAGCAAAATCGCTACTGTTCATAACCACAGCCAAAATATTGAGTATTCCGATATTTAATCCTCTTGTACCCTGAATGTCTTAATATGTTCGCCATTCACACATTCGGGTCCAAGAAGATTAAATAGGGGCATCTGTCATACCCCAAATTTTGACCACAAGAATTCCCATCATTGTGAAAATCATCACCACAGTATGGATGCACCATCATACCTCATCAATCTCCTCAACGATTGTTGAGTATTCACTACAATCAAGAATAAGGGTTTTGAGCCCTCTCAAAGCACTCAGACAAAGGATCAATCAAGAATTGACATGATCTTCAACTTTTTTAACCTCTCGAACACCCTTGAAGGATCAAGAGGTCTCCCATATCAAGAATCAAGCACAAGGTTGCAACATTCCAAGTGGATCAAGCCTTAAGATCGCCAGTGACCAAGGCCTCCAAATGCCAATACTTCAAAACATGACCCAAAATGCTCAAAGGGATCTCATGAACCCAATAATAGATTCAAAATAGCCTTAGGGGAAGCATTCATCAAAAATCAGGAATTAGGGTTTCTTGACCTAATTCACCCCTAAGTTGACTTTTGAGGCAAGACATGAGCCAAAACCTCAAGACATGATTTGAGGGCCTCAAATACACCACATTGATCCATTTACAACAACGGATTGATCCAAGAAGCTTAATTCACAAGTTTCATTTTCATCTGGACCACAATTAGGGTTTTGAAGAAAAAGTCAATTGTACCTTTGACTTTGGACCAAGACATGTTCCCAAACCTTGGGACATGGTTCAAGACACCCTAAAACACCTATGGAATTAATCCATTAGGTTTTATTTAGGTCAAGAACTTGATTGCATAGAAGTTCACACAGTTTGGAATTCATCTGACAAAAAGTCAACTGTGCCCAAAATCAAGTTTGACTTTTTGAAAATTTTCACAAATGTGACTCCCCTAAGTCAAAAACAATGTTAATGCATGGTTTTAATCATCATACATCAAGAAAAATCAAGGAAAATTGGATTACTTACAAAAGGGGCAACCTTAAGAAACTTAAATTTTTCTAAGTTATGGAACAAAATGGATTTGGTACCAACTTTGGAAGGTCATAACTCCCAAACCCCAAGGCCTTTTTCTTCCATCCAAAGCTCAAAAGAAATTTCATATGACATACTTCAAAATTGTCAACCACAAAAGATTCCAAATCCTCATGGATTTTGAGTTATGGATTGATCAAAATCACAAAAACATGAAAATGACCACTTTTTCCAACACTTAGTGAAAGTTTTGGACAAAATCTGTCTTGGATTTTCACCAACTTTGAGGCCATTTTTCACCTTGATCCAAGTTGAACCAGGTCCATTGGTGGATATCAAAGTTAAAGTATGTCATATAAGCTTTCCAAAGAGTACCAGAACTCATCCTAAATCAATTTAAGTAGGGAGTTATGAGCATGGAAACATGACACCTCCAAGACTGGTTTTTGCAAGACAGTCTTGCACTTGCCCCACGATTTTATCATTTCCATGACTTGCCAAGCCTTGTCACCATACAAGACAAGTTTCTAAAGTGCAATGAATGTCATATTTGCAGATCTACAACACCATAGAGCCTTGCAAGTCCAAAACCTCATCATTTAGCATGTGACATTCAAAGTTCAAATCCAAAACTTTCAAATTTGCCATGAGGCATTCAATGGATGCATCAAGGTGGCTTGGACTGAAGCAAATCCAAATGAATGAGTCAAGCCTTATCCCTGCAACAGAAGACCATTTGCAAATCTGGAAAACCAGAGCTTGCGCGAAGAAGATGACTTGTTCTTGGGGCCATTTTTCAAATTTTGAATATTTGAATATTTTGATATTTTTTAATTGATTCAAAAATTAATTTCTCTATGAATTTTAATGTTTTTGAATTGATTCTTTTTTTCAAAATTCACAAAAATGTTAAAATATTTTATTCAAAAAAAATTTCACAAAAATATTATTTATTTTATATATTTAATATTTTGGTAAAGATTTTATTTTTATTTGTTTTTAAGCATTTAAAAATATTTCTTTCCCTTGATTTTTTCAAATTCAAATGATTTTCAAATCATTCTATGGATAAAACATTATTTTTCAAACATTATTCCAAGATCACAACTTATTTTTCATAGATGTTTGATAATTTTAATCATTTTAATTGATTTTTATTCAAATTAAAATGCATTTTTCAATCAAATTAGGGTTTTAATTATTTTCACCCTCACTAATTTTTTTCAAAAACACTTTTGGGCTTCTTGATAGAGTGTAAGTCTCATCCCTTTGTAAATAAACCTTTTTGGGCCTCAGTCATTGTATAAGTCCTGATACGATTTTAAAAAAATCTCGGCGCGGTCGCCGTTTTCAAAACAATTTTCATCTGGGCCTCCCTTTGGTTGTAAGTCCCATTTTTCTTCTTTTTCAAACACTTTTGGGCCTCTAATAGAGTGTAAGACCCAACCCTTTTTGTACATAAATAATTTGGACCTCAGTCATTGTATAAGTCCTACGTGATTTTCAAAATAAATGGTGTGATCACTGTTTTTCATCTGGGCCTCTCCTTGAGCTATAAGTCCCATCTTTTGTATAAAATAAACTCTTGGGCCTCTAATAGAGTGCAAGACCCTTCCTTTTTGTACATAAATAATTGTGGCCTCAGTCATTGTATAAGTCCCTTTGTGGTTTTCAAAACTACGACGCGATCGTCGCTTTTTCAAAAGAGATCATCTGGGTCTCTCCTTGAGTATAAGCCCCAAAATTCCTTTAAAATAACTTTCTTTTTTATTCAAATTTAAATTCAATGTTTTATCAAAATTTTCTTCAATTTCTTGAATAACTAACCATACAACTGTAGTTACTATGCTTGGGCTTGCACAACTGTAAGTTCCACTATTCACTCGATATTACTTGTTGATATATATCATCTATATATGCTTGTTGTTGGAGCGGTAAAGCGGTAAGAAACAAAAAGAGTTGGAAGTATTTTTCCGGAAATTTATTTGTCCACAGAGATCAGTGATATTGAACCAAACACTTGAACAAATGTTACAGAAACAAAATGTATACAACACTTGAACAAACACAATGGAAAATAAAAGCAAAACAAGTATCCATACAAGCATATATACAATATAAACAATTATGTACAAAGCTCCAAAACATCGAAACTATTGCAATGCAACTCAATATCAAAACCAATCTCCGGCAACGACGCCATTTTGTTGGAGCGGTAAAGCGGTAAGCAACAAAAAGATTTGGAAGTATTTTTCCAGGAATTTATCGTGTCCACAGAGATCAGTGATATTGAACTGTCGTTTGATAATTTAAATGTTAATGAGTTTGGGTTTAAATGGTTTCAAACATAGAAACAGAAAAGTAAATATCAACATAAAAAGAATTCATTAATCAGAGAGAAGAAACTTATCCGGCATGTACATAATCAACTCGTCACAAACTTAAACTTATCGACCAGTTATACTCAACCTACAATACTACTCAATATCACCCAGCATCGCTCGCAACAAAGGTTATGTCTAACGCAAATTTGAGAGAGCAACCGTGTTACCATCGTCGACACTCTCGCACCCGACTCAAGACACGGAGGCATTAAGCTTCGACGGCTATTGAAGATTGTTAGCTCTAAATCTATCTCTAGAATCCCGAAACTAACAGATAATCATCCCTAATCGAAGTTTGTGAGGATTATCTCTAACACAACCCAAACCCCGCGCATTAAGCAAAAATAAGAGACAATCACCAATAAATATTTGTAAAGCAAATTTCTTATAACGCCATGGGCGATAAATATACATAAGATCAAAGTAAATACATATGCAAAACCCAACAAAGAAGAAAAACACAAAGAAGAAAAGAAATGAACCAAACATCTCGTGGATTATCAGAGCCGATCGATGAGAAATCCACCCCGGATCATCCATATGCAAGCTTCCATGTTGTTTGCTAAGCTAATCTACTGAAAAATGAAGTTGATGGAGTTGGGAGAAAAAAACCCCAAAACCATAACCTAAAAATGCTGAAAAGTGACTTAAATAGGGGCTGAAAAGACGCGAACCACACTAAGCGCGCTATGAAGGCGCTTAGCGCCATCAGCAAAACCACAATTCTTATTTTCTTCTTAACTTTCGAACCGTAACTCCGTTTGAGGCGCGGTCAGAAGCGATGGAAAGCTTATTCAATGCTCTATACAACAATGACAAAATCTCCTATCTTGAATACCTACAAAAATGAGATAAAATAAAATTAGAAAGAATTAAATTTTATTACAACCGCGCTAAGCGCGCTCAGATCGCGCTAAGCGCGATCTCTCCTAATATACACTTAAACCGCCTTAAAGTGCGTTAAGCGCAGTCTTGCCCGCGCTAAGTACGGTCAAGGACCCTTAACTACTGTCTCTTCATAAAAAATGCACTGAACCCGCGCCAAAAAGCTCGCTTAGCGCGAGTTACCGACACGAACTCCTTGAAAATCAACTTTTAGGCCTTCTTTCCTTCACCAATTGTTCCTATCATCAAATATAACCAAGAAGACCTGTCAAAAAGCATCAAAATGATCATAATTCACAATATTTACAATAAAATCAGAAACTTGTATATTTACACTAAAACATATGTATTTACTACTAAAACACCAAAGAAACAATTGAAAAGGGCCACAAAATACTATCTAAAATAGGCACAATTTGGCACTTAACACTTGTACATACTTGCTTAGAGTTTTCCCCAACAGTTAGGTCTAGGTTTAAATCAAACCAGTGGTTACTCTTTCAACACAGTCAAAACTAGTTTCGCATAGGAAATTCAAGATACAGTCATGCCTCCTCTTGGGCTTATACAATATGGAACAGAGAAAGGCATTATTCCCGGTGAAACTTTTCTCAAGATTGTCCAAACTTAGAAATATATGTGTACAAGAAATTCATTTCCCCAGACAGGACTAATTCCCGGTGAAACCTCTTTTGAATTTCTTCAAACCCTACAACTATTCAGTAAAGAAAGGATTAATTCCCGGTGAAACCTTTCTTAAACTTTTCTTAGGCATGGACCCACAGGCTTCCTAAAAGCATCCCTAGCCTCCTCTTGGGCTTTGTACAAGGACCCACAGGCTTCTTAGAAGTTCTCAGCCTCCTCTTGGGCTTAGTACAAGGACCCAAAGGCCTCCTATAGGTATAGGACAGAACATAGTCATCTCCACTAGTTCAATCCTCCAGAGAGCCAGAATTCCAAAACATCAGACCATTTTAGGGTTGATCTTCATCCCTTAAAAAACCTAAGCCTCCTCTTGGGCATCATACAAAGATCTCTCTCTACACTAGAGTCTACCACCTCTTGAGAGACTTGGACAGTCTCAGCCTCCTCTTGGGCATCATACAAAGATCATTCTCTAATTAAGAGTCCACCTCTTCATACCAGTAGACTTGGAAAGTCTCATCTTCTCTTGGGTTTCACCAAGAAAAACCCTCTAGTTTCCTAAAAGCACGGGAAAAAACCCTGATCATTTCATCAATACACTTTTCTCCAGCAAAGTTTGAAACCTCCATAGGTTTTCATACTCAAGGTTTAAACCTTTACCATCAATAAAACCCTAACAGAATCAGAACCTCAAGGTATCTGATATTTCAACTCTCCTTCAATCCTTAGCAAGAGTTGATTCCCCAATACAATTTGGACCTGTCTTTGGATCTCAATAATCCTCAGTAGAAGCCTGCCTCCTCTTAGGCCTCATATTAGAATTTCCCCAATCAGCCTCTTCTTAGGTTTTGTATAATGATTTTCCTCAGTAAAGTCAGCCTCAATCTTGGGCTTTGTACAAGACATATAAAACCTCCCTAGTGGAGTCAATCTCTTTTCAGCCTTAATCTTGGGCTTTGTACAAGACAGAGAAAACATTCCCCAGAAAAGTCAATTTCTTTTCAGCCTCAATCTTGGGCTTTGTACCAGACATATATAAAACTCCCCTAGTAGAGTTAACCTTTTAGCTTCAACCTTGGGCTTTGAGCAAGGCACACAAAAATCAACATCCCTTTAGAGAATATCAAGAGTTTACTCTGTTGGAAGATAATTCTCTGTATATCACATATCAAACAAATAATCAAACAAACCTTAATTCCGGATAACTATTGTAAGTGGCACACTTGTTGATTCAAAAATCCAAGTTGTGGTCCCTCTTTTATCTTGGTAAAACTTCCTCTTTCATCTAATTGCTATAAGTGGCAAGCCTCTAGATTATTTACATCCATGCCAATGTCCCTCTCTTAGCATGGAAGGCTCCTAAGGAAAAATGGCATTACTCTACATTGAGTTAAAGTTTCTTCCTTCAGGACAATTCCCTCATAAAGGAAATTATGGCATTGCTGGATTCATATATCCCAGTTAAAGTAATTTATCTTATAACCAATTACCCAATAATTTGTGATGAATAGGTGAGATAACTCCCATTAGAGATGAAAAATTCTCTCTCAGTCACCCTTTAGCTTTAATCTTAGGCTTTGAACAAGACACAAACACTCTGATAGCTTCAATCTTAAGCTTTGAACAAGACACCAAACATTTTCCTCCCATAGAAATAGGAGGAACTACGATTTCTCTGATTTCCCGCTAGAAATAGGAGGAACTACGATGTCTCTGAATTCCCGAGTATCTTTATGGGAATACGTAGGCATAAGATTACAAAATCTTAGCGAGTACACAAATCAAAAACTTTAGGTCCAGTACCTTACCAAAAACAGCAGAAAACCCAAAAACAACAAAAACATCTTCTCAACACTCCCAAAGGAGAAACTTTCCCAACCCATGATAGATAAACACCAGAAAGTATTTAAACATGCCATAAAAGGTCTATGGATAACCGTATATACACTGGGTGATTAACAACTTCCCTTTGTATAACCTAACCTCGAACCCCCAATCTCTTAGCATTTGTTAAAGAAAACATTTGCGTGCAATGTTAGTGTTAGATACCTTCCTTTTCCTTTCCAGCTTCATAGGATAAATAAAAATCAGAAAGTAGCACCAAATTCCAACCATTGCGGTAAGGTGGTCGCGTCACCGACAAAAATCGCACGCTACAATAATGGGTGGTGAGCAAGCTATGTTGGTGAGTCATCTCTCATATTTTTCTTATATTTATACTGATGAAGCTGTTGGAACTCTGTTCCAAGCTCCTTCTATTGTTGATAACGCTGCTAAGAAGAATGGGGCATCCATTTCCTCCTTATGAGATGTGCAACAAGTTGTGGAAAACGATCGATTTGTTAGTTAGGGCCAAATTGTTGAGCTTGCTGAGAACAGAAACAGAGGTGGTTTGGGATTTTCTCCTAGTACAAATAGAAGAGAGTTGGAACACAATCAAGAAGTATTCCACAGTGCTAGATTTATTCATTCTAGAGATTAAACTGTTTCTGCTATTATTGAAGATGATTTAGAGCAAAACTTACCGAACTTCGTGACGCACAGAGGGATTTTCCAAAATTAGATTGGTGTTGATGTTCCTTCTGTTATACACATTTCAAAGTAACTTGTTTTTTTTGTTGTTTCCAAAGATCCTTTCACTATGCCCAAGGTGAAAGTGACTATGTGTGGGCTTTGTTTCAAATTTTAAGATCATGAATAAAATGTTATTTTGTTTATCCATGCGTGTTTTTGCTTTTTGATTTTTTGGAAAATGGTAATCTAAAAAACCAAAAGATAATAATTTCAATATCTGCATAATACTTACGCATTTATCTAAATTCAAGCATATATCATTGTGCAGATTGATTCATGATAAACTCGTTGAAAATAATGTCCTATGCCCTCTACCAACTTTGAATTCCTTATTTTTGAAGCTGGAGAATAGAGTATAGAGGAAATTCCTAATGAGATTTCTTGGTTGATTGAGCACGAGGAGAAGACCATTCAGCCCTATAAAGAGCCAGTGGAAGAGATCAACTTGGGTTCTGAAGAGGACAAAAAAGAGGTCAAATTTGGGGCACTGCTTCGCCCAGATGTTAAGAAGAGGATGATAGAGCTTCTTAAAGAGTATGTGGATGTGTTTGCTTTGTCTTATCAGGATATGGAAGGTCTTGATACAAATATTGTGGAGCATAGATTGCCTTTAAAGCCAGAATGTCCGCCAGTCAAGCAGAAGTTGAGAAGAACTCACCCTGATATGGCTGTTAAAATTAAACAGGAGGTTCAAAAGCAGATTGAGGCAAGTTTTCTTGTTACCGCTGAATATCCTCAATTGGTGGCCAATATTGTGCATGTTCTAAAGAAAGATGGTAAAGTCTGGATGTGTGTTGATTACAGAGATCTGAATAAAGCTAGCCTAAAAGATGATTTTCCATTACCACATATTGATATGTAGGTAAATAATACAACTAAGTTCAATATCTTCTCCTTTATTGATGGTTTTCCGGCTATAATCAAATTAAAATGGCACCCGAGGATATGGAAATACAACGTTTATTACACCCTGGGGAACATTCTGTTACAGAGTGATGCCCTTCAGTTTGAAAAATGTTGGTGCAATGTACCAGAGATCCATGACTACTCTTTTCCAGGTTTATATCTCACATGTCTTCCACTTGTCGGCCAATCTTCAAGCATCTTCGTAAAGACAAAGGTTGTGTTTGGACAGAAGACTGTCAAAATGTTTTTGATAACATTAAAGAATATATACTTGAACCTCCTATCTTGTCTCGTCCAGTGGAAGGAAGACCTTTGATCATGTATTTAACTGTGTTGGAAGAATCAATGGGTTGTGTCCTTGGTCAACAAGGTGAAACTGGTAGAAAAGGGTATGCCATCTACTACCTAAGTAAAAAGTTCACAGACTCTGAGTCTCGGTACTCTATACTCGAAAAAACATGTTGTGCTTTGGCCTGAGCTGCTAAACGTCTACGCCAGTATATGATAAATCATACCACTTGGTTGATATCCAAAATGGATCCAATCAAGTACATTTTTTAAAAGTCTGCTTTAATTGGAAGGATTGCTCGTTGGAAGATGTCATTATCTGAATATGATATTGAGTAGCGTACTCAAACAACAATTAAAGGAAGTGTTTTGGGTGATCATTTGGCTCACCAACCAATTGATGATTATCAATCCATCAGGTTTGACTTTCCTGATGAAGATGTTATGTATTTGAAAGCCAAAGATTGTGATGAACCGTTACCTGAAGAAGGACCAGATCCTGAATCCCGACGGGGTTTAATATTTGAAGGAGCTGTTAATGCTTATGGTAATGGAATTTGGGCAATCATTATTACTCCCCAGGGTTCTCATATCCCTTTCACTACAAGATTGATGTTTAAATGTACGAACAACATGGCAGAGTATGAAGCTTGTATCACGGGCCTTGAAGAAGCCATTGATTTGAGAATTAAAATCCTTGATGTGTATGGGTATTCAGCCTTGGTGGTTAATAAGATAAAAGGTGAATGGGAGATCCGTCAACCTGGTTTGATTCCTTACAAAGATTATGCAAGGAGATTGTTTACCTTCTTTAATAAAGTTGAGCTGCATCATATACCTCGTGAAGAGAATCAGATGGCAGATGCTTTGGCCACTTTGTCTTCTATGATTAAAGTAAATCGTTGGAATGGCGTGCCTCAGATCAATGTTATGCGCATTGATAGACCTGCTCAGGTGTTTGTAGCATAAGAAGTCACAGATGATAAGCCTTGGTATCATGATATTAAATGTTTTCTCCAAAGTTAGGAGTACCCACTTACGGCATCCAACAAAGATAAGAAGACTGGCTGGATATTTCTTTTTGAATGAGGATGTGTTGTATAAGAGAAACTTTGACATAGTATTGCTCAGATGCGTGGATAGACATGAAGTAGACATGTTAATGCAAGAAGTTCATGAAGGATCCTTTGGTACTCATGCTAATGGACATGGAATGGCTAAAAAGATGTTAAGAGCGGGTTATTATTGGTTGACAATGGAATCTGCTTGTTGTAGATATGTGAAGAAATGGTATAAATGTTAGATTTATGCTAATAAGATTAATGTGCCTCTAACTCTTCTCAACGTTATTTCATCCCCATGGCCTTTATCTATGTGGGGAATTGACATAATTGGTATGATTGAGCCCAAAGCTTTGAACAGACCACATTTTATTTTGGTGGCTATTGATTACTTCACCATGTGGGTTGAAGCAGCATCTTATGCTAATGTGACCAAGCAAGTTGTGGTCAAGTTTATCAAGAATCAGATTATCTTCCGGTATGGCATTCCCAGCAAGATCATTAATGATAATGGGTCGAACTTGAATAATAAGATGATGAAAGAACTTTGTGATGATTTCAAGATTGAATATCATAATTCTTCTCCTTACAGACCTAAGATAAATGGGGTTGTTGAAGCTATGAATAAGAATATTAAGAAGATTATTCAAAAGATGGTTGTAACATATAAAGATTTGCATGAGATGCTCCCTTTTGCTTTGCATGGGTAACGTACATCCGTCCGCACTTCCAAAGAGGCAACCCATTTCTCACTTGTGTATGGCATGGAAGCAGTGCTTCCTGTAGAGGTTGGGATCTCGTTAATGTGAGTCTTGATGGAATCCAAGTTGTCTGAGTCTGAATGGTTTCAAAGTAGATATGATTAATTTAATTTGATTAAAGAGAAGAGAATGATGGATTTGTGTCATGACCAGTTATATCAGCAAAGAATAAAGAATGATTTTGATAAGAAGGTTTGACCTCGTGTATTTAGAGAAGGAGACCCCGTGCTCAAAAAGATCTTATTTTTTAACATTAATTCTAGGGGCAAGTGGACTCTTAATTATGAAGGCCCATATGTTGTCAAGAAATCCTTCTCTAGAGGTGCATTAACTCTTACAACTATGGATGGTGAGGAGCTCTCTCGCCCTGTGAATGTCGATGCAGTCAAGAAATACTTTGCCTAAAAAAATAAAAGAACAGGTCCCTAAGTTGAAAACCCAAAAGAGCAGTTTAGGTAAAAATAGGTGTCTCAATGGGCTGAAAACCCGGAAGGGTGGTCCAGGAAAAAATTAGAGACATAAACAGAAAATAATCATCCTGGTAGATTGAAAACCCAAAAGGGAAATCTAGGTAAAAGTTAGGGATTATGGCAAGTAACAACATCAAGCTAGAGAGAAGTTTTGAGCACAGTGTAATCAAAAGTTAGGGATTATGGCAAGTACCCATCGAGGATTCTCATCCTCATCATTCTCGACAGAAGTTTTGAGCACAGTGGAATTAAAAGTTGTTAGAGAGAATATTGGTCATTGTATTTCAATGTAGCCTTTTCCTTTATTTACCATTTTCCAACTTTGTAATGATCCATAGAGTCACGCCATTTGTGGACTACCATTCTATTAATAAAATTTGAGCCTTTGTACATTTGTTTGCAAATTCTTATTTCTATTTCTGATTAGCAAAATTTCATTTATTTTTTATAATAATTTTTGAAACAAA
Source organism: Lathyrus tuberosus (assembly GCA_022829125.1). NCBI lineage: Eukaryota > Viridiplantae > Streptophyta > Magnoliopsida > Fabales > Fabaceae > Lathyrus > Lathyrus tuberosus. The sequence goes on from JALAZF010000461.1 coordinate 2,971,500, forward strand.
AGACAAATAACAATCATGCATTTGAAAATTACAAAAACATTATTCTAAGGATGGTAAAATCTCAAAGTGCAGAACTCGGTGTTCTCCCGAGCAGAGGTTTTCTTGTGGATGTGTTCAGGTTTCCCCTACAGTTGTTAATCAAATAGTGGGTTTCCTCCATGTTGCTATGATGTGTGTTGGATGTTGTAATCCAGTTCCGCTATATGAGCATTAATTCAGGTGTTCCCCAACCGAGTATTGAATTCAATGTTTCCCAATTGAATCCTTAGCATGGACTCCCTAGCTAAGTCTCGATTCAGATTTCTCCGGCTGAGTGTGATTATCTTCCCTAGCCAGGTTGAGATCAAGCAGATATATGAGGTTATGAAGATTTTGTTCAGATTGTTAGATTCCATCTCTCTTTATGTTGAGACTTGATGTGGAATCCCCTGCAGGTTTTTACCTTCATTGCTATGGTTTTGTTGTTCTTGTGTGCCACTTAAGTAGCAAATCTAGAGCAGTGTTTCCAACTAAGAAGTGTTGAGATAACAGTCGAATGTTGGGTTTTCTATCACCTTGTATTGCGTTTTGATTTAAAATCCCCCGCAAGTTGACTTTTTGTTGTGATGTTACCTTCTTAGTCTCACCTATAAGTCCAAGATGTTTTCCTCAAAGTGTGTTTATCCCCAAGGAGTTTTTCTTTGATAATCCCCACCAGGTATGCATTTCCCTCAACATAGTTTTGGCAAATGTCACTCTTGGTTTTGGAAGAATTTTTGTGGTATTAATCCTCAGCAGATCCATCTTCTCCTATAACAGAGTTTATGCAAAAATGTGTTTCTCCTCTCAAAGGATATCTTTTGGAAGAATCAAGTTGTGTTTACCCCGACTGGTCTTTCCATCCCCTTAACAAGAAGATTGATGCAGGTGTTATCCCTCCCAGAGATTGATTTTCCCCTAAGAGTTTTGCTTTGTGTATCCCTGGCAAGCCTTCATATTCCCGTAGCGGAGTTTTGTGTGGTTTTTTCTTTTCCCTAAGAAGGGTTTGGAAGATTTGTGTTGTGTTTCCTTGGCGGATCTTTCCATTCCCTCGAAACTGAGTTCATGTTAGAAGATTGAACTTTGGGTTTCTCCCCAAGCAGTATATTCCTTTCCCCAGATATGTGAAGCAGGAATTCGCTTTTTCAATGGCTTATGTTTATCTTCTGCTGACTCCCTAGCAGGACTTTCGGCAGAATCTCCAATGGTATCTCTATCTTGTTGAGATTTAGCCGATTATCCGGTTGTACTGTGGTGATTGGTCATCCCCAGTTTATCTTTGTGCTTTTTTTTGTCAGCATTTACATACATACATACATACATACATACATACATTCATACACACATCATGTATAGCCGAATAAAGAATCATGCTCATCCCATATTTCTTGGTGTTTCCTATCCACTCTCTCTGGTGTTGTTATCCCCACAGAGTGTGTGTATTATCTCTCCATTAGAGTGTCTACTTTAAGCAGAAAGTGTATATCATTTCTAATTCCCCACTGAGTTTATTCCTCGTGGGAGGGTTTTGCTTTAGTTTTCCTTTCCAACTCATTTATCTGGATGGAACCACTCCCCAGTTGAGTTATTTCCTCATTGGGTAGAGTCTTGTTTGACCTTTTCTCTCTAGTTTGTTCCTGGATTGATCTTTGGTCTCCTGTAGCAATTATTTTTAATCTCTCTAGGCTGTGAAACCTAGATGATGAGAAGGCATTTATTTTTGCGCATTTGAGGATTTATTTTCCTCAGCATAAATCTGTTTATGATTCCCCATCAGAAGAGGAAGATTTGTTCCCCCCAACAGTGTTATGATGACACTCTTTTGGAACCTTTACCTGACAGTAAGTGGCGATCTCTTTATGCGAGAAGCTTGTATGTCCCCATCATGGTAAGCCTCACCTAATGAAAAGTGGCAGTCTCTTTGAGAAGCTTGTTTTACTATTTTAACTTTTGCAACGATAAGTGGTAGTCTCTTTTGAGAAGCTTATCTGTTCTTGGTGGTCCTCCAACCTTTGCAATTACAAGTGGCAGTCTCATTGAGAAGCATGTTTGCTATTTAACTTTTGTGCAACTTCAAGTGGTTGTTTCTTTATTTGAGCAGCTTGTATGTCTCTAAATATCAATTTGTATCTCCACATTAAATGACATCTCTCTAGTTTATCATCAGCAGAGAAGTTTATTGTGAAATCCTTGATCTTCATCCAATCAAGTGAAACCCTGGACTCGTTATTTGAACAGGTGACATCTCTTTATTTGAGAAGCCTGTTGCGATTCCGACAACTTTTCCATCAAATGATATCTCTCCGGTATATTCCCGTTAGAGAAGTTTGTTGTGATACCTTTATCTTCTCCAACAGATGGTTGTCTCTTTATTTAAGAAGTCTGTTGTTCAATCTAACCTGCTCGTATCTCTTTCGAAGATCCCCGATAAAGTTATTGATTCCTAATTCCCAGCATGTGGATGTCCCTTTAGTGGAGACAACTTGTATTTGGTGCTTTTTCAAGTTTGAAACTTGATTTCTTGTCAAAATAAAACAATCTCTGTGGATACAATACAAATGTAATCCCTTATCTATTCAAACAACCACTACTACGGAAAACTCATTTAACAACGGTTGGGAAAGATATATAATGACGCGGGCGCATGCGTTGTTATGTAGAGTGTCGTTGTATATATGATACTTACAATCACGGCCCAATAAGCGTTGTAATAAATTAGAAAGTGCGCTACCTATAATGACGGTTATCTTAAATACCCGTTGTTGTATGTCTTTTAATAAAATAAAAAAATGCAGCATTAGAACTACCTATAATGACAGTTATTTTAAAGAATCGTTGTTGTATACTACCTATAATAACGGTTGTTTTAAATACCCATTGTTGTATGTCTTTTAATAAAATAAAAGAAAAATTGTAGCATTAGAACAAGAACAACATCAAGAACAAGAACAACATCAAGAACAACAAGAACATCAAGAACAACAATAAGAATAACAACAACAACAACAACAACAACAACAACAACAACAACAACAACAACAACAACAACAACAACAACAACAACAACATTAATAACAAGAAGAAGAACAAGAACAAGAACAAGAACAACAAGAACTACAACAATAATAACAATAATAACAACAAGAACAACATTAATAAAAAATAACAACAAGAACAAAAATAATAAAAAAGAATAACAACAACAACAATAATTAAAAAAGAACACCAACAACTAACATTGCTAACTTGAGTTTTGAAATTTGTTATGAAATTTGGTTTAGTAGATAAATAGAGTATCGTAAATGAAAGATGATGTTTGGAGGTAGAAGATGTAGTTCGTCTAAGTTTTAAGTTTCACGCGGATCACTAATAGTAGTGTCTTGGGCGTTGATAATCACTAAATAGACGACCAAGATTTGTTTAAGGATAGTGAATAAACTCAATATCCGCGCCACCTATAATGTTGGTAATGAGACTTGAAAAAATAAGTGAAAAACCAAAAATGCTGGTGCTGGGACTTGAACCCATGACAAGACGCTACCTATACTGACGGTTGGTTTAAATTACCCGTGGTGAAAGGTCTGTCAGCATTTTGAAAAAATAAGTAAAAAACGCTACATATAATGACGGTTGGTTTAAATACATGTGGTTAAAGGTCTGTAAGCATTTGGAAAAAATAGGAAAGAAGTAACATGATTAAAATAAATTTAGAAAAATATAAAAACACGGAATTTAATCTAATTAGGTAAAATAAGAATATTGAGATTTTTTTTGGAATTTTTTAAGACTATGGAAACAGTAAAAAAATCATTAAAAATAGAAAAAAGATGAATTTGGGGTTTTGAGGTGAAGCCTCGTAACTCTTCCAGAGTAAGGGATTAATGACCGCATGTTTTTTCTGCTTCAAATGCACAAAACAGGTCTAAAAAGGAGAGGATTTTCCCTAAAACCGTTTTTTTGAAAAGCAAGACCTAAAACTAAACTATAGGCTATAATGACGGTTTTGCAAATACCCGTGATGAAAGGTTGTGGGCATTTTGAAAAAATATGTAAAAAACCATAAATGTTGGTGCTGGGAATTGAACCCATGACCAGACGCTACCTATAATGACAGTTTTTTAAATACCCATGGTGAAAGACATCACATTTCACCACAGTTGGAATATTAACCGTCATTAAAAGCCTTTTAATGAGATTAAAAAAAAATATGCGCATCTATTACAATGGTGTATATACAAGCCGTTATAAACCTGACGTTATTGTATGCGCGTTTTGTAATAGTGAATGTCATTTAAATCCTTTATTTGTAAATCTCACAAATGATGTCTATTTTTTCATGTGTGACATCCGATATGGCATAAGTTAATTACCTATTATTTTTTCATCTTTATTATTAATTTTAATCTTAAAAAGTTATTGATCGTACCTGGATCAGAAAGTAGGACAGTGGCCAGCAACATCGTGATATCTTCAACTCCGGTAGTGATGGAACGGTCGGGGGGGTGTACCTGCAAGGTACTACGATGCCAAAGTCAGGAAATGGGAGTAAGCAAGTACAAAATATAGGTGTGAGAGTAAGAATGAATGTAACCTGACCCTCTCAAGTGAGAGGGTATTTATAGGATGCCCCCAGCGCGGGGCCAATGGTTACTTGCACTGGGCTGGATTGCAAGGCCCAATCCAAGCAACTGCCAGGGCTTACGTGGCGTAGGGAAGACCAGAACGTGGTCTTCGCCCTGGGGTAACGGTCTCAAGATCTCCGGAAGGTGGGCAGACCGATTCCTTCGGAGGTGGGAGGTTACAAGATGACGTGTCCTCGCGAGGAGGAGAACGTGAGGTCGGGGAGAGGTGTTCTCCAAGACTCAAAGACTCTGCTCGGTAGTACCAGTCCAATATGTGCCCGACGAGGGGAGGTTTGGATGTGCTCGATAATGGATAATTGTGGTCCTTTTATTGGGACGTACCAGTATTGGGCTGGGCCTGCCCGACGGATGGGCAGGCGCCAGCCCAGTCCGGAACAGGAGCCCCCAAGTCGTTGCTCCGAAGTGGCAGAGTAATGGCTTAAGGGTCAGCCCCTATGTTGAGGACGCAATAAATGTGCTCGAAGCACCGGGGATAAAGGTAGTCGTCTGATGCATGCAGGTAATCCTTTGTCGGGGAGATGCGTAAAATGGGGCAGTATCCCCGTGTCAACGGGCTCAAGGCAATAGAAAGACCATGAGCGAGGGACACTAGACGGGCAGGAATCTTGAAGTCTGCTCGAATTGCGGTGTTGCCGTTGGACGGCGTTGCAAGGAGATGAGAAGTTGTGAATTCGAGGACCGAAGCAAACGAAAGGGCATACGCGGGAACCCATGTGCCACGTGTCACTCGTCATTAATACCTAGGGCGGCTAGGCTAGGGTTAGAGCACTTCAGTACCTAGGGGTGCCTCCAGTCCCGTGAGGGCCTTATAAATAGGGGCCAGCCCGGGTCATTTGCACGTTTCCTTTCTCTCTGCTCAGATTCTCTCTCTTCTTTTCTCTGTTTTCGCCACCGTTTCGCCACCACACGCCGCCGCACGGACTTCATCAACAGCTGTTTTCAAGTAAGTTTTTTTATCCTTTCTTCCGGTTTGTGTTTTCTACGGTGGTCCTCAGGTGAACTGAGGAACTTCCCGGGGAGATCACGGAGTTTCTGGCCAAAACGGCGGAGCTTTTCTAGGTTTTTAATGAATCTCGCGGGGAGATGAAACGAATGTCCCGGGGACTAGAAGGAGATCTCGAGGACGGGGGAAGAATCCCCCAGGGACGTAGGATGAAGTCACCGGGGACAAAAGGATGGTCCCGGGGACTCCGCCTGATGTCCCAGGGATGTTGGGTGAACGGGATAGATGCGCGTCCCCGACGTCCCTGGGCGAAGGGGGTGTCGCCCGCGCATTTCCCCGTTTCCTTTCATCGCCCTTTCACTTGATCAGCGGTGGAGGGGTGAATTTGATCTGAATAATTCACCAGTTCCTTCTGCTTTTCAGGTAAATGGAAGTCGTGGCCGTGGCCGTGGGATCTACAGATATTGATGACCAGCCCGACTCCCCAATGGCGTTTATCACTAGCGTCGAGGGGTGACTGCCAGAGGATTGGGCTAGCGAGGAGCGTCGGAACATCGCCTCCCAGTTTGTCGTAGGTGACAAGGACGATATCTTCGCCACAGTCAAGCATCTCCTAGAGGGCTCCTCGAAGACCTGGATGGTGTACAGACCTCTGCAGCACCATCGCATCTGCTCTACGTATAGAGGAATGAGGTTTCCCTTGTACGAGTTCAGGTTCGACGAGGCGGGATGGCGCCTGCCTTTCAGGGACTTTTAGCGGGAGGTGTTTATTTGGCTGCACCAGGCACCGTCTCAACTCCACCCCAACTCTCTCGCCTTTATCCATGCCTTCGAGCTCGTCTGCCAGTACCTCCGCATTGGGGCGACCATACCATTGTTCTTCCGTATATTCCACTTGCAGAGGCATGCGACTGATGGTAAACATGGACTCTGTTCGCCACTTCAAGACCCGGTATTACATCGTGAAGCCTATCTCGTTCGAGTTCGTAGAGTCGGTGTATAGACGGGGGTACAAAGAAGTAGACGGGCAGCAGGAAGAGGTACTCGAGGCGAGGTTTCCTCTGTTCTGGATGGAGGAGCACTTCAAGAAGAGCACAGACAGTTACATATTTAGTCCTGGCAGGCTTTGCGAAGGGGATCGTCTAGCCTACGAGGAGATAGTCAAATTCGTCGCCAGTTTCTCCCCGGCACAGCTCGTGACTCCGGACGGGAAGCCTCTCCTCGGCGATGACGGGAGGATCTTGGAGAAAGCCTGACTGATTAATACGAGGGTCCTCCTCGAATCCTTTTGCGACGAGGACGCCCTCAAGTTGCTAGGTGGTGGATGCCTCCTCGACTTGATCTTTCCTTGCATTCTGGTTTTCGACTTACTGACACATTTTTCTTTCCTTTTGCAGCTACCATTTCGAGCGCGGAGGAGCGTATCAAGAAGTTGACGACCACCCGAGTTTCGAAGAAGAAGAGTGGGAAAGGGAGGGTCGACCAGATCCGGTCACAGCTTCCAGGCTCCTCCTTGGCAACCGAGGACTCTTCCAGTTCTCCCCGAGGCAGCCAATCTCCCAGTACGCAGAGGTCCCCAAAAAGGCAGCGACTCAATGAGTAAGTGCACATTGATCTGACCAAGAGTGATAACCCTCCTGCTGAGAAGTTTGTGCTTCCTCTTTGTCATTCGAGGCCGAATTTTTTCTCGGAGATCAGTTCCTCGTGCGTTGATGCGGCCGAGGTCCAGGCCATCCTAGGCGCTGGTCGGGCTTCGAGGAGGAAAACTTTGCTTGAAGACCTGTCTGTTGTAATGCGGGTTTGTTCAGCTGCTCTGGTCTTGAATGATGAGACATGCCTAGTAGCTGAGCTGACCAGGCTGCAGGAGAGCTTCAGGTCTGTCGCCGCTGAGATGGAGAAGGTGGGTAAGGAGTTGTCCGAGTGAAAAAATCAGAATAATGCCCAGGTCGAACTTCAGGGGAAGTTTGAGGAGAAGCTGAAGAAGGACGGTGATGAAAGGAAAGACCTCTTGGCGAGGATTGCCGAGTTGAAGCAATTTGTTCGTCCTGTTGAGGAGGAGACTGAGGACGACCAGCTACTGACGTCTCGGGCAAAACTGATCGCTAGGCTCAGGCAGACTGAGCAGGATGTCCCCGTGGCTGCCGATGTGGGCTTTAACAATGTCGTGCAGCAGCTCTGGATCATGAACACCGACCTCATTACCGAAGGGACTGATCCCGACTATGAAGTGGTCGAGAGCCAGATTGTGCGCCTGATGTAGGAGGAGGAGGTTGACGGCGGGGCTACGGAGGACGAGCAGCCCGAGGGAAACACAACCGTCTAGGTTTCTGTTAGTTTGTTTGCTTTGTCTGGGAGCCATTTTTCTTTTGACTTTGTTTGGTTCGGCCTGTGCGCCGTGAATTTTGTAATTGCCCGGCCTGCGTGCCAGGGTTTTTTGGATATCTTTGTAATATTTGCACAATGGACGTTTGCCCGGTTAATGCTTTGCTTTTGCTTCTTTGTGTGTGTGATGTTTGTATGTTTGATATACTTATCGTTTTTGTCTAAGTAATTTTTTAATTTGGGGGTTTGCTCGACTTAGTCTATCCTCGACTGTGTGGGGAACTGGTCGAGTGGCCGGAGGTGTATTCTGACCATCAACGAGGCTAAGAGCTCGGTCGAGGTTTTAGCTTCATGACGTGAACTTCCCATCGCGAGCTGGGCGTTCTTCCTAATTGGTAAGGTGACGACGGAGCTCGGTCGAGGTATCCTCGTCGGATCAAGGGTCCTCGTGCACACACAATGCGGTCCTTGACCTTCGTGTTTCGTGGAGGGGAGTCACGCTTGTACCTTAGCGCACCCCCGTAATCGCGACATGGCTGTGTCGCGGGCAGTGTTTAACTGTAGTATTGTTTTAGTTTCTCAGCATTCCATGGTCGAGCAAGTTCCTCCCCGTATAGATTTTCGAGGTAGTAGGCTCCTGTCCCCATTTTCGCACGGACGCGGTAGGGGCCCTCCCAGTTCGCGGCGAGCTTGCCTTCTCGCGAATCTTTCTGATTCCTTCGTAGGACGGGGGTGACTACGTGAAAATCACGTTTAATAAATTTGTTGTTACAATGTAGAGTTATTTTCTGTTTAAGTGAGGATTCTTGGAGGGATGCGACGGACCCTATCTCCTCGACAAAGTCGAGCTTCTCCCTTAGGGCCTCGTCGTTCGTCTCCTTGGCGAGAGGAGACTCCGTTCTCCTCGAGGGTTCTCTTATTTCCACGGGGATCACCGCTTCTGTTCCGTAAGTTAAGCGGAAAGGGGTGTCCCCTTCGTGGAATGTGGAGTTGTTCGGTAGGCACAGAGGAAGATGTGTAGTTCCTCGACCCATCTTTTCTTGGCGTCGCCTAGTCGGCGTTTGAGTCCTCGCATTATCACTCTATTCGCCGCTTCAGCTTGCCCGTTCATTTGAGGGTGCTCGACCGACGTGAAGTGCTGCTTCGTGCCTAGCTTGGTAACGAAGTCCTGGAAGTTCTTGCCGGTGAACTGTGCCCCGTTGTCAGTGACGATCGCTTAGGGCACGCCGAACCGGGCGAGTATGTTCCTCTTGTAGAAACATAGTATGTTGTGAGCGGTGATTTTGGCTAGGCCTTCGGCCTCAATCCAATTTGTGAAATAATCCACGCCGACAATCAGGTATTTGTTTTGGTATGACCCCGCGACGAAGGGCCCGAGGATATCCATTCCCCACCATGCAAACGGCCATGAGGACAATAGTGTTTTGAGTTTGTTGGTCAGGGCCAGGTGCATGTCCCCATGTTGTTGGCATCTGTCGCACTTCTTGACGTGCTCCTTGGCGTCCTGTTGCATGGTGGACTAATAATACCCTGCTCGCAGCGCCTTCTGGGCTAAGGATCATCCGTCGAGGTGTTGTGCGTTGATCCCCTCGTGGATTTCCTGGAGTATACCAGCGACCCTGGTCTCCTCGACGCACCTGAGGAGGGGAATGGAAAAGCCCCATCTGTATAGTTTGTCTTCGATAATGGTGTATGAGCACGCTCGTCGCTTTACCTCCCCAGCCTCCTTGGGATCGTCGAGCAGCTTGCCAGTGGTGAGATACTCGTACACCGGGGTCATCCAGTAGTTGCTGTCCCCGATGGCATTCAGGACAGTCACAGGGACATGTTTATCAATGCTCGGGCGAGAGAGCACTTCTTGAATGACGGACTTGTTGCCGTCTTTCTTCTTTGTGCTCGCCAGTTTGAACAAAACATCTGCTCGAGTGTTATGCTCACGCGGGATGTGGGTTACTTCCGCGGAGGTAAAGTTCTTCATCTTTTCCTTCACCAGGGTTAAGTATTTGATGAGACTGTCGTTCTTGGTTTGGTACTCTCCTCGGACCTGAGAAGCTATGAGCTGAGAGTCGGTGAAAATTTTGACTTCTTTGGCGCCGAGGTCTTCAGCCAACCGTAGCCCGACGAGGAAAGGCTCGTACTCTGCCTGGTTGTTCGACGTCGGGAAGGAGAATTTGAGGGAGACTTCGATCAGGATGCCTTCTTTGTTTTCGAGGATCATACCTGCCCCGCTACCCTTCAAGCTGGATGCCCCGTCAACGTAGATTGTCCACTTTTGGGATCCGTTGGCCGAAGGTTCCGGGAGGGTCATTTCTGCCACGAAGTCAGCCAGTACCTGAGCCTTCAGGGCCCATTCTCCCCTCATATTGAATTTCGAACTCAGCGAGTTCGAGTGACCATCTGAGCATCCTTCTTTCCATGTCTGGTCGACAGAGGAGCTGCCTTATGGGCTGCTCGGTCCTTACCACGACCGTGTGGGCCAAGAAATAATGACGCAGCCTCCTGACCGCAGTGACGAGGGCCAGGGCGACTTTCTCGATCTGCTGATACCTGAGCTCGGGGCCCTGGAGGGCCTTGCTAGTGAAGTAAATTGGTTTCTGCCCGTCGGGGGTTTCTCGGACGAGAACGGCGCTGACCGCTTCGCTCGTGATGGCGAGGTACAAGAACAACGTCTCCCCGTTCTCTTGTCGTGAGAGAACCGGGGGATGTGACAAGACTTGCTTAAGGTGGAGGATTGCTTGCTCGCATTCCTCGGTCCACTCGAATGTGGTTTTCTGTCGTAGAAGCTTGAAAAATAGGAGTGCGTACTATGCTGATTTGGCGACGAAGCCGGAGAGCGCGGTCAACATCCCATTCAGCGATTGTATCGACTTCTTCAAGTTCGGGGTCGGAATCTTGGAGAAAGCCCTACACTTGTCGGGATTTGCCTCGAATCCTCGCTCTGTGAGGTAGAAACCGAGGAACTTGCCCGCCCGAACGCCGAAGGTGCATTTGTCGGGATTGAACCTTATCCTACATCTCATCGCCGTGTCGAAGACCTTCTTGAGACGGGTAGCGTGGTCGACTTCGTCCACGGATTTGACGATCATGTCGTCCATGTAGACCTCGAGCATGTCGCAGATCTCTCCCCGGAAGACTTTGTTCATCATCCATTGGTAGGTCGCGCCAGCGTTGTTCAGACCGAAGGGCATTACGTTGTAGTAATAGTTACCCGACTCGGTCATGAAGGAAATATGCTGTTTGTCGGCCTTAGCCATGGGGATTTAGTTGTACCTCAAGTAGGCATCCATGAAGGACAATAGTTTGAAACCTGCAGAATTATCGACCAGCTGGTCGATGTTAGGCAAAGGATAAGAGTCTTTCGGGCATGCCTGGTTAAGGTTGGTATAGTCAACACACATCCTCCATTTTCCATTATTCTCTTTGACTAGTACAACGTTGGACAGCCAGGTGGTGTACCTGGCCTCCAAAATAAATTTTGCCTCTAGGAGGTCTTTACAGCTTTTTCAGTAGCCCCCGCTTTTTCGGGAGACTGCCTATGCATACGTTGTACTATGGCCCTAGCGGTTGAATCTACGGTGAGCTGATGGCAGGCCACCTCTGGGTCGAGGCCAGGTATCACGGAGGCGCTCCATGCGAACATATCAGCGTTCTCCCAGAGACATGCCTTCAACTGATTCTTCGCCAGGTCGGGGAGTCCAGTGCCAATCTTCACGCACCGGTATGGATCGTCCCTGAGGGCAACGAGCTCGAAGTCTCCGTCAGGGATGGGGTGCGTTGGGTGGATAGGCTGCCCGTTGCCTTCAGCTGGGAGGTCGTGGTCAGCTGCTCCGCCTTCTTCCTGATCGCCGGGGAACCTGCTGTCGAGGTCGACCGTGTTGACTTGCGGGAGTGGCTTTTGCACTGCGCCTGGGGATGACTTCGTGTCGGTCTTGGGCTTGGTGCTGATGGAACTCAGGCCTTTGGTCGCAGCGTCAAAGCACCTCCTGGCCACTTCAATGTCCCCATGCATAGTGACGACCCGGCCCCTGGCCGTGTAGTACTTCATCTTCAGATGGACTGTCGATGGTACTGTTGTGAGTTCGGCCAGAGTGGTCCTCCCCAGGATGCAGTTGTAGAGGGACGGACATTCGACTACTAAGAAGTGGGTCTTGACTTGTCGGGCAGTGTCCTCACTCTCGAAAGTGACCATTTGTTCAACATAGCCCCATGGTCTGGTGGTGGTGCCGTTAAACCCTTGTAGATCTGAGCCCACGTAAGGGGTCAAATGCTTCTCGTCGAGCTGGAGGGTCTCGAAGAGGTGGGCGTACATGATGTCCATCGAGCTCCCCTGGTCGACCAGGATCCTGCGGACGTCGAAATTTTCCATCTGCACCCGGATCAGGAGGGGAATGGTGGCATTGGGCGCTCCGCTTGGCAGGTCCTCGAGGTAGAAGGTGATGGGGCTTAATTTCCCGTGCACCTTCTCGAAAGTGGTGGTCTTCACCGATGTTGCGGATTCCAGATCTTCTAATTTCCGCTTGATCGACCCGACAGAGACCTTCTCGAAGCCTCCTCCGGATATGACCATCGCCGTGGGGAAGTTCTCCCATGCACTGCGGGCAGTGACAGGGTCTTCAGGGGGGAAGTTCGCCCACATGTTGCGAACTGCCTCGGGGCCTCGATTCCCTCGGGGACATAAAAGTCCTCGGGTCGAGTGACGCTGAGGGCGACTTGCAGTCGATTTTCCCCAGAAGGAGGTGGCATCTCCTCAACGCTTTGGGCGTCTGACCGAGGAGCATTGTTCTTTTTGGCATACTTCTTTAGGTGCCCTTCCTTGATCAGGGTCTCTATTGCATCCTTGAGGTGGACGCAATCTTCTATGACATGTCCATGGCTCCGGTGCAACCCGCAGTACTTCGACCTGTCTGTGTTTGATTTGGGGGTTGTCGGCCTGGGAAAGCGGACACCCCCTTCCTGAAACTCTGATTTGGCGCACTCAAAGAGGATTCGCTCGCGGGGAGCGTTGAGCAGCGTGTATTCTATGAACCGGCCAGCTGGACCCCTCGGTTCGAGAGAGTCCCAGGGACAGCCTTCTTGTTTTCTTTCTCCCCTGCGCCGGGGGGGAGGAGAGCCTTCATCTCTATGGCCGCGGGGGCCATCCCGACTGTAATACCCCAAAATTTTCCCTCTCTCTTCTTCATATCTTTGAGCATGAGTTTTCATTTGCATTGCATTGCATTCAAGCATAGAAAAACAAAGCATCAAGCATCTAGCATTGCATCTTGCATAAGGGCATGTGATCAGGTAATCCAAGGTGTTGATCATCCAAAGGAGAAGACCAAGTGTTTCTCACAAGCCTCAAGGATCTCTTATATCATGTATCATCTCCATTTGATATCACAGGTCATAGGGAGAGGAATTCACCAAGAAGATTGGACAGTGCATGATCTCCTACACAAGGCAGTCAAAAGTTGGGATCTGACCCCCAAATGTGCAAGCTCTTTGAGTTTTTATCATCTCCAAAGGGCATATCTCATCTTTTTTTGAGAGGATACACAACATATTCAGAGGAATTGAGATTTGGAGGATGTGTTTCTTCCTCCTAACCAGAGGGTGCCAAAATCAGGGTTTGACCTAAAATCAGTTTATTTCTGATTTCTTGGGCAAGACTTGATCTCATGGCATTCCTTACGTTCTTAAGTGTTCATGTAGAGAATCTTGGCCATTGGTTCTTTAAGGAAGATGTTCAATGGATCAGTTACTTGTGCAATAAGCAAAAGTCAACAGTTCAAAAGAAAAGTCAACCATGGGTTTGCGAAGGTTCAAATCATGATTCTCAAGTCCATATACCTTTATTTGGTCAAGGAATGACATGGATGGCATCATTCATCAGAAATCAAGAGTTTGTGCAAAGTTACTAAATTTGGAAAATGACCTATAATAAAAACTTTCCATTTTTGGCAACTTTTCCACCACATTCAACTTGACTTTTTATCATCAAGGAAGCTCCAAATGAATTTTCCTCCAACATGAAAGTTGAATATATTTCTCTCCCATTTCCAAAAAGCACTAGATCATTCTCATAGCATGTGTGAAACTCTAGTTATGGCCAAAAGATGGCAAGGTGTTTTTGAGGTTTTCCATGTATTCCATTTTCTCACTTTTTGCAATTTGGATCCAATTGGTTTCAAACGACCTCTATTGTTTCAACTCATATTACTACATCAAAGTATACCTCATTTGGATCAGATTTGGCTTTTATTCCATTCCATTGCATGCCATATTTCTCATTATTTCCATAAGGTGCAAAAATACAAATTGATTCAAATCTTGTGAACCAAGTCATTGCAAGGCCCAAAATCAATTCAGAAGTGGTACATGAGTAAATTGGAGGTGATTTTTGCTGGGTACAAGGGTTTCCCATGTGCAAATTGGTGGTGGTGGTGTAAAATGCATTTTTGGAATTTCACTCAAATCTCATTAACAAGAATTCTAATCACTTCCTAATCCTAATAAGTGGACTAATGAATGGTATATATGCTTACTCATGCCCTCACAGCTAGGGTAGAAGCTCTCATTTGCACACTTGTGGTTTTTGGCTCTCTCACTTTCTCTCATTGAATCTCATTCTTCTTGGAGCTTCTCTGAGTTTTCTCTTCACATTCTTGATCAGTGAAGAGAATAGAGCAAGAATCAATCGTTGTTTTGAGCTCATACTGAAGAATTCATCAAGTGTCATTCAAGAGGCATCATCTTCATTCTTCAAGATCTAGCCAGATTCAAGCCTCTATTTGCATTTATTTTGCAAATAGAGATCAAAAGGGGTTGATCTGCAGCATTTGGAAGGATTTCTTGGTGTATTTCGTGTTCTTCAAGGTTCAGGTTGGTGATTTTTTTCATACTCACAGAACTTGGATTTTTGGTATGCAAAATGATCTATGATGTGCACTGATTATTCTGAGCTATTTTATTTGAAGTTTGGACGTGTGGTTTGTGCATAATGTTGATTTAAAGTTTTAGATCTAAACTTGTTTCTCTTCGATTTGCATTACTGGTTGGTTATTTGTGAAAAATAATTGCATATTTGAGATCCTTGCGTTTTTCTGGTCAAAATGGAGTAACTACTTGCAATTTCTGAAAAATTTCACGTTACAGCTCACCGGAGAGAGTGGCCGGAGCCCTAGCTCCGGCGGCTGCCGGAGTACCAGTCCGGCAAAGGAAATTCATGAAGAAGACGAAGCAGGACCGTCCGTTTCCAGATCGTGCGCCTCTCGTTCAGCCACGTGTCCTTTTAACTTCTGTTTTAATTTAACAATTGTATGTTTGCCATTCCGTGCTTGCTATCATGAGTCCTCAGATCATGGCCTTTGTTTTTATTTCGTTTTTGATCATGTGGCTGGATTCGTGACACCACATTAATGAGGTCACACGCGATGCACATGGCTGGTACATGGTGTACCGGTTGTTCGTATGGGTGCGTGTCCACGTGGTTATCATGTGCCTGGGTAAATCTGACTGTTGTTTTTAATTACCTTTGATTGTGTTGACTTGTTTTCATTCGTTGGATTAGATGATTGGCTGGATTTAATGCTGACTTTTGACCTCTCCCATGCTCCCTCATTGATTGCGCCTTGGGCTCCCATTCATTGGGCCTTTTCTATTTGCACCCTCCCCATAAGCCCATTTCCTCTTTTTCAACGTGGAAGCTTACTGTTTACACCCCCTGCATCTTTCATTTTCTTTTATTTTGCTTTTATTATTTTCTTTGCATTTTTAATTTCTAAAATTACTTTTATGCATTCAAAAATCATACAAAAAATCATGAAATTCATTTTTAGTTTTATTAAATTTTTCCATATTTTATTTTCTTATTTAATTATATTTTTGGCATCTGTTTTATTTAATTGCTTTATTTTCTTTTCTTATTTGTTTCACTTGCACACACCAACTTGTGAAATTTCTTTCTCCTCATCTATAACACATTTTTAATCCATTCTTTTTGCATCTATTAGGTGACATATTTTATTGCATAAAAACATTTTTGTTTCATTTTTAAAAGTTTTCCATATTGCATTTTGGTCCCTTTCCTTTGCATATTGATACTGGGTGCTTACTTGACCTTTGTCTAATTGTTTGAGATACTTGGTTTATGAATTTTGGTTTGATCTTTTTGTACATGTTACTTGACTGAGTTAACTTCTGTTTAAATATTTTTTTGGATTTTATTAATTCACTTTGCTATTTTTGGTTGAGTGTTGTTTGTGATGCAAGTTTGATTGAGGTATACTTGAATGCATGATCTAGTTTGAATGCATTTGCTCACTTGTAATGAATTGATGCTTGAGATATTTTGATGATCTGATCATGTTCTATTTAAGCTTACTTTTGGCCTTGGAATCATCCCTATTTGATCATTTTTCAATTTGTTCTTGATTTTACAAGTTGATGTTGTTTTGGACTTGAATCTTGTGATATGTTCAACCTAATCTTGTGATGTTTCCTTGCTTGATCTCAACCAATGCATGAGGCCTTTTGTTTGATTTGTATGACATGCTAGAGGTTCTGACCTTCTTGGTTTAAGGTGCTTTATGTGACATGTTCTCACTCTTTGGTTCCCATGTTTCTTTGTTTGTTGGTATGAATGATAAGTGGATGCTTTGATTAACTTTGATGCATGTTTTGAATGTGTTGCTTAAGGTTTCATCTTGCATGACTTGAGTCTGATTTTGGTATGATGTTAATACATATGCTACTGCCCCTTGAGGTCATTACTTGGTTTTCATCTCACTTGATCATCATGGTTTGATTTGTATGTTGCATATCATTATCATTGGTTTTGTGGTTTCCTTGGCTCATAATGCATCATAATGTGAAGCATTCTTGCATGTTTGGATTAGATGATCATGATATGAATTGATTTCTGACTTGGTTTCACTTTCATCTTATTTTTTTCATGTCATATTTGTATGAACTCTTAGTGTGTGAAATTGTGGATCTTGTGCAAGTTTACTTGCATCCTTTCTTGTGTGCCTTCACTTGTATACTTGATATGTGCTTATATGATCTTTGAAGCATGTTCTATGTTATGATTTGGATTTGATGATTATGGTGTGCTTGCTGCCCTATCTCTTTTCTTTTTCTTCCTTTCTCTTTTCTTCTCTTTCACTCTTTCTCATCCCATGAATCTCAAGACTTATTCAAGTCTTGGATTCTTTTCCCCATAGAGCTACCTAGTCCAACTTAACTTTTGATTAAGCCTGGAGTAGGATTAGCATTAGGTTAGTTAGTCTTTTCTCTTAAACCTCACTAACCTTAGGTCATCCATGCATGATAACATTAGGACTCTTAGTTTCCCTTTAGAGTTTCCTTTGCGTTTTCTCTCTTCTCATCTCAAAGCAATAAAAGTAAAAAATACTTAATAAAGCTTAATGTGTATTGCGCTTGAGCCTTATATGTGGGAAATGGGGAATGAGGGGCTTCCTCTCATTCTTCTAGGATACCTAGTGTACGTCCTGTTGGGGACGATGCGCGAAGTATTCGTTCCTATATTTAAGACTTTGGTTCAATGCAAGTTTCAAATAACTATAAAAGACACTTCTTGTTAAAAAACTTCAAAACCAACAATAACGTCTTTCCTTCGGGAATTCTTTTCTCATCTCACTCACTCTCAGCGTACGAACGTGCTCCTACTCGTTCTCTTGCAAGATGGTAACGCACTCGGACCAGCGAGCCTGCAACACCTGAGCTAGAACGTTAGCCGTTCCCTAAAAACACAAACAAAGCGACCCTCGTTGAGGGGAACTACGTCGCTCTGATTCTCATGTTCCCGATGAGATACGTAGGCAGTGGGGTAGGGCCCATTCGAGCACTTCTTTTATTTTCCCTACATTTGTTTCTTTTTCTTTCTCTTTTCTTTTCCGTTCCTTTCCCTTTCCAGTAGCAGTGGAGCTCCAGACGACGACGCCCTTTGATCGAGACCAGCAAGCGTGGATCCCATCGGGTACGATGGACGTGAGGGGGTGCTAATACCTTCCTCTCACGTAACCGACTCCCGAACCCATTTCTCTTGGTCGCAAGACTATGCTCTATCCTTTCCTTCAGGTTTACGCAGTGTTTCCTTTCCCTCTCTTGGGATAAATACACATTGCTGGCGACTCTGTTTCGGTGCCACTTTCGCGTTTGTACTTGGATGAAAATCCCGGGGAACGACAGCTGGCGACTCTGCTGGGGAAATCCAAACCCAGAATCTCTGGTTTCCTTAGCGAGTCAGTCCTAGCGGTTGTTCGTTTTATTTCTTTGGGGGTTTATTCTGGTGCTGTGTTTTGCTGTGTGTTGTATATTACTGTATTGTTGTTTATTGTATTTTTTATTGCTTTACTATTTTTATCGCATTTTACTGCATTACATATCATTATATGCTGGATATTACTGCACTGTGCTGGCTGGTTTTCTGTTTGGCGGGTTGGGATGCTTTGAGAGATGAGCCCAATACCCAGGCTCGAGCATACACCTAGGTTTTAGCGTGGGCAGGCGTGACGCTCCCGTGGTGTTGGCCACGTGTGGGTGATTACGATCCCTACAATCAGACGAGGTTCTATCCAGAGCTATCTGCTACTGTATGTTGATACAGTCCAGTAGTTATTCTCTGGAGGAATTATCGACTCTGATGACCATTCCCGCGGACTCAGTTGCGGCACTCCTCCCGAGATGTGACAGTGGCATCCCACGTTTTGTGGCAAACCCATTGCATATTCTCGATCCGAGGACCCAATGCTGGGAACTTGCTATAGGATTTCCCTTTTGTAATGAATCAGCGGACGACCTCTTTGATTGGCGATAGCATTGTATCCTTCGGGCTGAATGTGCTATTGCTTCTCAAACCTCTGAAGTTGAGGATCTTTTGTCTTGGAGAATCGGTTGAGGCCTCCTCGATTGATGATGATGCCAAACCAGAAATGGTGAACGTATCATTATTTCTCGACCTGAGAGCCCGGGATACTGAACATCCTAGTACCCACATGTGAGAGGGATGGGGTTTGCAGGTTTGCAGGTAACCGTGACTTTCAACCTACCTGGTTTTCTGGTTCTATCACTATGGTGGTTATTTGTTCTGAGTTTTGGTACAGATACTTGGTTTGTTCAGTCAGCGCAGTGCAGCCAGTTTGTGTGGACACCTTGATCACATGC
Organism: Lathyrus tuberosus; assembly: GCA_022829125.1. Classification (NCBI taxonomy): domain Eukaryota; kingdom Viridiplantae; phylum Streptophyta; class Magnoliopsida; order Fabales; family Fabaceae; genus Lathyrus; species Lathyrus tuberosus. The sequence continues at coordinate 2,990,592 of JALAZF010000461.1, forward strand.
TCCGCATTGCATTCCTTTTTTCTGACATTCATGTTTATGCATTTTCAGGTAGTATCTAGTCTTTGATTCCAGTCAGAAGGCATTCATAAGGATGGACACTAAGAGGGGTAAGAAGAACATCATCGTCTACAAGTTCCCGAAGATCACTCTTGGTCCATTGAGCAGTCTGCAGAGTATAGTTGGTCCAGAAGTTTTAGGAGCCTTTGAAGAGAAGTATGGTTGGATTTTACCCCTGGTTCGGAGTCTTAGTGAGTACGAATACAATGGGCTACACACGTTGATGCAATTTTATGACCCTTCCTTGAGGTGCTTCGTGATGCCAGATTATGTGTTGGTTCCTACCCTGGAGGAGTACACCGACCTTTTGAAGATTCCTGTTAGAGAAGGTGTTCCTTTCTATGGTTCCCAAGGAGATTGTGATTTCCAGGCAGTGGCTGAGGCTCTGTACTTGAGCAGATCTACAGTGGAGGCTGACTTTTCTAAGAAAGGAAAATTCCGGGGCTATCACTTGGGGTACTTAGTGAAGAAGGCTCAAGAGGAAGCAAAAGAAAAGAGGTGGATGGCTTTCAATGCAATATTGGCTCTGTGCATATATGGCATTGTGTTATTCCCTAATGAGTCTGATTTCGTCGATACGGATGTTATTCAGATATTTACAGCTCAGAATCCGGTGCCGACTTTGTTAGGTGACCTCCACTACGCTCTATACAACAGGAATGAGAAAAGACGAGGTGGGGTGGTTTGTTGTTGTGCACCTCTCTTTTACAAGTGGTTTGCCAAAGGTTTACCCCAATCTGGTGCTTTTGTTGATTCAAGGATTTCTTTAGAGTGGAGTAACCGTCTGATGGGCTTAGCTGCTAAGGATATTCTGTGGGTGGACAAAGGATTAGTAGGGGCTGATATTTTGCATAGCTGTGGTCGGTATCCTAATGTACCCTCGATTGGAAGAAAAGGGGGTATTAATTACAACCCGTCTCTGGCTATTAGGCAGTTTGCATATGCTCTAAAAGGTCCTCCGGCTGGGAAAGATTTAGAAGAATCTTTGTACTTTCACATGACCGATGGTGTGGCTAATGCACAAGAAGCTTCTCAAGCTTGGCTTAGCAGACAGAAGATAGGTAAGGCCGTTCTGGGCAAACCTAACAATCAGGCTTTCCTTCCTTATGTGGATTGGGTAAAACAGAGAGTTGAGGAGTATTACTTGCCTTTTGATCGAGCACATATGCTGTACCCAGAAAGTGTGGATGAAAGACTCACAGTACCATTCGAAGAATTCGATAAGCAGCGTAAGTTGGTATCTGATTTGAGGGTGGAAAGCTCTGACATGAGTCGTCGACTACAGAGTGCTCTACATGATAACTTGGAGTTGAAATGGAAGGTTCAAGACATGACTACGTACCTAGAGAAAAAAGAGAAGGATTTTGCTGATAGGGCTCAACACTTCAAAAAGATCAGTATGGCTGCTGATTCGTCAGTCAACGCTAAGAGGAAAAACAAGAAGCTTTTGACTAAAGCAGAGGATGAGCTGACCACGTATCAGGATATGTGGAAGGAAGCCAAGATTGAGAATGAAGAGCTGCAAGAAGAGCTTCAGGTAGTGAAAGCGAGGAAAGACCGTTACTTTGCCAAATGGAAAGAAGCCCAGAAAAAAATTGAAGAGCTTAAGCTGCAAGCGGAATCAAGAAGTCCAAGCACGAAGGTAACGATGTTGAAGAGCAGATTGCTAGGCTGAAGCAGGATGTTGAGAAGAGGAACAGGTTGATCAAGGGTTTGCTAGAAAGACCTGCTCATCCAGATACTGTGAACCTTCTTGAGGAGATTGAAGCCGGTTTATTTGGAATTGACTTGTAGTATTTCTGTTGCTTGTTTTGTTGTGATTACCATCAGGATTGTTGATGGAATCACTTTTGATTGTATTGAACCTATTTGTATGACTTCTTATGCTATGTTATTGCAATGTTTGTTTCGTTGGCTATCAGTTGTTTGAAAGGGGTTATCTTGTGATTGATTCTGCGGTATTTCTGGATTCGGATTTATTTTCCGATGTTGTGTCCGATCCCTTGCTCAAAGCTGGAATCAAAGCAGATTCGGCCTGGAAATGTTTAAATATGATTGTTTCCACTTTGCATTTGCATCCTCATAATCATAAGCATTTTTTCATAGCAGGTACCTGTTGCAGGAGATCTCTAACCTTTATTTGGTTTCAGGAACTATAGCTGAGAATCATATTCATCGTTACTCAACTCGAGGAAATCAGGCTAGAGCTATGGATCAAGTGCAGAGTGACTTGGCTGAAATGAGGGCAAGAATGGACCAGTTCATGACTCTCATGACTGGAATGGCACAAAATCAAGAAAGATTGAGGCTTCTGGTCGAGCTTCCAGAGGGCACGCTTGGAGTTAATCAGAATGACAATGGCACTCCTCCTCCTGTTGGCAATCCCCCTCCTATGGGTAATCTGGGTAATGGAAATGGCAGAAATGTTGGTGGTGTTCAGGAAGATGGTCAAGAAGACCAATTTACTCTGTTGGATGCTGAGATGAGAGCCCAGCTGGGGCATTTTATGGTGGACATGCAAGCTTTGATTCAGGACCAGAAAGTGCTGAAGAAAGAGGTCAACCAGATGAAGATTCAAATGGGCCTGGCCATGGAAACCTTGAATAAGGTGCTAAAAAAGGAAAACGATCATGTGCCCGCTCCCACAATAGAGGTCTTTACCCCTCCAATCTCTTTGGGGTTGGCCCTAGATCATGGATCGCTTCGTGAATCTCCTCCGCAAGCTAAAGGTTCAGAGCTCTTTCATCAGCAGTCACCTCCTGCTCCTCAAGAGGATCCTAAGTCAGAGGGGCCTAAAAGGAAGTTTGATCCCATTCCAATTCCGTATGCGCAATTGCTTTCTTACCTTCTTGAGCTCAAACTAGTTGAACGTGTGGGACCGCTGCCAACGAAGATTCCTCTGGGACCCAGTGCTAATGCTAGATGTGAGTTCCACTCTAGGGCACCTGGTCACAACGTCGAGAACTGTACAAGGTTCAAGCATAAAGTCCAAGAGCTCATTGATTCAGGGGCAATCAAGTTTGCATCAGTTGGCACTGGTAAACAAAGTGATGTTACTCCCATTGTTGCAAAAGAACTAAGGACTCCCTCCTTTGTCAAAGGATTCACCTCGCATCAGGAATCTCTTCCACAACCCTATGTTGCAGAAGACCTATGTCGGCAACCCTTGTTTGTGCCTCAGCCAAATGCGGGAAGGAAAGTGCAGGGCCAGACTGGGCGCCCGAATCAGCAGCAGCAGGATTATCAGCAGCAAAGGCAACTCAGACTAAGGAAGCCCAAGAGGATATTTGATCCTATTCCTATTCCTTACAGTCAGTTGTTGGCTCGCTTGCTCAAGAGTTCACTGATCCAGCTGAGGAAGGCCATGCCCGTGCCATACCCCATTCCTCCGGACTATGATATGATGGCTAGTTATGAGTTCCATTCAGGAACGTTTGGGCACACACTTGATAACTGTAATGTGTTCCACCACAAGGTGCAAGATTTGATTGACTCAAAGGTTATCACCCCAGACAGTACCCCCACAAGGTGAAGCTTCTTTATCAGGGTGAGCACTCAAAGCTACAAAGACATCATCAGAAGCAGCCAGTCCAGACGGAGTCAAGCCTCCTCAACAAGGACAACCATTTAGTTTCTTTACTGCATTTTCATATGTAGTTTTTATTTGTGTGTTCAGACATTGTTTGCATGTTAAAACTTGTGTGTATTTGGTTTGATGATTTTAATGCAATGGATATGTTTTCTTAATTAATTTCATTTGTGTTTACTCGTTTAATGCTAATGTGCACTACAATACCAATCTTCTTGTTTAAACTCTATGAGGGAGGATGACGAAATAAGAACGCAGGTCTCTAATTGTGTGCTTTTGAACAGAGCCCTGTTGAGGATGTACATGCATTATTTCGAATCCCCAAACACTGGAGATATAAGGGAGATAGACCCTCGTTAACCCCTTCGAGCCTTAAAGTAGGAGTTTTTTTTCGCACGAAAAAACTCTCACATTTAACCCAGGGGTAGGGTAGGTGTCAGTTAATTTGATCGAGTGTTCAAATTTCAAAAGGAGTGAGCATCTGAGGATCCATTACCTTCTATTCCACCGTCAAGAGGTCAAAAAATGTGAAACCACGATGGTTATCCCTCAACAATCAAAGAGTGAGGCAGTCACAACCCTTTTCAACAAAGTCAAGACAAGCCGGTGTCACACGACGTGTTCAAAAAAAAAAAGAGAAAAAGATTAAGAAAAAAAGAGAAAAGCCCGCTAAGTCAAAACTTGAAAACAAGCGACTTAGGCAAAAGTTAGGGCATCCTGCTGGACTTCAAAATCTAAAGAGTCAAAAGAATCAGTCCAGGAAAAAGTTAGGGATAAGAAAAGAATGCAAAAGCGAAAAAGAAAAATCCTCAAATAAAGAACAAAGTCGTGTGACTACGAACAAAAGACAAAGGGGTGACTGTTACTCCAAAGCCTCACTAGGTGTCAAACCATCAGATGCATGGGTTCCTGAAGGATCACAAAATCTTTTTGAGAGGCAAACACTTGTGCGAATTAGCTGAATGTAGGACTGGAGAACATCACGAAGAGTGGGTGGGCACCAATAAACTTTGAGCCATAAACCATTTTTTCTCAAAACCGTGAACCAGGCCACGATACAACCCTCAAAAGTCCTAATTGAAATAGGGTTATTTCAAAAGCACACTACCAAGAGATAGCGTTCCTGACTCCTATGAGTTGTGCTAAAAGATCTGTGTTGTTGTTGCATGTGCGTTGCATTCTTTCAGTCAAAAATCAATGTCGTACCCTAAGCAGTGATTCGTTCGTGGCTTTGCGACATCTTTTCAGTAAAGACTTCAAGATTAACATGTGTGTTGCATTAGAATTTTCATTCTCAGATTAAAACATTTTCTGCTTGCATATATTTGTTTGACATCAAAAGAAGTTTACATATGGAAATTCAGTCCAGAAGCTTAATCTTGCCAAGTTGAGAATCCTGAAACTCCTGAAGGACAGCCACATCCAGTTGTACTTCATCAAGAAACTTTGTTGAGCAGGAGCGTTCCCAACAAGTTGTGCTAATACTTAGTCGATCTGGGGCAGTCATGTCGAACCATCTCTTTAAGGTGTACCTCATCTGAGCCAATCACGTCACGAAATCTCTTCAGAGTTCAGAAAATTGGGGCAATTACTTCAAGATTTTTCTGTAGACCATACAGTCTGGGGCAGTTACGTCGAGATCCGACGAATCTCTACAAGAGTTTGAAGACGTTGAGGCGTTTTGGATGTCAAGTCTTCTGTAAAATCCTCTTGGGAAATTTTCTTTTGGTGGACCAAGTTGGTCTGGGGCAAGTGAAGAAAAATTGTTGGTCGCGCATACGCAGTCAATCAGCCAGAAAGTTTGAAACAAAGGGGCATTCCAATTCAAGGCATCTGTGGTCCCCGTCTTCAGCAGGCTTCATTGTTAATGTTACCAGCAAGAGACGTATTGAAACCTTTCTCCCAATAAGTGGTGGTTCAGCGTTAAATGTCCTCAGTTGCAGAAGTCATATCCTGGGGCATGTGTGCATATCCTTTTGTTGCAGATTCAGACGATTTCAAGCACAAGACGAGTAACCACTTGTTCCCACGCAGGAGACTGGGGCAATCATGTTCAGGGAAGGGTTTACTTGTTACCCTTTTGTCACAATGTTTACTGATTGAGTCCATTATTCGGTCGACGGTCATTCGCGACGTCTCGATATCAGTGAATCGAGTTCAATTGGGTATCGTTGTATCTTATTAAGTCGATTCTCTCATTCAATATTTCCAACAGCTACAAGCTTTTCTGTGTCGATAATGGTTGCGAATTCCCAGTAGAGTCACTTCGCAGACACCGAGGTTGATGGTTAATTCCCAGTGAAGTCGTCAGTAGTTTGAAGATGCTCAATCTGCTGTAAAATCCTCTTATGATGTTTCTTCAGGTAAGTCTGGTATCATGGAGCAGGAAGCAAGTTATTGACCCTCCCGAGCATGGGGCATTTTGGATTTCCCCAGCAAGAGATATTCCAGGTCTATCATCCCCAATAGAGTTTGAGGACGTTTGGTCTTCTATAAAATCCTCTCAAAAGGCATTCCCCAGCATGAGATGCGTCAAAGCGGTTTTCTCCAGCAGAGTTTGTTATAAACTCATTGTCCCCAACGGAGTTTGTCAAAAGGAAGGTTCGCCCAACATGGGGCATTGTGATACTTATCCTAAGCTTGACAGTCTTATTCCTCAGCAGACTACCATGGAATTGCTTTGGGTTTCCCCAACAGATATAGGACTCTCTCCCAGCAAGTTGCAGTGAAATGGTATAATCATGATTTGCATATCCCCGACAGAGTAGCCTTGGTTCCCAGCAAGATCATATCTCTGGTATTGGTTTCCCCACAGAGTTCAGCATTGAATCTTGTCAACAGTATTCCCTAGCTGAGTTTGTTTTGTCCCCACAGAGGTTTATTGATCAACAAAATCTATTCCTCAACAGAGTGGTAGTATATTCTTGCCATATCCAGGTTGAGTCTCCCCGCAAAGGATCTCAGGTTTGACAGATCCTCAAGCAGAGCTTTAATGACTTTTCTTCCCTAGCAAGACGTCATGTAAAGAAACTCTCGTCCCCAGCGGAGTTGCTTTGACCAGAATTCATCCCCCAAGCAGATGAAATAATTCCTGGCAGAATCATCACTCCCCTCGTGTTTCAAAGTCCAATTTATTTTTGGAAAACTTGACAATTCGAAGCAGACTGATTATTTATCCATTCTCCAGTAGAGATATTATCCTTTCAGGAGTCTTCGAGATCAAATCATTGATCGTGGTTCCTCAACAGAGTCAGCAGAGATGTCTGACACGGATGCAGAGAGTAGTCCAGTTTTGGAATTCTTAAAGTCCAACCGTAGATTGGCAAAAGGTCCATCCAAGGGTGCCAAATTCTTAGAGTCCAACCGTAGATTGGCAAAAGGTCCATCCAAGGGTGGCAAAGCAAGGCAAAGTCCAACCGTAGATTGGCAAAAGGTCCATCCAAGGGTGGCAAAGCAAAGCAGTAAAGTCCAACCGTAGATTGGCGAAAGGTCCATCCAAGGGTGGCAGATCATCAGCAAGTCCAACCGTAGATTGGCGAAAGATCCATCCAAGGGTGGCAAATCATTGGAAAGTCCAACCGTAGATTGGCGAAAGGTCCATCCAAGGGTGGCAAATCATTGGAAAGTCCAACCGTAGATTGGCAAAAGGTCCATCCAAGGGTGGAAAATTCTCGAAAGGTCCATCCAAGGGTGGCAGATTCTCAAAGTCCAACCGTAGCTTGGCAAAAGTCCACCCGTAGTGTGGCAAGTCAGTAGTCGTCTAACTCCCTTTAAAAGACCGCAGCTAAGTCCAACAGTAGATTGGCGAAAGACCATCCAAGGGTGGCAGATAATCAGCAAGTCCAACCATAGCTTGGCAAAAGTCCACCCGTAGTGTGGCAAGTCAGTAGTCGTCTGACTCCCTTTAAAATACCGCAGCTAAGTCCAATCGTAGATTGGCGAAAGACCATCCAAGGGTGGCAGATAATCAGCAAGTCCAACCGTAGATTGGCAAAAGTCCCCCGTAGCGTGGCAATTCAGCTGTAAAGTCCAACCGTAGATTGGCAAAAGTCCACCCGTGGTGTGGCAAGCCAGTAGTCGTCTGGCGTTGTACAAAAGACATTGCAAAAGTCCACCCGTAGTGTGGCAAGCTAGTAGTCATCTGGCATTGTACAAAAGACATTGTTAAAGTCCACCCGTAGTGTGGCAAGCCAGTAGTCGTCTGGCGTTGTATAAAAGACATCTCTTCAGTGGTTTTCTTTGTCACCAGAGTTTTGTTCAAGCAGAGTTCGTTTGGTTGGGTTTATCCCTTTTCTTCTTCCCTGCGAAGTGCAAATTTTTGGGTTATTGTCAGTATTCAATCCCTCCATACCTTGAAAGGCTGACAGCAGTCGCTATCATCCGTTCAGGTCTACAGTGATTGAATAGGGGCAGCTGTAATACCCCAAAATGTGCCCTCTCTCTTCTTCATATCTTTGAGCATGAGTTTTCATTTTCATTGCATTGCATTCAAGCATAGAAAAACAAAGCATCAAGCATCTAGCATTGCATCTTGCATAAGGGCATGTGATCAGGTAATCCAAGGTGTTGATCATCCAAAGGAGAAGACCAAGTGTTTCTCACAAGCCTCAAGGAACTCTTATATCATGTATCATCTCCATTTGATATCACAGGTCATAGGGAGAGGAATTCACCAAGAAGATTGGACAGTGCATGATCTCCTACACAAGGCAGTCAAAAGTTGGGATCTGACCCCCAAATGTGCAAGCTCTTTGAGTTTTTATCATCTCCAAAGGGCATATCTCATCTTTGTTTGAGAGGATACACAACATATTCAGAGGAATTGAGATTTGGAGGATGTGTTTCTTCCTCCTAACCAGAGGGTTCCAAAATCAGGGTTTGACCTAAAATCAGTTTATTTCTGATTTCTTGGGCAAGACTTGATCTCATGGCATTCCTTACGTTCTTAAGTGTTCATGGAGAGAATCTTGGCCATTGGTTCTTTAAGGAAGATGTTCAATGGATCAATTACTTGTGCAATAAGCAAAAGTCAACAGTTCAAAAGAAAAGTCAACCATGGGTTTGCGAAGGTTCAAATCATGATTCTCAAGTCCATATACCTTTATTTGGTCAAGGAATGACATGGATGGCATCATTCATCAAAAATCAAGAGTTTGTGCAAAGTTACTAAATTTGGAAAATGACCTATAATAAAAACATTCCATTTTTGGCAACTTTTCCACCACATTCAACTTGACTTTTAATCATCAAGGAAGCTCCAAATGAATTTTCCTCCAACATGAAAGTTGAAGATCTTTCTCTCCCATTTCCAAAACGCACTAGATCATTCTCATAGCATGTGTGAAACTCTAGTTATGGCCAAAAGATGGCAAGGTGTTTTTGAGGTTTTCCATGTATTCCATTTTCTCACTTTTTGCAATTTGGATCCAATTGGTTTCAAACGACCTCTATTGTTTCAACTCATATTACTACATCAAAGTATACCTCATTTGGATCAGATTTGGCTTTTATTCCATTCCATTGCATGCCATATTTCTCATTATTTCCATAAGGTGCAAAAATACAAATTGATTCAAATCTTGTGAACCAAGTCATTGTAAGGCCCAAAATCAATTCAGAAGTGGTACATGAGTAAATTGGAGGTGATTTTTGCTGGGTACAAGGGTTTCCCACGTGCAAATTGATGGTGGTGGTGTAAAATGCATTTTTGGAATTTCACTCAAATCTCATTAACAAGAATTCTAATCACTTCCTAATCCTAAT